>CM010619.1:30539169-31739169 GCA_003430845.1 Xanthoceras sorbifolium
GCATACCTCATGGACAAAGATGGGGCATTCCGGAATTCATTCAGTGATGGTTGGGATCGGATTCTGTCAAAGCATCCTATTCCATTTTATTATTGTATAGGTAATGCTCCTTAATTTCAGTAGTTTTTGCATGCATGTGTGTATGTGTGATTTGTCAAGCCTAAAATTTTAGTTCTCATAAGCACTGTATTAACAAGTTTTTTAGCTGAACACTGCAATTTCAGTAGTTTGTGATATTCCAGGGCTGTCTTCTTTATTCAGTTCTTTTGCAAGGTTTTGATACAGTATCTGCATGTGTATATGTATATTGCACATCATCTCTGTTTCATTGAATGAATTGGCAATTATGAACTTTGTTGCAGACTCTCTTCTGATTTTATTCAAAATCTTGGATATCATTGTTGATGAGAGATGTGACACTTCAAATCTTTGTTTATTAGATTGATTCTGACCAACATGTGTTTGAGAAATCTTGAAAAAATGTTTTAGCACCTATTTTTATTTTGCGTTCTTGTTTATTCAAAGAATTACAATGTTATAATGCCATCAATTTATTGAAAGAAAAGAGGAGAATCACTTGGATATCTTGTTTCAAAGAAATAAGCAGCTCACGATGAACTGGAAGGGAACAGATTATATTTAGCTTTAATAGCTTGTCCACAATGTTTCACTTTTCTCATCAAAAACTTGTTTGAAGTTGTCTATATGTTGTGGTCTCATCTGTTCTTTGATACCATTTTTTTTTTCACACTTGCTTCGTTTTGTATGTGAGGGAGAAACAAAAATCTTGTTTTCTTTATCACTCTTTTCATTTGTTAGTTAAAGCCATAATATTGGTCACTGGCATACAATTCACTCTCCACTTTTATGTGTGCATGGACTCGTAATTAGAATATGCTTTCTAAGATTGTCCATGTCAATATTACCAGGGGTAATGGTGTTCTTTGTGCTGCTTGGATTTTTTGGGCTCATACTACATTGTTCCTCCCTCAACACTAATGATCCACGGATGGCTGGTTGCCAGAACTGCTGTTATGGGTGGGGCATCTTGGATTGTTTTCCTGCATCCATGGAAGCATGCTTTGCCCTTGTTATTGTTTTCGTTGTCATCTTTGCTATTCTCGGCATAGCCTATGGTTTCCTTGCAGCTACCATGGCAATTCAGAAGATCTGGCAGAAACACTACCACATCCTTACAAAGCGGGAGCTTACAAAGGTAATAATTGAAATATTCTTGCCCTATCCATTGTGTAAACTAGTTGGCCAAGACCTTGGGTTGCTTCATTCCGAAGTCCAAACTACTCACTGTTCAAAGTTTTTGCAGGAGTACATAGTTGAGGATCTTCATGGCAGTTACGCACCACCAAAACTGGATACAGAACATGAAGAACGTCTGAGGGCACTAAAGCTTTTGTAGTTTTGGATGGGAGATGAAGTCATATGATGTATTTGAAATGTTTAAATTATTCAGCATCCAAAATCTACAATGTGTATTTGCTCTTCAAATTTGTTTACTAGATCGCGGAAGAATGGGAATCGAATTTTTCTATAAATATTTACCAAGTTGTCAAGATAAAACTTGCAAAGCCGATGGAAGATGAAGAAATGAGAGTACATAAAGATCTGTGCAGTTTTATCTCTTATCCTTGATGTTTGTTTGCATGGTCATTGTTAGATGGTTGATGTCTCCTGTTTGAGGATTATAATTCTGCAAAGCTCTCATGGTTGAACATAACTTTGTTCAGTACCAATTGGGTAAATAGAATGGTTTTACTGTGATATTAATTCTCTGATGAGGACCGGCCTTGTGACAGAAAACGGAATTAGAAAGGAAGCACTCAACACGAGTGGCAGTACTATGCACTGCTCTTCCTTTGTAACCTTCACTTGGATTATCTTTGATAATAGTTCAGTTCAATATATATATATATATTGACTCGATCTATTTCCAATCAATAATCAAATTCAAACCTTAGAAATGAAAAAGAAAACATAGCGGCAAGTCTGCAAGTAGAAGGTTTATTGCGATTAAAATTTTGCACTGTTTATATAATAAGGATTAGGATTGTCTCTTTTCCTAAACTTTTTCTAACCTAAAATCCTCATCCATATAATAATAATAATAAAAAGTCAACGAAATGAAGGCAGTTATTGATGACTGATAATTGGTGATTGGTGATGGTGAGCAAATTACAATAACGTGCTATATGATGTTGGATAAATTATAATTAAATCGTATTTTATTTTAAATTATAATTTAATACTCTTAACTAACTGATTGATCGTTAGAGTTAACATTTTGATCACGAACGAAAATCATTTTGGTTACTATCCTTATTCAATTTTATGTATTTTTAAAAAGTTAAGGATTACGCAAGTGAAATATAGGTTTAAAAGTGATAATTCAGAAAAAAAATAATGACTAAAATAATTTTTAACTTTTAATTAAAATATTAAGTTTAATGATCTATCACTTAGTTAAGTGTCTAATTTATCTAAATATTAGAATATTCTATTCCAACATAAGTATTTGCTTGGAGAAGAGACAAGACAAGACTGCAGGCATGCCGGCGCTTCATCAAAATGACCAAAATAAAAATAAAAATTGTTAGAATTATAACAACTGTGTCTGACATGCAATGCATAATGCCTTCAGTTGCCAAATTATTGTTGGGAGTAATGAAGGTAACGGAATGTACCCGCATCATTCTATACCATCCTGACACTTCGTGACTGGCAAAACAGCACAACACAAGTTTGCGCGTGGCTTGGCGCCACTATTTAAAACGAAAACCTTACCATTAACAGTCAATCCTTTCAATTATTATTTTTTTTTCAAACGAGTCACATGTTCCTGCTAAGAAGCCAACTCCATTGGCGTCCCATTTCCAGGTACTTTGTTTTTTTCAGAGAATGTTTTTCAGAATGACGTTTGTATTGTCCTTAATGACATATTATCATTCTGTTTAGTTTCTATCATCATCATCATTATCGTTATTTGGTGTGTGGAGATTCAAAATATCTCTTGTTGATTATATATTTAGTGAACCCAGTTTTTTCCTTGTACAGTTTGTATACTGTCTTTCAATTCCTTCAGGACTTCTACTAGAGTTAATTTGATTTCATGTAGTTGCATTAATAGTAATTTAATTTTCGGAATCTGAAAATTTGTACAGAAGTGATGTCAGTGATATGTGCTACATGAATTATCAAATAACAAACAAGAGTGAAAAGGAAATGGTTGCCACTTAATTACTTCTTAACTAGAGCTTGAATATGTTACTTCACCGAGAAACTTATTTCTTGAGGTAAATCGCTGTGGATTTTCTTCAACAAATTATAATGTTTATCTTCTGATCACAATGCGGTTTTCCATTCAGCCATGAAGAACATAAAAACTCCATTCAGTGGGATTGTTAACGATTTCAAAGGAAGAAAAGCATGCTACAGAAAAGATTGGACTGCTGCACTTTGTTCCGGTCCCAGGTCCCTCTCTCTCTTCTTACTTCAGCCTCTATGCGTTATTTTTTCAAGTAGAATGGAAATCACATTGTCCTGAAGCTTTAGCTCTTGAGTTTACGTCATTTGATCTGTCAGGATATTGGCACCAACTACCTACATTTTTTTCGCTTCTGCTCTTCCGGTCATTGCTTTTGGAGAGCAACTTAGCAGAGAAACAGGTTCGTCACTCTGTCATGCATTGCCGTAATGCTGTAAGATACATTTTCTGTGTTGCTTTTTGTAATTTCCTTGTATTTGTTCACAGATGGAAGATTGAGCCCTGTGGAAACCTTGGCTTCTACAGCCATATGCGGCATCATACATTCAATTTTTGGTGGACAGCCTCTATTGATAGTGGGAGTTGCAGAGCCCACAATTATAATGTACACGTATTTATACAGTTTTGCAAAAGGAAAAGATGATCTTGGACAAGATCTCTTTTTGGCTTGGGCTGGATGGTTAGATGAGTCTTACCTCTTTGAATATTCTTTATAATGAAGCTCTATAATTTGTGATGTCATAGTCATATATTTGATTTATATTTTCTAGGGTGTGTATCTGGACAGCTCTCCTACTATTTCTTCTTGCAATATTTAATGCGTGTGTGATCATCTCTAGATTTACAAGGATCGCAGGGGAGATTTTCGGCATGTTGATTGCAGTTCTCTTCATTCAGCAGGCCGTAAAGGTGTATGCTCTATCAGTCACATAATAAAATTCAAATACCATATCGTATCATTTTCTGATGGAGAAATTAAAGTTAAATTTTTATATCTTCATTCGTATTACAGGGTGTGGTAAGTGAATTTAAAATTCCTAAAGCTGAAGATTCAAACTTAGAAAAGTATCATTTCGAATGGCTGTATACAAATGGGCTGCTGGGTATTATATTCACCTTTGGCCTACTCTTCACTGCTTTAAAGAGCAGAAGGGCAAGATCATGGCGGTATGGAACAGGTCTGTTAAGTAACTCCTTGCAATACTTTGTCGTAAACATCACTCTAGTCTTAAAGCTGAACTGTTCGCCTGTAATGTAATCCAGGATGGTCGCGGAGTTTTATTGCTGATTATGGTGTCCCATTTATGGTATTATCATGGTCAGCATTGTCATTTAGTATACCTCGCAGAGTTCCTACTGGAGTGCCTAGGAGGCTTTACAGTCCTCTTCCCTGGGAGTCTGCATCTTTGGAGCATTGGACTGTAATCAAGGTAAATTGTGCATTCATTTGCTTTGTTTCTTTTTTTTTTTTCTGTCTCTTGGAACCCCATAAACTCAAGTCGCACTTACCTCATAATTTGCAGGATATGGGAAGGGTCCCACCTTTGTATATCTTTTCCGCCTTCTTACCAGCTCTGATGGTTGCTGGTCTTTATTTTTTTGACCACAGTGTGGCTTCTCAGATGGCACAACAGAAGGAGTTCAATCTCAAGAACCCATCTGCTTACCATTATGACATCTTCATCCTTGCTGCTATGGTATATTAACCGATTTCCAGTCTCCTGTCATATACGTAACCTTAAGTTGTCTAAATCATCAGGATTTTTACTTGTTTCTTTGAATTGCTTGTTAATCATTATCATAGACTTTGCTCTGTGGACTGATTGGACTCCCTCCCTCAAATGGAGTACTGCCACAGTCTCCGATGCATACTAAAAGTCTTTCCGTTCTCAAGAGACAGGTAGCTGATGGTTTTATTGGAAGTTTGGTGAGATCTATGGTGACAGTGTAATTCTGTAGTCTTACAAATTGAGATTTACAAATGCAGTTAATTATAAAGTAGATGGTAAAGAGTGCCAAGGAATGCATGAAAAAGAAAGCTAGCAATTCTGAAATTTACAGTACCATGCAGGCTGTGTTCACAGAAATGGACACAACTCCATCTGTAAGTTTTCTGGTTGTATGCAGATTATGCAAGGATCAACTATTGGTTTTTTTCCACAAGCTGTAATTATCTTATTTGTCAGGCAGTAGGTTCTGATATTGCTTCTAGTGACATTATAGTTGTACTTAGCTTGAAAGCTGCTCCAATACCCATCTTTAGCCTTTGATAATGATAGCATTCATCTGTTGTAGTTTTCAGCAGCTCGAGAGCTGAAGGGCTTGAAGGATGCAATTATGAAAAGTGAATATGGAGAAGACACAGAGAATAAATTTGATCCTGAAAAGCATATTGATGCATACTTACCTGTCCGAGTCAATGAGCAAAGAGTTAGCAACCTATTACAATCAATTCTTGTGGGAGCATCATTACTTGCCATGCCTGTGATTAAAAAGATACCTAAGTCAGTTCTCTGGGGATATTTTGCATACATGGCCATTGACAGCCTCCCAGGGAACCAATTCTGGGAGAGATTGTTGCTGCTTTTCATTAGTCCTAAACGACAGTACAAGTTAGTTAATTCTTCGCTCAGTTTATTACTTTCACGGCCATCTTCATGAAAATGTTTCTAGCTGATTATCTAGTTTAAGCTGCATCTCCAACGAAGAAACTGATAAGCCTCTTTCGATGTGACCTCTTCTGCGCAGGATTCTGGAAGGAACACATGCTTCATTCATGGAGTCTGTACCCTTCAGGGAAATTGCTATTTTTACGGTTTTCCAATTTCTATATCTTATTATTTGTTTTGGAGTAACATGGATACACATTGCTGGAATATTGTTCCCCTTGCCATTCTTTCTTCTCATATATATAAGGCAGCATCTCCTCCCCAAGTTGTTCCACCCACTTCATCTTCATGAGTTGGATGCTGCTGAGTACGAGGAAATCGCTGGAGCTTCAAAACTTAGTCATCACATCTCTTCCAAGGTATATCACAGCGTGAATGTTACTGTGTATTACCCTGCTAATATGTTTTTAGTAAAATCCTGAATTCCTTTTCGTAAAACCCTTCGGGAAGTTCATCTTAGTTTTACCTATTGTTCCTGCGATGTATGTGGGTGCAGGGCCTGGAACAAAATCATATAAGGGATGAAACTGGTGATGTAGAAATATGTGATGCTGAGATATTCGATGAGCTGTGACCACCAGCAGAGGAGAGTTGAAGCTTAGATAAAAAAAAAGCCCCTGTAACTTCAATTTGCATTAATATAAATTAATTTGTAACCATTCACTTACTGTTCTATCGAGCACTAACCCCATCAAACAGTTTCCATAAGAAAATTATAATGGAACTCCATCTGGTGCATACAAAATGATGAACAAATTTGTGTACTTTGGAAAAAAAAAAAAATTGACTGAAGAGAGGCTAGTTCAAATCCACATATCCGGAAAGAAAGTTCCATTCAATTTTTATAAATCAATTTTACAATAAATTGCAGCTTTTAGTAGATTATTTCTTTGTTTTTTTTCCTATATTTTCTTCTCCATGCTTGGGTACACATTGTACCTAACCATGAATTCTTGGTGGCCATGTGCATTGAAAGATGTTAGGATCTGTGTTTTCGATTAATGCAGATTTACCTACAAGATGAGGACTTAGAGAATGAGGTAGAAGGTCACGTTTAAATCAGGTGATTTCGTCCTGTGATCAAGTCCTTCGTATGATATTAGTTACAAAGGAAGAAGAAGTAGGTATACCAGAGAGTGGAGCACCATCTTCATTACAATTATTTTCCTGACAAGAGATTATCAGAATCAGTCTGTCTTTCAATATGTGATATCACATAACTTATTGCAAACAATTTATATTCATTCATAATTCAAGTGGTTAGTATACTCCTTTCCACCTCAGTGATGAGGGTGCAAGGTTCAAATCCCACCATGTCCATTTATCAACATGTGTGGGTATTTTTCTCCCGTGGGCCGCAAAAAACAAAAAGAAAAAAAAAACTTATTGCAATTAGTTGTTCATTGTTAATTTTTTAAAACTGTGACAATAAAGAAGGTTTCTTTTAATTTTAATAAGCTTAGGCATACCATCGTCATTTTTTTTTTGTTTGTGCAATTTACGTTGCCATGATTTCAATTAATAAGAAAGAAATAAGTGAAAATTGTTAAAAATGATATAAAAATTATTGATAAAATTATTTTTAACCGCAGATGCAAAAATAATCGTTTTTAGCCATTTAGAGAAAAAAAATAGCATAAACATCCCTCAACCACCCACTTACTGGATAATTATAAAAAAAACCCCGTAAAAATAAAAATTATAAAAAAAACCCAATGAAAATTACAAAACAAAAAATTCAATTTTAATGGTTTTTTTTAGTTTTTATATTTTTTTTAAGTTTTTTTATTTTTTTATTTTATTTGTTTATTGTATCTGTTTTGTGGTTGAAAGAATTTGGGTGATGTTGGGGTTTAATTTTGTGAAATTTTAATGGTTATGGAATATATTAGTGAAACGTTAGTTAGTGAAATGTTTGTTAGTGAAATGTTTAGTAATAATATTTGTTAGTGAAATGTATGTTAGTGATATATATGTTAGTAAACTGTAAGTTAGTGAAATATTGTTTAGTGAAATGTATGTTAGTGAACTATAAGTTATTGAAATGTATGTTAGTGAAATGTTGGTTAGTGAAATGTATGTTAGTGAAAGGTTAGTGAAATGTAGGTGAAATGTATGTTAGTGAAACGTAGGTTAGTAAAATGTATGTTAGTGAAATGTAGGTGAAATGTATGTTAGTAAAACGTAGGTTAGTGAAATATATGCTCGGTTTGGCATGTCTAGAAATTTAACGGTGTTCACACATGTACATTGGATGTATATGATTCACACTAGCTGTAACATCCCGGATTTCGGGTAATGAATTTTTGATATATATGAAATATGTGAAAATAAAATTTTTACTATTTGAGGGGGCGGAATTGAATAGTGAAAAAAAAATGAAAAAAATGAAAAATTGGAAAACTGAACCAGAGAGCATCGCGACCTGGTCACCGCGACCACAGGTCGCGATGGCTCGCTCGCGGTGAAAAACGCAAAATCTGGCAGTGAGTACCGCGACCAGTCACCGCGACCACAGGTCGCGATGGCTTGCTTGCGATGAAAATGGCAAAACCTGGCAGTGAGCAACGCGACCAGCCACCGCGACCACAGGTCGCGATGGACTGCTCGCGATGAAATTGTCAAAAACAGGCAGAGAGCAACGCGACCATTCGCGCGACCAGGGCGCGCTCGCGACGAAGGCGGTGCGCGCACTCCAGTGAGTGTCGCGACCACAGGTCGCGACGGCGGTCGCGGTAGCGAAAAAAATATAAAAAAAAGAAGTGGCTTCTCGAGGAAGCCAGAAATCTTCACAGAACAGAGAGAGAGAGAAAAGAGCGAGAAAAGAAAGAAAGAAGAAGAAGAAGAAGAAGAAGAAAAAGAAAAAGAAGAAGAAGAAGAAGAAGATGAAAGAAAGAGAAAAGAGAGAAAGTAAGTGTAGGAGAAAGGAAAAGGAAAGACAAAATCGTCGAACCGCGATTCTCGAACGAAAAGACGGTACCGAGGTAGGTGTACGTTTGTTTTCGAAATCGTTACGCAAAGACTTTCGTTAGTGTTTTCGTTTTCGTTTTCGATTTCGTTTCCGTGTTCGTTTTCGGTTTCGTTCAAAGTTTTCGTTATCGATTTTCCGTAAGTAAAGTGTTTATTTATATGTACTTGCTACATCTATTGTCGATTTTGGAATACTTTTATATTAGATCGCATCTTGATTTTCTTTCGATTTTGTCGATTTCGTAAATACTACATGATTTATATTTTGTACGATTATTGTTGATTTTGGACTGATTTGTGAGAGATTGTATTTTAATTTCGTTTTCGAACATTTCGACTGTTGTGATTTGTGAAAAATATTGTTCGCATGACTATTGTTCATGATTTATACTATATTGTGATTATTGTGAAAATAGTTTATTGAAACGGCCCTAGGATACGTAGACATAGAAGTGGATATAGGAGGTTGGTATACCAGCTGGGTTTTATTGAGCAGTACTGCGCCGATATTGATTGATTGATATTGATGATATTGATGTACCTCCTCTTGGATTCGTCCAGAGGCTGGGAGATACGTACCTCCTCAGGATTTGTCCTGGGGGTTGGGAGTTAATGTACCTTCCCAAGGATTCGTTCCTGGGATAGGGAGCTATGTACCTCTCTAGGTTTCGTACCCACGGTCCTAGAGTTGGGAGACGCGTACCTCCTCAGAATTCGTTCTGGGGGTTGGGAGCTTGACCCATATTCCAGTCCGTATATGTTTAGTATTCTAGCGGGCCAGAATTGATTGGAATTGAAAAGTGTATTGAATGTTTTTATTGATCGAAAATTATATATTGACCTCATTATTGAAGTTCAAGTGCTTGAAATTATTATATACTTTGATTCTGCAATTTAATTGTTTTGAACATGATTTGAATTGATATGTATATATTGTGAATTGTTATTATTAAAAGTTATATATGTTTCCATATTGAGATTTTAGTACACCCACTAAGCTTTATGCTTAGCGCGTTAGTTTTGTGTCTAACGCGTAGGTACCAGGAATCCAGACGAAGGTAAAGACTGAAGAACTGGAAGAATTGCAGACCGAGTCACAGGATTTGTACAGTTGGGTAGCTATAGTTTTGTTATGTGTATATATATTCTGAAAGCATGTATATACAGGGAAATTGTAAATACGTTTTGTAAAATGTTTTGTAATTAACTAGTTTATGACTTCTGTATTTTATTATCAAAATGATTGTAAATGTTTAAGTTCGATTTATTTTATTTTATAAACTGTTTTGATAAGTCGCACTAAACGGCAGAGTGCGCAATTGTTTGAAATTGTTATTGAAGTGTTATTGAAATTGGTATTGAATTGATTTGTGTTAAAACAGGTTTTGGAAAGTTCGAAAAACAAATGGTACTCTGCCGAATTTTCGTAAAAAGTTTAAAATGTTTTATGGGCTCACACTGATTTTAAAATCAAAAATGAAGTTTTGAAAAGATGTGAAAGTCCGAGTAGCGCGCCCCGGGTCGGTCCGGCCGGATCGGGTCGGGGGGTGCTACACAACGGGTCCTCCGTTGGTATCCAACTCTGTTCTGATATATCTGGGATACGCAGCGGGTCCTCCGCTAGTATCCATCTCTGTTCAGTATAGCCCGTAATCCAGTCCGAAAAGTATGTTTAGTATATTAGGAGCCTAAAATGGAAATAGAAATGAAATATAATTTGTTATATGATTTGATTTGGTATTAATAAGTTTGATACAATATTTTATTCTGATTTCGGAAGATGTTGTTGCTAATTGCTTTGATAGGATATTTGTTATCGTTTTTCCAAGGGATATGTATATATATTTGAAATATTTGATTTAATTGTGCCCCATATATTGGTTTTATATGTTATTTGCGTTATTGAGATATTATATTATGTTAATACAATTGGATTTTGGGTACACCCACCAAGCGTTATGCTTAGCGTGTTAAGTTTCTCACACGCAGGTAAGAGAGTTCAGGAAGAAGATAAGGCTGGAAAGAGTTGAGTCTGCAGTGATTGAGTCCTGAGTCACATCGCTCCCGCATTTTTGGTAGCCCACTATATCTTTGATGTTTTATATGTATTATATTGGCATGCATGGACAATAATGTTTTTGTAAATATTTGAAACTGTATTTAGTTTATATGTATATATGTAAATATTTGTAATATTTAGGCCCATAGAATTTAATACTTTTGAAGTTGAATATTTATAAGTATTTTGATATAATTTGTTATGGTAAGTCGCACCGGATATGGAAGGGTGCGCAATTTGATTTGAGATTATAGAAATGTAGATTTTATGAATTGTGAAAACAAGTTTTGGAAAGTCAGAAAAACAGAGGGAAACTCTGGTGAAATTTTTAGAAAATCTTTTTGGACCATTATTTAATGTTTATCTTTTAAATTTTAAGGACACGGTTTTTATACAGTAAAGCAAAGTTTTCCGTACAGTGTAGCGCTCCCTGACTCGATCCGAGCGGATTCGGGTCGGGGGGTGCTACATGCACCGTTGGTAAGTCCAAGTACTTACTGTCTGTTCTTAATTAATTTTCCCTGCATAGAAAAATACGACCTTTACAGTAAGAGCAAAGTTCGGATAGATGTTGAAGAGGTCAAGCCGTACTATCTATCCCTCATCGAAAAGGTAAAACGTCATTTGTATGTTTAGCTAATAATATTCATATCATATGATCCAATTTTCTGTTCTTAATATGAATTTATAATTATCTTGTTACAGTACTTTCCGGCAAAGCTAAATTGGTGAATTCCGGGAGCTCTGAAGCTTGACGAATCAGTTATGTATACCGGGCTGATTACTAGAGAAGTTACAACAACTTATTTAAGGAGTAGAGATGAGTGACATTTTTAGAAGTCAACAAGAGTTAGTTATTGTGTTATATGTTTGAAGATCTTGTAAGAAAATAAATGTTACAGCTGTTTTGAGTGGGAGAATTTTCTTTCTGTTTGCTTCTAATAAAAAGTTGTTCTACTTGTTAACTTCTAGCAATTGTGTTCTACTGTTTTCACTGTTTTTAACTTGGCATTTTGATCCAAGTTTGAGTTGCAATATAAGATCGGCGGCCCAGAACGAACATTTTTTCAAGTTGCCATTCACATAATCTATAGTTTTCCTTATGAATTTATAATGTTACCACCTTGGTTGTGAGGTTTGGTAGATACAAGGCCCCAATGCGAGGAATGAATACAAGAATTGATTGTTTAAGTCCGTATGAATTGCTGTCACAGTACCTGATATGCCCAACACACACACTAATAGCAATAAAACCAAAAAAAAAAAAATCAAAATTGATGTCATGATACCTGAGTTAACCATTATAAGCATATGAAAATATGATGGAAGGAGCTGGTAAGAATCCTCCAGGCTATTATACAGAACCTTCTTAGCATGCTCTTTGGCCCGCCAAGTCTTACTGTACGTTAGATGAACATCATATTGCTCCTTCATCTCTGAAATTGTAATACCGCCTGACCCGACCCGACCCGGCTGGATCGATCCAGGGAGCGCTACCAGGTTTTCAAAACTTTACTTATTTCTGTTTATAAACTGAAAACCATATAAGTTATAATTTAAAAACCTTTTTTCTAGTGAGCCCATTGAAATTACAATTTTTAAAAAAAAATTCGGTAGAGTTTCCTTTTGTTTTTCTGATTTCTCAAAAAACATGTTTCAAACAACTCAATTCAAATACATTTCACAGCAACACTTCAAATCTCATTTCATTCAAATGCGCACTCTGCCGTTTAGTGCGACTTTCAAACAGTTTATAAAACATTTCATTAATTACAGTTCTTCGAAAAATGTAAAACAGAAAGCATAAAATAATTAATTACAGCACATAATTACAAAACATAATTACAAACTCTCTGTATATGCATGCATATCTAATTACATTATACAGAAATATCTATATAAGTAACTACCCCAAAAGATGGTGAGTATGACTCTGAACTCTCCTCTGCAGCTGGTGCCTCTTCAGTCTTTTCCGTCCTCGGTATCTCTATTACCTACGTGTTAGAAACAAAACTAACGCGCTAAGTAATACTGCTTAGTGGGTGTACACTAAAATAAATGGTAATATAATATAAAACAGTATATCTAAAACAATATATCGTAAATTCAGAAATTCAGAAAGATATATAAATAAACAATAAAACTTAAAAACAGAATTTCAGAAATATAACTATATATAACAAAAACTATATAAACACACAGTGTTTCAAAAGTTTCTGGGTTTCAATTTCAATATCATTTCTTTATTTTCCATAACATTTTCTAACCATAACTTCTCAATCTGACCCGTGATACACATATCAGGGTTTACAGGACTGGATTACGGGTTTTTCAGTCGGGTTTCCCATCTCATATGAAATGGTATCCCTCTATATAAACAGTCGGTTCCCATTTCACAAGGAAATGGTATCCGGATATTTTCACAGTCGGTTTCCTATTTCACGAGGAAATGGTATCCGTATTAAACAGTCGGTTTCCCATTTCACGAGGAAATGGTATCCGTATTATCAACAATCAGAGACATCATACATCACGGTGCAGTACTGCCATAAATTCACCCAATTGACATGTCAATCTCCTATATCCATATATCCCTATACATATATCAGGGCCGTTCAAATATCATAACAATTTAATTCTTTGGTTTCAGGAATCAACGAATATCGATTTCAATCAAAATCCATAAATAGGAAAACCAAACAATAATTGTAAACCAGGTTTTGAAAACATACGTTTTTTATTCGAATTTCCATAATAACATAATATTGTCCAACAATATGCAAAAATACAATACGAGTATATAAACAAATCCATACGAATATATATAAAATCCATAACAATCAAAACATTTATCAAAAATAAGTTCAGAAACGTGTGTACACCAATCTGGATACTGTTTTACACCCCCTCAAATAGTAAAAATTTTATTTTCACATATTTCATATATATCAAAAATTCATTACCCGAAATCCGGGATGTTACACGCTGCGTATCCCAGATTAGATTTCCTAACCCGTAAAGGGTGGTACCTCAAACATAACATATAGGCGTAGTACTACTCAGAAAACCCAATTGACATGTCAATCTCATATATCCATATCTATGTTTACATTTATCAGAGCCAAATCACTTTGCGAAAATCATATAATTCATTCCGAACAGAATCGTCAATTTAAACTCTGAAATCATATCTAAATCAGTATACATAATTCCGGAATTCGAATCGCATCAATATACATATACAAGCAAATTACAAAATCGTTTCCGAAAATATTTCTGAATCCAGAAATCACTTCAAATCACATTTAAAATCACATGCAATTATATATCATAAATCCATAGTAAATCCAAATACCCCAAATCACTTTTCAAAACAAATCGCAAAACAATATATACGAAATTGCTTTTAATAATATTCTCCGTAATATTACTATAATCAAAACATATCGAAAATTAATTCAGAATATTTTTCGTAAACAATATTACGGATCCAAATTATATTTCAAATAAACGTAATCCAAATCACTAACAATATATATATATATATATATATATATATATATCTATATATATCTATATATATATATATATATATATATCTATATATATATATTCAAAATCAATTTATTACAAACAATATATACTAAATCATCCCAAAATCAATTTCAAACAACATATCATAATCAATATAGCTCAAATAAACTAAAAACAATATAATATAATGATTCCGAAATATTCTGAAAAATCTGAAAAATACGAAAACAGTATCACCAAACCTGAAATGCTCTTATCCACCTAGACTTCTTCTTCTCCAACTTCTCTATCACTCTCCTTCTTCTTCTTCTATCACATTCTCTCTCTAAACTCTCCCTCTTACTCTCTCTATAACTCACTCTCTAACTCTCATGTTTCATGGTCAACTCTCATTTCTCTCTTGCTTTATGAAATCAGGTGCTGAGTGAATACATGCATATTGCCAAGTATGAGCTCACTTTTTAGGTGTCAATGTTTTAAGTATGAGTTCACTTTTAAGTATGAGTTCACTATATCTTTGTAATTAAACGACAAAAGCAAATTGAAGGTGTCAACTACACTGATGAACTGCACGTGGTTTCCTCCATGTCAGGTTGCATTAACTCCTCAAAAACCACACTTCAACCAGAATATAATAATAATATTAACTGAATAGGCTCATAAATAACAGTGAACAAAACACATAATAAGTCAAAGATTCCATGACCACACCATTATAATATAACTGAGAAAGTGTCTTCTTTGTTTACCTTATTACTCTTTGAGACCATGACTTCATTCATTTTTTTAATTGCAATATACCCCCTTGACTAGTCTAAATCATAAAGTGACCACCAATAAAAATTTAATCACATAAATTTAATTAAAAATCTTTTGAATATCAAACTAATCCACCAATTTAAATCACATACTTAACTGTGGCATGCTTAATAATAATTAATAATAATATTTTTTATAATTATGAAAAATTAAGGGCGTTACAGTGCATTTGAGAGTGCACTTGTAACAAGCACCCTTAAGAAAAAGCACTTCCAACAGCATTAGTGAGACACACAAAGATATGCATAGCTAAATAATTTGGTTTCAAGTTAATTTTTAAGCTCACTTGAATACTTGTAGCCACTTCAGATTCCATACATCCTCTTCGTTCATCAAGTTCTTATATGCTCCTGATTAATGTAGTGCTGCGATATCATGAAAATTCTAGCATGAATATCACTGAACATTAACTTCAAACAAACATTTTTTGTGTTAACTTCATGGAAAATATTAAAACCTTGTTAAGTGGTCCTAAAATGATTTAAACCCACCACCTCTTTTAATGATCCGTCCACCACTTGAGGTAAACTTAAAAAGCTTAACTATTTGCCCATACAACCATCACATGTTTCCATCATGCAAAAATCTAATTAAACAATATTCAAAAGCTCACCATTAATAGAACTACATAACATGAGAATCATATACTGCAGTTCAAAATAGAATTATAAACACTATGGCATCATGCCTTGACAGCCTCATCGGTAACCTTGCAAGCCACTTTGGTTGCCGCAATGTCTCCAGTATGCCTGACCATGTCACCATTTGGTATGTTAACACGAATCTAACAAACAACCAATCTTACCTGGTCGAATCTGCGACTTAGAATGGCCTTTTTTGCCTTCTCAGCAATCTCCAAAGCCTTTATCTTTGGCACCTGGTTGAACGTGATTCCAACATCACTAGGAATTTCCACATATTCCTCTAACATTGGGTTGAAACACCCAGAGCGATTCCTATTCCAGAAGAAAATGACATGACCAAATTTGACAGTCACTGAATCCTTTCGAAACTGAAACTGAATCGTTTTCAGATACAACAAAATCGTTTCGATAACATACCTGAATTGTTTCGACGAAGTTGAACGGAACCGTTTCGAAGATAATACTCCAATAAATTGCAATAGTTTGGCGGCAGTGACATTTCGAAGTTAAACGGAATCGTGTCCAAGCTATCGTTTCGATGTTACCTTTTTGTCGATCTATGAAGAACTGAACTCAGCTTTGAGGTTGGATGAGACTGAAACTCCAAAGAAACCTGTCTCCTTAAGAGAAGAATTGGACGTCCCCTGTTTTGCACAACATCACAGGTTTATAGAATAAATAATATAATGTGTAAAACCCCAATATAAGAACAACCATTATCATGCTCAGGAAGTTGTTGCTTGTTAAAGCAGAATTGAAACAATAGTCATAATAAAAAAAAAATACTGCTGTTTTTACCTCTTTATCGTTTCGAAGTTGGGCATCGGCGACGAAGTTGAACGGCGAGAGGAGAGAAGGTGCAAGTAATGTGCGGCGAAGGAGAGAGAGGGAGACGCCGGCGGCGACGTGGAAAACGAAACGGAGGCAATGGAAACGAAACACGAGAGGTGAGAGAGTGAGGGTAATGTGCAACGAAGGTGAGAGAGGGAGACGTCGACGGCGGCGAGGAAAACGGAACGGTAAGATGGACGAAAACGAAACGGCAGCAAGAGGGTGAGGGTCAGGTAATGTGCGGCGGAGAGAGAGGGAGGAGAAAAATGTGGATTTGACTTTAGGGTTGGTTTTTAATTAGGATTTTTAATTAATAAAATAAAATCTGAAAAAAAAAATTTGGGTTCAAGTGAAATTTTATCAACCTATATATATTAAGACAAAAATATAATTTGTCAATTCCAAAATGGCTAAAAACGATTATTTTGTTTTTTCAAGCTAAAAATAATTCTTTTCATAATTTTTTGGCTACTTATGATTTTGTAAGAATCACCACGGAACAATCTTTAAAAAAAAAATTGAATATTAAAAAGAATATTTGAAAGAAGAAAGACCGCTCTCTTGTTTTTAATTATTGAGAAAGAACATATACATTGCCTTTTCATTAGCTCTACATGGCAACATACATTCTTGGTCTCTCGCTTTCACATTCTGTCATCTTCTATCAGCCTTGAATCCTTCTTTTGAATTGAAACAAGCAATGAGTAAGAAAGAAGGGTTATCCATCACCAATCTTTTGATCCACCTCAACCCAAATCTTATATTGGATTTTCACGCGGCACAACAATTTCTAAAAAAAATAAAAATAAAATAAAATTAAAGAAACAGAAAGAATTATCTACCCATCAACCATATACACTTACTTACAAACCCCCATTATTCAAGCAGTTTTGCCCACCTTCACTAACAAAAATGAGATGGTCACCGTCTCTAATTACCTCAATGTCATCAATTTCAGCTCTATCTTTACTTAAAACCTTAGCAGATGAGATCCCAAATTTCTTAGCACCAAGATCAAGTAGCTCTTCGAAGCTATCTGGAAGTCGCACAAGCTTCCCTACGGCTTCTCCCTTTTCTGGACAACTAATAGTCACTCTCGCAGAGTTAACATCAGGATTTTTTGCACCTTTAGTGTGACCAACTGAAAATAACATGTCTTTCTCCACAGTACGGGCAGCTGACATTATTCCAAATAGTGAGTTGTGGAAGTTATTAGTCCGGCGCCTTGGCCGGTTTTGGGTCTGGGTCCATGATCCATCTGTAGCAAGGAACGAGCCTTCCCGTGATAAAGGTTGTATAGCTGGCTCACTTGTAAACCTCCCCAGGTAGCGAATTCCCTGCTGCTGCTGCTCAGGAATTGTAATGACAGGTTGAGTTTTAGTATCTCCACTAGATGCGAAAACGCATTTTATTTCTTCTTGTCCTTGCTGATCAGCTAAGTCCTTTGGGGTCCAACCGTGCATATCTGGTTTATCAATGTCAGCACCTTGCTTTAAGAGGAACTTGACTATTTCCACATTGTCTTCAGAAACAGCAACATGCAGAGCTGTGGAGCCATTGTTCCGAGGACGTGTGACATCCCCTCCATAACGAACAATATCTTTAAGTAAGCTCAAGTTGTTCTGCTCAGCAGCAGTGCATGCAAAGTGACCCACATCTCCAAGGTTGATGTCTGCACCGTTATCCATCAACAGTTTGTTCACATGTTCATGTTTACCCAGCATCGACTCCCACAGTGGTACATTCCCATCTGAGTCTGCATCATCAAACAAATCATTTGAGTTATTTGTTGGACCAATTAATACTTAGTAGAACTGATGAGGATTTTAAATTCTCGATCCCTTGCATTATTATAATAAGTAATAATATATTTATAATGTCAAAAAAAAGGGGCAATTTGCCCTCTATAATTATAATGTATAAAATCAAATTCAAGAAATTACACAAGAGAAAGAATAAGGTACAGCTCACAAGCACAATGGGGTTGCACAAAGACACTTAAAAATTTGGGGTCACACAAAAATAATAAGATATATTACAGCAGAATCGGGCACATAATTTAAGCAATATCCAATTGACTACATAAGCTTTATTCTAAAAAATGCACAACTGAGTCATAAAACTGGTAGTGTCGATCCATCAGATGAAGGGACTTCATAACATGATGCCATTTATATAAATATATACACACACACACACACAGAGACTGAAATTTTTCAATGAGAAACATAAATTTTTCAATGAGAACTTTTTACAATGCACACCTTAAGCATGTTTGATGAAATTCAATGGAATTTATTTAATTTTGAATTGATTTTTTTGTAGGGATTATAAAAAGAATGAAATACCAGTAATAAAAAATTTAAAATTTTTCAGTTATATTGTTTCAAAAAAAAAAAAATTCAGTTATAGGAACTATTTTTTCCGACTTTTTGGAAGATAAAATATTTAAAAATATATGGAATATATATATATGACAGCGTAAAGATGTTATAAGTAATCCATACGATCACAACCATGAATATTTTACGATAAAATATTGAAGTCAACGAACATGAACATGTCTTGATAAGGTAAATTTATTTGTATATATATGTATGACAGTGTAAAGATGTTAGAAGTCATCCATACAATCACAACCATCAAAATATTACAATAAAAGATTGAAGTAAACGAACATGAACATGTCTTGATAAGTTAAATTTATTTGCTTTGACTTGGGAAGGTCTACAACTGAGTGTATGCCAAGTGTTTATTGAAACAATATAAATATTAGCAGAATGAGACTTCAGCATTATTGAGACTACTATATTAAGAAATGAGAGAGATGACCAAATCCTACACAGGACCAAATATGAATTTATATTAATATAATTCTTTTAATAAAAACCATGGCATTGTTGGATCTGCTCATGCCTTTGCAGATAATGTGTGTATAAAGGGATTAAATAGTTGTTTTGAATATGAGTATAATTGTAAAAAGGTCAACTAAAATCTATTTAATTGATGTCAACTTCAGATATAAGAAATCAGAAGTTCAAGTTAAAAGATATAATATCAAATGGCAACATACAGAATTCAGGTGGACGTATAGATCTAGTGTTCTGTCTTTTTACCTTTTGGGGAATGAAATAATACAATATTAGAAACCAATCGAAAACTATACAGAAGTAACAGAAAACAAAGAGGACTACAACCGATACTACCAGGTTAGACTAAAATATTTCAAAGAAGAATAAATGAATACCTAATAAGACCAAATTATGTATTTGGTATAAGGCTTACCTCTACAATTAGGATTGGCACCATAATCTAGTAGGAGAAGCACACAATTCTCACTCCCTTTTGATGCTGCTATATGCTATTTCACGTAGAAGAAATACAGTAACATTAGTATTCATTATTATCAGAAATTATCATTGAGAAACTAAGAAGCTAAAAGATTTTCACAAACCAGAGCTGTTCTCCCATTATTGTCAGATTCATTTGGATCAAGGCCTCGTTTCAACAACTGATGCAACAACATGTCATCTCCTCTGAGTGCAGCAAAGCATAGACTGAGAGGTAGATCCATTCTCCCACGAGCTAGCATGTTCTCTGTCTCCAACAAAACCCCCTCCATAATTGGGTCGTTGATGTCTTTCAAATGCTGATCCATGAAGTAAAAAAAAAAGATCAATATTATGCATAATTGTCAGCAACATTACAGAAGGCATTAAATTAAATTTGGGCATAATCACTGAAATCTAACAAAGGAATAATCTTTTTATTTCTACCCATCAGATAATGAACATTTCAAGGTATTATTAGCATCTAATGCTCTAGTGGATACTTGCTAGCTTAGCCGGTAAGATATATTGCTCACACTAGGATAGCGAAGGGTCTGATTTATATTTATTACAACAAAAACAATAAAAATATATATACATAAAAAGAAAAAAACTTTAAAAAATATTTGATGGGCTACACAATGTTCTGCTAAAAGATCAGTTGTTTAAAAGTCACATTGAATATACAGACCTGGAGGAGATTATTCATGATTATGGTTCCATCTCCAACATTGGCCTGAACAATATTTAGGAATGTAGTACGGTTGAGCCGTAGCAGCTGGCTCAATCGTTTGGTCCGCACTGTAAAAAGCTGTGGCCTATAACAAAGTACCCCTATCTCTCCACAAAGATCACCAGTTTTTGCCTCTCCAACAACCTGCAATTGTTCAACATAATTTTGGTTATCATCTATTCTTTTATGGACACTAGTACCAACATTTCATTCTAAGCATTCCTTCAAGTAATATAAGAGTTTCCTGAGTGTTTTAATAATAATACTTGCCTGTTCAGTTCCATTTTTCAGAACCAATAGATCCTGCAAAGTAATTCAAACATTAGAAGTCTGTTGGTGTGTGCAAGTAAAATTTGAACTGAAATATTCAATATTGAACAAGGCAATATAGAAAAGAGAAGTTAAGTAATTACAACGGCACCAGTGACCAGGATATAGAAGTCTGTTGGTGCTTCATTCTGCAAAATGACATCTTCTTTTGGAGGGAAATACTCGGGTTTCATCTCTGAGACCTATGAAAATAAATATCCAATGTAAGTAATTACTTGCATAACAAAATTAAAAATAATAGTCCTTGTAAAGAGAAGCATCACAATTTTAAAATCTGAGCCCGTTTTCAGTGAATTACCAGCTGGAAAAGCAAGTCGTTGGAAACCCCACGAAACAAGTACACCTTATCCATGAGAGAGTAGAAAAGATAATGAGAAATGCTAGATCGGATGGCTTTAGGAAGGGAATCAAGAGTCTCTTGCTGCTGGAGTCCTTCAGAATCTGTCCTGAACTTCAAGCATAAATGTGCCAGCATCTGATCTTGCAAGCGAAGAGGCAGTTGGTTCCTATGAGCAAAACTTGAGGCCGCTTGTATGGTGTCTCTCTGAGATTTTTAAAAAAAAAGATAAGGAAAAGAGAACATAAAATAAATAGATGAAAGAGCTAACAAATATCAGTAACTTTCTTTGTTGACAACATTATAACGAAAGAATTAACTCACAAATTTCCTAGTTCGACTGGTTCCATGGACAACCAAGTTGGTCATGTTACCAATCAAATATGCTGTCAAGCCGAGATTGAAGAGCATAAAGAAGATGTCGAAAATCATCTCCCTTGTATTCACAGGATGCAAATCCCCATAACCAACAGTTGTCAGTGTAGTAATAGACCAGTACATCGATGTCACATACCGAATCCAAATGCTCTGTTCAAGAAAGTTGTCTCCCAAGGATGCTCCAATCCAGGTCCTCTCAGGGTTATGGTAACTTGCAGCAAGAAGATAATAGAAGCATCCGGCACAGTGGACCGCAAAAAGGGTGACCTACACACAGTATCCTATATTTAGTAAAATAGTTCTTTACCGTGTATAAACTTCCTTTCATAATAACAATGCAGAGATGTTTATAATATACTTACAAAAACAAGTTTACAGCATCGAACCCAAAAATAATTGTAGTTCCTATCCTTCTCCATTCTGTTTGAAGAAACAATGTTGGCTGAGTCCTAAACAAAAAATTATTGATACTATTTGCTTAATGTTAAAAGCTAGCTCTTTACAGGAAAAACCTCTGTACCTGGAAAATAGGGCACTGACTCTTCTGAGACGCCAAAGGCGAAGCATATTGAACAAGCCATAGGACTGGAGAGGTTTAGGGGATATTTTTTGAGCAAGTTCAGATGGGATTGTAGATATAACATCAAAAACCAACCAGGAACTTGCATACTTCCAAGCAATCTTCTTCGGACTGTCAACGAGTAGGTAGCTAGTTTTGTCGAGGTAAGCCACAAAGAAGGTGAGAATAATATCCACAGCAAAGAATCCATTCACAATATTGTCGATAATTGAAAGTGGTTTCTGTGGCTTTCTAAGGAACCCGAATTCGAATGGCGACACCCAAGCAGTATAGATAACCAAAAGGACTAGAAAAGTCTCCCAAACCCTACAAAAATTGGTGCAAAATCAGAACTAGTTATAGCAAAACAGTTCTTCCTTCTTCTTTTTTTCAGTATCAACAAGAGATACTGTTTAAAAGTGCAAACCAACTCCATTTGCAAGTTTCAACATTTCAAAATGGTTTTCAAATTGTTGTTTTCTAGCAAAAGACGAGAAAGTAGAAGAATTGACAAAGGAATAATGCAAGAAGAAAACGAGAAACAGTGAAATACACATACTAGAGAAGCTTCAAAGTGTTTTCCATTTAAGTCAAAGATAAGATACTCAATCATCCAATTAGGAGTTGCTATGGTATGACTTGTGACAATTCAACTTAAACATTCAAAACTAACCTCTCACATTTTGAACAAGAATCCAAAATTCAAATTGCATGCAAAGAATATGAAGAAACAAATTTTACAAAGAAAAATAAGGATAAAAGTTTAAATGTTATAAAGCATATAATCTAATTGACAATATAACAACCATGTGCAACTAACAAACCATTCTCAGAAAATAGAACTGAAAACACATATAAAACATAAAATATTTAATAAAAGGTTTTTTTTTTTTTTATTAACAAATTATAGCATTTATTAATATAAAAAGAATAACTGTAAAAAGGAAACAGAAGATGGTAAGCTTTTAGTGAAGATCAGAGGGTCACGAAAATCAATGCCGTTCGTTTCCAAATCCTCGTATCACAACAATACAATAAATATTGATGATCAAACCAATAAGAGAAGTTAAGTCAACACAGACACCATTAAAATAAAAGAAAAAGAAAAACAACACCAAAATTTGTACTTCAAGAAACCGAGAAGAAAAAGAAGCAGCAGAAAACAATAAAAGGTTATAGTCACCTGTAACGGCGATCATACGGCGATAAAATGAAAGTACGGAGCTTAAAACGGCGATTACTTCTGGCTCCGAGTGAAGGAAGAACGCCGGTGGAAAGACTATAATGGCTGCCGTCTCTAGAGAGCTGTTCCAGCTCTTCTTGGCCACACACTGACACTCTGAACGGACCTCCTCCTCCTCCTATGTTTCGCTGGTGAGCCATTGTTTCACTCTCTGCTCCAATCTCTCAGCTTGCTTTAATATTCTCTCCCTCTTTTTTAATATTTTATTTTGTCTTGTATGTTTCCGTCTCTGCTCTTCTCTCTATATATACACAAATTTAAGTTAGTTTCGGAATTTTACAGTTACTTTTTTGTTTCTCTATTTGGTAGTCCAAGTCCCCGTGGTACCTACCCCAAAATAGTTTCGAAGGAATTGTGTTTTTGACAATTTCACCCCTGACACAGTGGGGCCTTAAACTTCAATTAGATTACATTTTTAATAGATCTTTATTGCCTCCCCGTGCCACACACCATGCAGTTTCCACGTGCCATATGTCAACCGGTTGAAAAATTGAAGAAACCTATTATACACGGATGAGAATACTCTTCTAACCTAAATTTTTTCTAAACTTTTACAGATCTAAAAATATATGAATTTAATGGTTAGAATTTTATGTTCTATTCTCTTTCTTTTTAAAAAGTTTTTACAATACGTGGTACATAATCAATTTAATAGTTAGGATTTTATATAAAATCTTAGATTAGGAGAGGATCTTAATCCATTATATACCTTATAAGTTACAACCATTATATACAAGGAAAGAGAATGAATTTCTCTTTTTACAATTTGCTGCCTTTTAGGGGATTCTGGCCTGTTTAGCAGGATTTTTAAGAATTTATTTTTAATTTTTTAAGTTTAAAAATTTATTAAAAGTATTTAAATATTCTCATAGAAAAATTTTTAAACTATTCCAAACAAAAGTAAAATATATAGCTTTCGTAAAAAGAGTTTTTAAAAGTCTAAAATAAAAATTGTATCACACAGAGGCTGTAATTGTTTTCTTAAACAGAATACGTGCTGATTTTATTGTAATTTTTAGTATTCTTAATTTCAATCCTCCTTTAATTTTGGTGTTTGTCAGTGATTTTTTTTTTTTTTTTTGAGCCCATCAATGATATTTTCTTAATATTCTGGATTTGTTCCAATTTCCTGTCCTACACTTAAAAAATATTTTAAATTGTCTCCGAAAATAATCATAAAATAAGGTCAAAAATAGAAAATAATAAAAGCATGTAATAATTGACGATACGTGACTCAGCAGAAATATAAAATTGGCAAATGGTGTCTGCTTGCATCGGTGTCGGGTCAGGGTCGGGTCACACTTGTAATAAGACACAAATTTAGAATGTATAAATACAGACAACTTGAGCCCTTTTTTTTTTTTTTTTTTTTACACATATCTCTTATGGTAATAACGACTCGAACTTAAATTATTATTAAACTGAATGAGCATCTTTAATGTACATTTGAAAGAGTTTATCTACTAGCTAAAAGAGCTTATTTAATCTCAAAAGCTCTTTTCAATTTTTTTTATATTGTTTGGTTGCCACCCCAGTAAAGTTTTTAGACGATTAAATAAACTGTTTTACGTCTACTTGGAGAAGTTCAAATTTTACACTTTTCTAAGTAGAGCTTTTTTAAAAAATATTAAAATGTTTTATATAACCGTAGTATATTTTATATTTTCACAATACCATTTTAAATTATAAACCCTAATAACTTAGTTTTTTAACATGTGAAATAAAACTTTAATTCTTTTGGATGATAAATGTGATCAAATTGTAATTCTTCTCATGCACCGAAAATAATTAGTTTAAGCTATTAGTTTTGATTATCATGTTATTAGAATAATTTATCATTGTTAGTTTAATTATTATTTAGAAAATTATATTTTTATACTCTTTTATAATATTTTATAATAATTTTTTTATTATATTTAAAAAAAAAATTATGTCCTTTTTAAATAATTTATAATTTAAAAAAGTATTTTTAATTGACAACCAAATTGTCAATAACTTTTCCTTAAAAATTCTACTTGTAAAAGCTTTAACTCTAAAAAAAAATCTACTCTTAAAAATTTTAATAAAAAAAACTGTTACAAGCAAACCCTTATTACCAAACTACATTGTACGGTATAACAAAACTTGAACACCTTAGTCTACGTAAATTGAAACTTTTAATCCACAGAAAGTATAATGCTTTGGTCCAACTCGTCCAACACAAGTTACGAGATATATGTCCTTTTCCTATAAATTAGATTTCAAATTGCACATATAATTTATTATTATATTATTTTCGTATTAAATAGTGATTTTGGTGGCCCCACGGTATTGTTAAGTTTATGAATTATCCGTTTTAAGACGTATACAGCTTTGAAGTCAACATTTCATACTCACCCTCGTCTAAAGCGCGTGAATGACATCTTCTCTTGTTTAGATTGTAATTCTCATGTCACGTTTTTCTCACGTGATGAGAGGTGGCGCCGACCTCGTATTCGGTCGTTGGTGCAAAAAATCAGCCATTTAAGGCTAGCGGAGATTGTTCGAATATATTATTACCAATTTGTCAATTATAGACATATAAATTTGCAATTAATTATGGTATTATATACTTCCGTTAAAATCAGATCTGATCGTTAATTAATTTTACATAATTATTATTTAATAACCCTATTATACTCTTCCTTACTTTCTATATAATTTATTTTGCCTCTGGAAATGGAAATAAAATTAGGCAATCAATCATATTTTGGCAGCACTCCTTTTTAATATGTGGGATTACATACAACAAGATGTCATTTACTAAATATGGTAATATATTGTAAAAATAATATATATATATATATATATATATTGCAACACAATTGAGAATATTTTGTTTTTAAGACGTATTGAAATCTAACCTATTTGAGAGAGCATATTTTGTTTTTTTATCCCAACACAAGTGAGAATTTCAAACTCTGTTTAGATCGTGCCCCTCCATTTTTCCATTTGGTATTACTTTTTAAAAGTTAAATTCAACTGATTAATTAATTTTGGCATAAAAAGATTTAATTAAACTTTTAAAAGTAATTTATTTAATAATCTAAATTAATTTGGTAATAATTTTAAAAAACATGTAAGGGTTATTTTGTAAAGTAATTGAGAAATACTCTGCTGTAAAATTTAATGAATATATTAAATGGTCAAATCATCCTAGTTAATTTTAATATAAACATACTTATATTTCAAGTTCCAACTTTAGTTATATATAAATATATTTTATTACTTAAAAAATAATTAAATGTTGATATCTAAAAACATAAAACCGTTTTATTTAAGAGAATTATAAAAAAAAATTAAATATTCTAAATATGTTTTATTTTATATTAAACATAATTAGAAAATTATCTTGCTTTTTTTAGTCCAAATATTTGTATTAACTATTAGTTTGGTTTAGCACATACACTCCTAACTTAAGTGATTAGTGCATCTTCCTCTCACCTAAATGGTGAGGATTCAATTTCCATCATACACATTTACCAGTATGTGAGAGTAGATGTCTCCTGTTATGGGAGTAGATATCCAGACCGCGCATTTAGTGATTAATCTCAGGAGGTCCCGACAGTTATTAAGTGGTATGCCCCTCACTTATACCTTGAGGTTATGAGTTCGAGTCGTGTTTCACTCACTCAAATCCCGAATTAATTGTAATATCTTAAAAAAAAAATTACCAAATTGGCATCTTATTTCATCTTCATGAAGTAGACACTTTCACTAGCCAAAACCAAAACTCTACCTCTATTATTCTAGACTTTCTCTCACTAAAATCATTACTAACTTGACGTCGGAAAATATTGACTAGCACACCTACCAGAATTTCTTTTGATTTCAAGTTAGCCACCAAGCAAGTACTTGAAAGGTAGAAACATTATTCGTCACCGAGAGATCTCTCATTTCAACAATGAACCTCTCGGCAATACAAACTTCAACAGTAAAAAGACTTTTCAACATTTTTCCTCATCTTGTCATACATGACATTTTAAACATTTAACTTAATTGTTGGCTAAATTACACGATCAATAAATGGTAATATTGTATTTTTCCAGCAATAGATTTGATATTAAAAACTTTCATATTTGGGTTAAAATTTAACTTGACTCTCTAAAATGGGTTAGATTTCATTACAAATCCAAATAAAAAACGTGTGTAAAATAAGTTTTCATTTATTTATTTTTAATTAGTTTTCAAAGAATATTGTGACTACAACCTTTTATCATTCTAAAATTTGAAACAGTAATGTCAGGCATTCCACCTTTGTATCCCAACTTGATCACAACCGCTTGTTTTTAATCCTAAAAAGCATGTCTTGGACTTTTTATGGTTGGGTAAAAATCTGTTGTTGCAATTTTGAATTCGAATTGTTGTATATTGTTCTTTGGTGTATCTGGTTCAAACGCAGTAAAACCATATTGCCATACACGGCTAGCTCTTGCTTCAGATTAGTGAGATTGTTGTGATTGGTACTGTTTATTTCTTAAGAGTTCCAAAAGGCTAATCCTAAAACAATGCAGTTTCCTCTCTACCTAGACTTGTTCCATGCTGGTCCCCTCCTTCGATTGGTACTTTTAATTGCTAATGAATAATAGCGGGTGGGTCTGGGAATTATGATAAGGGACTCTGATGGAAGGATCATGGTTGCAGGGGCGATTCGTATATGTGCGGGTCTTAGACCACAGGTGGCCAAGGCAATAGCGATTCTTCATGGTCTCAAGATAGCAACTAGGTCGGGTTTGTCTCCTGTTCATGTGGAGTTAAATGCTTCTGTAACATCCCGGATTTCGGGTAATAAATTTTTGATATATGTGAAATATGTGAAAATAAATTTTACTATTTGAGCGGACCGGATTGAATAGTGAAAAATGAAAAAAAAAAATGAAAAAACTGGACCAGTGAGTATCGCGACCTGGTCACCGCGACCATAGGTCGCGACAGCTCGCTCGCGATGAAGATGGCAAATCAGGCAGTGAGTATCGCGACCAGCCACCGCGACCACAGGTCGCGATGGACTGCTCGCGATGAAATTGCCAAAATTGGCAGAGAGCATCGCGATCTCTCGCGGGACCAAGGCGCGCTCGCGACGAAGGCGGTGCGAATGGTCCAGTGAGCATCGCGACCTGGTGCCGCGACCACAGGTCGCGACGGCGGTCGCGGTAGCGAAAAAAATATAAAAAAAAAGAAGAAGTTTCTCGCAGAAGCGAGAAAACAGAACAGAAGAGAAAGAGAGAGAAAGAGCCGAGAAAAAGGAGAGAAAAGAGAGAAGAAAAAGAAGAAGAAGAAGAGAGAAGAAGAAGAAAGAAAAGAAAAGAAAAAGAGGAAGAAGAAGAAGAAGGAGAAAGGAAAAAGAGAAGGGAAAGAAATCGTAGAACCGCGGTTGGTCGAACGAAAAACGGTACCGAGGTTGGTGTACTTTCGATTTCGAAATCTTTACGAAAAGTATCTCGTTATTGTTTTCGTTTTCGTTTCCGTTTTCGTTTTCGATTTCGTTGAAGTTTCACGTTTTCGATTTTCGTAAGAAACTTGTTTATTTATATGAAAAATTAATGATTTATATATATATATATATCTATTGTTGATTTGGAATGATTTTATGATAGATCGTATTTGGATCATGTTTTCGAATATTCCGATTGTTACGATTTGTGAGGAATACTTGATTTAGTTGCTTGCATGACTATTGTTTATGATTTGTAATTTATTGCGAATACTTGAAAATCGTTTATTGTAACGGCCCTAGGATACTTAGACATAGAAATGGATATAGGAGGTTGGTATACCAGCTGGGTTTTACTGAGCAGTACTGCGCCGTTATTATTGTGTGATTGTTGTTGCGGGGCAATCTCGGACAATTACACCGATTTTAGTGATCGTTGTTGCGGGGCAATCTCGGACGATCACAATGATACTAGCGATTGTTGTTGCGGGGCAATCTCGGACAATCGCGATGATATTAGTGATTGTTGTTGCGGGGCAATCTCGGACAATCACGTGATATCAGTGACTGTTGTTGCGGGGCAACCCCGGACGTCACATTGACCCATATTCCAGTCCTAGAATGTTTAGTATTCTAGTGGGCCAGAATTGATTGAAATTGAAAAGTGAACCGAATGATTTTATTGATAGCATTCATTATCGACTTCATTATTGAAATTAAAGTAATTGGAATTGTTTAATGCTTTGATTTTCAAAATTTAATTGTTTTGAAATGCAATAGAAATGGAATTGTTTTGAAATATTTATATTGTGATTTATTTAATTGAGTTTTTAGTACACCCACTAAGCTTTATGCTTAGCGCGTTAGTTTGTTTCTAACGCGTAGGTACTAGGAATCCAGAAGAGCCTAAGGACTGAAGGAAGAACGAGTTGCAGACCGAGTCACAGAGATTGTACAGTTGGGTAGCTATATTTTTGTTATGTGTATATATATTCTGAAAGCATGCATATACAGGGAATTTGTAAATACGTTTTGTAACATGTTTTGTAATGAATTAGTTTATGATTTATGTCCTTTATTATTAAAAATGTTTGTAAATAGTAAAGTCTGATTTGTTTTCTTTATAAATTGTGATAAACTGTTTTGATAAGTCGCACTAAACGGCAGAGTGCGCAACTGTTTGAAATTCTATAGAAGTGTTGTTGGAAATTGTATTGGAATTGTTATGTGTAAAAACAGGTTTGGAAAGTCCGAAAAACAAACGGTACTCTGCCGGATTTTTGTAAAAAGTTTGTATTGAATGGGCTCACTCGAAAACGATTTTTAAACTATAATTTATATGGTTTTCTGTTTACAAAATGAATTTTTAAAAGTTCTGAAAGTCCGAGTAGCGCGCCCCGGGTCGGTCCGGCCGGATCGGGTCGGGGGGGGGGTGCTACAGCTTCAGTTGTGATAGATTTCCTATCATATCGCAACATCCCCTGTTCTAATATTGGACTTGTTATTTTGGATATTCTAGCTCAAGCTAGGCTCATGCATGTGCTTAGTTTTTCATTTACGCTTAAATTAGCTAATAAGGTTGCGTTAGTTTCTGTTTCGGATTCTTTTTAGGTAGAAACTTGTCCTCCTAATGTGGAGATGTTAGTCCTGATATTCCAGGATAGCTTTTGTTTACTTTGTAATACATTACTTCTTTTCTCAAAAAAGAAAAAAAAAAAAAGAAGTATATAGCGATAATTAATATAAATGTCACCTACCTTGAGGTTTTTTTATTTTTTTTTGAAAGAAACCTTCCTTAAGGTTCTGGTCTCACATCTCACTAAAAGCAAACTTTTTCAGACCTTGCATGATAGGGACTATTCATAAATTTTATGAAATTTGAAGACATTTGTGTTGGGCGCAGTGGGTATAATATCAGTAAGAATACAGAAATAAAATAATCAGAAAAATGACACCAATAATTTTAACGTGGTTCACCCTTAAATTTGGGCTACCTCCACAGGACAAACTCCAAATAATTTTTCTTCCACTACAAAATAGCAGGTACAAAGAGAGAGTCTTCTCTAGACAATTTCTAGAGGCAACACAATAATTGAGATAAACCCAAAATAGTGGCACTCAAGGTGTTTCCCAAAAAACCCCAAATGTTTATCCTCACTATTTTGTCACTCCCCTAATTGAGAAAACCTTTCTCAAACAATCACTCTCTCACTCTTCAAAGGAGGCTAGCTCACTTTGTTCACTTGAAGGCTCACCAGATTGTTTTGCCTTGCTTTGAATTGATGCTTGAGAGCAAATGACTCTTGCCTTATATAGGCATTAGAGCCTCTTTGATTGTGGCTTTGGAGTTACCACGCCAATTACCACTTTATATAACTGTGTTTAAAGCTTTCATTATTTCATGACCACACTTTCTTTGAAACATCCATCTTCAGAGGGATGCATAGTGAAAGATTCAACATGTGTACAACTGTGTTTAAAGCTTCACCCCAAAATGTTTTAGGCAACTTTGCATGTAAGAATAAGCATCTAACTCTCTCCATCAAAGTTCTATTCATCATCTCAGCTAAACCATTCAACTGCGTTGTCTTTGGAGGTGTTGTTTGATGCCGAATACCATGCTCTATGCAGTAAGCATGAAATGGTCCAATGTATTCTCCACCATTGTTCGTCCGGATGCACTTCAGCTTTTTCCCAGTTTGTCTCTCAACTGAGGCATGAAACTGTTTGAAGACATCTAGCACCTGATTTTTTGTCTTCAAACTATACACTCATGTCTTCCTTGAATAATCATCAATGAAAGTCACAAAGTAATGAGCACCACCAAGTGACTTTGGCATTGGTCCACACAGTTCTGAGTGAATTAGATCCAAGATATTCTTCATTCCGGAAGGAGAGGAACTCTTGAAAGCAACTCTGTTATGCTTTCCTGCTAGGCAGTCAGCACATTTCTCCAAATGTACTTCATCCATTCCGGGTAGCATCTTCTTCTTAACCAGGCTTGCCATTCCTTTTTCACTTGTGTGGCTGAGTCTCTTGTGCCATAATTCAATCACACCGTCTTTCTCCACAACACTCACAGTGTCGCTGGAGAGCTTTGCATGCATCACATATAAGGTTGTATGCTTTATACCTCTGGCCATCATCAAGGAACCTTTGGTGAGCTTCCACTAGTTATTGAAGAAGGTACTGTAGAAACCTGCATCATCAAGTTTTCCTGCAAAGATTAAATTCAAGCGAATGTCTGGAATATGCTTGACATTTCTCAGGACTAGTCTAGTGCCATTATCTGCTTCTAAGCAAACATCTCCCCTGCCAATAACTTTTGACAGATTATCATTCTCCATCTTGACTGTGCCATAATCTCCTTGTGTGTAAGATGAGAAGAATTCTCTCTGAAATGTAACATAGATAGTAACACTGCTATCAATCACTCAGTTGGTCTCATGGGATGCAAGATTGATAACATCATCATCATAAACGACAAGAAATTCGTTTATGGTATTTGTCTGGTCATCATTACTATTGTCATATTTCTTCACTTCTTTGTTTTTGTTCTTTCCCTATTCACTCTTGAACTTCCGACAAAAATTTTGATGTGACCCTTCTTCTTGCAGTGATGGCATTCAGTATTGGCATATTTATTTGACTTTCCTATGCTCTTTCCTCTAGGCTTTTGTTCTCTAGACTGGCTCCTCCCTCTGGAATCTGTCACCAGAACATGTGGCTGTGATAAAGAAGATAAGGCTTATGATCCCGCTTTTGACAAGCTCTATATTAACTGCAGTGTTGGTGATGAAGATCTTCAGAGTTTCCCACGACTTTGGTAGAGATGCTAGCACCATTAGAGCAAATACTTCATCGTCAAAATTTATGCTCATTTTGGACAACTAATCCAAAATCCCTTGCATCTCATTCAAATAATCTGCTATGGAAGTCCCTTCTTTGTATTTCAGTTGCATCAATTTTGTCAAGTAGAATAAATTATTATTCCCAATTTTTGATGCGTACAGCTGTTCAAGCTTATTCCATAGCGTTCAGGCATGAGTCTCATTACAGATGTGGTTGTACACATTGTCATCGACAAACTGCCGGATGAAACCACACACCTGCTCATGCTCGAAGTCCCATTCTTCATCTGTCTTTCCATCGGGTTTAATATTTGTAAACACCAGTAGATGCATCTTCGTCACAAATAGAAGGTCTTTCATCTTATTCCTCCATATGTGGTAATTTGTGCCATTTAAACTGATCATCTTGCTGAATTTAGCCTCCATTGTTGGACTTCTTTTGCTGACAATAATTCCAATAAAATCTTTTCTGATGTGAGCATACTAAGAATTGTATAGGACTGGCAACTAAAATAAAATCCCAATAAAATCTTTTCTGATGTGGAAGATCAGTCAGTACTGCAACCACAGAGCATACTAAGAATTTTATGGGACTGACAGCCAAAAGCTCTGATACCATTTGTTGGGCGCAGCGGGTATAATATCAGTAAAAATACAGAAATAAAATAATCAGAAAAATGACACTAATAATTTTAACGTGGTTCACCCTTAAATTTGGGCTAACTCCACAGAACAAACTCCGAATAATTTTTCTTCTACTACAAAATAGCAGGTACAAAGAGAGAGTTTTCTCTAGACAATTTCTAGAGGTAATACAATAATTGGGATAAAATTCAAAATAGTGGCACTCAAGGTGTTTCCCAAAAAATTCCAAATATTTATCCTCATTATTTTGTCACTCCCCTAATTGAGAGCCTTCTTGATTGTGGCTTTGGAGTTGCCACGCTAATTGTCACTTTGTGTGGCCAAAATTTTTTTTTTTTTTTTTCTCTTTTAATTATTGTTGTTAGTGGTGGGTGGTGAGCCCTCCATGTTGAAGGGATCCACCCAACAATTTGTTTATTGTAGAAGAGTTTTTTTTATAATAATTCTTAAAACGTGTACAAGAATTTTGTAATTGAGAAAAGGAATATAATATAGTTATGAAAAGTTTACTATTAATTACCTCAATTTTTTCGATTGCAAATTTAGATAAGTATACTCTCAAATATCAGGGAACTCATTTAAAAGAAATTTTATTTTTCTTAACCGTCAAAACCTGTAATTATATATTCATTGTAATAGATATGAAGTGCCAAAATCAAAATTTATCACATGTTTCCTTCAAAATGGTCGACCACTTTGACTTTATTTTATTTTATTGTTTTTGGTATAAATTTGGGATTGAGGGAATGTGTATTACCGTAGAAGAAATCAATATATATATAATCATATTTTATTCCATGAACTATCTCAATTTTAATTGATTTAAGGGTTAATTGCATGAACATTCCATATTGAATGACGTTATTGCACTTACTGATAGGTTTTCCATTTATTGCACAAACATCCCTTCAATTTCGTTGACCAAACTATTGACCGACAGTTAAATTAACTGTTTTACCACAATGAACAAAATACCCTTACTATATTATTTTATTTCTATTTCTATTTATTAATAATATAAAAAAAATCTCAATCTTCTTCTTCCTTGTTCTTCTTTCCTTCATTTTTTCAGAATCTTCTTCTTTCTTATTCTTCATTTTTTTTATTCTTTTTGTTCTACAGATTCTTCTTCTCTTCATTTTTGCCCCTTTTTTTTTTCTTCACATGGCTATATATATATATATATATATATATATATATATATATATATATATATATATATATATATACATATAATTCGAGTGATTGGAGTAGATTTTATGCTTTCTTGTCACAAGTCAAATGATCATCAAATAGAAAGATAAATGTGCATGCATGTATATAGATCTAATAGAAAAGAAAAAGAGAAGAGAAGCAAGCAAGCTTATCAGGGGATAATGGGAAGAGTTCAAGTGAAAACGCAGTTTTCTTACCCATCTCCTTAGTCGCAACCCCAATCTGGATCTGCTCCACCTCTACATTTAATTTTTTTTTTTTTTTTTTTTTTGTGGTTGTGGTTGTGATTTAGTTTTTAGTTGTTTTTGGGTGGACTGATTGGTGGTTGATGGTTGATTGGGGAATATGAAATTCATCCACATCTGGGTTCAGCTTCTGGGTCATTCACTTGGTTTTCGAATTTGTTTTGTTCTTTGGATGAATTTGTTTGGTTGAAAAAGAAGAATAAAGAATAAGAAATCTGGAAATCTTGAATTAATTTTATATTTTTATATAATTATTAAGAAGAAGAAAAAGAAAAAAAAATCTGATTTTACTTTATATTTGGTTAATGAGAAATGCAAAAGAAAATATTGACAAATTGAGAAAAAAAATCTGGAAAAAAAAATACAATGTTTTATTTTTTGTTTGATTAATGAGAAATTTAGAAAAAAAATTGGACATAAAAATCTGGAAGGAGGAGGAAAAAAAAATCTGAAATTATTTTTATTTTTTAATTATTTTAATAATTTAATGGGAAAATGACGATTTTACCCTTGCTACAGTAACATACTGTTATTTTAACCGTCAATCAATAATTTGGTCAACAAAATTGAGGGAATGTTTATGCAATAAATGAAAAACCTACCAACAAGTGCAATAACGCTATTTAATATGGGATGTTTGTACAATTAACCCTTGATTTAATCATATTTTATTCTCTCTCTGACTACTAATAAATTTAACACTGAATATGAACCCAATCTCGTCCATTGTTCAATGTGCCACGGTGCACTAATTGCTTACTCTTTCGAGGGTGGCTCATAAATAAATCATAAAATTCAGATAATATACCTGATCTCCATAATTAAATGATTGCAATGCCTATGAATGGAGCCATCTCCATTTAAGACAACAATGAGATCAAAGCACATCCACTACCAACTTCCAACCCGTACTTGATACAAGTCAATGCCATTGCCAACTATAAAAAGCATCGACTTTGGGTACATCGGATTAACTTATCTGTGTTGATTTTTGACCATCTATTTTCGATAGGGGGATATCAATGCTAAGGTCCATGGTATTGGTACCCATATTGCGGAGTTGGCAACACTTGTTTTCTCTTTTACTTTAATCTATAAGAGCTCATTTGCTACGCGATAAAATTGTGATTAGACTAAATTCAATCTTATTTTGCATTTGGCAATTGTATGAGATTATTCATGCAGCTAACGAGCAAGATAAATTGTCCTATTTTTAATCCAATCCGGCGGGACAATTTTGTTTAAATAATTTAATTTTTATTATTTTTATTATTCAATATCACACTACACTAAACAAGAGATAGTACTATTTTTAATCTAATCTATACTGGACCAAACACATGACAGTATTAATTAGTCCAATTTAATCCAATCATACAAAAATAGTTCAATTCGATTCTGCACACCAAACGTACTCAAAAGTTAGATACCTAAACCATTAAATCGATCAATCCGACCAAACTTAACCAATTTAAATGGATTGTTTTGATTTTATTAAATAAGACAAATTCATTGGTTGCTTAAAATCAACCGATTGGTTTGGATTGATTTGTGAGTTGTGTTTTATCAAATTCAACACAAACCAGAACTTAAAAAAATATATATCACTAATTAATCTATTAAATATTAAACTTAACCTAATTTTATATTATATTTCTTTATCAGATTGCCCCTTTTCAATTTCCAACCTCACTCTTCTTCTCAAAGTTGTTATCCTTTGTTATAGAATCCCAAAATTGTCATTAGCATTAATCTTTTAAAGAGCAAGTAATTCCTTTATACTAATTTTTAAAGTACTAGTTTATATATTTGTTAATGACTTAATGGATAAATTACAGCTAACTTACCTGGGGTTTGCTATTTTATAAACAGAAACAATTTTATAAAAAATTGATAGCGAATCCCCTTACCGTTACTGTTGACCGTCAAGTGCTACCAGTTGATCCTGACTAAAATGGTAGAATGGTCATTGTGCCATTTAAATTGGGATAAATTACAGTTAACCTACCTTGGGTTTGCTTTTTTACAAGTGGAATTAACTTATTGAAAAGTTAACAGTTAACTCCTCTGCCGTTAGTCAACTGTTATAAAATGTTAGTCAATATTGGTCAAAGTTAACTATTTCCAAAGGCATTTTAATCATTTTAATTTATTTTTAAAATATTTTATTTATTTATTTTTTATTTCAATTTATTTATTTATTTATTTTTTAATTAGGTGTATTTTGGTCATTTTACACTTTTAAAACGATTAACGGTCAACGCTAATGGTAGGGGAGTTAACTATTAATTTTTTAATAGTCGATTCCGCATGTAAAAAGCTAAATCTCAGATAAGTTCGCTATAATTTGTCATTTTATATTTTAGTGTTTAATTTTTTTTAATTTTTAAATTAGGAGTATCTTGGTCTTTTTACACTTTTAAAATGGTCAACGGTCAACGGTCAACGGTAACGATATGGGGGTTCGTTGTCAATTTTTTATAAAGTTATTTTTATCTGTAAAAGATTAAACCTCAAGTAAATTGTCAGTAATTTGTCATTTGTTAATTACCGCATCCCCATATTAATACTTGAATGAATTAGTTTTATTTTATAAGTTCTATATCTTTTGCATTTGAGTTGAATCTAGTATTATTGTTTATTATATTGGTAATGAGTTTAGCTACTTATATAGTGTTATAGCTTTCAAATAAAATATAATGTAATTATGTTATATTGATTTTTCATCTATAAATTTTTTTGGTAACTGAACAATTTGGAAGATTTTAATTAAATAAAAAATTAGGTCAAAGTTAAAGTATATGAGGTTAAATCCTAAACCGTCAAACTAGGACTAGCAATACGGTACACAACTTGAGAACCCGACACGAACTTGAGATAAGTAAGCGGGTTTGGATTAGTAATTAGGTCAATCCATGTAACCCGTTTATATAAACATGTCATGTCAGGTTTAGTTAAACGGGTTACAGATTGATCCGTATAACCCGCTTATAAGGATAAAATTATATTTTAAAATTATTAGGGTTATTATTATAATTTTACATGACAATATATAAATAAATTATGTTTTTTTATAGTATGTAAATAAATAAATGTTATATAAACGGGTTAGACGGGTCAACCCATGTAACCCGTTTATATAAATAGGTCATGTCGAGTTTGAGGGAATCAGCCCATTTAAATAAACGGAACGTATTGGGTTGGACAAAATGCGTTAATAGAGTGTCGGATTAAGTCCAACCCGACCCACGAACCTGTATCAAAACTTAAATAAACTAAAATTCTTATATAACAACTTACAACACATAAAAGACCAACTCCTTAGGAGGGATGGTATCCTCCATGAGAAGGATAAACTTCTCTAGTTCGTATAAAAATATATATAAAAATAATTATTCTTAATGAACATAATTATTTTTATTTTTTTGTAAAACGTTATCATTAAATATTAATTTAGTTAAAAATTTAGAATAATAAAAAAATTACGAAATATAGGCACACTGTTTTTGAGTCTCACAATAATTTTTGGTGATACAGTTTATAGTACTATCAAAGTCGACTCTGCAGAACCAATGATATTGCGCCATGTGGCCCAGCATTTGAAGATTTACTGGCTTCATCATGGTCGAAGGAGGTTACTGTCCATTAGTCGGAGGAACAACAGTACCCAGTTTCCCATCACCTGTCTTGTCAATCAATCAATCAGATAGGTCAGACGTAGAGCAGTAACAGTGATTTCTCCACTATAAAAGGAGCCGTGGGATCAAAATCAGGTAACATTTTTTTCATTCTTAAAATTCTCTATTGTTAATTTCGCATACGGAGTCTGATGCCATCTTTTTTTACCAACTGATTTGATTGTCGGAGGGTGGCTACCGGCTTATCGTCGGTGTCCCTTTTAACGTTTCTTTTTTGCAGGGTTAATATTTGAAGCGTTGACCATCTTCACAGTTCAACAATTTTAAAATGCAATTAACCAAATATTTACCTAATTATCTTAATAGTTGATTATTCTTTTAGTACAACTATGTTTCTGTATTTATCTAGTGCTCTTTTTTTTTTTTTTTTTTTTTACTTTTACAATTAATTTAGAATTTAAAGAAGAAGAATACGACTTGAACTTACAATTTTAATGGTTTAAATGTGAGGAATATACAATTGGGTTAACCTCGTCATATCAGTATTTATCCAATGTTGATTGATAGATTGAAAGCGTACATTTTAAAATATTAACTATGGTATTTCCATATTTATATATAGATCCGATATGCATGATCAAATTTAACTCATGAGTATATTTTATGTATGAATCTACATACATGCTTGTGATGTTGCTTTATATTTTTTTATTTAATTGAAAGGGAAGATTTGAACATATAATTCAAGATTTTTTAATTAATATATTTCCATATATGTTGGTTTAGCGGTAAAAAATGATAAGTAAATCCGCTAGTAGTAAAGTGATTGAACACTTACTCATTCATTTTTGTGATAGAGCCATAGAGATTCAAACTCACATTTACCCATTAAATTATAAAGTGTGGAAAGAGTCCTCCAGTATAGTGGGAGTTGTTATTCCGAGTCGAGTTTGTAGGTTTGATCTCAGTAAGTCCATAAAAAAAATAAAGGAATAAAAGAATAAAAAGGTAAATAATGATGCAGATATTTTGTAAATTCAGATATCCAAAAATAATTGTATGTATAACCTATGGGTGATAACATATGAAAAAGAAATCTAATTTAATTGATAAAATGATTGAAAACTATTTGAGTCAGACAAAAGATTTAAATTTAATTAATGGATATGATTTATGATTTTATTACACAGATGTGTGTGTGTGTGTATATTCAATTGTAAATAATAACCGAAATAGTTTAAATTAATTGTTGTCGATACCCGTTTTGCAGATTTGTGAATCGTGAATAGACAGCATCAATGGATAAGAACCAAGAAAACAAGCCAAAATTATATGAAAATATCGTCAGGGCCATGGCTATATATGACCCCTACAAACTTTAAAAAAAAAAAAAAATTAAGATAATATATTTTATATATAGAATCCTTTAGTGTTGGGGATTGAATTGAACTATTTTTATGGGATATAATTTGATTGTATTGCACTGTACTATATATAAATTATATAGTACTGTAATGTGTTCGGTGCAATGTATTATGATTAAAAATAATACTGTAACTTATTTGGTGTAATATAAAATTGGATAAAAATATATTAGAATAAATTAATTTTAACTTAAAATACAATTATTTTAAAGTAAATTAAAATAATTTTAAATTAATAAAATATAAAATTATTTTAAATTAAATTTGGTTAAAAAACTATTTTATGAATAAAATAAAATAGTTAAATTATTTTTTTAAAGAATAAAACTATTTAAATTGATTTAAATAAAATAAATTCATTTTAAATCATATAAAAAATAAAAAAATATTTAAATTTAAATTAATTAATTTTTTTGAATAAAATAAAATATTTAAACTATTTTTAAATAAATAAAAATATTTCAAACTAATTTTAAATATTAAAATATTTTATAAATTATAATATTTTATCTAAAAACAAATTAATCAAAAATAATAAAAAGTTAAAAAAAAAATAAAAAAAGATGAGACAAATTTGTCCTATTAAGTAGAACTTTTCAATCTTAACATATCCTAAATATAAAATTAGACTAAAATTATTCCAATACTTATCTTTATCCTAGGTACCAAATGTGCCCATAAATCCTAGGTGCCCATAAAGAATCTTCTTCTCTGAGTTTCCAAAGTTGTTTGTGTGTTTTACGAGGCCATATAATATTATATTTTCAATCTTAATTATCATATAAGAATCTTTAAGCAAAAAAAAAATGAAATAATGATACTTTAGAAGCAAAATTTGTATGCGCAACACGTTGTTAGCTAAGCTAGGTCGGCTTCTGCTTTGCTTTTAACCACTGAATGTGAAGAAAAGAATCCTAACCCCATTCAAACTATAAAATAATTATTAATAGTTATTCACAGAGTATATAATTATCAGAACAAAACCATCCATTGTGCTTCTCTCTTTTATTCTTATTATAACTCGACAACAAAGCTTAAAGTGGAGATTGATATTTATTTATTGATTAATTAATTAACGATAATGACCAAGGTTAAATATTCAACGGGTAGACGGCAGGTAAGGAAACCCTTGAAACTTAAAAGGACTGGCTTCCTTGAATCTGATAAGAAAAGGCACACATTTACGGTTGACGTTTGTTGTCTGAAATATTTTCAAAAAGCAATTACTCCACCCAACACAACCTTTTTGAATGGTAACAGTGTAACGTTCAACTGGGGTAGGCTTCTGTCTTTTTTTATCATAATTTACCCTACTATCCTCCCCTATTACTGAAATTATTACCCAAAAACAACAAGAAAAAAAAAAAAAGGAAGATTATGTAGTCTTGTTGGTCGGCTAAGTTATCATCATTTTTAAATAAACAAAACCAATTGTTGAATGTCGTGTCTTGTTCTGTTGGGTTAATTGAGTTGACAAAAAGAAATCCTCTTTTATATATATATAATATCCTTCAATCTTGGATTAATAGCTTCCTCTATCATCATCATGCATACATAATCTCGCATGCTGTTGATCGGTACTTCTCACATCTTAGAATAAGGTAAGGACCTACATAATTTACCTTATATTTCAAATAATAATAAAAAATAAAAATAAAAAAGAGAAAAGCGCAACAGATCAGTTAAGTAACATATTAAAAGACGCAAATTCAATAAAGAATATAACTTTTTATTTATTTTTAACTAATTTATATAATTTTATAGCTTTTTAAGTTACTTCTACCAATAAGATTCTAATTCAAGCATTAGAAGATAGTAGCCAATATCGTGTTAACACTTCTTAATGAGTTTATGTCCAATTGATAATTGTCTAACATCCGATAATATTTTCAAACTCTGACCTACCCGCGAAGCAGGTATATAAGAGAGTTTCACCATATTGACCCTCAACAAGTATGTCCTTGATATGTATCCTGATACTTCCTAAAGTGTGATGAGTATGCTTAGGAAACTTTTCAAAATTTCAAACCTTCAATTATATGTGCATCATGCATGACAACATCCGAAAACAAAGGAAGACAGAAAGAAGCTGTGACCCGAAAAAGGCATCAGAAGACACAAAAGAAAAGGAAAATTATGGTTGGTTTGGAATTCTTTTTCAAACCATGGACAAATCAGTAAAATAAAATGGAAAGTTGTAGGAGTTAGTTGGGCCCAAACAGATTCAATGGGCCCAACATCTTGAAAATGTTGGACAACTTTTTTGTCTTTTTCTAGAGCATGTGGGCTGTCACGGAGGCTTGTCTGGACCATCGGGAAACCAATTATATAATTGACAAGTGCATCAAAGTTGTGTGTCACCCACTCACTCGTAAACGTGTTCAAACCAGGGTAACAACCAAATAGAAAAGGTAATGTTTGTTTTATCTTACGTTTTGAGGTTTTCAGTCAATTATTTAATTGTAGACTTAATGAATTTACGTGGCGGTTTTGTAGGTCGACATGTGTGACCATTTGAAATCAAATTCATGGAGATTTTGTTCTCTTATTATTTATTTTATCAAACAGACGGTGAATCTTTGGTCAGATTCAATGGGCGGAAAGGAATCCACTCAGTGAGTTCCCGAGTCTTCTGACTTGGATGTAGTTCCAAAAGCGCGGCAATAAATAAATAAATAAATTCTTCTTATTCTATTATTTTTGTGAAATTAATTATATACAAATTTGAGTAACTATTCTATAATATTTTTTCACGAAAATAAATGTTGTTTTAATTATTTATATCTATATTTTAATTTTTTTATGAGAAAAAACTTTAAATATATTCTGTAAAAAAAAAAATAATTTTACAGAAAAAAGAAATACTAATTAAGTTTTATGATGATTTGATTTGTGTAGCAGTAGATTAATTATAGAGATAATAGGTAATGAGGTAGCTAAGCTAGCTAGGTTGTTGAAAGTTCCCGGCACGAGTTGGAAAAGTTCACCAGATGGCTGATTGTTATAGGAAAAGCATATATATCACAGCACAGGGCATAAAAGGGGAAGATTCCTTCAACTTCCAATCATGAAATGTCAATCCATCATGTGAAATGCATTGTCTGGACTAAAGTTCATGGATCCATAATTTGCGCTCAAAAAAGGCATGATAAAGTGTTTCTTTAAGTGTCTCATATGCATGTACAATGTGTAAAGCCAATGATCATGTTCATTGAAAATGAAAATGGCCTGTTCGGTAATATTTCTCAACTCGCAAAATGAAACAAATGATGTTGCCGGAAGCAATCCAAGTTAGACCACCAGCCATGAAAACATATGAACATGATGTTGCCAGAGGCTGCCTCCAATTATTGCCCTTTCCGTGACTTTTTGCGCAATATATGATACAACATCGTCGTAACTAGCATCTTGAATAGCCCCCACAATTCTTGACACCACACGAGAATATGATTCGATCGCGACAAAAATTTGTATCGAAATAAAAAACTTACTATAACTGTGGATTGAACCCAAAATTGATATGAATATAAAATGGTGTTGTGTTAACAAAATTGCAAGCCCTAGCATGATATGACAGGAAGGGGAGAATCTCTTGCAGATGCATCCAATCTCATGCACAAGCTATAGCTAGTTATCTAGCTAAATTATTGCAGACCAAAGATTCATTCATTATTGGAACTCCTTTGAATTGGGAAGGGACCAAACAAATTGATAGTCGTAGTAGACTGATCTCTTTAGGGGTTCAAAAGTCTCAATTTTGCTAGTTGTATTGCTCTCGTTTGTGGACCACCATGTACTCACCCAACTCTACGTATATGTGCTAGTGTGCTACTAATTATGAGATAGTTCCATACTCCTTTTTCATTCCAACTATCACAAGTTGAAAAAAATCTAAGATTTGAAGGAGAGTAACATGAATCAAACTCACGGTCTTATTAATATGAGTGTAGTGATGGAAAATGATGGGATCCAGAATCTAGATTATTCTATTTTTTTTTCTATTTTTTTTTGGATTTTTGGATTCATAATAAATTATAATATATCAAAAAGTTATCAATACTGGCATAAAAATAGTTTAACATTTGTTAAATTATTTATTTTAACTATTTGTATCATATCAAATAAATATACATAACAAGTAATAGTAATAAGGGTGTAAATATCTAATTATTTATTTTTAAATATAATTATTTTAAAAAAATAAGTTGACAATGTATTTATAGATGAAAAAAATATATATATCATTAAGCTTTCAGGTTTCATTTCCTATTTTGTTTTCAGTAAAATTCATGATGGTTTAGTTTTCAGATACAAAATAAACGACCCTTTAGGTTGATGCAAAAAGCGATTTTATTTATTTTCAAATTACATTATTTTATATAGTTAAATATATATTTTTTAAATAATTTAATATATGGGTATAATAAATATTTTGTTAATGTAATTTTTTATTTTATATTAAAAAAAGGGATGTTGTGATATTCAATTACTAAACCTTTGGGTGGCCGTAGACCCATCAAAATACATAAATCTTTGGGTGACAAAATACAAGATATTTAAAAAAAAACGTGGGCATTGAAAAATACCCCATAAATCTAATATCACATATATAGCTATGATTTTTTTGTTTTGGATTTCAACAAGATTCAAATCTAGATTTCTTCAATCAGTATAACCTTTTACGTTAAGTTGTTTACTGGCCTTGTTATTAAAACTATTTGAGTTTGATTAAAATACTTAATTGCATAAGAGAGAAAAATAAACCATATAATATTTTTTATGCGTAGTTTCACTTGAGATTAAGAAAATGTCGGCAAAAGGTGAGACTAAGAGAGAAATTCAAACTGTACATCCACTTATAGTAAATTAGTTAGTGTATCTCTCTCCTATCTCAGTAGTGAGGGGTAGTCATGGCCCCGGTCCGGTTCGAACCGGGCGGTTTGAACAGAACCGGCAGTTTTAAACTGGAACTTAAGATTCCTGTTCAAAACTGGTTCCGGAACCAGTCACCGGAACCGGGACAGCTGGTTCCGGTTGGCCTTAAAAAGAAACCGAAATCAACGGTTCATGGAACTGCTCGGTTCGGACGGTTCCGATTCAAACCGTTTAAATTTTTTTTTTATTATTTTTTTTAAAAAAAATTTTAACATTTATGCATGCTGTAGGCTGCAGCAACCTGCAGCTGCGCACTGCCAATGCATTGCCCCATGCATGTGGCAGTGAAAAATTTACTATACCCTTTTAGTATACTCACATTTCAAATAATGATAAAAAAAATAAAAAGAGAAAAGAGCAATTTACTATACCCTTTTAGTATTATGGTTCGAATATGAATATAAAACATCATATCAAGCTCATACAAGCCAACACTTATCAATTAGAGTGTTCGAAAGATTTAGAAGTAAATTGACAGCGCAATAGGTCAGCCAAATAACATATTGAAGAACGCAAATTCACTAAAGAATATAACTTGGGATAATTGCAATGAAGTACCCTGACGTTTGTCTATATTGCAATGAAATCGTGAGTTTAGCCTTAATTGTATGTTAGTACCCTTGACCCAGTTGACCAGTATGTTGACTTTGACTTTTTTGGTAAAAAGACAAAATTGCCCCTGGTTTAAAAAAAATAAATTAAATAAAAATTTAAAAAAATTTTAAAAATTAAAAATTTAAAAAATGGATCTCCACCGTCCATCAATCTTGATGGACGGTGGAGATACATTTAAAATATAAAATAAAAATTTAAAACTAAAAAATTAAAAAAATATTTTATATAAAAAAAAAATTAGTGTTCTTGGTGGAGATCCAGATTGGATCTCCACCGTCCATCAACATTGATGGACGGTGGAGATCCAATCTGGATCTCCACCAAGAACATCAAGAACAAAAAAAAAAAAAAAAAATTGTTCAAACGCGAACCCAGATCTGGGTTCGCGTTCGAACCCAGCTGCTGGGTTCGAAGGCGAACCCAGTTTCGGGTTCGACTTCGAACCCAGAAATCTGGGTTCGAAGTCGAACCCAGAACTGGGTTCGAAGTCGCTGGGTTCGAAGGCGAACCCAGTTCTGGGTTCGAAGTCGAACCCAGAAACTGGGTTCGCCTTCGAACCCAGAAATCTGGGTTCGCCTTCGAACCCAGATTTCTGGGTTCGACTTCGAACCCAGAGCTGGGTTCGCCTTCGAACCCAGCTGCTGGGTTCGAACGCGAACCCAGATCTGGGTTCGCGTTTGAACAATTTTTTTTTTTTTTTTTTTTTTTGTTCTTGATGTTCTTGGTGGAGATCCAGATTGGATCTCCACCGTCCATCAACATTGATGGACGGTGGAGATCCAATCTGGATCTCCACCAAGAACACTAATTTTTTTTTTATATAAAATATTTTTTTAATTTTTTTTTAATTATTTAGTTTTAAATTTTTATTTTATATTTTAAATGTATCTCCACCGTCCATCAAGATTGATGGACGGTGGAGATCCATTTTTTAAATTTTTAATTTTTAAATTTTTATTTAATTTATTTTTTTTAAACCAGGGGCAATTTTGTCTTTTTACCAAAAAAGTCAAAGTCAACATACCGGTCAACTTGGTCAAGGGTACTAACATGCAATTAAGGCTAAACTCACGATTTCATTGCAATATAGCCAAACGTCAGGGTACTTCATTGCAATTATCCCATATAACTTTTCATTCATTTTTAACTAGTTTACATAATTTTATAGCTTTTTAGGTTACTTCTATGGATATGGTTCTAACTCAAGCATTGAAGGATAGTAGCCAACATCGTGTTAACACTTCTTAATGAGTTCATGTTCAATTGATAATTGTCTAACATCCGATAATATTTTCAAACTCTGACCTACCCCCGAAGCATGTGTATTTGAGAGTTTCACCGGATTGACCCTCAACAAGTATGTACTTGATATGTATCCTGATACTTCCTAAAGTATGATGAGTATGCTTTAGAAACTTTTCAAAATTTCAAACCTTCAATTATATATGCATCATGCATGACAACATACAGGGCCGGCTCACAACTTTTTGGGGCCCCTGGCGAAAATAAAAATTGTGCCCTTCTAGAACTCCTTTCTACTGCTCCAGTCTTCAATTATCAATAACTATTCAACACATTTTTTTCCATTCAAAATTATATGCACCTACAAAATGAAAACAACAATGGAATCAAGTCATTTAAACTTTTTTCTATTTACACTTCTACAAGCAAATTCATTAATTATATCATCATATTGAATATTTTCCAACATATCCTTTTCAATACATATCAATGCTAATCCATTTAGTCTATCTTGAGTCATAGTGGTCCGCAAGTAAGATTTTAACAACTTTAATTTTGAAAAACTTCTTTCAGCAGATGCCACAGTAACAGGGATAGTTAATAAAATTCTATAAGCAATCATTGCATTAGGAAACATATCCATTGATTTTACAAACTCCAGAATTTTAATGGCAGTCCATAATGTATCTACTTGATAGGATTCACTTGGTAGCATCACTTGCAATTCTAAACATAAACAATATGCATCAATATCACAAATCTCCCCATTTTTCAAAGCAGTTTAAAGATTAACACAATAATTTTTTAATTCATTATCATCTAATGAAACTAACTTCGCTGCATTAAATAAAAAGCCAAAGGTAGATTCAATAAATTGTAATTTTTCAAACCTTATCCTTAATTGAGAAAGAGCTATATCTACTACAACAAGAAAATAATCAGTTCTAAAAGATTCTGCAGCAGATTGTTGCTCCCTTTCACTATTGGGAATTTCATCAAACTGTTTTTTTCTACAAACTTTTCGCTTCTCAATAAATATAGGCTCAATTCCCTCCTTCAATGCAATTTCTTTAGCTGTAATCATAGCAGAATTGAACCCATTCTCTCTGTACTTTTCAAAAAAAGAAACCAAACCTTCTAGCTGTTTCACAGCAATATCAACATGCATATCTACAGATTGTAATTTTTTACTAACCATATTAATCTTGGATAGAATATCATGCCAAATAACCAAGCTCAATATAAACTCAAAACTAGAAAGTTCCCCTAATGCTAAACCTTCAGCTTCTCTACTTAATTTAGCATCATCCATAATTTCTACTAATTCTAACAGAGCTTCTCTAATTGGAGAAATTTGGGAGAGTATTGCTTGACACTCTCAATATGACTTTCCCAACGTGTGTTTGACAATGGTTTCAAAGTTAAACCATCTATATAATCAAGTAAAACACTCCAGCGCTTTGTTGAATTAGTGAAAACATTATATATGCTTTGACATGCTCCAAAAAAAGATTTGGCTTTACGACAAGAGTTTGCCATATCACAAAGTATTAAATTAAGACAATGAGAACCACATGGCATGTAAAATGCTCTAGGATTTTTGTCAAGCAATCTTTTCTGTACACCTTGATGTTTTCCTTTCATATTAGATCCATTATCATATCCTTGTCCTCTAACATTATCAATATCAAGACCAAGAGAGTTTATCACATCTACCAATGCCTTAAAAAGCCCTAATCCAGTTGTATCATCTACATTTAAAAACTCTAGAAAATATTCTTCTATTTCTATTGGATTACTTGCAATTTGTACACACCTTATTATCAAAGTCATTTGCTCATTTTGACTTGCATCAGGAGTACAATCAAGGATAACTGAAAAGTACTTTGCTTGTTTTATTTTTTCAATGATTGTTTTTTTTACTTTTGCTGCTACAATTCCTATGACCTCATTTTGAATAGTATGGCTAAGATAATGATGATGAATTTTCTTCTCTTGAATGAGTTGAAAATGTTGTTGCATTATTGGATCAAAAACTGCAATTGTTTCAAGTAGGCCTAAAAAATTACCATTGCAATCATCTCCAGGTTTATCATTTGATCCACGAAATACCAAATTATGAATAGCAAGACATTTCACAACAGCAACAACTCTAATCATGACTTACTTCCAATACAATTGGTCATTTCTCATTTTTTCTAATTCTATCTTATCAATTGTTTGTGAATTATCCAATCTCTTGATTAACTCATTCCAAGCACGCATATTAGTGAGGTGTACATTACAGTTTTCATGTTGTGTAAGTGTTTCACTAATATGTTTCCAATCACTAATTCCTTCCTTAGCTAATTGACTTCGTGGGTGCATTATTTTAAACAACTTACAACAAAAACAAAACACTCTATCCAACTCTTTTGAGTACACTAGCCATTTCCTATCACAAGTTTCCCCATTTCGTAAAATTCGAATGTATACTTCCGAGGAAAAATGTCTATTGTGTTCATCCAAAGGATAATTGACAATATACTCTCTTTTTGGGCCTTTTAATGCAAGTTCATTTCTCATATTCCCATGAATACTATCCCAGATTCTTGGATCAAAAATATCTAAATCCACTCTTGGTTCTGGGCAAGAGCGATCATCATTAGTTTCATCAAATTCAGTTTCACCTAGATCACCCAAATTTTCATTCAAATCATTTTCAGTTTCTACCAATGCTTCTAAATTAGTTTGTTGTTCAGACTCAGTAGCTAAATCTTCAACTAAATTTTCTGTGGTTGAAGTATCTAATTTGGAAAAATATTTTCCAATAGACCTTCTAAGATATTGAGCAATCTCTTTGTTCTTTTTATTTTTCAATCTTTTGGCAGATCCACAAAGTTGTTTTCTAGGAATCATTTTGCTAATTATAGACCCAACCAAACAAAGACAAACAAAAACAAAACAATTGAAAATATACAATATTATAATATTTAATGACAACAATCTAAATTGCTAATTATTTAACAAAGAACAATAGAACCTGATAGTCAAGTGGGATATGAGTCGAATCACAGCTGTCACATTGTGAAAATGAAAAAAAAAAGCTGCGCAACCCAGTTCTCCCAACTTCTGTAAACACATATTAGAACAAGTACAAATAAGATCAAGAAGCATTCAATTTTAACATTCTAATATAATAAAATATAGTAAAACTACAATTTCTAACAACATAAGGCAATGGATATGTTTGAGAAGGCTGCATATTCGCAACAGCGGGATCAGTTCACATCTGATGAAATAGAAGAACTGATGGCCGGAATTGGTTCTTTTGAAGCAATAAAAACAATCCATGAACATTGGCAGCAGAAGAGGCAAGAGAATGGAATGCCTTTAATCAGACATCTCCAGGTACCTTGGGAGTTCAATTTTTTCTGTTTAATTTGGCATGATCTTACTGCTTCTGGAGTGATTTTGACATTCTCTCTATATATTTCAATTTTTTATTTTTATTTTAAAAAAAAATTAGTATATCATTTTCTCCACTATATAATACAACTATACAAGCTATTTGAGATTGCAACTTGCAAGTCATCTGTTTGGTTCTGTTCAATAAACTTGATTTGCGTTTTTCAGTTTCTTTTCATGCCCAATGTACTTTGATTTTATAATATTGTCTTTTTTCCCACTGTTGGAGTATGCTTTGCTTCAGGAGAAGCCTAACACAAATGGAAATGGACAAAATATGAAGATTTGTATAACAGAGCAAACGAGACAAATTTGGAGGATTTGGTTTCAACCAAATCATCTAAAAGATATTCATTACTTTACTCTTTAAAATTGAATGACAGAAAATAGAAAGAAGGATTCTAACAATAAAAAAGAACTTAACTGAAAAATCAAACCAATTAAACCCTAAATATTCTAGAACTAAATAAAAAGGAAATCATAACTTCACAATCTTGAAATTGTATTGCAAAAAATAAACAGGTGAAATTGAAAGATGAAAGTAGTGAACTTTCAAACCTGGTAAGAGAAGGATAAAATCGATCGGCAATGCAAAGAGTGAGAAACTAGTGTATTTTAAAGAGAGGATTCGTAAATCGTAATGATACTAAGATTGAAAGAGCAGAGAAGGGGTCAAGGGGAGAAGCAAATGAATATAAAGAATGAAAACTTCAATTTCTAATTAATTTCATTACCGTTGAAGGGGAGCAGAAACGCCAACGGGCAACGCCCAATGGTTCATCTTCGTTCTTCAGTCTTCTCACTTTGCCCAACGGTTCATCTTCGTTCTTCAGTCTTCTCACTTTTTAGAAGAAAAAAAAAATAAAAACTATTTTGTATAATTGTATTGGGTGCTGGAATAGTATTTTGTTCTCAGTCTTCTCAAAATATTGTATTGGCCCAAGTCTTATGTTAAGAAACAGTCCCAAATGATACTAAGATTGAAATAGTAACTGGGCTGATGGTGCCCCCCTTGAAAGTGAGGCCCAGGGCGATCGCCCAGGTCGCCCTGGGCCTCCGCCGGGCCTGACAACATACGAAAACAAAGGAAGACAGAAAGAAGCTGTGACCCAAAAAAGGCATCAGAAGACATAAAAGAAAAGGAAAATTATGGGTTGGTTTGGAATGGAATTCTCTTTCAAACCATGGACAAATCAGTAAAATAAAATGGAAAGTTGTATGATGATTAAGTTTTATTTCTCTCCTATCTCAGTAGTGAGAGGTAGTCATGGCTCCGGTCCGGTTCGAACCGGGTGGTTCGAACAGAACCGGCGGTTTTGAACCAGAATCTAAAGTTCCGGTTCAAAACCAGTTTCGAAATCGGTCACCGGAACCGGAACCGGAACAGCTGGTTTCGGTTCCGGTTGGCCTTAAAAAGAAACCGGAATCGGCAGTTCATGGAACCGCTCTGTTCGAGTGGTTCCGGTTCAAACCGTTTAACTTTTTTTTTGTATTTTGAAAAAAAAAAATTTAAACATTTATGCATGCTGCAACCTGCAGTTGCGCACTGCCAATGCACTGCCCCCATGCATGTGGCAGTGAAAAATTTTTAAATTTTTTTTATTTTTTTTATTGGCTGTCCGGTTCCACCAAAACCAGGGAGGAACCGGAACTGGGGGTTCCTCCCCGGTTCTAACCGGAACCGGGACCTCTACGGTCCCTGTTCCGATTGTTGTAAAAATGGAACTGGAACCGGCGGTTCCAAAATCGAAACCGTTGATTTCGGAACCTTGGCCATCCCTAGTGAGGGGTTCAATTCCCATCATACACTTTTACCAGTATGTGTGGATAGTTTTCTCCCCTTATTGTGGGAGTAAATATCTCCCGTCATAGAAGTAGATATCCGAACAGCGCGTTTAGTGTAATTAATCTCGGCAGATTCCGATAATTATTGATGTTGTAATTGTACACCTTTAAAAAAAAAAAAAAAAAAAAAGAGAGAAAAAAATTCAAACTTTAACCTTTACCCTTCCTTATATACGAAAATTGGATTTGGATCGAATTTCAAAATACTAATTTTTTTGGTATCAAATTTGGATCGAATCTGAATCCAAATCAAATCGAGCTAGACAATTTGCCACCTCTATATAGTCGTGAGAAATTTATTATTGGGCTACCTTAACTTTAGTTGTTTTTATTCTTTTTTGTTAGTCGAAGATTATAAGATTTACTTACACTCAGTTTAAAAATTCAAGATCATATATTGTCAATAAAAAACCATTTCACTTTTTAACATCATGTAGTGAAAGTTCATTATTTTTAGAAAGGCTTGGACTATATTTATTTAAACTTACTATTTAAAATTTTTTAGTTCAATATCCAACCACATTTTTGTTTCCTTTTTTCACATTAAAAGATGACGGTTATATACACAAAAAAAACAGTTTTATCTTTTAACATTTAAATAAACTACAACATAACCATCGCCCAATGTGGTTCGGTGGTAAAAGCGCTCATTCAGTCTGGCAATGACTCAGGTTTGAGTCGCCACCACCGCAAGTGATATGTTAAAAAAAAAAAATTAAATAATAACCATCTAAATTTATGAAGTGAAATGCTACCTTGTAAAGCATCTCACCCCACCCCATAATAAGAAGAATGGAATATATTAAGAGAAAAAAATTGAATTTTTTTTTTAAGGGTATAATTACAAGATTAATAACTGTCGGGACTTGTTGAGATCAATCACTAAACTCGCGGTTCGGATATCTACTCTTATGACAGGAGACATCTACTCCCATAATAAGGGAAGAAAACTACCTACACATGCTGGTAAATTTTACGCATGGTAGGAATTGAACCCTCAACGAGAGAGATGTATTAATCACTTGAACTATTAGTAGATGTGCAAAATTGAAATTTTTTTCGAGTACGGAAACTATTTATTTCTTATTTTTAAAAAATGGAAAAACAATGGAAAAACTAGTTTGCGTGTCCAAAAAATTTTCAAATTTTTCCCAGGTATGTTTTAATATTACTATCATGCATACAAACAAATCTTTTGAAATATCATTAAATTTCATCAAATGTAATCACCATAAAGTAAAGGCATGTTCATGGGCTGACTTATCAAGTTTCATTAAAAAAAAAAAAAATTCAAAGGTGTTAATTTCAATTTTTCCCCATTTACAATATATCTCTCAATAAACATAAACCAAAATCTACATTGGTGTAAACGGAACTTAAATCCAAGACCTTTTTCTTCACAATAAAAAATCTCACCAACTAGTTAAGTGGCACCTACAAAGAAATGGGATGTACATAATATGAGTAATTACTATTACAAAAATATTTATTATAAAATAGTGAACACACCACACTATGTTTTTTAAGTGATTGAAAAGGTATTTTAGTTTATTTATTAAATCTAAGATACATCTATTTCATTTTTATAATGAGAGTTTTAAATCTGTAAATTTGGACACCAAATGCTAAACCAGAGCCCAGAGCCCAGAGCCCAGAGCCCAGACTCAATATTTAAAGATATCCAACCTATTTTCTAAGTACACCTCTCCCGGTTGTGAATTAAAATCTCTTTATAAACACAAAGTGTGTCATTTAATTATTGCTCCACTCCGCTTACAGCCTAAAGTCCAAGCCCGCTGAGTTGTCCAACCCAATTTAGATATTATTGAGTGGTCGGAGGCATAATCTAGTTGTAACTATATCTTTTAACGGAGTTAAGGTCTCGAATTTAAATCGGCTCTCCACCAAGTAAAAAAAACAAATAACTAACTTTAGGATTTACCGATACTCACAATGTACATTGACTAGATAGTGTCATTAGAGGTTTTAATTAGTAATTGTCCTGCAATTCATTTTCAACAGCATTGAAATACTAGTACAAGGAGGGAAGAGTTTGTACCCACAAATCTAATTAGATGACATTGACCTACACCTCGTATTATTAAAATTATAAATTCGAATCGTGTCTTTCTTTTTTAAATCTCAATTAATCGTAGTAGTTTGAAAAACAAAAATCAGCTTCGACAAGCTGGAATCTGGATTGTCTTTTACATGTCCACTCTATATATGTTTCTGGGAACACGTTTTCAAACTGAATTGTTGTTTTGAAGCTCATTGGATTGAGTCTTTATTTACCCATTTGAGATTCAGTTGGTTGATATAGATGTAATATTTGAATTCATTACAGTATGTCTATTTTTTTTAATGAATTACACGAATCTAAACTTCTAAGTACAGCTTCAATTCCCTAGAAAAAGTATCAAAACAAATATAATTTAACCTTTTTTTTTTTTTTTGAAAAAATATAATTTAACGTAATTGCTTCTGGTTTGTCTGTAAATCTTTGTACCTGGCTGTCGGCTTTTCTAATCTTTTATCATATTTTATATTTACTTTAACTTTCACTTTTTTTGGTTAATTGCCAAGTAAGCCCTGTATGTTTACTAAATTTCAAATTTTCTTGTACTTTTCCATTTTAACAAAATTGATCTCAAACTTTTTATGTGCGTACCGTTTTAATTTTTATTGTTTAAAATTTAATCAAACTAGTCTCTTACTATAAAAAATTCTATTAACTCTAATAATTAACCTAATAAAAATGTTTATGCCTAATCTGTCTCAAATGAAAAGTTAAATGACATTTAATTTTTGTTAACCAAAAAAGTATATGATTTGTCGTTAAAAATATAATAAAAGCATGTAAAGTTTAGAATGATTGTGAGATTTTTTATTAAAAATAAAAATTATTTGAAACTTATAATATACATTAATCATACATATTAAAATTTCAAAAATAGAAAATTTTCAACAAAAAAAAAAAAAAAAAGACACCTAGATGGTAACCCCCAAAAGATGCTAATAACCTTCTACACAGTTAAGCTAGAGAAGGGCATTGTTGCCTGCTTCTCCATTTGGTTGTGGAGGAGACTCCAACCTGCTTCACGATTTGGAATCCTAGATCGTAGATTTTGGAGGATCCTTGATCTGGTCATGGAGGAGCTACCTTCTCCATGAGGACCACGACCACACTAGCTAAGGAGGGCACAACCTATAATTTTTAATATTTTTTATGTTATTAATTTTGTTAATTAATTAATTATTTTACTAGTTTTTATTAGTTTTGTTTTATATGAAAAGATTAATATACCCCTTGATTGTTAGGTTGATTAACAAAAAATTGATTAGAGGAAACAATTTGGTACTTCGTAAAATATTAGAGGTCATTTCTGTCTAATTGTCTAAATTTAATTGTATAAAAGGGTAATTATTAATTTAGTCCCTAAATTTTGATGAATTATAAATTTTTTAACACAATTTATATTATTGATATTCGTGGGCCCTAAGTTTTTATAAATATATCAATTTAGTTTATCTATGAGTCAACCGTTAGTCAAACTTAACGGTTCTAAGGGTATTTTTATTTTTAAACCTATTTACGTGTCAACACTATTTTTTTATTTTTTATTTTGTAATGATATACCTATCCCTAGTTAAAAATTTAAAATAAAATAAATAAATAAAATTAAAATTTTAAAATGGATCTCCACCATCCATCAAGATTGATGGACGATGGAGGTCATATTGAATTTTTTTTTTAAAAAAAAAAAATATTGTGAATGGACCCTTAAAAAATAGAGGTCTAATCTTCAGATTGGATCTTCAAAGCAAAAAAAAAATTCATAAAAAATTGAAGCTCGAATCTCTAGCGCTGGAGATCGTCTCCATCGCTGAGCCAATGGTGTAGACGATCTCCATCGCTGGAGATTTGATCTTTAATTTTTTATTAGACAAATTGTAATAGAATACCTTGACGTTTGATCATATTGCAATAAAATCGCATTTTTCCTTAAAGTACAACCAAATACCTCAAATAATATTAATTTGGTCCCTAATGTATTTAAAAATACCACTTTTTAATATATTTTTATTTTTTTAACTTATATGATCCCTATATTTTTCAAAATATATTAATTTAGTCTATATGACTAAAATTTTGACGGTCAAACCTGACATAAAGTATAAATTAATTATCTTACCCTTTTTTTATTAAATTATTAAATTAAAATAATATTTTTACCCTTTAATTTTTTAATAAATTTACCAATTATGATAGTCTAATAAGAAATTGATATATATTATAATTTTTTTTTAAATACTTAAAAAAGGATTAAATAATAAAATAAATATAATAAAATTTATTAAAAATAAAAATATTATAAAAATAGAAAAAATTGTTAAAAGTAATATTATTTATTAAAAAATAAAATAAAATTCAATGAATACTTATAAAACTCAAAATTTAGTAATTTAATAAATATATAGATATAATAAATTTATGTTGCATTTTTATTATTATAATATAATAATAATAAATGTGTATATATATATATATTGAAATTTTATTATTATATTTTATTTTTATAATATATATATATATATATATATAGAGAGAGAGAGAGAGAGAGAGAGTATGCAGACTTAATCTAAGCAGACTACTTGCCTTCAGGTGGCCATAAAAACCTATAAAATGCTAACAAATATCCCTATGCGATCGAATCCAAACATCAATGTGAAATCGCGAATAAGAAAGAAGACTAATATCATCCTTATCCCTCCACATCAAACATAAGCCGCCACTCCTACCTTCCCGATCAACAGCCAGTTTATAAATTAAACCCAAACCCTAACCTACACTTCAAAACCTCCATTCTCGCATGATCCGAAATTGTCTCCATAAAGAATAGCACATCAAGTTTACGATCCTGAACATGTGCATTCAAGACACGGAATGGCTCTTAGCACGCTGGATTAACCTGACCCGCCGATAATTCAATCACATCTTCTTCACCAGCCAGCAATGAACACTTATTATTCTTCATAGGTTGCAAGTTATTATCAACATCGGTAAACAAAATTCATTTACTTGGAGAGGAGCTCACATCATGTATATAACCAAATCAGAATTTGCCCATCGAGCCGCACGTTTCCATCTTTTTTTACTCATACCCCACAACAGACCATCCTCCGCCAATAATGCCTCCGCCAGAAACAAATCCCCTTCATGCATGTCATTAAGACTCGCAACAGCCTTACCCTTTTGAACACCCTTTCCCTTCATAACTGGTGCCCCCCACCGTCAAGTTTAAAATTAACAAACCTGATGTCGTCCCTAAAGAAGAGAACACAAAAGCAGCTTTCACCCCACTAGCATCCAAACTTGTCAACTTGTTACTAAACAAATCATCCTCATGTGCTTCCTAACAACCACCTTGCTCCACAACCGCCACACTTCCCACCTGCTACTCATGCACCAAAGTGTATCGACGTGGCTTTATGCATCTAGTCTGCGTGTGTCCCATCTTCTAAAGCCTCCTCATGCAGCCCAACCTGGAGCCTGAACGCTTGCCACCAAGTGACTCTAAATAAACATCGCGACCAGCCCGTAATTCTTCTCTCTAAACAGATTTCGTTGAACCATGAAGAGGGTTATCACCAACGTCCCGTAGCGTCTTGCCTTGGACAGAGTCCGTCGAAGTAGCGTGGTTATCATCATTGATAGCCCTGGCCGCCTCTCCCTACATTTGTGCCAACGGGGTGGCGCCTTCATCAGCCCTTCTATGAACCCCGCTAAAGCCCACTCGAACCGGACTCGACACTTGCAACCATGCCCCATAATCACTAGGGGCCACCCCCTTAACCGGCTGTTTCTCCTCAACACATTCACAGAATAAATGCCCTAGATGGCCACAAAGAGAGCAGTAGTTAGGGAGTTGTTCGTATCGCAGCGGCATAATCTTAACTTTATCATTCTCTTCCACATCTAGTTTAAGGTATCGTCGGAGAGATTTCAAGATGTCAACAACAACTCTAACTTTTAAATAATGACCCAAATAGTCCCCTGAAGCCCTTCCATCCACCTTTTTTACTCTGCCCACTGTTGGCACCATTTCTTACCGAAAATGGGGCCTCATCTCTCCTTGCTTTTGTTCGTTTTCGGGTGATTATTGGGTGTTTTAATATTTTCCTTAAGTGTACAGGTTTTCAGAGCCATTCGAAGAATTCGGGAGATTTAAGGCAAAAATGCATGAAGGCACTCGCTACTTGAGCCGCGACTTGACTCTCTACTTATGCAAGTCGCGGTAGTGCAATTGGACAACTCAGGCCAAGGCACTCACGATTTGACCTGTGACTTGAGTATTGAGTTGTGCAAATTGCAGGCTTATTTTTCCAAAAACAAGTCAAGACATTTGCGACTTAGGCCGCAACTTGACTCGCAACTTGCACAAGTTGCGGGCGGGTTTTTATTGCCCTAATCCGAGCTGTTATAAAAGGAAAGCATGTTTATTTGTTTAATGAGTTCGACTGTGGCAGAAAAGACAAAAAGGAGAGAATAAAAGAAGAAAGAATAAGAGAGAATGAGTGCTAGGAGACTAGACACCGGATCAATTCCTGCTAGGAGACTAGACACCGAATCAATTCTTCGTCCACTCTCATCAACCAAGGAATCCGGATTGTCAACGGAGGAGTTCATCAGAGACGGAATCAGACGAGAGTCTTTTCCGTCCAGAGTTCTTTTTCTTTTTTATTCATTCCTTTGTTGTACTCTTTTATTCATGACTTCACTGTTGAACACCATATATGATTTTGAGTATTTTGCTATGAACTAATTTCGATAACTAGGGATGATGATTGATCTTTATAATACCTTTGATTGATTTTATATAAATATTTGGATGATTTTAGAATTGTTGGTTGAGTGGTGTTTTTAATGTTTTATTGATTGTTAATCAATTGATTACTGCTTAACATAATCTTGTTATTGTGGGTTAAGTACTGAGAGGAGACGCCCATAACATGTTCGATAAAATGCCACCACAGTTTATGAGTTAAATAGAGATATGTTGGCTTATTATGTATGATCCTTAATATGCTATTGTTTGTATTGCATTCGCATTCATTTGAATATCCATCGAGAGATAGGACATTAGTGAATGTGGAAATAGGTCTGATTTGCCTCAAGAGAAGATTTTGAATAACAAAGTTAGCATGATCATCAACCGGTAATATCTAGACATCTTTACATAGTAATCTCAATCATTAGGATTTACTTAGTGAAATCTAATTCCCTAGTTCCTCTTGCTTTGATTATACCTTTTTGCTTTTCAATTTGATAGGTTACTTAAGCGTCAATTAGTTAGAAATTCATGACCAATATTTTAATCTTTCAGATAGAAATAGACTTAGTTATTTTTAGTACTCAACACCTATTACATTCTCGTGGGAACGATACTTGTACTCATTTTATATTACTTGTGTCAATCTTGTACACTTGCGGGTAACCAAAAAGTGTAACACCCACCAAAGAGCCAAGAAACCTACCAATATCCTTAGTCATACACAATAACGGGATATGGTGGATTTGAATCCAAAAGTCGGCAAAATGAAACTCAATTGTGCTAAACTCCCTGTACTCGTGGGCTCTTGAAGGATCAGGAAAACACTATCGAAATTCCATAGACCCCCAGCTAATACCCGCATCCTATCCGATTGGTTACGAAAATAGAAGGCATAAATATTCTCATGTATAACTTCAGTCTCCACACCTTGGGTTATTTTCCAGATTTTCAAAATCGTGGCTCGAAAGGCCTCGTGATTGACTAATCTATTAGTCAGAAATTTGCCGACCAGACAGAGTGCAACTTTCTACTTCCCCAACTTTTGAAGATTCGGATCCAACGCTATTATTGGCCCCTCCTTTTCTGAGAGGGATAAGGAAGCACATAAAGCCTCCAAATCTACACTATCCATAGTGTAATCCAAGACTTGATCGCCAAGCAAAGCAAGAAAAAACAAAGACAACAATGAAAAAACCTAGCTATACTAAAAAAAAAAAAAAAGAGTGAAACCTTAAATTCGGTGACTTAAGGGTTACTCCCACCTTAAAGTTTTTAAGAAAGAAAACCTAGAGGAGAGACTCTTTCAAATTTATCTTATTTGATTAGGTGTGATTTGAAGAGTCCTAAATTGAACGTATTCATATATTTATTTTAATAAATAAATTATGACTTCGTCAATAGTCCATCTAGTCATGGTTGCAATCGTCAGAAGGCCCCAACTTTAAAAAAGGAAACACGAAACCGGAACAGCCAGTAAAAAAGTAGTAAAAAAAGCGCAAATACAACCGCCACGTGTCCGATCTTATCCGTTTGTCTACTCTCTCACTCCTTCAAATAGTTAACAGAAAATCTATTTCGCTTCAAGCTCCCCGTCTCTCTCTCTCTCTTTCAAAAAACACAAAATCCCTCACTTAATTTATAAACAAATTACAGGTCGCCCAGAAATGGCCACCAATCTTCTCTCTTTTCGGTCGGCAGGTATCCAAGCTTGTGCGTCCTCGGGTCACCGCAAACCCGACTCGGGCAGGAGGAAGAGCGTTTCATCCAACTGGTGGACTCCGCTCTTCGGCTGGTCCTCCGAACCCGACTACATTAACTCCGACCATCTGGAGTCGGAGCCTGATCCCGACGCAAAATCCGCCAGATCTTGCCGGTTCGTACCGGGTTGCTTCACGGAGGAGAAGGCGAAGCAGCTGCGGATGATGACGAAGGAAACGTCGTTTCATGAAGCCATGTATCACTCCGCTATCGCCTCACGCCTCGCCACCGATTTCAAGGAGCGATCTGTCCGTGAGCGTTAGAGCTAAACTAGAAATAAAATTTGTTGTTGGTTTAATTAGGATTACGATGAATGATATTTTGTGTCCGGTTTTTTAGGGCTAAAAGTGTCGATGAATGTGATGTGATGATGATGGGCAATGATGTATAATACATGGTTACGTGTAAGAAGATGATTAAGCAATGTAATTACGTTAAAGCAAATGTTGTTCATTTTTTTTTTTTAATCTTTTTGAGCTTTATTTAATACATGGATGATTTGACGCGTAGCAGATTAGCTATATAAGCCGTTGGATTAAGAATCAATCTATGAATTTCGTATTATGTACGGATCGGATTAGCAGATGACAGATCCGTCAAGTTGGTGAGGGCATATTCGGATTCTGAGTAGGATCCTGCTACTTTCAAAGATAAATCACTATTTGGATATTTGTTGTTTGGTCTTTGATGTTTGTTTTTTTGTCCTACTTTCTAACAACGTACAAATTAAAATTGATCCAGTTTATTTATGTATTATAAAAATAACTATTATTTCAAGAACATCTTTTAATATATATTTGTTCAAAATTGTTCAAATATAGACATGTTTCTTCTTCAATCTCCACTTATATGCTCTGATATCTCTAAGGTTGCATAAGATGGATTAACAGAGATTTTGTTCAGAGAATGCCATAGCTATACGCCGGTATTAACAGAGAGTTTTACTTTGACAAATGATTGAAAGTGTTTGTCACAAATGTTTTTCTTTTATTTTGTAATCATGCAGGAATTTATGTAGTGTTGAATGAAGACAAAACTTGTGAGACGGTTCTCTTTGACAGCAGTTTTGTTTGCTGATTACTGAAAAATACACAAGCCGAATTGTCAAAGAATCAAAGATGATTGAGAATGAAAGCTGGAAAAGTGTGACAAACATGTGGAAATTGCTGATAAAATAGCGGTGGTGTGGTCCTGGATCCCCAAGTTTCATTCACCTCAATTGGCTTCACATCCACTTTGTTTTTTTGTTTCATTTGTTTCTTTCTTCGATTCATTCTTGCATTACAATTCCACTCTCCATTCCCAGAAACTCACTATTTTTGGACTCAATTAGGGAAAAGCATCTTCCTCGCAGCTAAGGCTTTTCCTATTGTCCTCTCAAAACAACTTGACCGCAATTGGAGTATGAAAATGTGAACATCAAGTCATCTCATAACCAAAATCTTTGCTCAAAGTGCAAGAATGTTTTACACGATAATTACTCGAGTGATGACAGCAATGCCACTGCCAACTTGATGAAAAGCAGAATAACATAAGAACAATGGAAGTGTTCAACCTCTGCTTCTGCTCTTACAACCAACAACTCGGCCCTGAACCAGATACCCAGGTACAAACATATACTAATATTTCCGAGGCATTTTTAGGACTAGACCAAAGTCTAAAGAGTCCTAAGTTTCATATTGGGCGGACTTAATTGGCATCTCCGGGATTAATACTCACCATAACTATCTCACACCTATGCCCCGCTCTCTTTCAAAGAGAGAAAAAAAAAAAAAAAATCAATAGTTGTAACCACTGTTATTATGTTAAGCAAAGAAAACAATGGAAAGCATGAGAGCATAATAAGAATACCACAAATTGAGTCTCCAAAAGACTCCACAAAACTGAAATTTCAACACCAGTGTGGCAGGATTCTACATCAAATTCCTGAAGTACAAAGTGCACCATGTATATATTTTATAACTTTCCCTATAACAATGCATGTAGTTTCCAAAAAAGTAGCTTCCTCATTTCTTTCTTATTTCAATGGAAGTTAATTTCAAAAACACTAGTTAAATATTTGACCCCTGAATAACAGGTACAAGATACAGTTTATCGGTCCAAAACTGGAGGAATAAGAAACATACAGAATTCAATTTGTCCTAAGCCATTCAAAGTATCACCAAATACCGAGCTACATTACATCGGCAAATGAAATATGTTGTAAAAGCGACATAAACAATCAGATTTCTCAGATTACCAATCCACAGTCACTTGCTCTCAGCATCATATATGTCCGTACTGAATATCTGTCAAGGAAACCAACATAAAACTGAAGAAAACATATAACGTCAGGTTGGTTGGCAACTATAAGAGAAGTTTTAAGACCAAAATACCACATTACAGAGAAAAAATCTCCTATCAGCATCTTGAACGAGTAAATGATATAGTACTGTTCTTTTCAACCAATGTGTTGTGGATACAGTTTTGTTTTTGTTAATATTGTCAAAGACCTTTTTCAAAACATTAAGCTGTAGTCTGGATATATATACCCTTTCCAGGTCTATCTCCCTCCTTATTCCAAATCATTAAAGTTAGCTTCTAATATATTTCACATTTATGATTCCCAGATCAATGCAAAGGATAAGATTTTTTTTTTTTTCTTATTGATAAATAATGACTGCATAGGAAATGAGCCGAAGATGGCACAGCCCAAATAGAAACGAAAACATAACTAATATATTGTTGAAAGTCTAATATAACCATGAACTAAAAAATATATGAAGAAAGATGTTATTAGAAGTAGAAAACCAAGACCTATGAAATGGGGAAAAAGTAGAAAACCAAGAAACCATCACTTAAAAATCCCAGTTTTAGCTCCATGATGCTATGCCCCTTTAAACACAAGGAAAAAGACAGATAACAAAAATCCAACTCTATGTTGAATAAAAAGCTAAGACATTTATCTCTCTTATTGAACAAAAAACATATAGAAAACCCTACATATAAAAGTATGCGGTACTTGCATCCATAGTTATGTCCTATACTATAGGGAAAATTGACACTATTTAGGTGATACCTACAATTTAAAAGCTAATTACTCTAGTTAGTTGGATCCAAATTCATGTCCTATACTACAAGGCAAATTGGCATGACTTTGGGTGATACATACAATTCAAAAGTTCAAAACATTAAGTACATGTTTGCTTCATGAAATCCTCCAATGAATAGAATGGGATATAAACTTATCCATGGAAAAGCGTCACCAAAAATAACCTAATAATCTTCATCTTCACCTAAAGGATCCATGAAAAGGAATTTCATTCTATGAATTTTTATAACAGCCAAAAGATGGAGTGAGAAATTATCATTCCATTCTTTGGGTACTATTAAAATCCATGGATGGATAATATTTGGGGAACATTGACTGAAAACAAAGATGAAGACTATTAAGTGATGTCTGGTGATGCTTAGTTATGGGTTTTGGTTATAAAAAAAACTCAATGAAATAGGATTCCATGTTTATTCCTTGATAGATTCCATGAAGAAAACTGCCATAAGTGTCAATTTCTTGACTAAGAATCAAAAGGCAGGGTACTAAATTCAGTTCAAAAAAGAAAATACCAGTTTACAAGGAAAAATTCCTCAATCAACACTCTGTCTCCCTCTATGTTTTCTCTAAAGATTGAGATTGATTAAACACATGAAAAGCTGTTATTTAGCAACCAAGTCTTCAATGATATGCATCTACCAATTGCCCAAAAACCACAACAAGATCTTCCCAACTTGCTAACCAAGGAAAAATTATTCCTTAGAACAAGCATGTACAATAAAAGATACTAGCATTTTTTAAAATCAAGGACAAATTCCCTTGCACTTGATAAGAAGTCAATAAAGAAAGCACAAACATGTAAATTCATTTATCCACACTTGTGATTCATATTAAAGAATATATGTTTCAACCCTGGCTATATACATATTCTTGATTTCCAATACTATACTAATATTTACAAATGCAACAAATCAGGGAAAAATAGGCAAATGTTTGGAACTACGAGCAAAAGTTTTTCACATATTGATATGAATGGAAAGAATTTGTAATAAATTTGATTCGCGCAGCACAAGGAGTTCATATCACTAAATAAGAACAAGAATCTCCGATTTATATATACACAATGTGAGCAGTTCAAAAAGTGCTACAATAATTCATCTATAAATATTACTAAATCAATAAAAAAGAACAAACAATCAAATTGCAGGAAAAACATAAACAATACAAGAGAATAAAGGATACACCAAATAAAAACCATGAGCAAATGCACCAGCCAACACAGCAGCAAACAAACGGTCCCTTAGAACAGGATTCTTCCTCAACGAGATTCGAACTGAAAAATCATCAGATACCCACATCGAAAACAGAATCAGTGAACAATCCCACATAACGAACATGACAAAAATGTTATTTTTTTTTTTAAATAATAAAAAGAAAAACATACTTAGAGGAAGAACAGGAGCGTATACGAGAGGGATTAAGAACTTGAAAGGGGTGCTTTTCTTTTGTTTCCTAATAACAGCATCCCTGCACAAATACAAATCCAGAAACAACAAGACTCAGATGATTTAATGGTCAAAGAAATAATACGCAAAAATAATAAAAGAGGCGTTAATCGCAAAAGACTCACTGTTTAGAGGGATCGGATGACGAAGCCATGCCTCTATCTCTGCCCAAGCTGTGATTCGCGATTCCCTCGGCAGCTGTCAACCTTAATTTCTTTTATTATTTTCCTATCGTTTGATTACTTAGCCTTTCTTTGATCGCTAAAATCAAATTAACAGCAATTTAGTCACTACATTACCTTTAAATAAATAACATGCTAGGTGTCAACCTTAAATAAAAAAAACAATTATATAATTACATAAGGGTGAATTATTAAATAATATTATGAGTTTATTTATAATTATATTCATAAAAATAATTATAAATAAATTAATTAATTAAAATTATATTTTTTTAAAAATATAATTATAATATTAATAATTATCGAAAACTATTAAAATCAATCACTAAATATACTGATCGAATATTTACTTCAATAATAAAAAATATTATTCTGAAACTATAACCTCTTTGGATATAATTTTTTTTTTCTGGGTGGATTTGTGCAAATTTCCCTTATTTAGAATCTCAATTCTCTTCATAATTTATGTTACACGTCATGTTCTTATTTTTAAATGGAATCAAACAGGACAGGGACAGTTTAAAATGATTACGTGTATTAATTAATAATAATTTGAAAAAAAATATAAGGAAAAATTGCAATGGACTTCCTGAGGTTTATAGTAAATACTCCAAGATGGAAAAGTCAATTTTCTACACAAAAAATCCTCTGAACTTTCCAGAGAACAGTGAGGTAGGCGTTATGGCAATAAGTCAAAACCAAATAAATTAAAAGAAAAAGACAACAAAACAATTAGAAGCAAAATCGAGAGGAAATTTTTTACTTATATTTGAATTCAATGCATCACCAAATGCAGCTCCTCCAACTTAATTCTCAGAGAATTAATACTAGCAGCACTACCACTAAGTCCAAAATTACAATTAAGATACACAAATCTTACCATCATTGCATGAACAACTCCACAACCTTTGATTCATTACTGAAACTACAAAACTCTCAAGTCCTAAATAATATCAACACCTTAATACATCTACATTAATTTCACAACTGTCAGTGTTTTCAAGCTCAAATATATTCCAATTTTAAACTCAATACTTCAATTTTAATTACATCAAAATTCATCAAATTTCAGCTATAACACCACTATTAAAGGAAGTTAATAAAGAAGACTAGCATCTTCTAGTGATTTTTAATGCAGAAGTCCGATCTCTATAAAAAAAAATGGTCAATAGAGTATTGAGAGAAGGGGTGAGGTGACTTAAAATCCCTTCCCAAATTTTCAATTCTTTATTTTTCTTCCTCTCTTTTTATTTATTATAAATAGAATATTTATAAAGATTATAATACCTTTACACCATTAGTTACTAACGGAAGTTTGTATAGAATAAGGATGTTTGTTTATCTAGGTGTATTAATGCTAAAACTCACGGAGTCCATTGCAATTTCTCCAAAATATAATACAATAAAAATAAAAAATAAAAAGGTAAGGGTGGGAGTCTTTTTGGTTGAATCACTTACATTCGGGTCAAACCCTACTAGTTCAGTTCAAAATGGATTATAATTAAGGCTAAAATCTTTTTCGGGGGATGGGGGGTCTTGACTATTGAAAAATAGCTTAAAAATAAAGCGGAGCGGAACGAGAGGTGCGTAAATCTAAGGCAAATAAAGATCCAACGGTCGAAGAGGTTCTATAGCTTAATACGAGTAATAGAATCCAATGGTGAATAGAATTGCGTCAAGTTAAAGCCACGCTGTAACCCCTCTCTCAATATAATCCCCCTCCTATCGCCGTCAACTTGGTGTCTCTCTCTCTCTCTCTTCCTCTCACCCTTTGAAGCACAACACTCATGGTAATTTCATCTCTCTCTCTCTCTCTATCTCATTTTCTTCTTTAGTCGATCTCGGTCTAAGTTCTAGATCCTTGTAAATTATTTTCAAAATATTGAAGTTTGGTTGATTAATTGGAGATTTATTGTTATTATTATTATTATTATCATTGATATTGGTGTTTGTTGTTAATATTAGGCTTTGCCAAATCAGCAGACCGTTGATTACCCTAGCTTCAAGCTCGTTATCGTCGGCGATGGAGGCACTGGTAATTTTCTTTTCTGAGGCGTTTCAAGAATGAAACTGTGCTGATATTCTTTTATAAATGTTTATTACTTGGGTTAGTTTTGGTCAGTTTGGTTCTCAACAGTCATTGAAATTATGAATAATATGAACTATTTAACTCAACTGTCGTCAACCTGCTTGTCTCTGTTAGCTCAATTTCTGGGTTTTTTTGGGGCTATAGGCCATCTATTACTTTAAGTTTGTTTTCTATTTGACTGGTTGTTGAGAATTTCTATTTGATTGGTTATTGTTTTGAAGAGGATGTAGAAAAATTTCTTGGGTGTTCAGAGCTATTATTCAATTTCTTATTTATATTCGACACATTTGATTGATAGCTTGTGCTGTCAAATTCCCTACAGTTTGGGATTTTAACTGAATGTTATAAATGGTGCAGGAAAGACTACTTTTGTGAAGAGGCATCTTACTGGGGAGTTTGAGAAGAAATACGAACGTGAGTGTTTGGCAAAAGAATTGTTTGTTCTTCTTCTTGTTTTTTTATTTTCTGTAAGTCTCTCCATATCTGCTATATTTATTTCTATCGACTTTTTAACCTTTTCTCTTTGCATCTACAGCAACCATTGGTGTGGAGGTTCATCCATTGGATTTTTTTACAAACTGTGGAAAAGTCCGTTTTTACTGCTGGGATACAGCCGGGCAGGAAAAGTTTGGCGGTCTTAGAGATGGTTACTAGTAAGTGATTTTAGGGATTATTTATTAGCATCATATTTGAATTAACATCATATTTTCAAATCCTCGTGTTCCTGAAATATTGTATCTGCGTCTTTTAGAAGTTTGTTGATAAATTTGTTTTGCTCTGCTCTAGTAAAGTTTTCTATCAGTATGTGTAATGTGTGTGCATCGAGGCAATTGTTACTGTGAGGGTGTTAGCTTACTTTGAGTAAATTATATCTGTAATGGACTTCAAAGACATTACTATTACTACTAATTCCAATATTTGATGGTGAAGTAGGTGTAACTTTGATATTTGCTTTTGGACCTTCTTAGTCTGTTGTCTAGCCAGAGAGAGATAAATTTAGAAGAAAATAAGAGTGAAGACTGCCTTAGCCCAAGTAACAAAGATATGGGTGGGATAGATTTTAGGTTTGAATGTACCAATTTTAATAAAAGGACAACATTAGTATTTCCACAACCTAGTGTTTGATAGTAAAAGAAGTTACAATCTCATGGAACAGATAGCTAGGGATATCTTTGAATTTAAAGTTGTTTCCATAGTTATATCACTGGTTATCGTTTCGATAGATTTCTCTGCAACATGGTCTTGCAACATCCTTGGTTATAATTTGTAGTCAAGCTAAATTTAAGTGAATGATTATGTTCTGGTTTTGTATGTAGGTTTCTCCTTTTCATTTGAAATCTTTATAACAGTTATGTGTGCCTAGTTGGAGCTCTTTATTTAACAGTTTGTCATTCTAACATGCAGCATCCACGGGCAATGTGCCATAATCATGTTTGATGTTACTGCCCGTTTGACATACAAGAATGTTCCTACATGGCACCGTGATCTTTGCCGGTATATGAAATCAACTCCTTAAGATTCCGTTGTTTAAATTCCTGGTTGTCTCAGGTTGGTTTTCTCTGGTGTTGCTTGCTATTGTGATTGATTGTGACATAAATTTTATTGTGATGATAGGGTGTGTGAAAATATACCCATTGTTCTCTGTGGAAACAAAGTTGATGTGAAGAATAGGCAAGTGAAGGCAAAGCAGGTTACATTCCACAGGAAGAAGAATCTGCAGTACTATGAGATCTCTGCCAAGAGCAACTACAATTTTGAGAAACCTTTCTTGTACCTCGCCCGCAAGCTTGCAGGGTAATCAAATAATATTTTATCAGTATTACTAGTTGGTTGTTAGTAGCACATATGATGTGAATAAGATTTGACTTTGGTGATTCCAGGGACCCTAATATTCACTTTGTGGAGTCTCCTGCTCTTGCTCCTCCAGAAGTACACATAGATTTGGCTGCCCAACAACAGTAAGATTTAACGCAATTGTTCAACTGTAGTATTTATGTTCTCATTTGTCTATAAAAGTTTTATTGAGCTTGCATATACTGCTTGGTTTCATAAATCAGTTTTAGAACCTTGTTTATTCTAAATGAGTTCAAAAGCACTTCATCATTTTTCTTTTTTCTTTTTTTGGTGCACTTCATCAGCTCGCTTCTTATTAATCTTCTGTAAAATAATTCAATTCTGTCATATTTCCTTGCCTAACTGTGATTTTTCGGTTTCCCTTAGACATGAAGCTGAGCTTGCAGCAGCAGCTAGCCAGCCTCTTCCCGACGATGACGATGACGCATTTGAGTAGAGTGCAGTTACTGGCGAGGAGCAATTATGCTGCCTGCTTTTTGTGCTTTGTTTTCATTGGCGGTAGATTTGGGTATCAGGATAGGGGTGACTATTGAGAACATGAATTGTATTAGTTAGGTTTCCAGTTCGTAGATACTGTTGACATCCATTGATGTGCTTGTCCTGTTGATTTTCGTTATAATTGCAGTGGTGTTTGGGTGTTGCAGATATTATGCTTTCTAAATATATTCAATGCATAAATTTCATAATATCGGAACCAGTTAGTATTTGATTTCAAATGCAAGAGTAATTGGAGCTTAAATTGATTGATTAAATGTACAGTGGCGTGCACACGTTATATGCCTTTTTCTCTAGGCTCTCTAAAAGCAAGTAAAACCTATCTTAGTGGCACTACACACGTAATGAAAAAGGAAAGTGGTGTTGGTGAATGGGTTGGAATTTTATGGCAATCAAAGCCACACTAATGGATAGTCTGGGATTGGCCTGATGGAAACGAGGCATTACGGGAGAAGATTATGTGAGTTGGCACTATACGGGCCTGATTCTCATGGTGGTTTGGTACTTAACATAGATGACCATTTAGTGAGTGTTGAGTGCTATGGGCCGCAATTTTTTCAACTATTCTATATATTATGAATTTGGGCTGCTGCTGGGTAATTTCTCCAGCCTCCGGTTTTAGATTCTTAAATACCTCCATTCAATTTCTAATTACACCCCTCAGCGCATCAAGAATAAAACGGGGGTGCACTTAGCATCACCAGGCAACGGAGTAGTAAAGTCTCTCACATACAACACAAGACAGAGCATAGAAAAGTGGCCTGGTACAATGAATAGAGATAGTTCTCGCATTCCAAGTAAGAGTTTACTCGATCTATGTTAAATTTTGGAGGCAGTGTAAGGAGGTTAGTACATCAATTGTTGTGAAGTAAATGATACAATGCAACCTTTGAAAGCATCTAACAAGCTTTAGCAGAGAGAGGTCACGAGAAATGGACAATACAATAAGCTTCTGAGAATTGTCTGACATTTACCTAACTTGTAATCATGCTAAATGCTTTGATGAGGCCTTTGCAATTGTCCAGAGTTTTTGGTGATTCAGTGGTGGTGGGCTACGTCTTATCTTAAAACTTAACTGTATTCAATTGCATGTAGTTATTTGCAAAGGCGAAATGTGGCTAATCATTTCATGTGAAATACACATGGCAAGAGGGTGCTAGTACATGGCACACCCACACCCACTTGCCCGTGTCTCAGGAACCCCAATATGCGCCCCTCGGTCGCCTTATACTTAGCCCCAGTACCACTGTTCCAGCCCCCCAAGGAGTTAGCTTGAGTTGTCGTTATCTTTGTCGGTTCAAATCATGCCCAAATAGCCCTATACTTGATGTCACTGTGGAATGCATCCACATCATTCCAACCAAGAGTGGGGTAAATGAAAGCTGGTCCTAGCACTTGCCAGCATGTTTACACACTCAAAAAGAAATTGTCCTATTTTTCAGGGGTTCATTGTCCTAATAAAAGCCCCATTTAGACCTCGTTTGATTTTTTAAGCTTATTAGGCAACAATAGGTGGCCATTCATTGTCGGTGGGTGGTCGGATCCAGTTGCTTGGGCTACAATTCCAAATCCAATTGATCCAGTTCCTTCTTAATTACCCTCTTTTCGCCTGCCCCATCCTGTCTTAGCTTCCCTTCTGTTGAATTGGCTATTCTTTCTTTTTTCTTTTATCATAACTCCTTCTTGTTTATCACTCTCTTTCATTTTTTGTTATTTATCATCCATTTGTGTAACAAAACATATTCACGCCTTTCAATTTCATCATACCCTTCCATCAAAACTACAACAGCTGTATATTTGCTCACTTCTTTTTTTTTCTTTTTTATCTCAACTCCAAAAGACTCACAAATTTTTCCTATTTCCTCATCTGTTTGTATATAATATATGTTTGTTTCCATGAAATAAATTAACAAGAAAATAATTATAAAAAAAAAAAAAAAAACTATGGGGGAGAGGAGAGGGTAAGAGCAATAGTAAATAGTAATAATAATAAGATTGTGACTTATCGTGACATGGCCCATCATGTGGAAATACAAAATACATTGTTTTAGGAGAAGGAACATAAATAGATAAAGGAAGTGGTGAAATGGTCATGGTAGGGCATGGAAGGAGAGTGTAATGAGAGAGAAAAACCCCATGTAGGAGTTGGATTCATGTAAACATAGAACAGAACATGTTCTGGAATAGTAACATGTGCTTAAGCATAAACAAGAGAGGCATAAATGGAAGGATAGCAATCAACTGTCATTGTCTATCCCCCATTCAAACCTCCCTCTCTCTCTCTCTCTCTCTCTCTCTCTCTCTCTCTCTCAGCCTGCTTGTGATGATCTGGATTATCATGCTTGCTCATCTTCCATTTCTTTCAACACATAAATATAAAGATCACTTTATTTGTAAATTGCTTATTATATTAGATTATTTGCTAACAGTTCTATCAAGCATTAATATATATATATATATATATATATATATATAGAGAGAGAGAGAGAGAGAGAGAGAGAGAGAGAGAGATACAGATTTTCCATCTAACAACACTAGCATTAATGAGTGTGTGACTTGCCACCCTGATCGTGACCTTGGTATGAAACATAATACTTACTATGAATAACTTTAATATATATATATTATAATTAATTGGATTATTGATTTATTCTTCTTTTGTAATATAATCAAATTTGAGACAGTCACTAGTTACTGTTCACTTGGTCAATTTCTGCACTAAGAATGTCAAAATATTCGCCAGTCCTTGGACTGACATTCCATTGCCTGGCTAGTCAGTATTCTTATGAAATATCATGAATACATATTCAGTTCTTTGAATTTTTTCCTAAAAACAGAAAGAAAATAATCATTAATGACACGATAGAAATGCTTCAAAATCTTGACTCCACCCTTGTACTTGAAAAAATAATTTCAAAAAAAACTATTGAAAGTTCAGGTAATCATCCCAAGTACTCCTTTTACAATGAAGTACATTAATCAACAATACTCAATTATTAAGTAAAATATATATATATATATATAAGATGCATTAAATCTATACAAATGCATTACAACTTTACAAGTATAAATGAAGTCGACTGTTATCACATGGTAGTGGGACAGCGTGGTGATATCATGATCATTATAAACTAAGTTTAGATATGAAAGGAGACCACATGTAAATTGTTTTTCCAAATAAAAAGAGAGGAAATTCTTAAATATATAGCATAAAATAGTTTAATTCAAAACGATTCATCAGTATTAGCACTGTTAATATGCTAGAGATAGAGACCAAACTTTAAATACCTATAACTAAGGGGCAAACCGTGAACATATATATATATATATATGTATAGAAAAAGTGTTATATACGGTGATGATGATGATGATAATACGTAATTTTTATTGTATTTTTCTGAGGGCCATGGATCTATATGGCCACATTGTCTGTAGGGTAACTCCACCCTTGACAGTGATATGCTAACTTTAAATATGTGACTTTTTTTATTTATTTTTAATTATTATAAATTTAGGAGTTAAAATAACGGGATATGACTCAAATTTATAATCTTATTAATTTGGTCGTGAAAGGTTTACTATTAAACTACTTTAAATTTCATCAGCTTAAATTAGTAACATAAACAATGTTCTCAACGTCTAATTAGTTATTTATTCTTAATAATGATGCTACACAATTTAAAAATTAGCCCAGCAGAATTAACTTACATGATGTACCAAATGATTTATCTTTATCAAGTCACTCACCATACTATCCAATGAATTATATGGTGAAACAAATTACTTATCATATCATTTTAGTTGATTTTCATACTAATTTTTTGGGTTATATATCATTCCATTTTTTAAATACTATGTTGAAAATTGTAAATGAATATCATGAACTCAAAATGTTGTCTCGCTTATTGAGCTAAAAGTAAATAAATGATCAGATGTTACATGTTATAATTTGAAGTTATGAATTTAAGTTAATATATTTGTATCCTATTTAATATTATCAATACAATAGTTTCACTTTTTCAACCATACACAAACATAAATTAATATAAAAGTTCTTTTTATAAGGTACAGGTATAACACTTGGATATGCTCTTTTAATAAAACATGACAAAGTATAAATTTGTATTAAAAAAATTTCTTGACTCTCACTGTAATTGGTAAAATTTTAATATATATATATATATATATATATATATATATTAAGATAATAAGATGACGTGATATACTCATTTCACCAAAAAATTTTCCGTTTTCAAGGTCAGTGTATCGAAGAATATAATCTCTAAACATTTTGGTGCAACTAGTTCGAACAAATTAAGCTATTTCTTAATATATCTATTTTCTTTACTTAGATTAAAAAGATTTAAACTTAAAATTTCAATATTAGTTGAGAGGTATGGTTACGGCTATGCTCACCCTAAAATATATATTTAAAAATAATAATAAATAAATAATATCTACCTCCCCTAAAGTTTGTTCAATTATAGGCGGAGTTAACTTTTGGGTTTATTGACAAAGAACTTCCCTGGTCAACTGTTATATTTGACCAAATTTTATTAAGGATAGGGGAGGTGTTTGTCAATAAACGATAAAGTTGACTTCGCTTGTAGTTGACAAAATCTCAGGGGATGTCGATGCAATTAGCTTTATTACCTTGATGCCCCAAATATAATTTTTTGGCTCCGCCCTTACTTCTAAGTAGATAATCAACATGTGAAGTTAATAGAAGATGAGATAAATGTTACATTGAGAAAATATAAAAGCAATAGAAGGATATATATCAAGGGATATCACAACCCAAAAAGTTAATTTTTTGGGTTGAAAATTCTATCCATCAATATATATACTACTTCTTAAAAACACATAAAAATAACCAAGTGTACAAATTTTATATGGTATCAATGCCTTCGACTGACGTCACACAGGGCCTAGGATGAGCTCTGTCAAATGGTAACTCAAAATACGATGACCAATCAAAGCCAACACAGCTCACATGTGGGGGCATTGTTAGAAAACCCACGTGCAAAATTAATGGAAGATGAGATAAATCACACATTGGAAAAATATAAAGCAATATATATATATATATATATATATATATATATTAAGGAATACAACATCTATCAAACTATAATTTACACATAAATTATTATGGAAGGTTAAAGTAAAAAATTTAAGTTGACATAACTAGAATATAACTATAAAAAAAAAAATCGATTTTTGTACGCAACACCTAATAAAAATTTACTTTATATATAAGATGTATCAACTTATAGCTGGTCCTCATTTAGTGTGTGTATATGTATAAAAGGTAGTTGTAATTATGTGAGTTAGTTCATCTGGTCAGTTTTTAGATTTGCTCCCTAGAGATCAGTAGTTTGAATCATCATATGGCTAGGCCATTAGGTATTTCTTTGTGAATCCCCTAATTTCGGCATAGATGTCATATCTTTAACGGGGGCGGAGAGGTGGATCAGTCCAAGGTGTTGTTAATTCCCTAGCACTTGCAATACTCCAATTTGATTTCAAATTCTGTATTTTATCCAAAAACTATAACTAAACATTTTCTCTTAATACTTATTATATATATATATATATTGTTTTAAAAAACAAGTAAATTATATAAAATGCGTCGCCCAGTAAAGTGAAATAAAATATGAGCAGAGGCTTATATTAAATAAATAAAAAGGAAAAGTTAAAAAAAAAAACAAGTAAGAAGACATGGGCGTTGAAGAAAGACAAAAGTAGACAAAGATGGTTTTAAAGGGACAAAACATATGGCATGAAATGTAGTACCTTGTGCTTGCTTTCCTTTTCAAAATATTTAATATTCATTAGGCAAGAGAAACAAAGTAGGGCCTAATCTGTAAATTAATATATAATATTTTGTGATATTTCAAGCAAGGAAAATTTTGGGAAGCTAGAAAAAGGTCTATTAGTCATCATAGAGGGCAGTGCAGTGAAGTTGTAATTTTTTTTTTTTAATAAAATATATATATTTTAAAAGTGTAAAAGTAAAAATAAAAAAATATAAAACAAAACAGTGCCCTCGATTTACGAGGGTTGGATTGGAAAGTAGGGATTTGGCTTTGTGATTCTTTGAGACTGCCAGAGGTTGTTATCTTTGTACTCCACTATCAATTCTTCTTTTTTTTTTTTTTTTAAGATGCATGTGATTTTCTCTTCATTTTTCCCAATTTGCCCTTATCAAGATTTGGATGACCCAATTGACACTCTTCTCTTTGAAACTTGGGAAATCATATGGCTTCATCATTGTTTCAATCTTTGTATTTTTATATTTATTTGTACATTTCATGAAAAACGGGGAAAGGGCAATATAGTAATTGGAATAAGAAAACAAACAAAAGGAAGTGCTGCGAGGGAGGCAGGCAGGCATGAGTTGATGGAACGAAGGGCCTTTATATGTAAGTGGACAAATACGGAAGAAAAGTAAATGATTGGTTGACACGTGGCAAACCTTGATTTGACATGGCACTGAGATTATAATAAATAAGACAGTGCAGTTGCGAAAGACCCGTCACACCGTTGATAGCGTGGACGAAAACTCGTTAGATGGTGATCATCATCATCATCATCATATTCTCTGTCTATGTGTAACCAAATTTATAGCTCTAGATTGGAATAGAAGATACGCTTTGGAAATGTAGATGCTATTTTACTCTTCTTTCTTTTTTATTTTCTATCTTATTTATTTATTTATTAAATTTGTAGTATGATATGACTCAAATATATATATTAAACTATAATCATATAACATTTTTATAAAAATTAAAATCCTTTACAACATGTAATCTTGATTATATATTCAGATAATTTAAAATAGATTATAGAGAATGAAGTTTTAGTGAAAAATGTTCATAATTTTTTTTATTTTCTTTTGAAAAGCACAACAATTGTAACCCGATTGAGTCCACCTATATTCCCACCCATAATCAAGACTGTTATATATATATATATAACAGTTAATGTTGCTTTAAAAGGATTGTTTAATATGTAATGCTTGAAATTATTAATTAGGATAATGCATGGAAATGATGCAATACAAATTATTTATCATATGATGCTCAACATGATGTGGGATAAATCTATAGCACTATTTTTTTTAAGGGGAAACAATTACAAGATTAATAACTGTATAGTCCGAATATCTACTCTCACAAAAAAGAAAGAAAACTACTAACATATGTTAGTAAATATGCATGGTGAAAATTGAACATTCACTGCTAAGGTGGAAAGACGGTGCACTATCCACTTAAATTATGAGTGGATGTGTATCTGTATCACTATTGAAGGAGGGAAAAAATGAAATTAAAAAAACAATGCACTTGCATTGATCGTTTTCAAGCAAGTCAACAGAATCAAAACTAACCACTTTTGGTAAATAATATTAATGCATGCGCAACCTTGCATGCGCATGCTATTTTAGTAGTGATTTAACATTTGACCCTCTTAATTAGTGTGCAATAATCTCATCCAATAGCGCATGATTATACAACTAAACAAATTTTTGTAATGGTGGCATTTATTACATCAATGAAAATTAAGGGATTTTGTCATTGAGTAGTTGTAGATATCTTCAATCTTTGATTAATTATTAAAGTCAAAAGATTTACCAAGTAAAAAAAAAAATTAAATTATAGTACAAGTGGGCACTTTCAACTCTCAAGCATGACTATATAATATTAATTAAAAATAAATTAATTAAAAGAAAAAAATTGATAATTGGGGTTGGCAAATCCTCATTTGTGGGAAAATTTTAGGGGGAGTAGACCATAATCAATAGAAGAAGATATGATGAGACGGTGGTGGAGATGGATTTGTTATCTAACACATCATATGTGCATATCCCTTCTTTTGCTCTTGACTTTACCAACTAAATCTCTTTTATTACTTTAAAAATTTCAATCCAAGAAGAGAAAGAAAAATAATTTAAGTGATTTGTGCTAGCTAGTAGTCCAATTATTGCCAATTATTTTCAAGTCAAACGAGTCCAAAATTATCATTGAGTCTCAATTATATATATGCTCCCATAAAGTTGTCACAACAATTTCAACTTTCAAGTGGATTACATACATGTTTCGTAATTTAAGTACTAGAGTTGATTAATTGTCATTTTCTTAATTTTTTTATTTTTAAACAATTTGATGTATTGTACAAGTGTTTTAACTTACTGATAATTAATTTTTTTTTAATTTTATGTATTTGAAAAAGTTGTAGTCTAATACAAATTTTAAATTTAAAAGAGAAGAATACGACTTAATCTTATAATCTGAATATATAAAAGTGGGACGTGTGTTATTGAGCATCTCAATTTATTATTATTATTATTATTTTGTCAAAAATGCTTTTGGTGGGCAGTTACTATTGAAAATTAATAAAAAAATTTATAAAGAGTCCAAAAAAAAAAAAAAAGAATAAAGATTTGGAGCAAAGAGAGGTCACTGCAGGCTTTTTGAATGGATTATTTTGGTGGTTTTCAAAAACTCCAGAGAGCTTGTTAAAGTGTTTGCATATTCTAGTTTGTCGTTTTGTCTTTTTAATTTGCAGAGAAAATTTTTGTAAGGGCAGAAGCCATCAGGCATCGGCCATCCTGACCTGATTCTCTCTTTTTTATTTTATTTTATTTATTTCCTTTTAAAAAGTTTCAATTGATCAGAAGTTAGACAATGAACAGGCATTCAGGGACCAACTCATATCTTCCTTGAAGTATACAATTGGATTGATCCTCACTCGCATCTCAACCATTCAATCAAAATTTATTTTATTTTTATTTTTAAAAAAAGTTTCGAAATATTTCGAAATATCTTGTGTGATGATAAATTTGCAGATATGTATAATCACAAGAGATACCAAGGACAGTAATTTCACTATTTATGTATGATTTAATAAAATATATAAACTTTAATTTGCAATTCTAAGTCTTACCATTGACAATTGTACAGCTTCCCACTGTAACAAGTATGGTTTTTACAAACACAATGAGGAGGGAGGAGATGAGATCTCTGGTCTCTTCAGACGGAAAAAAAAAATTGAATATAGGGAAATGCACCTTACATGGTTAATGAAATTATAATAAGGACATATATATTAAGATGGATAGTAAAGATATATCTCTTCTTTAAGGAAAAAAATATACATATCTATCGTCTTCTTTCAATATGGATATTTACAGGAACCGTCAATTTTTTATAAAAAAAAGTTTTATGATTTTCTATTAAAACTTTTTAATTTTTTTTTTATCTCTGTCTGATATTAGTGGTGGAGATGCATTTCTTCTTAAATTCTTTTAAAATAAAATAAAAAATGACTAAAAGATAAAAGATACCCTTTCACCTATTAAAGTTAGAGAAGTCAATGTCAATTTACTGAAAAGTTATTTATACATGTAATTAAGTAAACCTTACGGTAGATTATGAATAATGATTATTTTTTAACTGCCCCTTATTTTAACATTAGTAAGGATTTAGATGAAATGCAATATATTTTAATGAATTTTATGTTGATGATAAGTTCAATAAAATATTATAAACAAAATTTGAACAATAATTTTTTTTTCTTTCATCATCCATATAAAAAATTAAAATTTCATCAAAAATAAATTGTGTGTCTATAACTAGGTTTGTACTTGAGAAATTCTAATAAAGAATAAACGCCCTATTTAGTAATTAGAAATCCACAGGAATTCTCGTACATAGTAAATAACCAAATTTCAATTGAAATGAAATTTTTAGGATAAATCAATGGCATTTAAGAGGAATCAATGAAATTAAAGGGCATAAATTCAAATCCTAGATTTTTGAATTGAGAGAGATATTAAGAATTCTCACTATTTCTTAGATTTATATACTCATTTCAATTTAATGAGATCTTTCATTCATATTTTTTCTACCAAGAACATCGTATAAAACTCTGGTATAGGAAAACTTAAAGTAAATCATTTTCCCTCATAAAAACCGAGACACACGAGCTTTCACGCATATGCTACGTGTCACAGCACACGCCCACACGCCCTATAGGAGTCCTCCATGCGTCCTCACACCCTTATACCCTTGGTCCATGCCACATGCGTCTACAAAATAACTATTTATCGATGAATTGTGATGGCACGTTGGCCCCAATTTCTGATATCATTGTCTTGGGGTCATGACTCATGCTACATATAGGAGGAGGAGGGGGAGGAGGGGGCGGAATTATTAGTTATTTGATTCTAATTTAAGGATTCACAAAAATTAAAAATTAAAAAAGTTCAAAAAATAAAAACTAAAAGAAGCTCATGTACCTATTGAGTTGTACATATGATGTAGAGTAGTTTAAATACATAATTTAATTTCATATTAAAATAAAGGTGGTAACAATGAACAAAGAACAACGACATCACATCATGTCTTTTCAAAAAAAAAAAAAAACGACATCACATCATGGTCGTTGCATTAAGCTTTGGCAGTGTAAATGGGGAACCCCACAGCACCTGCCCCTCCTCCTACATAGTATATACACAAAATGATCATACTACATGAACTCATTCCATAACAATAACCCTTCTGAAATTTTGCTAAAATACTATTGTTAATGCTTACCTTCTCTAATTAAAATGTTTATTTGTCTCGTCTGCAGGCCATAAATCAGCCATGCACCAAGTAGCTTATATATATATTGTCAACAGGAACCGTTGATTAGATGAATTAAATAGCTTGTGTGGTATGATCACTTGATTAATAAAAGAGTTACATAATTAATCATGCTATATTAAATAAATATTATTCCTACTAGTATATTCTTTTACAAACACATTTCATGAGCTCATCAAAATGAAAATACAGCAACCAAAGGTTTTAAATCAGTAGGACCCAAGAAGGGCAGATCGATGGCCCCAACATGTCTTGGTTGTATTCGGACAAGATTAGTAAAGGTGGCTCTTGGGTGGGCACCCCATTGTTGGGTCAACTAGAGCATATTTCCCTACCTTAACCATAGAAACAAACCCTAAAATAGACAGCCTTGTTCCCATGTGATCAAATTTAAGAGCAACATTCCAAAATAACAACCCTCTTTGTGCCCCCCCCCCCCCCCCCCCCTCTCTCTCTCTCTCTCTCCCTCTCTCTTCAACTCCCCAAATCAATCTTTTCGGGAACAAGGAACAAGCTTGGAAACAATCCCATTCCACATTTTATCCTAACCCTTTTCATCGTAACTTTAACTTATTATTATTATATTTTAGAGCTAATTGCACCCAATTTCCCTGAAATTTTACCAACTACAAGTAGAATCAACTTTATAATTTATTGATAAACACCTCCTTTGACCTTAGTAAAATTCGGTCAAATGTAATAGTTAACCAGGGGAGATCTTTGTCAAAAAAATTCAAAAGTTAACTCTACCTGTAATTGAACAAATCTCAGGAAAGGTAAGTATTATTTACTCTATATTATATATATAATTAATGTTTATATGCTTATAACTATCACTTGATTTACGTTTAATTTTAAGTTAAGTACAATGCTAATTTACTAACATTCAGTGAGGACACTCATTTAGCATGATAATGTCTCATATTTAAGTCGCTACGATCGTAGATAGTATGTTAAAAAAAAAAAAAAACACAAGCCTAACATGTGGAGGGCTTCATTAGATATATATATATATATATATATATATATATATATATATATATATATAAATGGAAGCCTGTCCATGAGTATAGCTACTGCTCTTGATTTGCTTACTAGGAGTGAGATGAGATGTATATAATTAAGAAAGAAATATTGTGGATTACTATTTAATAAAGTCTTCAAGTTGACTCAATAATTTGTCAAGTTTGTGTGCGTGAATATGTTATAGACATTTCTTGTGCATATGTATGAGTTGATTCCAAAATAATGAGATTAATCATTCTTTAGAACAAGCTAGCACACAACAAAATCAAACTTTTCATTATTTCGTATGGATTTGTCTGTTCAAAATCACTTCTTTTTGGAGGAGCTGATCGTTCTTCATCCTTTTTCTTTTTATTTTCAATGTCCATTTACATTGTACTTTTCTTTCAAGTAGCTTTAAAAACAATAAACAAAAACGAAAAGAAAAAGGTTATCTAACAATGGGAATTTGTTTTTTTGTTGGTTTTGGTCTCTCTTTCTTTTTTTTTTTTTTTTTTTTTGTTGATAGTTTGATTTTGGTCATTTGGGTCCACATTAATAAGTTTTTATCTAGTACCCTCTATTGAAAATTAAACATGTAAGTGTATATATACATGATTTTGAAATTTAAGCGATTGAGAAGATACATTTATGTCATTGATTTCAAATCATTAAAATTATGTTTTTGTTAGATATGACTGAAAATTTTAAAACATATATACATCATGAGAAATATTTAATTAATTTAAGATTAGTTATAATATCAAAACTAAAATCATTATTGGTATAGATGGTATATAAAATGAAGCCATCAAGCGTGTGTTTTAATCATTTTTGACATCAATAATGATTTTAATTTTTAACCCCACATACTCACAATAAGGGGAGAGAAAACTACTCACGCATGTTGATAAATGTGTATAGTGAACCATTGAAGTGGGAGAAATGTGTACTAACTACCTGAGCTATGAGTGGATTTGCAAAACATATATATTATTTGGATTCAATTGGTGTAGTTCCCAAATGATCAATTACTTGTAGAGATGACAACGGGTTGAATCGATTTCGAATCAGCATGCTCCAAACCCAAAACCCGTTTTGGACAAAATGCTCCAAACCCGATCCATACCCAGCAAAAATTTTCAACTGTTGCTCTAAATCCAAACACATTTGGAGCGGGATGATCCATACCCGACCCTAACTGACCCGTTTCAATTTATATTTTTTTAGGAAAAAACTGTTTGACTCACCAATTTTCACATAAAATTAAAATTAACTATCAAGTATAACTAATACACGTTACGACATTTAAATGCAATAAATCATACAATATTTAGTTCAATAAACCATACAATATTTAAATTTAATAAACCATACAATATTTAAATTCAAATATAAAGTACAAACACTAAAATAACCTAAATGACATAAAATTCATTAACTTCTTACAACATTAGCTATATATATAAATAAAATAGAGAAGATTCAATTTAAAAAAGTTACTAAATTGAGTAATTGATATGTAAATTTCAAGTATAAAATATTAGGTAAAGAGATAAGAGATTAGAGTTTTTATTTTTTTTATTTATATTTTTAATATTTTAAAAAGTAATTAAATAAATATCGGGTTAAACGGGGCGAGTCAGAGCATAATAATTTGATCCAAACCCGACCCGCAAAAAAATGGATCACAAAAGTTTAACCCAAACCCTACCCCAGCCCCATTTTAAGTGATCTAAACCCGCCCTAAACTGATCGAAACCCCACCGGATCGGGACAGATCTGGAATTTTTGTCATCCCTAATTACTTGATGTAATTGTTTTTATACAAATAAAATTGATGAAAACTTTTTTTTTTAAGAGGGTACAATTACAAGATTAATATCTTATTAGTATGGTGGGAATTGAACCCTCACCATTGAGGTGGAAGAGAGGTGCACTAACCACTTTAGCAATGAGTGAATGTGCAAAATAATAAAAGAGTAAATATACAAGAATGTCCTCTAACAAGTTATTATTTAAATCTTCTATATTTAATAACCAACTTGAAATTTAATTTAAAACTAGAAAGATTTAGATTGTTTCTATAACGAGAGAGAAAGAGAATGTCATTTTTCCCAAAACCCATAAGGCTTACAAAATGCGAGAGAAAATAATACTAAAAGGAAAACACAAGGGTAAATTAGTAATTTAAAAGAAACAAATTAAACACGTCATCGGTTGACCCTTAGAATTCCAATGGCGGCCCCTACGCCGATGGTCTTGCTATTCTCTCCCTTCTCTCTCTCTCACACTTGTTAGTATTAAAAAGCAAACACACTAACAAGTAAACCAACATAAGCAAAAGAGATAAGAAGCAGACGCATAAAAAAAAAAAAACAAAAAGACTGCTCCACGCTGAGCAAGAAGAGAGACAGTGTGTGTGGTGTCTGGTGTGCTAACAAAACATATGATGGAGGAAGAGGTCTTTAACTGGCTCAAGCTTCTCTTCATCTCTTTCATGGTCTTGTTTTCTGTCTTCAAAATTGCAGTGTTGCTTTGGTGGAGACCCAGAAAAATTGAAGACCATTTCTCCAAACAAGGGATCAGAGGCCCCCCTTATCATTTTTTCATTGGAAATGTTAAGGAGATTGTTTCTTTGATGTTAAAGGCTTCTTCTCAACCTATGCCTTTCTCTCACAACATCCTCCCTAGAGTTCTTGCTTTTTACCATCACTGGAGGAAAATCTATGGTACTTGTTTTTTTCTCTTTTCTATTTCTTCTTCTTCTTCTTCTTCTTCTTCTTCTTCTTCTTCTTCTTAGTGACCGTGTCATGGGAAGTCACATTGATACATGTTTTTTATTTTTTTGTCATTTTAAAAACATTTTCATTTGGTACTTAAGTGGGTTCTCATTTCTGTTTTTTTTTTTCCACTCAAGCCATTAAAATTTTTTTTTAAAAAAAAAAAGAAGAGAAGAAGTGATGTGCATTCATATCAGCCTTCTCTCTGTTAAAGCCAAGAGTTTGTTTCGATCATCATTAAAGTTGCTGGGTGCGCTGCTTTTGTGAAGTTCCTTTAGCTTGTTTGATGATCGTATCCTCCAAATTTGTGACTCTTTAAAGCCTTATTTTTTGAGTTTGGGTACTTCTTTTTAAAAACTTTTCAGACTTTTTTCTGAGCTTGGATGCTTGATGTTGAAGTTGAGAGCTAGCTTTGGACTGTCCTCTCCTGTTTTTCATCATCTTCCATCCTCCTCCTAAAAAAGAAATAAAAGTTGCCTTAAATTGAATTTATACATGTTAATTAATGTTTTGTCATTGATTGTTGTTCGAAATAATTGTGTCAGTCCTGGGTAGTGTGTTTTTGCACTCCTTGGTTGTGTGCAGTTATTATGATTATTATTTCAGTTTTGAATGTCCTCTTTCATTTGTTTTATGGCATCTTGAAATATTGATAATGAAGTTGCAAGTGCTTGGTAGTATATAGCATAGATTGAGTTGTCTTCTTCTTGGTTTGTTTTGGCATTTGCTTTCTCTTGTAGGGTCTACACTATCCATGCTTTTCTGATGAATTAATGGCTGTCATGTTTTCTTCTCATTCCCATTTCTGCAAACTTGTTACTTACTACTTGAGGTTCTGCACTACTTCCTACTTGGTGTAAACCTACTCTTTTCCTCATGTCCGTTTTAGAACTTGGAATATTAAATTAAATACCCTTTTATCTAATTAATTTTAAGATTACATTTGATTAATATATGGTTGATTGCAGGTGCAACATTTCTGATATGGTTCGGACCCACGGTTAGGCTGGCCGTCTCTGATCCGGACCTCATTAGAGAAGTGTTCACTTCCAAGTTTGACTTCTATGAGAAAAATGAGGCACACCCACTTATTAGACAACTCGAAGGTGATGGTCTTCTCAGCCTCAAAGGTGAAAAATGGGCTCACCACAGAAAAATCTTAACTCCCACCTTCCACATGGAAAATCTCAAAGTATGTCTTCTCTGTATGTATACAATTTTTGACTATTTGAAATTTAACTGTAAAATTTTTAATTGATATTATTTTTTGTTTTGTGTAGTTGTTGGTACCAGTGGTGGCAAAAAGTGTAACCGCTATGTTGGATAAATGGGTAGAAATGTCAAAATCTGGCAATGTTGAAATTGAAGTCTCAGAGTGGTTTCAAATCCTCTCAGAAGATTTCATTACAAGAACTGCATTTGGCAGCAGCTACGAAGATGGCAAAGCCATTTTCCGATTACAAGCTCAACAAATGGAGCTGGCTGCTCAGGCTTTTCAAACAGTTCAAATTCCTGGTTACAGGTAATTTAGTTTAATTAATTATATTTAAAAAACACTAATCATGCGTTATAAAAATCAATAATCACAGTAATAAAACTGCAGATTTATACCGACAAAAAGGAATATAAACTCGTGGAAACTGGACAAGAAAATCAAGAAATCTTTGATGAAGCTGATCGCAAAACGAAAAGAGAATTCAGGAAATGTAATGCAGGAGGAAAAGGGTGCAAAGGATTTGCTAGGGCTGATGATTCACGCATCAAATTCCTCTTCAAACATCACAGATTGCGACATTGTTGAAGAGTGCAAGAGCTTCTTCTTTGCTGGCAAACAGACCACTTCCAATTTGCTGACGTGGACAACTGTTTTACTAGCAATGCACCCACAATGGCAGGTGCTAGCACGTGACGAGTTGCTGAGGGTGTGTGGAGCACGTGACATACCCACTAAAGATGATGTTGTAAAGCTTAAGACGGTACATCAACCTCTTCTCTCTCTCCTAAATTTTTTTCTTTTTAAAATAAGACAAAAGAAAACAAAAAACCTTTGTTTTGTCTTTTTCTACCTACTTTCCTTTCCTTGCTCTCTTTACATATAAATATAATATACCAAAAGGTTCAAATTTCTAATTATTTTTGCAGTTGAGCATGATTGTAAATGAATCTCTACGATTGTATCCTCCAATAATCGCCACCATCAGAAGGGCAAGAGCGGATGCGGAGTTGGGTGGATATAAGATCCCGAGTGGGACCGAGATTTTGATACCAATCCTAGCCGTCCACCATGATCAAGCCATATGGGGAAGTGATGCAAATGAATTCAACCCAGCTAGATTCTCGGAGGGTGTAGCCCGTGCAGCGAAACATCCGGTTGGGTTCATACCATTCGGGCTTGGAGTCCGCACCTGCATTGGCCAAAATCTAGCTATCTTACAAACAAAGCTAGCACTTGCCATCATACTTCAAAGGTTCTCATTTCGCCTGGCCCCTACCTATCAACACGCACCAACGGTCCTGATGCTACTTTACCCACAATACGGTGCACCAATCATCTTTCAACAACTCTCCCATCATGATCAACCCATCATCAAACCATCAACATCAACCTTATAAGTTTACCCTATGGTTTTGTGTGTGAGTGCAAGTATGCTAGTAGAGTGAGTCACCAAAATTGCATAAAAATTATAGGAATTTAGAGGGTATTTTGCAAGAAATATCAATATATATATATATATATATATATATATATCTTCTCGATCCAATCTCATTTCACCTACTTTGTACACTGACACAAATGCTCATGGTTTTTTTTTTTTTTTTTTTTTTTTTGACCAACATAAATTTGACCTTGGCATCAAAATTCGACTACTCTTTTTACTGTGGCTTGTAAGCTTAGAGTGAGTTGTATTGTAGGAGGGTTTAGTATTTAGTAAATTTTCTAACAACTAGGATCATGTTATATCTTATGTATGTAATGTATATTTTGCCCAATTTCTACACAGTTTTGTTCTATTATTATGCATTCTTCAAATCTTAATTGCCTGTTGTTTATTTTCTCTCTCTCTTAAAGTTATGTGTTGTCACACCCACATGGCATCCCCAGAATTACAGATACAGTATGAAGATAGCAGTATATAGTTCTCATATTTGTCTTATTTATATTGGATTTGGACATATCATATATGGCCGATCATGCTTCTCTTGAATTTTTTTAATAATTGGCAGCCAATTTCCACCTATACAGTTGACAACAAAAGCTCATGAATAATATCTTATTAAATTTGATTAAATTATTGAAGGCCACATTTGGTTTTAAGATCTTAAATCAGTTTCAAAAAGTAAATTGATATAATCTTTCATGATACAATAATGAGAAAATTTGGGGGCAAATGTCACCATTTCTCCCATATCACAAATACAGTAATTTAAATGATGCTTGAGAATCACCGTCCAATATGATTTGGTGATAAAGTGATAAAGACACTCATTCAGTCTGTTAATGATCTAGGTTCAAGTCGCCTTCACTGCATTGGGTATATAAAAAAAAATGATACTTGAGAGATTAGAATCATTTTTCTCTTGCTCTTTCTCTCATTCTTCTATTTTTTATTTTTTTTTACTCTCCACTCCATTTTCTTGTTGCCAAAGACATAGCTATAAAATTTTATTTTCTCACTTGAACATCATCAAATTCTCGCTTATGAGATTAAATCTAATAAAATATCTCAAAGATCTAACAACATTTACACCAATTTGATCATTTGATCTTTATAATCATGTATCTACCTTAATCTTATTTTTATCTGTGCATGTTCGGACTAAAAATTATCTTATTTTGTATTTTGGTAACAAATATTACGAATAAACATAACTTTTGAGAAAAGAAAAAATAAAACATAACTAAGGAAAGAATACTACTTCCACAATAAGGGGAGAAAACTACCCATACATGTTGGTAAATGAGCATGGTGAAAATTAAACCCCTCACCATTGAGTGGGAGGGAGGTGTACTAACCACTTTACTACAAGTGGATATGCAAACTTTTGAGATTTATTTTTTAGTTATCAAGACTTATTTATGATTTCAAAACTTATTTTGTATCATCATACTTATTTTATACATTCAGTATTTATTTAAGACTTATTTATTTACGTATTTTAAGTTTTTTTTTTTTTTAAGACTTAGTTTATTAATTCAATAGTTATAGTTATGAGTAATATTACATAAACTCATCAAGGGCCACTTGACTTCTTGGTTGGGATAGCTTTATACGTTTTTTTAAGTCATTAAGGTTCAAAATCTAGATATGCATATATTTATCGTACCATTGTGCATAAAAGTACAATTTGTATGTGTAGACCTTTCACAAGACGGCTTTCGCTATAGAAATAGATGTCTGGTCTCTACTAATAAGGGTAACTCTCTGACCGGTAAAATATCAGATCTCATAAAAAAAAAAATTTACAAAAACTCAAAAAAAATAACCAAAAGTAATCCTTACTGATTAATTGCATGTTGTACCCTTGCCAATTGACCGTTATTTGAATTTGACTTTTTTGGTAAAAAGACAATTGGCCCCTGGTTTAAAAAAATTAAATAAAAATTTTAAAAATTTTAAAAATTAAAATTTTTAAAATAGATCTCCACCACCGTCCTCAGATTGGATGACGGTGGATATACATTTTTTTAAAAAAAAAAAATTAAAATTATTATAAAAAATATTAAAAAAAAATTTGGTGTTTATTGTGGATATTCCGATTGGATCCCACCAAGAACACAAGAACAAACAAGAACACCAAAAAAAAAAAAAAAAAAAAAAAAAATTTCCGAAACTCGATCTGCTTCCGTTTATGGAGCATCTGCTCCGTCGCCGATGGAGCAGGGTTCGAAGGCAAACCCAGATCTGGGTTCGCGTTTGAAGAAATTTTTTTTTTTTTTTTCTCTGTTCTTGATGTTCTTGGTGGAGATCCAGATTGGATCTCCACCGTCCATCACGTGGGTAATGATCTCCACCAAAACACTAATTTTTTTTAATATAAAATATTTTTTAATTTTTTTAAAATTGGTTTAAATTTTTATGTAATAAGGATTGATGCGTCTAAGGGCAACTACAAAATCCGTTAACATTCAACTCAAAGGTACTAACAAATTAAGGCAAACCTCACGATCACATATACCAAACGTCAGGTACTTTATTGTAATTATCTAAAAATTTCCATGTGGATGTAAAGGTAATAAGGATGGCGTCTGAACAACTCCACGTTCTTATACAAATTGTAACATAAGGTAAGTATTATTTTTTTAAAGGTACCGATGTAATCACATATAAATATAATTTACATATTTAATTTATAAATATATATTTAAAATTTAAAATTTAAATAATTACTATAAATACATATTCTAATGGTAATAGTACCCTTATTAAAATCAGTTTACTTATTTTCATATAATTAATCCACCAAAATAATCTTTACATCATCATCAACTATTGTAAAATACGATTTCTCAAAAAAAAAAAAAACTATTGTAAAATATGAAGGTTGACATTCGATAATTGACTTCTCAACTTTACAACTCTATCTTGTTCCAAGTTTTGTACTGATTAATAAGTCATTATTGACACTAAAAGTAAATAACATACATAATTTTTCTTAATTTATTTTCATGAATAAACATTAATCTATGCTTCACCAGCTTTAATGTTTTATTATTGTTAAAAATTATGCCTCACTTTTTATTTATCGATAGAAATCATCATAACCATACATAAAAGAAAGAAGAAGAGTTTAATTTAAAATTTAAAGAAATATATATGTGTGTATGATCAAAGTCTTGTAAGATTTCTTTTTCTATTTCTTTATTATATGATAATCATGTATTTTAAAGAAAAATTATATACTTGTAAAAGAATTAGGGTTTAATTACATTTTATAGTAAAAAAAAAAATTTCCTTCTTCTTTTTTTTTTAAATAAAGAGCTTAATATATTTATAGATAAGATGGATGTAATTAACCTAACCCTAAAAAAAATATTTATAGTAAATTTTTTTATTTTTTTTAAATAAAGAGTTTAATATAATTACAAATAAGATGGATATAATTAACCTAACTCTAAAAAAAATATTTAAAAGTTTTTCTTCAACAATTATGTATTTCTCTCTAAAATTTCTAATTTTTTTTTTTAATCCCCTGTTATTATTATTCTTCTTAAGAAACCCTGTTAACCATTTTTTTTGCTATTATATGCCCCTTCAAAAAAAAAACGTCACCAGGCCATTTAATATAAACATAAATAATTAATGCATTTTAAGAATTGTACATGTTGAATTAGATCCAGACCGTTAAAATACATGATCTATTTACTGATTGAAAACTTATGTCATAATCTGTGTAAAAGAAACAGAGAGATACAGCTGATGCCAATCCGATTTATTATTATATAGATTTAGCAGAGAGAGTGTCTCAGGTAAAAATATTTTTTGAATGCAACCCCAGTTTGGGCAAAATTGAAAGTTGTGCTATTTAAACATAGTTTATTTGATGGAAAGCTCTTCTCATTCATGTAAAATATTTTGGATTATTATGGGTACCAGCTAAGATTGTGAAGAAACCCAGAAGAAGCTGTCTGTCCTCCGAAGTTTCCTCTCGTGTAAACTAAAATTTAGGTCATTTTGTCCACTCTTCTATTACCAAGAAATCACTTGATCCTCTTACTTGTTATTAATAACATAATAATTACAACACTTCTCCCATACTCTCAGTTTAGGCCAATAGCATGTTGTGTCAAAACTGTAAAATAAATAATTAAAGAGTCGTGTTAACATTTTTTATAGTATAAAGTTAATGACATGATAAGGTTATGGCCTTATTGGCACAATTGATAATAATTGAATTTGCATAAATATCAAAGGATGTTATTAAAATCACTTTTATAGTTTTGGTATTGGATAAAAATTATTCTGTAGTTTTATTTATAGTTAAAATACCTTATATAATTTTATTTTATAACCAATTTTTTTCTTATTGTCAGTTTTAATTTCCAAATACTCTTGACTGTTAATGTTTATGTTTAAAATTTTAGGACACTAAGGATATATAGGTAAATACTTACGAATATTAAAGGAATATTATTAAAATCACTCATGTAGTTTGGCGTATTAGATAAAAACCACATTGTATTTTTATTTATGAGCAAAATACCCCATATAATTTCATTTTATAACCAATTTTCTCTTTACCGTCAGTTTTAATTTTCAAAATACCCTTAACCGTTAACTTTTATATTAAAAATTTTAGGACATCAAAGATATATATATATATATATATGTAAATGCCTATAAATATTAAATTAAAATTTTTTAATTAATAATATTAATTGATCTTTACTGTCCATCATATAATGTACAATAGATATTAAATATAAAATATTAAAAAAAATGGACTTCCACCGTCCATCTATGGTTCATCTCCATAGATGGACGATGGAGATCATAAATAAAAAATAAAAAATAAAAAAATATTAAAAAGTTATCATCACCCATCTTTGAGATGAATGGTGAAGATTATAACAAAGAAAAACTTAATTTTTTTTTGTTTTCTAATCTCCACTGTTCATCGTCCATCTCATAGATGGACAGTGGAGATCCATATTTTTTATTTTTTATTTTTTAATTTTATATGTTCTTAGTTTTTTTTAATTGTAAATGCTGAAATTTATGCTTGATAATCTGGCAGTCTACTGTGTTTGATGTGAGGGAACGACGATCTGCAAAATAAGATAAAGAGTGTTGTGCTATTAGGATACCAGAGTGGTACCAGCCAAATAGCCTCCAATGTCTAAGTTAGATTAAGAATCTAAAAGGGAAAAAGTAAACAGAATGATTGATACCTGAATCGAGAGATTGTCGCGGGGTACGTGATATATGTCGTGTGCTGTATGGTATCGCGTTTAACGTAATAGCTATATCATAGAAGGCTATGTCGTGCGTAAGTGTGATTGCTTAGAATCAGAGTAACGGTTCTTTTTAGAAATTGCTTGACCCCTGAAAATGAAGCCTGGAGGCTATATTTATAGAGGTTGAGTAGGTGTCCGTTGCGTTCGTATTCCAAAGGATGTCGTGCTCCGAGATATCCGAGATTCCTGATATCATGGAGATTTTGACTGGGCAAGCTTAGACAAAGTCAACTGACTTAATCAAAATTTGACTTAGTTAGCTGTTTGGTAGCTAGAGGGTCGAGTCGATTGCATGGTCCTGCTTTGTGCTGTGTCGAACATTGGGTCGTGCATTTGAGTCGTCGACTACTGGGTCGTGCGCCAATCATGTAAGGCTTATAGTTGGGCATGTCGAGTGCAGGGTTGGTCGAGTGTTGGACTCAGGTTTTGGGTTATTTTCAGTGGTTTTGGGCCGTCTTTTGGGTCTAAGCCTTTTGAGCTATTTTTGACCACTACATTTATATTTTAGGTAAATTTTTTTTAAAAAAATCTCTTTTTTATCTGTACCATCCATATGGACGATGAAGATCTATCAACTTTTTTTATTTCTTAAATGGTAAATAAGTAATTTTATATATAAAGTTAATATAAATTAATGGTAATAAGAGATTTGTTATAAAATAAAATTATTGTGGGTCTTTTAACCGTAAATGAAACTACAAGGTGATTTTTATATAAAACTCCAAATTATAGGATGAATTTTGATAATATCCCTAAATATTATTAAATGCAGTCTACTAATTTTTAATATTTACCATGAGTAGATCTCAGTAAAATTATTGGACTGTAATATAACGATTATAAACCAATTTAAACGATATATTTATTATAGTTTTTTTTTTTAAAAAAAATTATTCGTTCCAATATATAAATCAAACTCTCTCCACGGGAATCCGAGAGTGAGTGGATTAAATTTAAGACCAATCATATATTAAAAAAACCTTACAGCTTGATTTTAAATAGTATTAAATGGTTATATCTTTTATATTACTAGCAGTTAATTAATATAATTTCTTTGTTAAAAAACTAATTGTCATTGTGATTAATATTGTAGGTGTTTGTAATTGGGCAGGCGTTTTGGAAATTAAATATATAATAATATATATATGTCCCCCAATCAATTCTTGATTTAAAAAAAATGTAGGAAACATGAAAACTCTTTTTGCAATTTTGAAAATGAAAAAGCTTGAAAATTTTATTTTTTGTATTTTTGCAAAACTACCGTGCTTCCAAACATTCTTCTAAAAAGCAAGATATTTTGTTTTTAATGGTTTTGGGTAGTGGGAAAATTGATTAAAAAAAAAAAGAAAAAAAAAGAAAAGAAAGGAAGGCAGCAGCAGAATCTGGGAAGTGAAGTGTTACTACAAGTAGAAGAGAAGGAAAAGCAAAGAAACAGTTGCAGTACCCAAAGCATGAAATGTTGTTTTATAAAAGCAAAGGTGACTGATATTCATCATCATTGTAATCCAGCATGCAAATTCCCTCATTATTATATTCAATCTTTCTTGCTTTATGGGCTTTGGAGTTGTAACTTGTAATGTGTTCTAGTAACAACTAAGATATAATTAATTTATTTGTATTGCTTTTTGGGATCTTCTCATGCTCTTGCAGGGAGAGATCTCATTAAGAGTTTAGATGGTCCCCAGGAAGCATGTGGTTGAGAGGAGGAGGAGGAGGAGGAGGAGGGGGAGGAGGAAGAAGAGGAGGGAGATCTCTCTCTCTCTCTCTCTCTCTCTATATATATATATATAGTCCCTCCAGCATTTGTGTGTTTTTTTGCTTTTGTTAAAGGAATCAAAGGCATGCCATGAACCACCATGTGATCCCATCTATTATTATTTCCCTCTTTTATATATATATATATATATATAATTCCTGATCTATCTTTCTCTTTGGGGCTCATTAATGTCCATCTTAATTAAATCCTTGTTATTCTTTCATATCACGATGCTCTAATTACCGTCATTATTATAATACAAGTTATTTGGACATACCTTTAGCTTATACAATCTCGATAAAATAGTATGATAATTTATTAATTAATTAAAATTTAACGTAGTGATTACCCTTCATGTACGTGCTTTTTCCTGATTAACAGCAATCCATGTCCTATAATCTTTTATTAATATATAAGGATTCTGTTGATTTGTGCTTTAATTAGTCTTGGGCATGCCTATGTCTCCTTAATTAGCCTACACACTACACGACAAACTCAACATTCCAATATTGGACCCATATTAAAAGATCGAGCTACCTACATTGAAAATCCAACATTATTATTTTATATATAACACTCCGTATACTATGCTTTTGTCTATTTCCTATGTTTTCATTTATATATTTATACCCACTTTCTCTCCTCATTCTATTTACCTCCTTATAAATATAAATATATTTCAAATACAATAAAATAATTTTAAAGGAAACAAGTAGGATATTAAACTTCATTTTTTTTTTACTCCATTAAAAAACGTAATAAACATTTTCTCTCCATTAAAAGGACAGATTGTTTAAGATAAATGTTCAATTATGTGAGAGTAATGAAGATATAAATCATACTCAAATTTTAGATTTTAGAGTGAGAAATTATTATTTTCCGTCGATCCCAAATAGTTTCAAATTAGAACATACACGATGAAAATAAACTTGTTTATATAAATAGAATAGTGCTCAAAGAAGCTCAATCTCTGTAAATAAGAGAATCAATATCTAAGCAAGATGCTTATCACACATCATTATACCAATTAAAAAAAAAATGATCATTTGGTGTTATTTTGTTTCTATATATGTTACATTAATGAAATATTATTACCATCTATGTGTGAAGAAGTAAGATTACGATTACATGTGCTCAGTGCTTGTCTATACTATTTGAGGAAAAATCCTCCAAATGATATCATGTTCATCTTATATATACATACATGATACATGTGAAGCTGTTGTTATTTTTTGGTTTCCATATGCACATACATTTTCTGAATTACAGATATCATGTGTTTTCAAGAGAATGAGAGAGATCATAGACTTATCCAATAGTAATAAAAAAGTAATCATATAAAAAAAAACATGGCAGGAAATGGGCTGCATGAATTAGCTAATAAATGCACAATAAAATGTGTATTGGTTTTAGTGTAACTGTAAGGAAAATAATTAGCAATAATAATAATAATAATAATACAAAGCATTAAAAATGGGGAAGTGAGTGCCAAGGGAATTGAGCTGGCTGATGTCTGCCTTTGATTAATGCGACCTTGTCTGGTCTCTCTCTTTGGATGATTGGTCTTTATATATATACATATGTATACGCCCCACCACCACCACCACCACCACCACCACCACCACCTTCCAACTCTCTCTCTCTCTCTCTCTCTCTCTCTCTAAAGTTTTAATGTTACCTGCCATTTCCATTTTCATATAATATTCATTACCAAAACTAAAATTAAAATAATCAGTATTATTCTTGTTCCATTGTCTGAGTTTGCAGTGTGGAAAAAGAATAAATATTGTGTGGCAGCCCTCATAAATATAAGACACCCATAACCTGCATGTACAAATATATTTCTTACAACAACATAAATAACACGATTTTTAGTCGGGTTTAATTTAAATCAAATATGATGAAAAATAAATAAAAAATACATGAAGATATTTCTTATATATTGATGCAAAATTCAATGATTTGACTAATTGATGTATAATAGGAGGACATGACATGATATGTAATCAATCATTAAGTCACGTCAAAAAAAATTAGGATCAACAAATTATAAAGACATATTTTAAAAGATTAATTTATTTTTTAAATAAATCTATATTTTCGGATTTGTATAAAAATGTAAATTTAATAATGATTTTTTAAAGAAATTGTAAGAAAGATTTTTGAGAAATATTATAAGAAGCAGTTGACAAAGTTCTTGAAAAGATTACAAAATAATTTCAATTTAATATAAGAAAGAAGAAGTAGAATAAAAAGGTAAAAAATGAGTAGGGGGCCCAGGTGGGTGGGGCTAAAAAGGCAGAGCTATATATCTATGTTTTGGAGATTGAGAGGAGCATCATCACATGGGAGTACCAATCATGATGAGATGCAGATGAGACAATGGCAGGGGATTTGGTGGAGCCACTTTAATGCACAACTCATTTGTAGGCTTTTCATCCATCGACCTTTCCTTTAAACAAATCAAATATAAAAAAAAAATATGGAATTCTTTCTATCAACTTAACTTAATCAAATCCCTCCTACAACAACTTGTAAATTTAAACATTTTCATGCCCTTTTCTTTTATTTTTTCAACGTGCCTTACAATAAAAACTATACGTCAAAAAATCCTGCACATACTGACCAAGGAATGACAACTTAGGAACTTTGTTGCCTATTTTCACGACAAACCCACCTGTCTCTCATTGCCCTTTATTTAATGCTTCTTCAACTATTTTTTAAGCCTAACCAAAGAATTCTACAATACTACTAATTTTTATTTTTATTTTTTATAAAAAGAATAAGAATCTAGAAGGGAAGGCCACCAGGGTTATTGCAATAGTTTGCAATAACAAACTATTGCAAACTTAATTGAAAAAAAAAATCATAATTATGTGTTGTTATTGTGTTGTGGAAGGGGGCTGCCTAGAATGTGCTCCGGAAATTTAGAAAAAGAAAATATCTCAAGGGCAATATGGTATTGTGTTTCCCACTCGCATCACGTATATGATATCAGTAACAACAAGTCATATATCACATGATCTTTAAGACGTAATAAGAGTAAAATTTGCAAAATGTAAACAGTGCACCCAAAAGCTCTTCTGACGAATATAAAGGATGATGATGATGATGTCTCGTGAACCATTGACATAATTTACACAAAGGAAAAACGTGTGTCATACCCTGAGTAGAGAAGCCACTACGTATACAGTCCCCAAATTGTGAAGCCCCAAAAGTTATCAGGAAAGGCTTGCTGGGTAAATTAGTGACCCACTTGAAGTTGATTTTAACCCCGCGCAGAGCTCAAGAGCTTTCGAAAAGTTCAGTCAGTGTGATGAGTAAAGAATAAAGTTATCCTTAAAATTTTTGTCCAAATTCATATTTAAATATAATGAATTATAATTTACATATTACTTATGATATTATATTATGATTTATATTGTATTGACAACTTCTATGTTACATTATTCGGACATAAATTTAAACAATCTAAGGTGTCGTTTCTTTTTTTTTTATTATTTATAAATTAATAGGTATAAATTTAACACATTAAATTATTTTTATTTTTTTAAGTGATCAAATAACTTAAAAATATTAAAAATAACTTAAAATAAAAAGTGAGAAATTATAACTTATCACGTAACACTTAATTATTAAATTATAATTATAATATTTTATTCTATAATTATTATTCTTATATTAATATATTTCTAATTGATAAAAGAATAATGAAAATCCAGAAACAGTCACAGATTAGCAGAAGTTTTATGCACAACTTCATTTATCTAGAAATGATCATGCATAGAATTGAGTAGGTCCAGCACCTCTAAAGCAAGCATAGTGACTCTCTTAAAAGATCGAGGACAGCAAAATGTTCACAGCTTCGGGATAAATCCTGCAAGTGATGTCTGCAATTGCATCAGAAACTATACATATGCCTTAGTATAATTTTGAAGTCCAGCAAACACAAGCAATCGATATAGCTCTTGAAAAACAGGATCTCAAGCAGCAAGCTAGATCAAAATATGCACAAATCTCAATATCCAAGTAGGGTGTTTAAGCAAAACCTTATGAGACAGCTTCAAAGTTACAAACATATTGAGTCGGACAATAGTCAGCTACCACCTCATGTGATGATGCTTTCTAGCTCATGAAACTTACCAATTACATTTGCCAGCCAAACTCCAAGCAAAACACTGTTAACGATAATAATTGAACTAATTTTTGTAATATTGTTTTGACAGCAGTACAACAATATAGCCAATAAGATAGATTTAGGATATTTGAATTTGGACATAGATGCATCAACCCTCCAGCCACATAAACATAAATGCAACCGATAACTGAAATCAATATAAAATTAAGTACTTAATTAGCTCAAAAGTTCAACTTCATTTGCACGTTGTATGTAATTTATCAACATAAGATCAGACTATCAGACACCAAATGTTGCATCTTTGAATGATTAACATTCCTTTCTCTGCATTATTTTCAACATACTTAAACATATTAACGCCATCACAACCAATGAATAATCATTAAATCTATCATGAAATTTGGTAATCGGTGAAAATTTTTGAATAGTCCAAGAAGTAAAACAAAGAAAATGTACTCCATAACTTGAAAACAATTAAATATGGTGCTGCATTACATAGAATTTGTCAAAGCATAACCATCAATTCTAAAATGACATTCAGTAAAGTGATACCAGTTAGATCGTCCATATATGTTAGATCGTGCATATATGATATAGCTGAGAAGTTATTCATTCAAATATACCAAAAATATAGTTCCAAATTCGGTCCATTGCAATAGGTTTGCAACATATCATCCAGAGGTTGTCACAATTTGTTGTAATAAACAACTGCCTGCAGGCAAAATCACCGGAGCTTAAAGCAAAAACAAGAACAGGAGAAACAGTTCTGTCAACCCACTGACCCAGTCAGGCAAGAGTAACTAACTATTATACAAGGAAACTACTATGCTGAAAAAAAGCAAAACAAAGTAGTAAATCAGCAAGCTACCAGTCTAGACACATGGAACTCAGTCACTGCAGTCCACCTCAAGCCTTGGAGGTCTTGTTTAGTTCCAGAGAGTGGTAGATAGAAGCTCAACCACTCCCAATCAGGGGATCTTAATTATTACAGAGGTTTGATCATGAAAGTCCATGCCTAATTGCCTCTCAGTCAAATGCCACCTTAATCAACAATAATGTGTCAGTTTGAAATGTCACTTTTACATAATATGCCAAACATATAAACACGCCAATCAATATTTCACTAATTTAGAAAAGGAATGCAACACTATGTCTATATAAATGTGTAAATGCTCTAGAGATGCATTAGACCTAGATATACTGTTAAGATTCGACTCTTCTATTCTTGCTCTTGCTTGCTTTCCAATTGAAATTTTCGTAACTTACAATAGCACACGTCTTGTAATTACCTAAAGAAACTTGGACATATACATAAACAAGAAAAAAATTCAATAAAACAAGTTCTATATAAAGTCCAGAAGATACACTAAATGACAAAGAAAAGAGAAAGGAAAGAACCAGCAAGCAGCCGGGGGGTGGGGATGAATGTCAACACTCTTTTGTGGTTTTTTCAGCCAACTTCACCCGCCTGAAAACACAACTAGATGATAACTTAAATGGTTATTATTTATAACTACCATTAATGACGATACTGCCAACTACTCATTAGAGAAAAAGATGACGGCAGTGCAAATACAGGGACACAAAAAATGAATGGAAACATAATTCGGACTGTTTCCTAGAAAAGCTACAACATGTTAGATAGGAACATAATAGTAGGATCCCTCAGGCAGAAGGCAGAAAATAACTGAAGACAGAGACTCAGGGCAACCCGACTAGCTGAGCAAAGGCAAGCACATAAGAAAGGCGAGGGGTACTTGGCTTCATAAACTTAAAACCTCCTAAATGAGGGTTCAATAAAATCACAGGGTGAACCATGTCATCCCAATTATAGCACCTTCCAGCTACTCTAAAAGCCAGTAATGTTTCACAACCCTCCTAAGTATGCACGTAGAGATCCACATAAAAAACCTATACAATAGCTGCCCTAATTTCACAAAACTAATGCTTCCACAATTTCAATCTGTGGATTGAAGACTTCAATTAAGCTTCAATTATTTCAATCCAGTATTAAATAGAAAGAACCAGACCCATATGAGGAGCACTATGAATGCTACCATAAAAAAATGATTACTTCTATGTGATAACTTTGCATCAGCCTCAGAGAGACCGCAACACATACATCAGCAATCAGACGGATGTTTTGCATGGATGAGCTGCAGTAAAGGTTTGAAATTAAACCTTTCAATGCATCCACATATCAGGTCATCCCATGGCAGCCACAATATTTTGGTCTTAAATCCTTCAGGAGCACAGATGTTCAAGGCTCACAAGTGGCCTGAAATGGAACAATCCAGCAACCACATATATAAGCAACATCAGTGACTTGGCATATCTTTCCTACAAAATTTCCCATCATTTAAAGCAAGAGAAAGTATGGCAAAGCCCAACTCATCTTGTGAAATTTGGAAATGAGGTGTACGGCCTCCAACTTCATCCCTGGAAAATGCAGGGGAAGCATCAATAATGTCCTCAATGAAACTGCTTACACAACCATATGGTACATAAAATATCAAGTTATTTAAGTATAAATCACAGTAATATTTTCACGAGGGAGCATGGAAAAGAATTTAACTTTATGAATTCCAGGCAAAGGAACTGTGTAATACCCAGTTACATGGATCAAGTAGAGGAAAGATGTACAAGATAAATTAAAAAAAAAATAATGGAAGTCATAAGCATAATATCCACTGACAGCAAAATCATGGAGTAAAGCATACACTCAATCTACATATCTCTTAATATATAAACTCAAAAGTACAACAAGATGATCAGCAATTTTATGTTTTTTATATCTGCCAATTCTTTGCAATTTAATGGAGAGCTATTCCTCAAAGATTCGTTTAGCTAAACTTTAAGATATACATGTACCAGTACAAACCCACATAAAAAGAGAGAGAGAGAGACAGAGAGAGAAATAGATGCACAAGCATGAGCTCAGAATTATTAATTGCATAGTTTGTGTTACATTCATTTCAAACTAGGCCACTATATTTTGTAAAACTATAAAAGGATTAATAAACAATTTTAACCTGCTTCTTACAATGAGTTATTGTACGGCCGTCAGAACAAACGTTTATCAGATTCTACAGCTAGAAAAAATTTTGAAAAAGTAAAATTTAGATTTTCTGGTCATCTAATGGGAATGCTGTTGTCAGCAGAAATTAAATTTCTTATCTCCATTAGATGTTCATCATTTGATATATGGAGTGAAAGACGAAGATTTGTCACCATTGCTTCTTGCTCCCAACTTAAAGGTCCCGATGCATGCAGTGCCTCCATAGTGCAACGGTAGGCATGCAATTCTAACCTATGGATTTCATCTGCCAATTCCTCTTTCGTAGGGAGGAGACAATTCCCTTCCTCATATCCCAAATGACAAAAAGATTCCGCATCGCTAAAATTACCATCACTGTCGTCGATACGGCCTGCAGAAACATGACGAGGCAACCTATAGGAATCATTGCTACTGATACTACAACTACCAACAGAGCATGCAAGACTACGAGCATCATTTGATTCTAAGTTTACTGCTACAGAACATCCAAAAGCGCCAGTTGGTTTTCTCCTCTCCGCTTCTACTTCAGAAAACAAAGCTGTTCCATTGTTACTAGAAGGATGTATGTATGTTTCACCCAGCAATTCTGTTGGCAAAGCAACAGCATCTACCTGATCAGGCAATGGGGATGGATTTACAGCAATCAGTCGGTGCAACCTGCCAGCCTTTTCTATTGCTCTAAATTTTTCGGCAGCTCCAGTGTATCCTTTGCCCTGAGAATAGCAATAAGGAAAACCTCTCTTCAGAGTTCTAGAGGAGGCAATATGGGATTCCTGGAATTTCCCTTTGTTCTTATCAAGAAAGCAGTCCGCAGTTACATGTAGATTTGTTGTCTTGTTTGTCTTCTTAACTTGGATGCTTGACTTTTGATAGTTCTTCAATATTAAATTTTTATCTTGTGTCCCATCTTCACAACAGCCAGAACCCTAAAAGCAGAAAGAAAACAAATTAAAAAATTTGATTCACAGAATGAACATGGAGGAATGTCAATAAATATGTTGTTTGGACACCATTCGCATGTGAAAGGTGTACAATATTTGGAAAATAACAAGATGATTACATATCTCTAAAATCCTTAGATATGCCGACTTGGAACTCGACTGAAAGTTCACTGCTTACATGGCATAAAACTAATCCATTATTGATGAACACCATGAGATGATAGTTCAATTGGTATAAATTGAGTAAAAAAGGAAACTTAAAACTGCACATTCATAAATCAGGAATTGCAAAAGGAACAGATAAAAAAAATAGATAATAATACCTCTCCGATCATCATCCATTTGTCATCTTCCCAAGACTGTCTCAGTCGGATTTTACATTTTCTGACCTTGAATTCCAAAGAAGAACCAAGTAGCCTGACCAGAAAGTAGCTTTTCCCTGAAACCTTTGCAATTGTGGCCATTTTCCATGAAAAATTGTCAAACACCTCTACTACATCACCAGGAATCCAACGCTCCAAAAATGCCATTGGAGGAGGGCAAGGCCTGATAGCCTTCCTAGAAACCCTCTCCAGAACTGTTTTCTCAGAGGCACCTGAGTATCCATCATATTTAACCGTGTAGTTGTGACCATTACCACAGATTATCTCCGCACAATGCCAGGAGCCCGATGGCACTTCTTTTTGGCTCAACACTTCCACTTTATCTCCTTTCTTAAATCTCATTATTGCTATTGTATTCGCCCAAAGTCTACCAACGTGCAAAGCCTATCATAAATGAAGTGATTACCGTGAGAAACAAAGTGGAATTAAAGCTATCATCACATATAATAAACATTAAATTAAATGACAGGATTACAATATTTGTACATACTCTCGAGAATAATATAAAAGGGATTAATAATAATCAAACAACCAACCTGAAAGCAAGGGACATAAGCAACGTAATACAGAGATTTAATGATTACAGATTTCAGCAGATAATATGATTCATTATACATAGGAAATAAACTTTCACAAAATTAAAGTAAGATAAAAATAACAAAAAATTATGTAGTCTGATCAACAATTAAAAACCTCATAGAAAATCAAATAAAAGACATTATTTAACTTCCTGCCTGAAAAGAAAAAAAAATTAATCTCATTTGATTCCAATTTTATAAAATTAGAACAGAAACAACCATAACAGTAAATCAAGCAAGCAGTATGGTCGATTTCAGTCAACTGAAGGTCTTTAAAATCTGATTTACCAAACAAACAAAAACTCAAAATTGCAATTTCATTTTAAATCATCCACCAGTTAAGTTATAAAAAATCACAAGCACGACCATAGAATGCAAACCTCGATATACTCTTGAAAAGTTTTAAAAAACTCAAAATAAAATCAAAGAAAACGATAGTGAAGCGATCAGTCACCGCAGATTCAATAGACAGAGAATTGAAAGGCATTATATACACTTTGGGGTCTGTTTGGTTTCTGAGAAAATGCAGGAAAAGAAAAGGAATGGCAAATATAAGTAATCTTACATAAACAAAGCTGTAATAAACAGAGCTTCATACAAGTGTTTAACTGAGTTCCAAACTTCTTCATCAAAAAAAAAAAAAATTAATATTTTATTTTACTATTCTTCCATTTTCTCAGCAACCAAACAGAAAATCAAATTTCAAAGAAGAAGTAAACAAGCAAAATTTGAACTTCTGCACAATAGAAATTAATCAAAAAAAAAAAAAATTAGATCGTAATAATGACAGAAATTAAAAAAACTGATCAAAAAGAATATTGAGGAAGAGTTTTTGACTGACCTTGTTCGATTCAAGATAGACGTTTCGTTAAGATTATTGCTATTGTTGTTGTATCTGAGTTTTGTTATTTCTGTGGTTGGTTATTTTATGAGATTATATTTAGTAGCCTTAATATTCTTGTATTTTATTTTTTTTGAAGAAAAAGAAATGAAGTTAATTATATATATAAATATATGAAATAAACAAGGAATATGGTATTATTTCTCTGGCAAGTTGCCAACTCTCCAAGAATAGCTTGTTGAGTTGGGATTAACTGTTTCTTCTTATTGTGAGACCTGGTGTGTATTATGCACTCTACTTTTTTTTTTCCTTTTTCTTTTTTCCGTAATTAAAAGTGTTTATTGATTTTAATTTTAGTTATTTATTTATTTATTTAGAAAATTGACACTGATTGGCCCGGAACACAATTCCAAAGGTGGGGACTCCATATATATATATTTATTAAGAAAGGTGCTATTCAAACCCTAATTACTAATATGAAAGGGACTCAAACTCTAATTAATCATATGAAAGCGAAATATACTAATCACTTAACGTATTTTTAACTTTCACTCTTAAATTTACTTTCGTGCGAATTTTACTTCTATATGGGTGTTGATACAATATAAAATTTTACATGAGTATGAGGCTCCTAGTAGTAGTGTGATATGTATGTAAGTGGATAATGCATACAGATTAAATTCATAAACCAGATATAGAAAGTCAATCCAATATCTTTACGATATATTATTTTTGAGAACAATAATTTTTTTTTATGATATTTGAATGATTAAATTGTGAAAAAATTTCAACTCACTTCACACTATATAAAATTTTCACTTTACACTGTATAAAATTTTCGGTCGATTAAATTCAAATCTATATCATATGATATGATGTGAATACACTGACCTATCCAATTTTTTTTTTTCCTAAAATTTTTTACTATATTAATGTTTAGAAACTTTTCATTAGTTTTGCATTTTATATTATATTATCATATATATATATATATATATATATTAAAACAATGTTGATATTCTTCAAAGCCATTTTCCTTTCAAAGGAGTCATTGGTCAAAGATGTTCCAAATAACACTATAAAATTTCCATAGCAGGCTATCAGCCAACCGGCTAATTGTTGCATTTGACTAATGACCATACACTTCTGATTTCTGAACATGTCAACAAGCACATTATATTATACAAAATGCTGTTTGGATTTTGACTTGGAGGAGAGGAATTCGAACTCGAAACCTCAACTTTATTATGAAGTGTGGTTATCACCATGTTATGCCTACGATCGCACGCTGTTTGGATTTTGGAATGGCAATGAATTCAATATTTTAAATGAGTGATTCATCTACATACATTAATAAACAAATATAAACAAATGTTTAATAAATGTGAAGTAATAGAGTAGTTTGACGAATTTTTATGAAGTAATTTTCCTTTGGAAGAAAAATGGTTAATTTTGTGTGATTTTTAGAATTAGAAGCATTAGTGAAATCTTCACAGAATTTTGGCAATGCATCAAAGTAAATTTGTTGTGTTCAGTTTGTTAGTGAACTTTCAATTGAAATTCTTCCACGTACTACTCTGTGATCACAACTTTTATATTATTTACTTACTATAAAATGTTCATTGGCATTCGAATCTTCACTATTTTTTTTTTTTATCAAACACGACACTCAAAAAAAAGAAATCCACAAGCCAATTTAAAATTATAATAGGCTACGAGTAATTAATCACATGAAATATCTACATAATTTGTTAAGAGAAAATTATTAAATAAGTCGTAATTTTTTTTTTCTTAATTTAAAGTAGTTTATGACTATTCTATTTTTGATCAAAATGTTCGTATATTTTTCATAACTATTAAATTACTCCCTCTATTAACTTCCGTCGGTAAACTTTAACTATTAAAGGCATAGAATTATATTTTAATTTAAATATATTACAAAACTAATGTGTGTACAATGTTTGATATGTAAAAAGACAAAAATAACTAATGGAGGTGACTTGAATTTTTTATTTAAATTTTTTAGTATTATTTTATTATAATACAGATGAATTAATTATAAATATATATTTTTATTTACTGTAATTTTATTTATTTTTTAAATATTATTGTTGTTTTCTTATTAAATAAGTAAAAATACTATTCTATCATTTATTCAATTAAGTTCTTTATTTTTATTTTCCTCAAATAAGAGAAGTTAAAGATATTAATGTATTTTTTCAATTTCTATTAAGGTCAAACGTAAAAACTAATTTGATCACTTTTAAAAAGTCGGGAACTTATTTAGTAATTGTTAAAAATATGAGGACTAATTTGATCACAAATAAAATAATCGCAAACTAATTAAAATTAAGAACAAACTTCGGGACTTATTTAATAATTATCCTTTGTGGTGAAAAAAATGTCCCAATACATCGAAGCATTTTTGATGAAATAATATAAAAAAATGTGAATACGTAATTGAAATTGAACTTAAATTCTATTTTCACATAGCAGAAAATATTTAAAATAACCAATAATCTTATAGGAAAACAAGTTCAATTACAACACTACGTTTGTATAGTTTCAAATTAACTTGGTCAATGAGATCCCTTATAAATCCTAGTTCAGTTTTTTGTATTATAAATTCCTGTGTTAGTATGATTTAGTTATTTTTTAAAAAAATTCTTGTTTTGTTCCATTTAATTAGCTAGCATTCACCAAATTTTATATTTGAATTTCTCGCTTTATAAATTATAATTGTAAATAGTGGAAAACATGATAAAAATAAAATAAAATTTTATATTTCAGTAATGATTTCAATAATGTTTTCTCCTAAGAAAAAATAAATTCGCCTTATTAACTTTAAGCTCTATTTTTTCTAATAAATTTTAATATATATTTTTTGAGCTATTACAATTAATTCGGAATTTAAGAAAAAGAGAGACACGACTCGAACCTTAAGGTATAAGCAGGGACGTAGTCAGGAATGTGGGTCAGGGTGGGCTAATATATAGTGAGTCACAATTCTCAAAATGTATTACATAGACAGTATATATACACAATTTTAATTAAAAGAAAAGATAAAAATACAGTATCAGACAAACATATAATGCAAATACAAAAAAAAAAAAATTATGTATCTTACGATTATTTAAGATATCAAACTTATCAATTACAAAATCTGAATCAATAGCATCAACAATCTCTATTTCAATATAAATATAAAAATACTCGTTCTTGTGGAAATAGGAAGAGTCAGTACCAAGCAAAGCTTCTGGATTCGTCGACGAACCCAGGTTTTGGGTTTGAATGCGAACCTAACTTCTGAGTTTATCGACAAATCCAGGTTTTAGGTTCGAACGCGAACCCAGAAATAAATTCAGATATGGGTTCATTTCTAGGAACGAATCTAGAATCTAGATTTGAACGCGAATCCAAGTTCTAGGTTCCAATGCGAACCCAGGTTATGGGTTTGTTTCTAGAGTTCATCTGGTTCGAACACAGTTCGAGTGGGGTTCGACAAACTCAATGTTCATTTTCTAAAAAAATTATTATTATTTTTCAGCAAACAATATTAAAATAAAATAATTAAAATAAAATAAACTGCTAAATAATTGAAAAAGCACTTATTGGACAAAGGAATGGTGATCGAACACAATTGGATAAGGGAAGCAGAATTGTTGTGAATTGTGAGTTGTAAAGAGAAGAAAAAAAAACAAGGAAAGAAAATGCAAAGGTTTGAATTATGAGTTGTGGGAAGCAAATATAAAGTTGTGAATTGTAAGTTGTAAAGAGAAAAAAAAAAAATATATATATATATATATATATATAAAAGAACAACTGAATCTGTTCTAGATTTAATAGTAGAAACGTATAAGCTGTGGGTTAATGATGTTGTAAATTGGCTTTTCTAAAAATAAAAATATTAATTAAACCGAGTTAATAATGTTGTAAATTAAATCTTTACGAAATAAAAATATTAACTGAACTGAATTTTTAGTGGGTTAAAAAATATGAATGAACAAATATAGTGTATAATAATACTAATAATTTTTTTTCATGTTGGCGGGGTAGGCCTAGCGCTTACATAGCTACGTCTCTGAGTTTACGTGTACCGATAATACCACTAAACCAACTTCATATCAACTTTAATATATTTTATAAAAAAAAATATTTTATAATTACATATCTAGTAACTTAAATAATATATAAAGTAAAAAGAAAGAAGTGTATATTTTTCTTTTTTTATATACTACCTAGTGTGATTTTTTGAATCTGGATATTACCAGACTAAATATGTATATTTAGCCGCTTAACCATATTAGAAGGTCTAATAAGAAAAAATTGTGTCGGCAAAAATTGGGTGTGAGTTGCAGCTGTTGGCAAGATGTGTTAGTAAAGCTAACAAAAAGTAATAATCATCTTATAATATTAAAAAAAAAAAACCGAAAACTTGGCTTAAAGGCATTAATCTTGGATATACGTTTCCTCTTATGCATTGTCTCCCTCACTCTTCATTCTCATTTTAACGCATTTCGTTTTCAAAACAACGTTCTTGTTAATCTTAGCAGCAACTAAATCTCGTAAGAATCACAAAAAAAAAAAAAAATTAAAATAAAATATTATTGTTGATAGCTATTGCCAGCTTTTTCTTTTCTATTGCCTTTTTAATTTTCTTTGTTTCTTGTTTTGTGTTATGTATCTATAGGTTGCTTGGAAGCAAGACTCTGCTTCTCTCAAGAGATGAGGCATCAACTGCAACTCATCTACGAGTTTCACAAAATTATTCATAATATCATAACTTATAATCTAGCTCGACATTCTGTTATAGTATTATTTTTTTATAATATTATAATATTATTTTTTTATTTTTTAAATTAGAGATTTTTATTATTTTACTTATAAAATATAATATCATAATATCACAAAATTATTCATAATATCATAAATTTCCAACCTATGAACCACCGGATTTCTCCTTCTCCATAACAACCAGGCAGTCACAATAAACACCCTAACCTCCTCCTTGTTCCTGGTAGATGCTAGATAAGCCATCTTATCAAGAATGAGGTGGCTGTTACAGCTCATAAGAAGTACTGATCTTGTATGTAATTTTCATCAGCATTCATTTGTAATGAAGTTAGTTTATTTAGTTAACTATTAGTTGGATTGTAACCAAGCCACATCATCAGTGACATCAGATTAGAGTTAGCTTAACCTTGCTTAACTAACTGTGGTTATTTTTGTTAACTAAACATATATATATATATATATATATATATATGAAATCAGTTTACTGTTGAAATCAAATTGGAAAATATTTGATTTCACTTCTTCCTTTTTCTCTCTATCTCAATATTTCTTCTAGGGTTTTAGATTTCTCTTAATTTCTACCATTGTTACACGGTATTACAGCTTCGATCAGAGGCAATGGAGTCATCATCTTCACTACCTCTGCACAACAACTCTGGATCCTTCAATCGAACCCCAAGACTCACACGAAAGCAAAGAGAGAATCAGTCTCAACTCATCTAAAAAAAACCTCAACTTCAATCTTCCAATCAAGTTAGATGACAACAATTTCATCTACTGGAAGACTCAAATCCTACTTGTAGTCAGAGCCTTCGATCTTGAAGATTTTATCTTTGAAGCCACAAAGTGTCCTTCAAAGTTTATTGACTCAATCGATGAAGACTCAGGTGAGCAAGTTCAAAACTACAACGATGACTATCTCACCTGGAAGAAGATATATAAGTTGCTTGTTAGATGGCTGATGTCAACCCTAAATGAATCAGAGTTTAGAAGTGTAACTCAGTGTGTTACAGCATGTGAGGTCTGGATCACTATAACAAATATGTTCTCTCAGTAGTCAATGGCACGAATCATGCATCTTTGGTCTCAACTCCAGTCACTGAAGAAAGGATCTATGAATGTCAGTGAATATATAGTTAAAATCAAAGGGATTACTGATACTTTTATGGCAGTAAGGACAGACCATGACTGAACAGGATCTAGTAGCTTATATTTTAGGAGGTTTATGATTGAAATTTGATTCCAGCTATATGCAATATTACTTCAAAGAAAGAGGAAATCACTCTACAAGATGCTCAATTTTTACTTATGAGCTACAAATCAAGACTATAGCAATTTCACTCCAGCACTACAATTAATATGACTCAAGCTTCAGCTAACTTGATTGTCAAGTCCTCCAACTTTGCAAGAGGAGGCAACTAGTTTCAAAACAACAATCGAGGAAGATCAAGAGGTCGAAGGGGAGGCAGAGGTGGTAGATACTACCATCAGAGACTTATCTGCCAATTATAGTGGCAAGACTGACCACTTTTCTATCATCTGCTACCACAGTTTCGATCAATCATTTGCTGGTAATTTTGGCAAGCAAAATCAGCATGATCAATAATCTGTCTCAACAAACTTCAACATGCAGGGGAACTTCGCTCAACAGCAACAACTGGAGTATCCTGGAGGTTACTCATATTCTCATCATCCATGTATGAATGCTTTCATTGCTGCAACTACTACTGTTGGAGATCCTAGCTGTTATATGGACTAGTGGAGCCACGAATCATATCACTTCAGACTTCAACAATCTGAGCATCAATAGTGAATACAAAGGTACAGATCAATTGGCAATAGATAACGGTCATCAACTTCTTATCTCTCATATATGTAGCTCTTTGATCTGCACACATACTACTCCTCATGCACATATGACTATGAACATGTTTTTATTTGTGCCTCAAATTCAAATGAACTTGCTAGGGTATTTCTCAATTCACACACGACAACAACATAATTGTGATAATTGATGTTGCATACTGTTTTGTCAAGGATAAAACTTCGGAAGAGAACACTGCTCCAAGAAGCTCTGAAGGATGGTCTTTACCAACTCACCCTTCCAAGGGTTCAGAATATTATGCACAAGTTTATTCCTGCATATGTTCATAATGCTTCTGTTAATACTGCTGTTACGAAATTTCATTCTTGTAATACTTGTGATGATTACTTGCTGTCTATCAATTCTGTAGCAAAGAAACTTGAATGTAATAATAAGTGTGCTGTAACTGCATTTTACCATATCGAATATAAGAATTATGGACAATGATCTTCCACCGGTGGTGAAATGACCTGGATATTATATCCTGAATAATCCTAATAATTTAATTATATGATGTATGTTATTGTTTTGCTTAAAATAGTTTGGGTATAGATGGTTAAAGATGGATGAATTATCAATTGCATTAAATTTTCATATGTACACACTTCAATTTGCTGGTTACTCTTGTGAGTTATCAATTTGCATTAAAGGCAATTTTAACTTGTGTATTTTTATTTTAAATAAAGGTGTAAATTCGGTCAGGTCAGCACGATCGGCACAATTTTTGCACGGCACAAAATATGAACCTGGTACAACACAATAATTTTTTATTCTTAAAAAAGAGAGTACAAGATGCTAATTAAGATAAATAAATTAAATAAATGAGTAATGAATAATAGTCTAAAAATATATATTTTTTTAAAATGTTATAAATTAAATAAATGAGTCATTAAGTAATAATGTGAAGAAAAAAAAATACACACTAGGTAAATTCTAACTTATATGGTTTTTGTTGTAGATATAAACTCTCCACATTTCCAGTAAAAGATATCATCATAATCAATACTAGCGGTCCATATGTTGAACATATATTTTTGATTTTCCTCTACCGGAAGAGCATGAACATGTCTGAGAGCTCTTCTGAGTTATATATAATCAATGTATAGCTAATGAGTTTCTCTTCTTCCGATCTCATTTAATGACAACTATTAATTTTGCATTTCCTTTTGGTCATTAGTTGTCATATTCAAATGGCGCAGGCATATCTCGTATAGAATGAAGTTTATCAGTTCAATATTTGATCCACAATAATGCAAGTATGCAACAACATTTCATGATTTATAATACATCAAATATGTAAAAGATTGAAAGATAAATTTGACGCCTATGTCAACAGTAATACCTAAATATAAGCTCATAATAGTAGGTCATAATGAGGATCTAGTAAAATGAAATTCACACAAGACAAGAGGGTAATCAAAATAAGCATATAAGCATGCACTCTCTTTTGTTTTTAGAGATATTTTCATTTTATTACCCAATTACTCACTTATCTAATTTATTACTTTAAAAAAATATTTTTATCTTCATACGATTACTCAGCTGCTCATTTATTTAATTTTTATTTATTTTTAATAGCAGTATTTACTTTTTTTTTTAAAAGAAAAAAAAGTATTATACTGTACCGAATTCATATATTGTGTCGTGTGATGTAAAATTGTGCTAGTATTGCCAGGCCAGCCCAGCCCAATTTACACCTCATCTGTATTAAAAATCACGTAAGTTAGAATTGTCTTAAATGCAAATTGAAAACTCAGTGAGAGTAACGTCAAATATAATTGTATAGATATGAAATTTAATGCAATTGATGACTCCTCCATCTCTAGCGCATATATAGGCAAAACAAGAATCTTAGTTCTATTCCTCTTAGTTCCTGCTTGTGTATAGTAAGAGGAAAAGGAAACAACCTATTAAAACCAATCATTTATTCCCAAGAATTTCTTTTTGGAATGTGTTTGGCTCTGCTAGACTGGATCTTGTTGTGCAATGCTTCTGTTTTGATATTCCTCTACCGGGAGAGCGTAAAGATGTCTGGGAGTTCTTTCACAATCATTTATCTCCATTCAAACCCTTACTGATATAGAAATTTAAAAAATGCAAAGTTATATTTAAAAAATGCAAAGTTTAAAAAATTCTTTTGTGACTTTGGTTGCCTTCATTAATTGGTACAGACATATCTCATATAGAATGAAGTTTACCTCTTTAATATTTGATCGAAAATGTTCATTCCATTTATTTTGTGGTGGAAATACTGTAACAATATTTCTTCATTTTCTTTTTTTTAATATATTACATTCTGTGCAGCGACTCAAAGCTAAAATATTATCATACTAAATGAACGTTTTTTACTATCAAGTCACATTGAACGGTGGTTATTTCATCATTTCTTAAATGAGCTTTCCTCTATATATGATGACTCCAAGAGATACAAAGTGAAAAAGATTGAAAGTTACATTTGATGTCTGTGTCAACAGTAAACCCTTAATATAACTATATAAGCTCATTATAGCAAGTCCTAATGAGGATTTAGTATATTGGAATTCAAACAAGATGCCAAATCAGAATCACTCATTACCCTTGATAAATTTTTCGACTGTGAAGTTCTGAACATCATTAGGATTGTTCAGGATATAATATCTGAGTCATTTCACCCTACCACCGGTGGATGTTCTTTGTTCATAATTACCATAATTTGCATAGCATAACGCAGTTATATCAAACTTATTATCTAATTAGATATCATATCAAACTTATTATCAAATTTTATCAATGATCGATAAATCAATCTAAATAGGATGAATCAATCTAATAGAATTGAATGATAACTATTTTTTTCAAAGGTATTCCTAGATAAATTTTTACATTTGATTTAATTTGCTTTTAAGTTCACACAATTGCATTATTAATTTCTTCTTGATATATTCCTCTGCAATAATTACAAGTTCTTGCTCATCACACGAAAATCTAATACAAATATATGAAACTTGAAGAACCACTGCTTTATCCCTAAATACGAAGTCTATCGTTCATATATATTGCAATCGAAGAAAAAATGCATGTTGCCATAGGTTGTGTACAATTGTTCTGATACCCCTCGATTGAGCATTTGTAGCAGGAAATAAAATCTCCAACTTAGAGATGATAATTATATTAGCAGATTTGAATATCTATGGGTACCCGCCTGCAAGGGCGGGTATGGATATTACTATTTGGGTACATGGATACGGATACTAAAACTCATACCCACTGTGGGTACGAGCAGGATATTTAAATATTAATTTTATAAATTAAATTTAATAATGTATTTTTAAAAAAATTACACTAAAACGGCAAAGTTTTTGAGTTAAAGTAAAAAGGTGGTAAAAGATAATATGAATATGTTGTTGTTTTATTACACAAGTCCGGTAACGACATATTGTTGCAGTAACCGTAGACAATAATGAACATAGATAGCTACATGATAATCGAAAATAAATGAAGCCAGTTCTCTTTCTCTTTTAACTTTCACATTTTATGTCATTGTGTATTTATGTATGTGCAATTTAGAATTTTATTTCATTTTCTTTGTTTGTTTTTAATTTTAGTTTGTATTAGTTTGTAGAAGTTTATTCGGCTTTTAATATGCATTGTGGTTGAACTTGAAAGTTTATTAGGATTATATCCATTCAAACGAGAATAAATATTTTTTTCCTTTTTTTCTAATTATTGTTTTTAAATTTTTTTATCAATATGATCTCACCGTCTGTCAATCTTGATGAACGGTGGAGATTCATTTAAATTTTTTAATTTTAAAAATAAATTAAAGAAAAATAATTATATTATTCTTCTGACTACTAGTTCACCATTAACTCTAACAGTCAATCAATTAATTAAGGGTACTTTATTATAATTAAACTAGTTTGATTACATTTTACCCTTATATTACTATATTTGGACACTTGATTGTAATTTTGTCCTAAATTTAAAGAAAAAATAATCTTCATTAAAAACCATTAAAAACACATGCCAGCCAGCCCATCATTTCTTCGGCTCAATACAATTACATATACAGTCCATATAAAAAACAATGCCAGCCCATATTTTCTTTAGCCCAATACAACTATATGAGTAAATAATAGGTAGATTCTCTTAGGTTGACCTATCTACAAGCGATATCAACTTTTAAGTTTATTGACAAAAACCTCATCTACCATTACTCAAATCTATCAATTTAACAGTTGACCATATTTTAATGTTAAAAAGACTAAAATACCCTTAAATAATATAAAATTACTAATATTTATTAAATAAAAAATTATAAAAAACAGTTAAAAAGATGAGATAAACGGTAGATATTTTTATTTTTTTATTTAATGAATATTAGTATCTATATATATTGTTTGGGGGTATTTTAATCTTTTTAATAGTAAAACACGGTCAACTGTTAAATTGAATGAAGTTTGACTAACGGCAGGGGAGGTCTTTGTCAATAAAATCAAATATTAATTCTGCTTATAGATGATGAACAAACCTTAAGGGATCTAGATATTATTTGCTTCAATTATATATATATATATATATATATATATATATACACACACACATCAACTTGAACTTCAAGCTAATTAATTGTTTCAAAACACATAATTTAAGTCCACTAAACAAGGGTTGTGTTGCACATCTACTTGTAGCAAAGTGGTTAGTGCAACTCCCTCCCATCTCAGTGGTGAGGGTTTCAATTCCCACCATGTACATGTGTGGGTAGTTTTCTCCCCTTATTGTGGGAGTAGTTATTTTTGTGTTAAAAATTATTTTTATTAATTGTGTTTGTATTAATTCAAATATAATCCATTTAATTAATCAAGCGTGTCTTTCTTTTTTTCTTTTTTTTCCCTTTTTTTTTAAAAAAAAAAATCTAAGTGTTTCTTTTTTTAACTATTCTAAGTGCTTTCCTTATTTAAATAACTCATCTATCTATTTTCAATTAAAATTTATAAAATAGATAAAATAACAACACCAAAATTACTATCATACACATTACAACTATATTCATTTATTTACTAAAATAAATAAACTATCTTTGCTTAAACTACTTTGTTTTCATTTTTATCAAGGTAGAATATCAAATAAATAAGGGAATTTTCATAAATAATACCTCAAACTTTGTTAAAGATTGTTTTTTTGCCAAATTCAATAGTTCAATTGTTGCTAACCATTTGAAAGGTAAAAGTACCAAAATGCCCCATTTTAATTACACAACAAAGTATAAGAGAGAGAGAGAGAAGATAGTGGACTTCTCAACAAGCTAACACTAGCAAAGAGAGACGTCGGTGGAGAAGAAGATGAATCCCTACCAGTTTATTAATGCCACACTATTTTTTATTTTTTTTTATATACCACCTGTGATTGTGGTATTTCAAACCTGAAATAGTGACAGTCTGAATGAGTTCTCTTACTATTAAGGCACGTTGGGCGGTAATACTAATAATTATGATTTAACTCCTATAAATTCAAGTTAATGAAATAATAGATATTAATATATTTACCAATCAACATGACAAATTGATTTCCAGTTCTCAAAATTAGAATAATGTCTACATAAGAAAACCAGAATAAAAATAAGTGATTTCTTACTTTCAACTGAATTTCAATGGATGCCCACTACTTGATAAACAAGTTACAAGTACATTGATAGATTCTTTGTTGAACAAAAAACAAAAGATAACAAGAAAAGAGAAATGAGCTCCAAGATGGAAACAATCACATATTACCTGGATGAGAAAATAGCCAAAGAATAAAACCACAGAAAATTAGAAGAAGTGGAATAAGGTGAATGGCATTTTCTCCCATTGATTTATGATGCAAAGCTAATTCCTTTTTGGTGGCATCAGATATTGGACTGTAGATTGGCAAGTCGTGGGAAGCTGAAGCTTTTACAGGTGAAGAGTTCATGGCCGCAGCGGCCGGCAACAAGTTGACCAAGAACTCATCAGAGGTTCGAGAAGTACTTGCTGACCGATGCATATTAGCAGGAAAAGGTGAAAGAGAAGCCATGATGTAGCAGATTTTTATAGGAGATGAAATGGAGGAAAAAGCAGCTTTTCAAGTATTTTTGAAATTAAACCTCAAGTTAAGGAGACTGGGACAACTTTGCTTTCAGAGCCAACAATGCTTTTGAGTGAGAGAGATTTAAGTGCTTCTGGGTCTACTGACTTTTTTATATGGATTGACAGTTAGCTTAAAAGCTGCTTCCAGTGTAATTAAAGGCATGCATGTGAGTGTCAAATAAAAATAATACTAGTTTATGTTGGTCTAAGCAAGGAGATTACAGCAGGTGATTATCTGTATATTGAAATATACAAGTTGCATTAAATTCACATAAACCCATGACTATAAATCCACTTTACAATTTTTCACTTACTAAAGGCCTGGGTATGGCGGAGCCGCATTGAAGCTGGGCTGGGCTGTAGCCCATTTTTTGAAAAAAAAAATTAAGTTTATATGTTTTTTCAATTTTCTTTTTAAAAATAATTGTTTAATATCAAAATTTCAATTTTAATCTAGACGACATAAAATTTCTAGCTTAATTCCTACTTGAGATTATTATTTCCTAGTTCATATCTTGAAATATCGAATTGACCTACAAGTAGAAACTGTTACAGAGTTTATTTCTAAAGTCATTCGAAAGAAATTCTGGAATTCTTCAATGAATCGTATTACGAATTCAACTTTGTTATAGGAAAATCCTAATTTATCACTAGGTGGTAAATGCTTATATTTCAGCTCACCAGCCATCTACTTCACCACTTTCCACTTGCCAATTTCTTTAGTGTCTCCCAGTAGTGAAACTTCCATACACCCAATCTATGATACATCTCCCACTATAATTTTACCATGTTATAAATTTTATTAAGTGACAAGATCATAATGAGAAATGTATCATGCATCATGATCCATGTAAGTTCTTTTCATCTCCCAAATGCGATGTGATGCTGGACAACACAGCCTTTCATGAGTGAGCCCCATACATTGCTGTAGCACACACAGGTCCCAAATGAGAAAGGCTTTCGTCCTTCCTGAGGACTTTCTTTTATTAATAGTTTTATAAATGCCGATTTTTCTGCTGTATATCATATCACATAATAGAGGAGGGAGGTTTTCTTTGGGGCTCGAGAGATGGAATAAATAGATAAGGCCCCACAAGTTTAGAATTCAACGCTGGGGAATTCACACAAAAGGGAACGAGGAATTCTCAACGAAAAAAGTGCTACTTTTTTAAGAGCTGACGAAAGAAGTTTCTTGACTCAGTTACAGCCACCAAAAATTCAAAGTCTCAAGGAACTTCAATTTCTCAAACTAAAACGTACAATCCATGTAATTGAACTATAACTTGTAAATGAAAAAATGCAATTTAATCGGAATCCCAATTTCCACATGTTAATATCTCCTATTGATAACACTATAATACTGTAGATTGGGAGTTTGCTAAGGATTGAAGACGTCGCAAGAACACAACTATCACAATTTCCTAATCCTGTTTCTGTATAAAATATGCGTGAAACCTGTCAGTCTATTCCAGTATCCTATATATTTCACTGTATAAACATAACCTCCTAAAGCCACAAAAAAAAAGTAAGGAGAAAAGGAGAGAATGAGGAAAATACTGTATAGACAATTCTGATAAAATTGATGTATCATCATTTCACACAAGGACAACTTGAACATTCAAGCAGCAAAAATAGCACCAAAATGACCCGATATAATTGTCATATAAGATTTCTTCAAACAGCTGCATCCGGGAACACAATCGGCACCAAAATATAGGGTTTACAAGTCTTGCTTGCAGACGCGGACACTGGAAGAAAAGGGAGAAGAAACAGTTAGAAAGGCGTACACGATGTCCTTTCAAAAAGAACTAAAAATAAATAAATAAATAAATTCTTTAGACAAATATCATACATCAGTATATGGGCATAACTCATATCTCAACTCAACGCTAAAATACTTACAACCTTACCAAATCATAAATTGGTTTGCCAACTGATTGACGGGATGAGATAGTATAATGTCCAAATGAATAGGTTAATTTTTAACAACAAATGTAGGTGCACAAACAGAATATGTATGTATATAGCTATCCAGCTCTACATCATTGCCTCTATTTAATTTGTGTTTCCCAAACTGCTATAGATTATTCAGGACAACAATTACTCCATTAAACAAATCAGCTTTAGAAATCAGGAGGATCCAATTTTTGGAGGCTCATACCCTCCACCAGGAAACTTTCAAATTAGAAGTTCCAGATTCTTCTTAAAGTTCATTAATTTGGCATTACAATTTCCAAAGCAGCACCTTTACTTCCATGCAGAATTTATGGGTAGGAATTATGTAATTTCCATACCTAATCTTGATGTTTTTAGGACAATCCAATCATCAAACTAACCAGATTTGGGTAACATCAATATGAACAGATTGCATTTAATAAATGCTTCAAAAAATCATCCAGATCTAAATCCAAGCCAATTTTAAAAAACAATTAAGTCAGAAAACTTAGGACAATGAACTACATTGCATTGCCAGTTCTAGTTGCATGCTTGTGCAGAAGTTCTTGCTTACAAAGCAAGATATGAGATTCATAAAAACCTCAATATCAACTGGCTAGAGAAGGCCCACAAAACTGAAAGTGAACAAACTGTATCACTGTCTTAATCTAAGCCCTTAACATCATAAGCATATCACCTTCTAATTGTTATAATATAAATGAGCTACAATATATACCTTAGTTAATGTTATAATTTCCAAAATTTGCGATTGGTTTCCTTCCTCACTCTACATAGAACCTGTTTCTGAATGACGGAAGCGCCTCACCAGAGGACTGCTTAATCTCACCACTAAGTTCAATATCCATCAAACGATGATTTTCCTTAGAGCGGTTCATTGAGAAAGAAACATTTAGATTATCCCCTTCACTAACACTGATAGGAGGATAAAAGAGGAAAACCTGTCAAATAGAAAGCACTATAAAATTAGAATGAACGTAATACTGTGACTCAAGAAGCAAGTAACCATCAACATGCACAAACTAAACCAGCAGTGCAAATGTTATACGAAATATACAATGTACGCAAGACTAATTGGCCCAGGACTGAAGTCCTACGAAAGAGATAATTTTATGACAAAGCTGGTCCTAAAAAATTAACGGAAGTTACTGTTCTTGTGCAAACTAAATCTATTGCACACAGCACACCATATTACTCCCTGAGAAACAGGTAAAAAACTTGGACCATTTTTTGCCTGAAGGAGAAAGACTCATTCTACGATGATACAGTTTAAAACTCTATATATTAAGCTTGAAATTTTGGGATCAAGCCGCTGACAAACAGCTAATTAGGCAATTCTCGAAAATAACTACTGACCCATAAATCTATACTTGAAAAATAGAATATCATTGTATTTTGGGAGAAACAAACCTGCTGGCCCCAATGTGTGCCATTATCTATACTAGGAGCAGTTGTCAACTCAATCTCTTTCTGAGCTGGATCCTCCTTGCTACCCTGGTGAACCAAACAGATAAAAAGTTATACCCTACTCACTATGGTACCTCAAATTCCTAGCAAGCCATCATAATAAGGTAAGCTCAACTTACCCGGAAATGGACATCAAACCATCCACCAAACCCACAAAGCCTTGTGCACCCTCCAGTAATTGAGGACAAAATGGTTGACCTGACTTTAAGGATGTCGTCAACAGTAGCCGTAGAACAATCTATCTCTTTTACAGCAGCAGCTGTCCCAATAACCTGTTGTGGATGCAGGTTGCTCCACATTGATGTCTGCATAAATTTGATAGCATTCTCTTTAAAAAAATTTAGAATATAGCAATAGACAAGCATCTTGTGCTAAAAGGTTAATATAGCAAGTTCCTTTGTCCTACAACATCAATCAAATCTATTATATCCAAGAATGGTTTAATGAATAGATCTAGAAAAAATTTAAGCAGGTAGAAAAGTCTAATTCGATGATTCACAAATCAAAATATAACAAATCTAAGTTTTGATAAGAATGAGATGTTCAAAAAGAACCAACCATAAAAACCAAATTCAACAAAATGATTATCCAAATCCCTTCCAAACAGGCAAAACTTCAAAGAAATATTCTGCTTAACATAATGACATTAAAATGGGTACATACAGCTGGTTCGGTCACATTGTTCAGCTAACCCTCACACAAAGACACAGTAAAAGGGCAAATGAAACACTTCAAAAGAACAGTTGTGAAGGGGGCTTGGGGAAAGGAGGGTTGTAATATATGTATGTTGGGCTAACTTGCATAACTTCTAAATTGCATCACATGAACATATATTTGAAAAAAAGAACAGACATTAAACATAAGCTTAACAAAAATCAAAATTTTAGCAGCAGAAAAAGCTAAAAGAGAAAACCAGAATTGTTGATTTCAATAGATTCACACATTTTTATATTGAAAGCATCAGAAAATTCTGAAACTCGCCTGAAGATAGTATTTCTTCTGCTCTTCGGAGAAAGGCTTCGTTAAAACACTCATATCAACACCATATACAGTTTTGGTCTCTTTCACAAAACTATACCAATCATCCATAGCTCCTTCATAATCGTTTATTTTTTTATCCCCCAATCCTGACCTAATAGGTGCCATCCACATGCGAGCATGACTGGGATACCTGAGAGAACAAAACTTGTCTGGTCAAACCTTCCAGATATTAACTATGGATTTTACAAATAACTAAAAGCAACTGACCAACATTATATATAATAGAGAAAATCTGCAGGGGAAGAGAAAACGAGAACAAGGGAATGAGAAATTCAGTGAAGGACATACTGTGTTCAAATGAAGACCTAGATAAATAATTTAAACAGAACTACGGATTCTCCAAATTCTGCCACTCTAACTATGTATTGGCATTTCATCAGTAGAAGTTTCCTGTTTCCTATAGATGAATAAATGTATAAAATATGCGATTGGCACAGTCATGACTCGTCATCCCCTCCTTAGTTCTAGAAATGCAACTAATTCAACGAAAAATGATTATTATAAGTATTTCTCCCACATCAAACTTTACATGCACACTTAGACACCTCTATTACGAGTTTTTGTCCTCTTCTAATGGGACATTACTCCAGAATCTCAATAGAACATTCAACCCCCTGTAGCTTTAGTGATCAAAATTATTGCTATTTGACAAACAATGAACACCATAGGACACCTTATATCATCATCCTACAGGTAAGACATCCACAAGTAATAGAAAACTCGGTTGAGTTTCACTCAAGGATGTTTAAGCGAAGTCCAAAGAATTTAAATCATTCTGCTTGAAATAATATGAACAACCCTGTATTGGTACTCGATCAAACTATCAAATCAATGCCGAACTATTTAGAAAATAATTTTCTTCTTTTACTTTTAGATAACACATTGGTATTCACCATCTCCTCAAATTGATAACATCAGTATTCATTAACAACCCATAAAAAAGCTATACATAACATCCTATCAATATGTGGTCACGTACTAAAATCTAACAATGACATCAGATTCAGTGGTAAGAAGTGGTACTTGTACCTCACTTTAAAGTTTAAATCTCCAAAGGACCTTGAATCAGATACTACCCTACCCTGAATAAATAACAAGTACATAAAGAAACAATAATAAAAAAGCAAAGTTTTTTTTTTTCATAATCTTTGAAGCAAACCAAGCATAATTCAAATCCAAATTTAAAATTGAGGCTGTTTTGTTAGCTAGAATCGAAAGAAAGGATAATGCAAGGAACTAACAAGCTTTACTCAATTCATACTAAATATCTTTTTCTTGGAAGGTCAGTGCTACATATTACCCCAGAAATGAGACCATAGATCACTCTTGCAAGTGAAGAACTATATTATCATTGGCATCAGATACAATGGCAAAAAGATATAAACAACTAAAAAGATGCAGTAGTATACTATGTAGCCAAAGCTTGAAAAACATGAGATCTAAAATTACTTACATAACTCCAGTTGGTTTCAGCCAGCGGTCACGAGCACATATCACAGAATCAAACATAGATTCACGCAAAAGAAAGTACCCCATCCACTCAGAAATAATCACATCAACTGCTCATCAACAAAACCCTCAGCAATATGAAAAAGACATTTCAAAGTTAACTGTTAACACAGAAGAATGAAACTAACCTTTCTCTGGCAAGGTAACTTCCTCCATAGAACCCTCAATCACTTCGACCACGTCTTGAAGATTATTTGCTGCAACAAGGGTGCGTGCATGCTCTGTCATCTTAGTTGCTTCAACTGCATAAACTTTCCTCGCACCTGCTTGCGCAGACCATATTGCAAGAATACCACTTCCAGTTCCTACATCCAACACGGTCTTCACAACAAATACACCAAATTAATACCAAATTCAACTTCCAAAAAAAGCTACATATAAGAATTAAATCCAACAGTACCCAGTTAAAAAAAATGATGAATTTTGGTGAAATTTCTTGCTTTTCATGATTCTCCGAGACTCCAAATAACCCAACTTTATAATTCTAAACCAAGCCTACAACTCTAATGAAAAATGTGAAGCTTTGCTGACAAGCTAATTGTTTATACTCAAATCATTAAAACAGAACACTCATCAAATATGCCAAACTTTCCATGACAAAACCTTAAAAAGAATGTGTATACTAATCTCAAATTACGATAAAACATTGGAAAAGCATTAAAGTTAATGATTTGAGCAACATTAGTTTTCCAAAAAAAAAAGAACTCAAATACGAATAGCCTCAAAAGCAAAGCTAAGCTAAAATGCATGTACTATATAAACAATAAAGCCTATACACATAAAAAAATTAAAACTAAAAATAAAAATAAAAACGTACTTTCCCTTGGAAATGATGTTTGTTCTGAAAAATGGCGTTGTAGTAGGCGTCCATGCGGACTCGATCGGAGAGCATCTCCTTTTGGTGGTAGAGGAAAGCGTAAGTACAGAAATATTGAGCGAAATCCACTCCTTTGTCCACCGTCGCACCGCCTCCGACTCCGGCTTCTCCATTGCTGGTGGCCGCATTGTTTTCTGGTTCGACGTCGTTCGGTTTGTCTCCCATGCTTCCTTCTTTTTTCTTTTTCTTTTTTTTTTTTGTTGCCTTTCACTAGAAAGAGAGAGGGTTTTAGGGCAACGTCGCTATGCTAGTGTGTGGGGTTTAAAGTATGCTTTTGTGTTGCGGGTTTCAAACTCTCAAATCAAACTATGCCATGTCAGCAATTGTACCGACTTCTCTTAAACGGGAATCAACTGTTATCAGGTTACTCGATTGGGAAATTGGCTTCACACTAATGGAAAGAAATGTCGGCCATCTTCAACAGTTGTCTATTTCTTTTTATTAAAATGGAGATTTAAAATAAAATATTTTAAAAATATTTAATTCCCATAAATTTATAATTTTAACTATTTAATATTTTACAATCTTTAAATAATAAAATATTATTATTTTTTATTTTATAAATTATTATTTTTAATTTTCTTTTAATTATTTTAAATAATAATTTACTTTATTTTAGATCTCCATTTTAATATTTTTAAAATATTCCATTTTGGATCTTAATTTTTATGAAAAAAAAATATCTTACCATTAAAGACCTTAATAATAATTATAAATTTGCTAAAATTGGGGGCAAAACGGTCCCCAAATAAATAATGTGGCATCGTTGTAGGTTTGTCACATCATTATTACAACTATTTAGTTCTAATTCATTTAAAATTTGATATTGTTTTAGGATTTTCTCCTAACCTAAAATTTTTCTAAACTTTTACACATTTGAAGATATATGGATTTAATAGTTAGAATTTTATGTTTTATTCTCCTTCTTTTAAAATTTTTTTTACACATCTAAAGACATGTGGCACAAATTCAATTTAATGGTTAGGATTTTATGTAAAAGTTTAGAAAAAGTTTAGGTTATGAAAGAATCATAATCCATTGATATTAACCTCTCATGTTCCATTAATTATAGGATAATTCCTCTAAAATTAAAAATAATTACAATGTAAGATTGGTTCAGTAGTATGCCTCCACATGTATATCGTAAAAAGCTGATTGATTACTTCGTGGAGATATGAATTCATTTTTGCATGCTTGTTTCATGTCTAACACGAGTTGACACAATAGATATTTTTTTTACAAAAAAATAATATAAAGGAATTCAAGAGATAAAAAAGTTTTTGAATATTCAAATTTACCTTTAAAGTATTGTCTTGAGTAATCTTAGCAACTTATCGTATTCCCATGATTTCTTTAAATCTTCAATATGCTTGACTTATACTCTAACTAAGCTAACTAAGATTTACAAACAAAAATCGTTCTACTCACAGAATCAAAGCCAACTAAATAATGAATTTACAATTTTTAATTTATATTGTTTCCTTGTTAATACTTTAAATGGAATAAGAAATTCTTTTTTAGTTCATAAATATCAACAAATAACAATGAACCTATCTGAAGTTTGTTGAATTACATTCGTAATTAAAATTGGTAGAAACTCACACTGAACTCCCCTGACATTAAATTTGACTGTCAAAAAGTAGATTCAAGTCTCCCCTAATTTGTGATCATGGTGGATCCACTATGGATCTCTCACTTATTATTCTACTTTTTCTTCGATCAATCCCGTCTTTTAATTGTCAAACTTAACATCAAGAGAGTGCAGTATGACTTTTTACAAACTTTTATTCTGAATATAATTCAAATCTTAGGTAGGTTCAGTGTTATTTGTTCTTATAAATATTCTAGAAAAAGAATAGCACGTAGGGCTAGTTGTACTAATTCCCCTAATTTTATATGAAATTGCAGCATCTACAATTTTTACTTTAATTAACCGTGAAAAGGTATTATATATATATATATATATATATATATATATATATACACCCCCTTGAATTATGTTAACTACCGGTTGTCTTAACGGTAATATGGCTAAAAATGTCTTTTTACATGTTAAAAAATAATTAAACAAAAGGATATTCTAACACAACCCCAAACATTTTTATCATCACAACTCTATTAATAAAAAATTTGAAACAAGCCCAAAATTTTCAACAATTACAATTTAAGTATATATATATATATATGTAAAAGTAATTACATACAATGTACTGAAACTTGCTTACTTACACGCACAAAAAACTTTTATGAAGACCGATATTGACCTCTCTTAATATTAGTCAAATTCAGTTAAAGTTAATGATTGGAAGGATATTCTCATCCTTTCACCACTTCTTTTTTTTTTTTTTTTATTTACATAAAAATATCAAAAAAAGCGGTGAAAGGATGTTCATCCACCTTAATGATATATTAAAACAAAAGGGAATATGAAAATTATGGATCTCCACCTTCCAGTTTTAAGATGGACGATAGAGATCAATCTAGATATTCAACGATTCATTTTTTTTTTTCATTTATACTGATAAATGGATATCCACTATCCATCTATATATATATATATATATATTTTGCATTTTCATTTATTTTTAATTTATAATTTTATTGAGGGCAATTATAATAAAATACATTGACTCTAGCTATAATTGTAACTACATTGCACTTTTACCAAAATGACAGATTAATACCCTTGCCAAAGGGTTGAGCATTAGAGTTAACAAGTCAATTTTTACAAAATGTCTAAATTACCCTTAAGTAACCTATTTTATCAATCATTATTATAATTTTATTTTTTTAATTAAATGTTAAAAATAATAAAAAATTCAAAAATATATAATTTTAAAAAATTATTGAAGGAGATGGAGGAGATAAAATCAATGTCCATGGTTTAGATCTCCAACAACCTCCCGTAATGGAGATTGAGGGTCTGTATTAAAGAGATGGTTCCTCTCCAAAAATTGAGATCACATTTCCAATAGATTTATGGTCTCAAAAAAATCTAGAAATTATAATTTTTTTTAAAATTTTAATTGCTTCAACTTCTTTTTTAAGAGTAAAGAATTGTATTATCCTTCTAACTTAAAAAATCCAGTTAACTCTAACAATCAACTATTTGGACAATGGTACTAATTTATCATTAAGACAAAAATACGATTTAATTACAATTATACTTAAAGTCAATGTATTCTATTACAATTTATTTTTTTATTAAATGAGGGATATGAATATATTTAAACCTTTTTTTATCCTTCTAAGTTTTAACACAGTCAATTGTCAAAAGTTTACGGTCAAATGCTAAAAATACGGGAGGTCATTGTTAGTTTTTAAAAATGCTATTTTTGCTTATAAATAAGCAAACATCGGCTATGTTGTATGTAATTACTTTTATAAAAAAAAAAAAAAAGTGAAGAAGTGTATTGGTGGTGAAGTGTCTCTTCCAATTTGTTGAGGAAGATCTCCTCCCTAACTAAAAAAAAAAATATAGAGTAAGACCTCTTTATAGTGATACTCTATATAAGAAAATATTCACGTAATCGTAAAAAAATTAGGTCCTAATTTAGACCAATTACAAATAAGAATAAACTCCACATTATACTAAGTTATAATATTTATAAATCTCGTCTCAAGGAACTTACCTCCACATAATAATAATTATCTGTATATTGTGAAAAATATATATTATGTTATGTTAAAGATTTAAAATGGAATAAAATAATTTTTTAAAGTTGTTTGAGACAATAATTTATTCTTTAGAGTTGTTACCACTTTTTGGAACTTACGGGTTCGTAATAAATTGTCAACATGAACATCTTTTTATTGAAGCTAATAATTTTTATAACTACACCTCTATTAAATTATAATCTTCTTATAGTAATAAAATTAGTTTGGTCCCAACATTATAACTATATAGAGGTTTTACTGTATCACAATCTCCTCAATTCCTCTACAAACTAGAGGAGATCCCTCCTCCACGAACTAAAGGAAAGATGATGGAGTTATTAAATTTTTTCAATTTTTTTAATTGTTTAATTAATTAATCTAATTTTAATCTATTATTTTAATAATGGTAAAATAACAATTAGGAGCAATCTAAATTTTTCATAGTATAAGGTTAGGTAAAGTTTAAGTTTAATCAGAGTCAACGGAAATTAGGGGTATTTATGTATCTAATTAAAGCAAAAGTCGTGGACGAGTGCAATTTCACATAAAATTAAAGAAGTTAGTGCAATTTGCACCTTGCATTTATTGTATCGCTAGTGGCTACAGCCTGTTCGCCTTACAAGTTGCAATAGAGGTGAGGGTTTAATTAAAACAAGAAAACGTTAAAACTTGCAATATCTAGGAGAAATTATATATCTATAGCCTTTTATGCCAAAAGGTTTTTTTTTTTTTTTTTTTCAATTTTTTTTAATAGAAATAAAAAACTGAGTTGAGGTATGGTTTAAAATTTAAATAGAGAATTATATATAGGGTTTTGGATTTAGCATCAGTTGATTGGATCTCACATCATTTGCTGGCTAGTCTACTTGGCGTTTTTGTATAATGCGTTTGAAACTGGACTTAGTCAGTTGGCATTTTAATCTATAAACATAATTATAGTTTAATAATTAAGTAAATTATATTAGAATTTGAACTTCAAACGAAGGCGACAACCAGCGGTCGCACCACCTTCTTCATTTAATACCCATTAGTCTTTTCTTGACTTCCGTGCATTCATGAATTGGTCTTGTAAAACATGTAATATTAATTATATAAAAAAAAAGAATTGGCCAAATTGAATTACGGTTGTGAATTCGAGTGTTGGAGATAATTATTTCCTCGTGGGAGTAAACTTCTTTTATTATTGGACATAGTTATTTAGAGTAATTGTCTAGATCATACTTATATAATTTAACCCCGGATGATTTCAGTAATTCTTTGACCTATAAAACGTCAATTTTTTTTTAAAAAAAAAAGTGTTGGGGGTAATTATTCAGTTGATAAATACTTTTAATGATTTATTATTTATTTAAAATTTAATTTTTTAATATTTTTTTTAAAAAAACACAACATATTTGATTTAAGTATAAAAATGCTAATATATGAATAACTAATTAAATAAAAAATTTAGGGTTAAATGCAAAATCCTCCTGAAAAACTAACGGCATTTAAAGTTTTGTTAGGTTGATCTTGGTTTAAAAATGGAAAGAGCAGTATACAATATACTCTTAAAACTTTATTAAAAAGTCTGTTAAATTCCAAAAATATTATTACCAGACTTTTTTTTTTATAAAAAAAGGAAAAAAAAAATCCGTCACATGACTGAGTGGATCTCCATTGCGTCCATCACACAATAGAGATTGCACGAATCTCCGCCGCGTGAGACAGATCTCTATCGCACTCCACCCCCATCACACGGTAGAGATCCCTTATGAATCTCCATGTCATTCTTTCTCGTCAACCACCACCGTTGCCGACCTCTACCGTCGCGGCCACCAATAACAACAACATCAAACACCAACAATAAAAACGGATGTAGAGAGGGTGACGAAGAGGGAGAGGGGAGGAAGAGAGAAAACATGAAAAAGGGGGAGAGAGGATTTTTGTTTACTTTTTTTTAATTACTAATAATAACTCTAACGGAGAGTGAACGTGGTTTGTTAACGAACGTATTTTAGTATAACCTATTCAATAATAGTCGAAAGTATAGGAAATGTTCAAAATTTTAACTATGATATTTAAAATATATGTTAGAGGAAATGTAGTTAAAGAATATTATCTTATTCTATCTTGAAATGTAAACTGTCAGAATAGGGTTAAAATGATGTTTCAGATCTGTAAAAAAAGAAAAAATGAGAGCATCACAGCATTGACCATATTATAAGTTGAAATGAAATTGAACATGATTGGTGTGTTTGTGAAGAAAAATATGTGAAAAAAAAGCCCTACTTTTATAAAAATAATAAATGGGGGTGGAAGTAGTTGAACTTCTTGGTTCTTTCTAAACACAAGCCGAATATTTCAACATTCAGCTGCTCTGGAAATGAAAATTATTTTAGTTGGCCACCTTTGGCTTCTCTTGAGCAGCAGAGGACAGGGAATTCTTTGCCTTCCTCTTCTCTGCACTAAAACAACAATAATGAAGCTCTAATTAATGGAGGACAAGAAGGCAAATATAATAGCTGCTTCTGCAGTCATAGCTCTTATAATTTTAATTATTCTTGCTCGTGTCTCCCTCAAGCTTTCCAGGACTTTTTTTCTGATTACAGGGGCTGATATTGCAGTGATCCTTGCTGTTTTCTCTTGTGTGATCATCAGAAGACGTTACAATCGCAGAAGGAAGTTGTTGGAGACACGGCTGGTCTCGGAAGGCCGAGAGCTCCGGATCGAGTACAGTTTCCTCAGAAAAGTTGCTGGCGTCCCAATAAAGTTCAGATCCAAGGAGCTTGAAGATGCTACAGACAATTTCCAGGCATTGTTGGGCAAAGGAGCCTCTGCCTCAGTCTTCAAAGGTATTCTCACCGATGGAACTTCGGTTGCAGTTAAGCGTATCGAAAGCGGAGAAGAGCGTGGAGAGAAGGAGTTCAAGTCAGAAGTTGCTGCAATTGCCAGCGTACAACATGTCAATCTTGTACGCCTTCTCGGATACTGTATTGCTCCTGCTCCTGGAGGGCCTCGCTATCTTGTTTATGAATTCATTCCAAATGGTTCATTGGATCATTGGATTTTTACCCGAAAAAGTGGAAACCGTCTTGGAGGGTGCTTGTCATGGGACTTGAGGTACAGAGTCGCCATTGATGTGGCCAGGGCACTCTCTTACCTTCACCAGGACTGCCGCTCAAGGATACTACACCTCGATGTCAAGCCCGAAAACATACTTCTCGATGAGAATTATCGAGCAATCGTGGCAGATTTTGGTCTGTCGAAGTTAATGCATAAAGATGAGAGCAGAGTTGTTACAAACATTCGTGGTACTAGAGGTTACTTGGCTCCAGAATGGCTCCTGGAACGCGGAGTTTCTGAGAAATGTGATATCTATAGTTATGGGATGGTTCTTTTAGAGATCATTGGAGGCAGAAGAAATGTTTGTTTGGTTGAACATGGCAACGATAATTCTAAGAAGAAATGGGAATACTTCCCCAAAATTGTGAATGAGAAATTGAAAGAAGGAAAGCTTATGGAAATTGTTGATCATAGATTAGTAGAAGGTGGAGGCATTGATGAGAGGCAGTTGAGGAGATTAGTTTATGTTGCCTTTTGGTGTATACAAGAGAGTTCTAGGCTTAGGCCTAGCATGGCTCGTGTGGTGGAGATGCTAGAAGGCCGCGTGGCAGTGGAGGTGCCACCAGACACCCAGATGGTCATAGTTGATTTGTTATCAATCGATGAAGATCAGCAACCCGAAGGTAATCATGAGAGGAAAAGGACTGCAAAATTGGTATCACCAACAGATAGAAATGTTTCTACTTCATCAATAGGCTCATATTCCATGTCAGTTGTCTCCGGAAGGTAGCATGAAGAATGCACCTTGGTTTTGGCAAATGTCTATGCACATATAAATATTACAGAAAAAAAGAGAGAGCTTTTGACAGATCAATATGCAATACAATGCAGCTTATCAATATACAATACAATGCAGCTTTCTTTCTTTCTAACAATGTGAATACATATAAATATGTACAAAACTAAATCCAGAACACTAAGAAAAATGTAGCAGAGTGCATATCGGAATGGTTTGTTCATCAATTGTTTTTTCTTGTTTGAACTACTGCTTCATGCGTTTTTGTTGCCTTTTCTTACTGGGAATTTATGAGAAATCGTTATATAAAAGCTTTGTTGGTTGCCTTGTCCAAATCCAAATATTATCATCATTTGCAATACGATGCCAACAAGCAACTTCATGAATGGGTTTCATATGCTACCGTTCAACACATTCTAAGTGTGGAAGAAGCATTATTCTTTTTTTTTTTTTTTTTTTTAAATCTAACAACGCGTGGTAATAAACAGTTGGACAAACCAGGAACGAACCCCCTTTTGATTTCTTTCTTTTTTCTTTTATAGATCACAGAAATTAGGGCTTTCGCATCACCGTCGCAATGGTGTGTCACAACCCCAGCTCGCGATGCGCTGTCGCGGTACTCACTGGTCAAAATTGAGATCTCCATCGCGATTCTTGTGTGGCGACCCTTGGTCGCGAAGATGGGTCGCAACACTCACTAGTGAAAAACTCCATTTCCTTTGCAACGTTTGTGGCGCGACCCTAAGTAATAAATCCCAAAAACTTGACACACTCACAAAACATGGGATAAATCACAAGTGCATGATGTGTCGAAGTAATAAATTCCTGTGAGTACGGGGTCGAATCCAAAAGGAAGTGTTGGTATACTAATACTAAAACTAAAGACGCTAACTAGAATATAAATTGAAATTAAGATTGTTGAGTGTTTTGAATAGCAAGGCAAACTAAAAAGAACTATAGTTAAATTGAGAACGAAGCCAAGGGTGAGAAAACGCTAAGTGGTCAAATGGTCACAATTATGGGTATGGATATTGCAATTAACTAATTTTGTGTGATATTTCAAGTGCTAAGTTATCCCTAACAATGATATATCAAATTATATGGGTCAAGCATTAATATTGTAAATCTAATTAACTCCACCTATTGATATTAGGGTGAAGATAATTAAATACTCATTATTAGTTCCAATTCTTGAGTTGATTAAGCATTTTCATGCCTTAATCAATCTATTCAATTTTTTTTAGAATGATGATACAAACAACTATATCCTAATGATTTCTCAAATAGAATATAATTTCCTTATTAATTATAATTCAACATTCATGCAAATACTTTTGTAATGCAATCAACAAGAATCACAAATTAATAAATACAAATATCTAGAAAATAAAGTCATATATATATATATATATATAAGATATCAAAATCAATTATAAACCCTGAACCCAATCATGGTCATGGAATTAGCCACACATAGCAACAATTGAAACAAAAGAAGAATAATTGAATGAAATACAACCCATTTGAAGCATTAAGGGGAAGAGATTCTGCTTTGGTCCGGTTGGAACTTCGCCCCCTTAGACAATCCGTCTTCCTTCATGAACAATCGATGAATTATGAGTGACTAATGTGAACCTTGTGTCTAAGATCCTCAGATCACAAAAAAAATAGTGTGAGATAGTGTTTTTGGTGGTGAAAAATAGGCCTAAGAACTCTTTTCTCCGCAGTTGGACGAACCAAGGATGAACCCCCTTTTGATTTATTTCTCTTTCCTTTTATAGATCGCAGAAATTAGGATTTTCGCATTGCCGTCGCGACCGTGTGTCGTGACCCCAGGTTTCGATACGCTGGTCGCAGTGCTCACTGGTCAAAACTGGGATTTCCATCGCAATTCTTATGTGGCAACCCCTGGTCACGAAGATCGGTCGCGATTCTCACTGGTAAAAAACTCCATTTCCTTTGCGACGCTTGTGGCGAGACCCTGAGTAGCAAAGGCCTGGTCACGACACTCACTGGAGGAAAACATAACTTTTTGACTTGCAATTTCCTTTTGGCATTTCTTCCCCAATATTCACCTAAGACCTGAACAAGTTCAAAACACACATTGAACTTACCAAATTACTTGAAAACAAGATCAAAAGACAAAGTTAAAGGGGTGTAAAAACATAACATAAACAGTTCGATCACTTGTGGGTCAGAGAAATTTCGGAAGCTGTATGCTGCCAATATGAGGAGAGATCTGTCCATACAATTATATTTTTATAGACAAAGATAAAAATAATATATACCTAATTTAAAGGATTTGATGCTCCTTCAACCACTAAGGTAAGGACCTTTGATAGTCTTAATACACCTAACCTATTGAAAAGGAACCAAAGCCAAAAGACATCAATCATTTATTTTTTCAAAAAATTAAAACATTTTTTTATATTTAATTAATTAATTTATTTCAATATAGCATACCATTTATTTATAAGAAATCAAAGTTCATTTAAAAAAAAAAAAAATACTATCAAAGTTTATTAAATTGCCCGGAAACACATATTGCATCCACTTATCGAAATAATAGTTTACTTTAAACCCAATATAATTTAATTAATTTATTACATTAATAAATCTACAATTATATTAAGGTTGCTCGTAAAGTGGTTGATATAATTGCTGTTTTTTCGTCATCATTGGCGTTACTCATACCTCACCAAAATAAGGTGGGCCCCGTGGGGCTTAAGGGGAAATTCCAAAGTAATCTTATAAAATAACAAATATTATTTTAAAAAATGAATTTAAAATTGGTCCCAATGTAAAAAATCTCGAAAGCATGTTGACCAAATCCTAAACCCTTTTTATAGAGAGAAAAAGAAAAAGAGAGAAACCATAAAAAAAAAAAGGGAAGATATTTGACGCCAATGAAGAGAAAACAAAGAGAGTAATGGAGAAAGAGAAAGGAAGAAAAAGAAAGGGAGAGAGTATCAAGAGACAAGAGAGATAAGGTGAAAGTAAAATATAGAAAGAGTAAAATACGCCTATTTCACATTTTATAAATATGATTATTTTTACAACTTAATTGTTGTAAATATATTATATCTTTTACATAAAACTAGTAATTCGTTATAGTATAGTGATAAGTACTCGGTCCAAAGGTTTGATTCTCAACAATATTTCATTATTTTATTTTTTAAAATTTTAACATAGATTTAAAAGTCAACTATACTAATAGTCCATTATCATTTAATTAATCTTTCCCAAATTCTAAAAACCAGGCTTAACACACTTCACAAATCTTCAACACTTATCAATTAATCTTCCAAAATCTTATTTTGTTTGTATTTAAGCAAGATATGTTGTGGAAGGATGTGATTTTGGAGATAATTAGTTGTAAGGATTGTGTTCCAAGAGAGAGAAGAGAAAATATAGGGACAAGATGAAGATTATGAAATCAATGTAGAGATTTTTCAAAGGTTCTTTTTACTATTCTTTAATTATTGGGTAATTTTTTTTTTTTATTTTTTTTTAATGTTTGACTACTAAAGGTTAAAGTAGTGATTGTGGCTAAAAAGAAATTTCCATAGTTCTAAAAATATATTTTTAATAATTTTCTCCAAAATGTTCAAATTTTTTGGAACTGGTTATCGTTTTTTGGCGAATTTGATTTCGACGAAACCGTATTATCCATGACGGATCTTTTTTGTGTTTTGAAGAGGTGATAGATTCGACATATTCCTTTATGGATGAATTTCACTTAGCTAATTAGGTTTCGAATAATCTGAATCTAAGTGTTGGTTGCCCCCCTTCGCTTGATATTCCTTCTCCTGGTTGGTGTCCTCCACCTGTTGGCTGCTATAAACTTAATATTGATGCTTCAGTCTCATCTTTCTCAAATTCTGTTGGCTTAAGTTCTGTTCTTAGGAATGGCATGGGTCTGGTATTGTGGTCTTATTGTATGCGATTTGTGAGATCCTCTGAAATTATTTGTGTTGAAGCTAAAGCTCTAAGTATGGGTATTATAATGGCTCGTGATCTTGGTTTTCATTCTTTTATAATAGAGTCTGATGCTTTAGGCTTGGTCCAGCTTATTCATTCTGATTTATCCCCGCTTTCTGAGATTGGTTTGCTCCTCCAGGATATTCGTGATGGTATAATTTTATGCTGTGATATTTCTATTTGTTTTTCTCTTAGAGGTTCTAACATGGTGGCTAATTCTTTAGCCAAACTTAGTTGTATATTATCAGGTTGTAATGTATGGATGGAGTCTGTTCTATCTCATATTATTCCCCTTGTTCTAGATAATTCTCTTCCTCTTGTTTGATCTTAATGTAATCTCTTTCTCAAAAAAAAAAAAAAAAATTATTCCTATAATAAATTTATTTCACATATCGATAAAATTTGTTCTAAGAAATGGAAATTTATAACCTAGTCCCTATATATTTTTAATTTCTAAATTTTTTTTAATAGAGTTTGTATTTTTAAAATTTATGGTCCCTACATTATTGTAAATACATTAAATAAAATCCTCTAATAAAAATTTTACAGTTCAAAATAACAGAATATGTAAAATTTACTATTATACTCTTGACTTTAACGAGGGTTAAAAGTATTACTTTATTTTTTCTAACCTTTAAAAATTTTACCATTTAACATAGATTAGTAATTCAATCAAAATCTAACATGTGTCATCAAATTTTAAAAATAATAAATTAAACAAAATTGTTAAAGATATAATGGTTATCTAATTTTCTTTTGAAAAAAAGAAAACGAATTAAAACAATAAAAATTATAAATCAAACTAAATATAAATATTGAAAAATATAAATAAAATTTCAAAAAATATCAATAAAAATAAAAAAAATAAAAAAAGTACTAATAATTTTTAAAAAAAAACGTAAATAACAAATAAATAAAAATAAAGGTACAAAATGTCAAACTTCCATGTCAGATATTCATCTGCATCACTAAACTATCATGAATGCTCTCACCAATACCTTCATCCACACCATCACCATCTCCATCTCCATTTCCAACATTCTAACCCAAACTATCACCAACCACAAAGTAGCTTTTGTTTGAAGCACCATAGTCGCTACTCTCCCACCGCCACAACATCTCCTCCAAAATGGAGATGTGGTCCATGAAAATCATATGAAGGAGATCAATGCGATCTCCTGAAGGATCCCTTCCATTCCAATTTTTTCTTTAACTTCTTTTTTTTTTTTATAATTTTATCTAATCTACAATTTAATAAGATTTAAATTTCTTTTCTTCTTTTTAATTTATTTAATTTGTAATTATATAGTAATTTTATTTTGTGTTATATAAATATTTATTTTTTTTCTATTATTTTGGCATGGACACGTGACATGTTCCTTGTTAAAAATAAAAATATATTTAAAACCGTTACACTTGATTAATGGTTGACTAACATAATAACTTAAGCTATGTATTTAAGAAAATATTGAGACCACGAATTTTAAAAATATAAACTCAGTTAAAATTTAAAAATTAATAAATTAAAAAATATAGGGAGTAAATTGTAAATCGCCTTAAACTTAATTAGACACGTATCACGCATCTATGGGGCAAAGATAAATGATACGACCAAACTGTTGATCAACGGTCTACAATCACCTGAATTTTCTACTAACCTACGCACGTATAAAGTATAAACAACAGTAAACAGACAGAAAACGACAGAAAACAACACAGAAAATACACAGGGGATACAAATTAGGATTATCAAGCAGACAAAGGAAATCAGCTTTTTGTGTTCCTTATCACGTCACGAGTTCAGGTTCTACTACTGTCAAACCCTAATTTTTTTTTTTCTCCTTCATTTTCCCTTTGATCCACGATATCTCCATTTTCTATAATATTTTTTTTCTAGGAGTTGAAATTTAGGTTTATTATTACGTTTACCTGTTGATTATAATGGTAATTATTTATAAATGTTTTTTATTTTATTCAATTTAATTGCGGAAAAGTCATTGACCACCGTTGCAAGGTGATATATTTTTTGTTCTTCTTATGTTTTAATCTATTAAATTGGTGTAAACTGATTGATTTTTACCAACGTAACCATTGTTTAAATGTCTTTTGTACATGATAATGTTGGTGAAATAACCTTTAACCATTATGATAGTACCTCATGAAATCACAAGATTAACTTGGGGCAGTTAATGTTAATCTGGGTTTTTGTATATTGCAGGTTCTGTGCTCTTCTTGGTCGCTATTCTCACCATCAGTGATAAATTTTAAGGTGAAGATGAGCTTTAGTGGCCCTTCCATGAGTTCTGGTTAGTTTAACTCCTTTGGTTTTTCAGTTGATGTTTACAATGGGAGCTCTTTTATAAGTTGGTATTTGTTCCTTTAATTTTCATTACTAATTGTTTTTCAATATGTGGATCTTCTGTGCCTGGAGGATTGGAAACTAATTTTTCTATAATTATGTTACATATCTTTCTCCCCCATTTTTTTTATTATTCAATTGTATTGCAACACATTTTCAGGAGGTAAAACAGTTAGAAGAGCACTTGAGTTTGGAAGGACCTATGTGGTCAGGCCCAAAGGTAAACATCAAGCTACTGTGGTTTGGCTTCATGGCCTTGGTGATAATGGTTCAAGGTAACATCAATTCTTAATTGCTTTGTTGAGCAGGTTCTTCCAAGTATGTGTGCATGAATTTAAGTCGATTGTTCTGATATTTTACAAGTTTCCCTTCTATTAAATTTTGTTTCCATTGAGTGTATGGAGAAACCTTATTGTCATCACAACGTAGTAGACTTCACACTCTTATTTTATCCTGTAAAGTACAGTTTTTGCGAGACCAGTTCTTAGATCAAGCAATTGTAAAACAGCCTTGGTGCGTGGAAATGGTTTCGGATTTATGTGCTTTTACTTTGGTGTGGTTTTTTGAAAAGATAAGAACAATTCAGGAGCACCTTTCAAGTTCAGGACCATGTTATTATTTGTATAAACTGGTTACAACTGAACTTATTTTTGCTATCCTTTTTTCCAATTTCGATGTATGTTACTTGCCTCAGAATCTGAACCACCACCTAGCAAAGGAAACCATAAAATAAAAGAAGGAAAAGGGGAACAAAAAACACAAACCGAATGCCTTTCTTTTACTTGATGTCTACAATAGTGACTCAGATCCTCATATATGCTTTAATCTTGTTTGGCAGCTGGTCCCAGCTTTTGGAGACCCTTCCTCTTCCAAATGTAAGGATGGTTGCCCGAAAATTATTTAGGAGCATTTATATGAGCTACTTTTTTCCTCCTCAAGTCACTGGAATATGAATTAAGTTTCATTGAGGAGTTCATAGTTTTATGGTTGTTATTGTATGATGCAGATTAAATGGATCTGCCCAACTGCCCCTACTCGACCTATGACTATGTTTGGTGGCTTTCCGTCCACTGCTTGTGAGTATAGTTAATGTCCTGCATCGATAGTTGCATTTTTTAAATATAAATCTAGAATAATACTCATGTGCTACTGTTTTTAGAAGCTGTACCATATTAGTACCTCATAACAAAGAGAGAAGTAAATAATCAACTCTAACAAGATGCTTACCATCTTCATCTTTGTTGACAATGCTTTGAAAATGAAGATTCATTTTCAGTCATTAGAGGTGAAAACTATTAGAGGAACGTCTTTTGTTTGAAACTTTAATCAAAATTATCTGATAGCTAATGTGTTTTAAATCAGGGTTTGATGTGGAAGAGCTTTCAGAAAATGCCCCTGATGATTTAGAGGGTTTAGATGCTGCAGCAGCACATGTTGCAAATTTGTTGTCAACAGAGCCTGCTGACAGTACGTTTCCTATTTCAGATTTGTAGTATGTTATGAATCTTTTGATACTGTATATTTGCTTTCTTTATCAGTTTGAAACTCTCTCTTAAATCTGGAGAATACTGAGTTTTCACTTTAATCATTGAGAATAAGAGCTTATCGTTTCTTGTTTTGGCAGCAATTATATTTGGCATGCCTTAGGTAACTTCTCTTTTGGTTTTTCATTATTAGCTGATCTGAAGAGGGTACTAATTTATCTAGAGCTGATTCTGAGCTAGACACTTGTAGAAAACAAAAGAAAGTCCAGTGGTCTGGTCTTATTTTCTCTTCTTAATTATGCTTTTCATTTATCTTGATGGCGATGGCTCTACCTTTGTTTATCTGTTGCTTATTTGGAGATAAAATTTACTTCGGTTTCTTCAATCAGCAGGTCAAATGAGTTTTATGTTTTTATACAATATTATTTTTGCTAGCTTGCTTACTGATATCTTGTTAGTGTTGTTATATGGGGTTCTGCTTATTAGTTGCATAATAAAGTAAAAGTATATTTGCAGATTCCCATGGATATAACATCATTGCATTGTGTTTTACATATAACTTTCAACTAAACGGACTTCACTTTCTCATAGCAGTTGAATTGTGAATTTGGCATTGCTTGTGTAATGTAGGGCAAGTAATTGCTTTTTTTTTTTGTCTTAGATTGAGTACCGGTAATTACTCTGGCTTTTGCTACAAATCTATTTCTAAGAGGTTTAACATGTTTTCCAAATGCTATTAGAATCACCATTGATTAAATTCCAATCCATGCAATTTACTAATCCCTCTAATCTTTAATTTGAGACTTATTGCTTACCTCTTGTTTACTTATTTTGATATCTTTTTAATGAAAATTTTTCTTTAATAGTTAAACTTGGCATTGGAGGCTTCAGTATGGGGGCGGCGACCTCACTTTACTCAGCAACCTGCTTTGCTGTAGGAAAATTTGGAAATAGCAATCCGTACCCTGCTAACTTATGCGCAGTTGTGGGGCTAAGTGGCTGGCTTCCATGTGCAAAGTTTGTCTTCTTATATTCACCTCAACTTGATACTTTCCATTTTTTCACTTTCTTCTGGTGTCTAAATTTATTCTTTTCCAGGACCTTAAAGAACAAATTAGGAGTTGATAATGAAGCTACAAGACGTACTGCATCCTTGCCTGTTTTGTTGTGTCATGGCAAAGGTCTTCCTGACTATCTCACATAGGCAAATGTTGGTTTTATTTGTCATTAAATATATACTAATTTGAGAGGGTTGGTATTATATTTTGTTACTATGAGGAACACGTTTCGATTGGGAACTCAAATAGAGTTGAAATGACTCATCAGCAGATCAGATGCATTGTTTTCTATTAGATATGGATTGATATGGCTCATAGACAATTAGCTAGGTTTTTGACTGTCTCACTGGTTTGGTGCACTTGCTCAGAGCTTCACATCTCAAAGAGCCATACTGAGCAATATTTTTCTTAACTAGGCTTTTGAATCTAAGGGTAAAATATGAAACATGTTTTGGGGTCACTTATGTTAATTGGCCAAATGAAACCAACTTCTCAATTCTCCTGGCAGCTCTTTTTACTTGTATGGATTCTTGATACAGATAACAGGACCTAGTTGCCATGGTCAACATTAACCAAATTACCATCCGGCTAAAGGCAACCACCTAGTTTACTGGAATAATTTGTTTTGTGGTCATACCTCATCAACTGTCAGCTATTGGAGCTATGTGTGGGACAATGGTTTTAAAATATTCAATAATGCAGTGTGTTTAATTGGGCAGCTGTCATATACATAGTTTATTTACTGTAGAAGTCGCACAGAGTGCATTGAATTTAAGTTGAGCTGGTTAAAATTTTCACAATTTTTGAAATGAACAAAAATTATTTTTCTTCCTCCTTGTATCTTCTTCTTGTCATTTTGCTTGTTGAAAGGAATTTGTTAGTGATCGTCATCTATGGCTTTAGATATTTCACGAGCAGTTCATAGTTGCATACCATTGTTTCAGTACTGACATTGTAGTTATTGGTGACATAAGCTGCTACTCTTGATGAACTGATTTCGGTATTGTTGGTTGCAGTTGATGATGTGGTTCCTTATAAATTTGGTGAGAAGTCCTCGCAAGCCTTAAATTTAAATGGGTTTCAGGATGTGACATTCAAAGCTTACAATGGGTAAGTAACCCTAGCAAATTAGTGTTAAGTTTTGATATAGACGTGGTCATAAAATTTTGGTTACTTTGTTTTACTTGACAGGCTTGGCCATTACACCATCCCTGAAGAGATGGATGAGGTCTGTGCTTGGCTAACATCGAAGTTGGGTCTTGAGGGGCGCTCTTCATAACTTAAGTAATAACTTGGAAGAACTAAGAAACTGAAGAGGGGGATTATTTATGGTTATAAGAAAATTTAGCTCAAAGCGGTTCTGGGTGGTATACATGTTATTTACAGTGATTTTAGTTCATGATATATCTTTAAGAACATATGTGATTTGGGTCATCAACTTTGATTTTGGTGTTATTTATTTGGCATGAAATTTGGATGATTACTGCAATGTTTTACTCCAAGGTGTACTTTATTATTGGGTGCTGGGTGCCTTGAAGTGTTATTGATGCTTCTGTAATTGGATATGGAAATTCTTTCTTTTTGGGTGATTTTACAATCTAGTTCCTATACTTTTTTAATTTATGTTCTTTTTAACTGATTTTTTATTTCTAGAACCCGTGATTTCTAAGGTTTCGTAAATTTATTAAATAGGTTCATATATTAGTCAACCATTAGTCATACTTAATAGTTTTAATAGTATTTTTATTTTTAAATAAGGAACATGTCTCAAGTTAACATTACAAAAAAAATTAAAGAAAAACAATAAATTACAAAGAAAATTAAGGAGATTGTACACCCCCTGGATCAAAACAAAAATTTGTGTTGGGTTTTTAATGAAGTACTTGTGTTGGTGGGTGTTTAGACATGGAAGAGGTGTGTTGTTGGTGATCCTGTTTGTGTTCATCAAGTGTTGTTGAGCACCATGGAGATTATGGATTGGAGAGGATTAATGATGAAGTAGAGGGACCCGCGGGCCATGCGGCAACAAAGGATTGTCGGTGCTTGGGTGAAGCAGAGAATTTTTTATGCATTTTATTTTGCATCTTAAAATTCGTCATATGGGAACATAGGGTGGGGCGAAGAGTTGAAGTTTGGGGGGAACAAAAGAGCGGCTGACAAGAGGGTGTGCAATGGAGACTCAATCTCCATCCCCATTGATGGAGACCCACTCCGATAATGGAGAAGCAGCGTTGGGTCTCCATTGCTGAGATGGAGATCCAGATTGTCTATTTTTTTTTTCATAATTATTTTAGCATGGAATAGACAAAATTGTTAATCATGCTTTGTTTTTTATTTGAATTTTGATTTGAGCATGAAATAGACTAATGATTCACATGATAATGGTTAGTTACAAACCTTTTTACACTCGTTGCTTATTTTTGTAAAAATAAAATACTTTAATGATATTAATGGATTACCCTACTGTGTACCCTCCTCTGTGTAGAGATTTGAATTCTCTGCGTTCAAAATTCAAATGAGAATTGAGACAAAACAATACAGAATTTCATATCTTGATTTTGAATTTTTATGCACAAAAGCATTTTATCAACATTTCAAAAGCCAAAATATAGAGCTGCTAAGTGTGTGTGCGCGTCTATATATATATATATATATATATATATATATATATATATATATATATATATATATATATTTGAAGAGTGCCAAGTAAGATATCATTTAGAGTGCGTTTGGTACGCGGGATTGTATTGAATTATTTTTGTAGGATTAGACTGGATTGGATTTGACTAAATTAGTAATATGATGTGTTTAGTGCAGTCTGGACTAAAAATAATACTGTCTTTTGTTTAGTATGAGATGAAATAAAATCAGAATAAATTTATTAAATTAATTTTCATATAAATAAAAATATTTTGAAGTAAATTATATTCATTTTAACTTAAATAAAAAATAAGACTAATTTTAAATTAAACTTAATTAAAAATGTATATTTTTTTAATAAACAAAATATTTAAATTATTTTTAAAATAAATAAAATCATTTTAAATTAATATTAAATTAAATTTACTTTAAAATATTTTTAAATAAAATTAAATATTATTTTAAAAACATTAAATGAGATATTTAATTTATTTTTAAAAATAAATAAAATTATTTAAAATTAATTTAAATAAAATAAAATTAATTTTTATTTATATTGAAAAAGGCAAAAAAAAAGAAAAGAAAAAAAGAGATGGGATTAAATAATCCCACCAATATGGGATTGGGATTAGGTGGAACTGTTAGGATTGGATATGTCCAATCCCAATATGTTCCAAACATGGGACTAGGAGTAAATAATCCAATCCCACTCCTAGTCCCATGTATCAAACACGGCATTAAGTTATAACCAGGACTTCTAGAAACCAGTTGAGGGCTGAGATTGAAACCATCATGCAATCAAATAGAAGATCATATTTCTGATACATGTTCTGAAATGTGTCTACAAAGTACAAACTCATAAATAATGATATAAAACATTTGGATGGAGATATTGTGTTTACAGTTGACAAGGCTCACGCAAATCACTCGTACAAATCATCAATTACTACAAACTATTTTCTTACCAAATTCTCCAGTTCTAAGAGCTGAAACAAAAGAATAGGATAAAAGGAATTAAATTAATTGGAAAAAATGACTAATTTGAAAATTCTGAACACTCCAATGAGCAGACATATGAGCTACCATGGTAAATGGTGCTGGCAAATTTGCCTCAAATAAATGGGGATGCAGGTATGTCCTTCCAAGCAATCATTATCGACAGAGAGTGCAACCACAGATTGAAAGACCCATTTTTTTTTTTTCCCTCAGGCAACTTGGCTTCACCTGTTGGCCTCTTTAACAAAAGCAACTTCACCGCTGCCAGCTGATGGTGACAACAGGAGTTCAGTATCAAGAATTTCAGCTGATTCACGGGGGGTACTTGTTGATGGAGATTCAGTTCCATCTTCTTCTTTTGAAATAAAACAACCCAAATGAGGGAAAACAAAAAGTTGCAGATGTTAAGCAATTGTATGTAGACTAAGTGCTAAGTTCAACACTATCAAGAAGAACAGAGATTTACATTATAAATACTTACCTGTACAATCGTGGTATTCAGGCATCTGCTTAACAGTAGTTGCTTGAAGGCTTTCAGGAAGAAGACAACCGCATACAGCACCTGAAATTTGAAATACGATGCATTTTGTTGGAATTTACTGCATTCAGCATTTAAGGAAAAAAAGAAAAGAAAATACATAGCCTTTTATGGCAAATATAAGTAGATTTCAAACTTAAAACTTGATGCTATTTCTTCTGAAGTAGGGAAAGGGCAGATCAAAGAATATGTATGATACAGCACCAGTGTTCTAAAAATCGCTAGGCGCTACCTAGGAGGCGGGGTAGCGCCAAGCGATTTTTCGGGTAGGCGCCCATTAATCGGCGCCTAGGCGGTTCCTCGGTGGTCAACGGTCAACGTGTTGACCGCACCGTTGACCACCTAGAAAAATGATAATGATGATGATGATATATATATTGTTTACCTTTGGAAATGATCATGATGCTTAGGGAGTGACTATTTACTTAAGATTTTTGTGTTTTAGGTGTTAGTTGAAAAAAAAAAAAAAAAAAAAAAGAGGCTTCCAAGGCTGGGCGTCCGCCTAGGACCGACTAGTCCGCCTAGGCGGGCGCCTAGGTCGACCGCCTAGGGAACTTGATTTTTACTGGTAGTTGCCAACTCTTCAGGTGAGCTCCCAAAGACAGCCCCCTTCCACACTCGATTCTCAGTATGGAATCTAATACCTCATCCTTGGTAGAGTGGAGAAGTACCACTTAAACCAAAATGACTGGAAGTTATATTTGCAATGTGTCACAAGAATATGAAAAGCAATCAATAGGAAAAATTGTTGGTACCTAACCGGGCCAGCCGATTCACCCATCCAGGGATATGTTTGCCTGTCAATCTCCAAGAGATATCATCTGTAAAATGGTTGCAGTTCTTGGAGATGAGGTTATAGGTATCTCCATGATATTCAGAAGCTGATCTCTCAATAAATGTCCGGAACTCAGAGGGAGGCATATTCATGCGGCCCAATACGATGGATGATCGGTAAATAAATCCAGGGCAGTTCTTTGGTTCTACTTCAAATACTCCACTAACTGGGAAATCATGGGCTCCAAAACCGTACTCCTTACCATGAACTGTTTATACACAGAGAAACAAATGTTATAGCATTGGATAAAAAGGAGATAAATAAAATAATGATAGAGTATTGAAATGAAAGTTTCCAGATTCAACAAGATCATGCCTTTCAAATACTGTAATTGTAGATGTGTAGAATGGAATTATCGATTGGAAAACATTTGTAACAATGGAGAAAATAAAAATACATAAACTTCTATCAATCAGAAAAACATAACTCATCGAATTCCAAAACTCTCCCCAAGTCCAACAAATTTGGGGCTGCCAAATGATAGTTCTTCCATGCATGAACCATGTATCAGAACCCAGCAAATATCATCTACCAACAAGGTTAACCTGATCAATCCCAACATGGATCCTGTCCCTTTTCCTCCTAGGCACACATGCACCCAGTTACCTACTCCCACCCTGTACTTGTGACAAACCAAAGGGCCACAGTTCATTCCCGAGTAGTCTACATGGAAAATACATAAAGTTGCATATACTGTGTTCAGATCCAGTGTTGTTTAAGGCGCTAGGAATCAAAAGATAGTGCATATTTATTACTAACATGGATCAAATCATATTTGACCTGGCAGTCTTGTAGTTCGATCCTGAAAACCCCATTCTTTATTTAAATATATAATTATATCACAGTAAAATGAGCCTCTGATCATTCCACGTGATAAACCTAGAAATCCAGCCCTGCACGTCAAGGGGTTTGTTACAGCTTAATACTATTGTTATTAACTAACATTTATTCATTTTGTTTCAATGAAGCAAGATAAAATTTACAGAGTCGTCAGAATGTGGCATATTTTAAGCCACTTGCTGACTAAAAATTCAATCCCTTAGTTAAAAGAAGCCCCAAAATGGAACCAAGAGTCACTTGTAAAATATGATTGAGCATCATATTATGTATCCACCCCATTTTTTCGATAAACCAAGAAAAGAAGAATACTTGACTGTAAGCATGTCTATCAAGCATGCAAAATATTAAGAGCAACGGAAACATATTACACAAGTGTCATTGTCAAAGATCAATGAAACTATTATAACTAAACTCAGTATCACAATGATCAATCATCACATGTTGACAAACCTTTTAAGAACAAAAATAAAAAGAGTAAGAAACTTTGCCAACATAAAAATCAAACCAGTCCACCTTTGTTGATGTTCATACAATTTCTACTAAGCTGAAAAAATCTGACAAAAAACGCTGGTGTGAGAAGATATAGCAATCAATCAAAAAATTCCAATACAACAAACAAAAAGGAAGAAGAAAAACATTTAACAGTTTTTCTTCCGAGAGCAACCAATTTCAAGCTTTAACATGAAGAAGCTAACAAACGCATACCCAAATCATCAAAACACAAAGAACAACCGAGACATCCATAAAAAATAATTTCAAAAAAACCAAGAAAAGCAGAGCAAACCTTCAATGCCGGAGTGGAATATGCCGAAACCGAACCAATAGGTGTAATTATTGATAGGGGTGAGATCGTATACATTCAAGACCACCTGGGCGTCGTCGTAGCTTTTATTATTGTTGACATTTTGTTGTTGAGAGCTCGAACAGGAGATTTTGGCCGACCCCATTCCCTCAACAATTCAACTCAAAACCCTTCCAATCCTAAAACCAGAAATATTTTATTCTCTCTCTCAGAGATCCATCCGCCCAGAGAGAGAAAAGTTTTGGGACTCTAGAGGAATTTAAACAAAACAATCTTGCTTGTTTTTCTTGCCCTTCTTTTTTTGGAATAAAAAATGGGCAAATATAGAAAGGCTAACTAGCTATCATTTTGTTTCTAATACTGTTTACTTTAATAATGCTTGCAAATGCGTTTTTTGAATTTTTAATAACTCGGCCGGCTGTTCACTCACTGAGTCATCTCGGTTTTAGTTGATCAAAAAATGTTCACGTGTATCACATGCTTGGTTTCATATTGGTATGATTTGGCTTTTTTTTTTTTTTTTCTTTTCTTTCATGGGATGCAATTTTGTGCCTTTCGAAATCTATTTTGATTTGCAATACCATTTATAGTAAAGTGCTCAGTGTACATTCTCTTATTTTAATGGTAAGAGTTTAATTTCTACCATACATATTTATCAGTATGTATAAGTAGTTTTCTTCTCTTATTGAAAGAGTTGATATTCGGACTATACATTTAGTAATTGATCTCGACAGGTCCCGACAGTTATTAATGTTGTAATTGGACCTTCCTTAAAAAAAAATCTATTTTGATTTGTTTGAAGGGTGAATTGCACTCAAGTACCCTGACGTTTATCATAATTGCACGTTTAATGCCAGTTTTACCATAGTTGTACTCTAATACCCTATAATTCGTTGACCACCGTTAAAGTAACGGTTGACTAAACTGATTTAGGCAAAATGACGAGACTACCCCTCAAAGGAAAAAACAAAAAAAATTAAAAAATTAAACAGTCAGATGATCTTCAAATCCAGATGAACTGGGTTCGCGATCGAACCCAGATCACTGGGTTCGCGATCGAACCCAAATCACTGGGTTCGAACGTGAACCCACAGATCTGGGCTCACGATCAAACCCAGCTGGGTTCGCGTTCGAACCCAGATCTGGGTTCGATCTGGATCTGAGTTCGATCTGGGTTCGCGATCAGAATTTTTTTGAATTTTTTTTTTTTTGTTCATGTGGTGGTATCTCTTCCACCTTTTTTAAAAAAAAATTTAAAAAAATATTTTTAATATGACGTGGTATGTTCTTATTGGTTGGATGATTTTTTAAATTTTTTAAAAATAAATTTAAACGTAAAAGACCAATTTGCGCTGGAATCCGTTTGGTCAACCGTTACTCTAACGGCGGTTAACGGATTACAGGGTACTCGAGTGCAATTATGGTAAAACTGGTATTAAACGTGCAATTACGTTATAAGTCAGGGTACTTGAGTGCAATTCGCCCTTATTTGAAACCATCACTTGATCAACTTAGTAAACACTGGTATTTATTATAAAGGGAGAATTGTAATAAAGTATCATGATGTTTAGTCATATTATAACGAAATTATAAGTTTAACCTTAATTATATGTTAGTATCATTGATTAACTAATTAACTATTGGAGCTAATGGTCAATCATTAGCCAGAAGGGTAACATGATCAATTTCTATTAATTTTTTTAAAAAAATTAATAAAATAAATTTAAATGATCTTCATTGTCCGTCAATAAATTGATGGACGATGGAAATCATATTGACAAAAAATTTTTTTAAAAAAAACAAATGTATGCTCTTGATGTGAGAGTGGATTTCCATCGTCCATCAATATGATCTCCACAATGAAGATCCAGTCTGAAGATTGGATCCCAACACCAAGAATAATAATAAAAAAATCTCCAACGATGCAGACCATCATCTTCGGCGATGGATCTCCATCGCTAGAGATTTTTTTTTTTTTTTTTTATGTGTGTTCTTGTGGTGGATCTCCATTTAACCCAAGAACACATAATTTTTATTTCATTTTTTTCAAACTTTGTTTTAATATGATTTTATGGATGGTAGAGATCCATTTAAATTTTTTTTAAAAAAATTTTTAATTTAATATTATTTTTTATTATTAACCAGGGGTAATTTTGTCATTTCATGCAGAAATTATGCTCAAACCGTTATTTTTTATTGAGTAAACTAACGGTAGGGTGTAATTAAGATTAAACTCACGATTTCATTATAATATGGTCAAACGTCAAGGTATTCCATTACAATTCGCCTTATTATAAATGATGTGCAAGTATCCATTGAAACTTTATTTATCTTGAATATCCTATCAATTGTGACAACCCATCAAAGTTAGCAAAACTTTAAAAATCATGGACAAAATTGTTTTAATTTTTACTCAAGAGAAAATGGTAAAAGATAGCACCTATTTTTGCGTCTTTCGTGACACTAGCACCAGTTTATTAATTTTAGTGGAAAAGATGTTTAAAATAACAATGCCCCTTCTATCCTTAGATAAAATATAAGAGAAAGAAAAGAGGAGAGAAGAAAGAAAGAGAAGTAAAGAGAAGATCGACGGTAAAAGAAAAAGAAGAGAAGAGAGAAACTCGACTATGAAAGAGAGAGAAGTTCAATGGCATCATACAGAGATTAAAAAAGGTTTAACCACCACCGTGGAAGAAGATTTTATAAATTGATTTTGTATGAGTTTAGGGTTTGATCGTAGTGGATTGATTTTTGACTTTGAATACTGTGTTGACATGGTTAAATTGTGTTAAGATTCTATGTCCATAATATATTTAACTGTGAACTATTTATACTTTCTTCGTGAATTATTTCTTCCTCCATAAACTACTGAAAACAAAAGCATGAATTGATATAGTGCAGGGCATAATAGAGTTTTTCCCTAAATAAGAGCTATTTCTTCCGACTTTATTAAAGTGGTGTTCTAGACTCACAAAAACCCCTAAAAAAGTGGGGTTCTATATAAATTGAAAATATAATTGTCTGTTGAGAGGGTATGAAATTCTACTTTTCTTTTTTCTTTTTTTCTTTTTTGAAGAGATGAAATTCTACTTTTCAGAAGAAAAAGGAAAAATCCGAAATGCCCCGGCAGACATTACCGTATAAACTCATTGAGTTACTCAAAGGCAAAACAAAGCTTCAGAAGAAGGCAAGTACAATAATTGTTATAAAATCTGAAGTAAATAAAATGCCAGAAAGCAATCACAACTACTCTGGAAATGGTCATATACAAGAGATAAATAAGGCACCACATGGACTTTACAGGAATTTTATTATTGCAACTGAGCTGTTGCCCATGCTATTTGAGCTACCAACTGCAACAGCAATAGCCCTTCATCTTGGTAATGGTTTCAAAGCAACAAATAAACATATATTTATTTCAAGCTCACAAGTTCAAAGAGAAAATTCTGACATACATGAAGCAACAAATTAGAATTTAATAAAAGAAAAAGAAAAAAAGGTATATAGATTAACTAGAAGTTCATATAAATTACAATTTGTGAATTTGATCACTCTCATCATTATATCCAGCAAATCCAAGCAAAGCTGTTCCACACGGTGGGACAGATACCCAGCCCATGTAGTACAACTTCCTAGTCCTCTCCTGTTCCACCTGAAACACAATAAAAGCAGTCATGATATCCATTTCCAGCACCTTGCATATGAATCATCAATAAAACAGTTCAAAACTGGAACTGTAAAACTATAATGACACCTACAAGTTGAAAATTCAGTACAAACGATCACAGAGATTCGGTAATTGGTTTAATACTACGGCTGGTTGTCAGGAGTTGTTTGCCGTCGGAGGCGCTCGCTACGCCTCAAAGGAGCGGATCCACCATCTGAAGATTCATTCTCCTCCTCTCTGGAAGAAGATCCTGTTTCCCCATCATAGCTCTCTCCCCAAAGTCGGCGGGTAGCTCTCCTTCTAATATTCATGGCTCTAGACCAGCTGCTTCTCCTCGGACTAGACCCAGGTCTAAACACTCTTATAAGAAAAAATACAGTAAGCCAACCCCCATCATCAATTGGCAAAATACTACTGTCACCACTATCCTCTCCAAATGAGGATTGAAGTGTGCTGAGCAAGTCCCCAATGTCCCTTTGGCGCTCCAATCTCCTCCAATTATGCTGCCTCTCAGGGTCAGCCTCTGATGGTCGCACAAGGGGATGTTCAACCCTAGCATGCTTTCTAAGATCTTTATAGGTGCCACTGAAATCGCAAGTCTCACAGGCACAACATCTTGTTTTTGCGTTCATAAACCTACGAGCATCGTCTACAACAATCCAGTCTTTTATCTGCCCACGGCAAAGGGGGCACACTAGCTTTGACAGAGACTTGTCCTCACAAGATACAGAATGTGGTGTAGATAAACCTTCCTCAGTTCTCTCTTCTTGCAAATTGGTTGCTGTTGCTTCTGAAGTAACAATTGAGGATGAGTTTGTAGGTGAGAGATGAGTTTCTTCTTGCTGAGATGTTGTTGACGAAGCTTCTGCAAATGACTTGCGGAACTGATCAAGGCAGTTCGAGTGGCGGTAGCTAGTGTCACACATGTAGGGCCGACAACCCTTCTCATGGGAAGAACATAAGAGGAGGACTGCATTGTGAGGATGCTCCATACAGACAGGGCACCTAGCATCTTCCCATTCCTTAAAATTTTCCTCAGTTTCGGAAGATATTTTGGCACAAGATCTCTGATTACGACTAGAGCTGCATGGATAAGGTGATGCCCTGCACCTATCAAACGACACAGAACGATCTCTTCTGTCCTTTGGCATGTTGAATCTCAAATATATCAACACAAACACTACAGTCTAGTGCCTCCCACAAGGTAGCAACTGAATTAATAAACCACAAAAAATAAAAATAAAAAATAATATCAAATCAATATTCCACAACACTTATATGTACAAATCCACTAAAAAGATACAAAATGAAAAAATAAAGTAAACACACACTTGAAGCTCATGATATTACAGTGTTTAACCAAAGGAATAAATAGGGTAAAATTGTACAAGACTAAGACTGAAATCACAATAAACTCTCAAATATGCAGCAGCATCATATATATGTAAAGCGCAGAGAGAGAGTTGAAGAAAAATGGTAGAATTCACTGACTCTACAACAGGAAAAATTGGTCTTTAATAATGCATTAAAATGATATTAAGGTTCTTGAAGCTATGATACAGATACATGTAACAGTATCCAATAGAGAACCTTGCCAAATCCCGTATGGTGCCATCTTTAAATGCATACTTTGTAGGAACTGAAACCAGTGAAATGGGATGGATACAAACATTAAAACCCAAAGGCATAGACCGAGTAAGAGAGAGCACCAGCAAAGCAAGTTACCATGATTTAAAACCATGGTATTTCTGCTGAGACCAAAGTACAGCCATGATCTGCATTGCAACAATCGCATATTAAGATTCTGACAGAAACATATTAAGCCACAAATTAAATTGGCTCTCTGATACTGTAACATCATCATTCTTTAGTCTGTATTACAAATCTTAATGACTTAACTCCTGAATCACAGACATTCATCCAAACATCCAGTAACCACAAGTCAATATCATTTCTCCCACCACCAATTCCACATTCTTTCAGCCTTCCACTTAACTTACCACATACACCCTTTTTCGAATGCAGCATTCAGACTCCAATATCAAATACTTAGTACCTCATTCTCCTCACAACTCTGCCTCATCATAAACTTCCTCCCAAATGAATCCATTCACAAGTTGCAAAAATTCCAGATTCAAGCATAATGTCTCCAAATTTTCAATTGTTAGCACGTTCTCTTTTCCATAAATCTAAAGTAAAACAACTAAAAGTCCTAGATAAAACCAGGAACAGGCACGACTGTCGCAGCCAAAAAAGATTTAAACTCATCCCTTACTGTGAGTTAACAATCGATCATAATCTGGTGAAAATAATAATCAATCTAGTGAAAAGCATTGAAACTCCGGTGAAATTAAAGGTCAAAACTTTTTTGTGACACTCACATCGTAATTGTGGTTTCAATACCCAGTTCAACACAATCAATCAGAATTGAACCTAAACAATTTGTAAATAAAACAAACAAACTTCACAGCAACCATTAAAAGCATAAATTCTCTTGTTCTGCAAACAAATAAATAAAAAGATAAAACTCGCTTAACAGCAAACCAAAATCAAAATTCACAAACCCAACTCTAAAGTAAACTAGCAACCTCCAATTTCTTATTTTCAGCATAAATTAAGGGGGAAAAAAATGAAATTTGCATCGCAAAGGCACAAATCCAGAAATACACGAAATGAATGCAATCAAAAGATCAAAAACCAAATCCAAGAGACAGTTGAATAAAAAAACAGTGCAACAGAGAAGATCCAGCAAAAATCGGAGTCAGAAATAGGTGGAATTATTTAATTAAGAAAAAAAAAATGGACAGAAAGTATTACCAGCAACGTTGAACCGTCGATTGGATAAAATCAGAATAAGTTACGGTCCTGATTAATCAGAATCGAGGCCCTAAAACGAGTAATTGAAAAAGGTTTTAGAAGATGAAGAAAATAGAGCAAAGCAATTCTAGGGCTCCCTGAGCTCAAGCGAGAGCGAGAGCGAGAGCGAGGAAATGATGAGAGAGACGGTGAGCGAGAAATTATAGGGCGTCTCGGTGGGAGCTGACGTGGACGAGAGGGGTTCGTGAAATGTTATTTATTTATTTTTGAAATTTGAATTGTTTTGTAATTGTTGTTATTAAGTCGGCGCCGTTTTGTAATTTCAACGCTTGGGATAAACTACCCTCGCTAGCCGCCAGTATGCTGTTTGCACTCGTGGACCTGCCATCTACCTGTTTAACTTTGCTTGGCCACACCACATGTTAGGCATTTTATGGCACACTACTCTATATAAGTTTTTGACCTAATTACATCTATATCCTTAGAGGTTTTACTAACTACACGCGGAATCAACTTTATCTTTTATTGATAGTGACATCCCCTACCGTTAGTCGACTTCCATTAGATTTAACTGTTGATCAACTTCAACCGTTAAAATAACCAAAATACTCCTAAAAATAATATTTTCTATTTATTAAATAAAAAATAAGATTAAATCTCTACCATCCATCTCAGGTGAGATGGATGGTAGAGATTGTTTCTTTTAAAAAAAATTATTATCAAAATTAAATTTCAGATCTCTACCGTCCGTCTTTAAATGGACAGTGGAGATCTAAAATTATTTTTTATTTTTTAAAAAATAATTTTTTTTAATTTTTTTTAAAAAAATGAATTTTAAGTGTGGAGATCCAATCTCCAGATTAGATCGCTCAAAAAAAAAATGGAAACAACTTGCTGGAGATCCAACGACGAACTCAGAAGGGTTCGTCAATGAAGACGAACCCATATGAATTCGTCAACGATATGAGTTTGTCTTCGAAAGCGAACCCAGATCTAGGAATTTAAAAAAAAAAATGGGATGAAGAACCCAGAAGGGTTCGACGAACCCTTTTGGGTTCGTCAACGATCTAGGTTTGCCTTCTAAGGCGAACCCAGATCTAGAATTTTTTTTTAAAAAAAAAAGGAATGAAGAAGATGAATCCAGATCTAGGTTCTTCGAACAAACCCAGAAAGGTTCGAACCCTTTTGGGTTCGTTCGAAGAACCCTTTCTGGGTTCTTCGATTCTTCGAAGTTTCAAAAAAAAATTTTAGTGGAGATCCAATCTCCATTAACTATAATTAATTTTATTATTATTATTTTTAATTTTTTTAAATAAATCCTAATCGTCCGTTATTTTAAAGATAGTGGAATGAGATTTATTTTTTCTTAATTTTTTAATTTTTATTTAATAAAATAAATTTTAAAAAGTCTGAAAAGATGAAAATACCCCTAACCCTGTTAAGTTTGACTAAAATCAACTAACAGCAGGAGAGGTCGTTGTCAATAAATGGTAAAGTTGATTCCACTTGTAGTTGGCAAAACCTCAGGGAGTGTGGGTACAATTAGCTCTAAGTTTTAACATATGTTTCAAATTATCTTAATTGATGTTCAGGTTACAAATTTAATTCTCCTTATTCAAATAAAAATAATAATATATCAGCTAGGAGAATAATTATATCAATTTGTAATATACCGAGTGAAAAAGTTAAATAGAATATTTTATTCATTTAGTTTTAAAAAAAAATTAGCATAAAAAAATTAGGGATAAATTCATAAATAGTCTTAAATTGGGGGTATTTATTATATTTAATTATTTTTAATAAATTGATTGTTTTTGTCAAATTTTATATTTTTTGAACAAAAATACTATATAATCACGTGAACAACTTGTCTGACTTATAATCTATTTAGAAGAGCTTCTCTAAGTAGAACTTTTAGAAATAAATTTTTTAGAGGTGGAGGTTTTACAAGTGGAGCTTTTAAAAGAAAGTCATTAATAATTTAATTGTCAATTAAAATGCTCTTTGAAAGAATATGATTACCAAAAAAAGACACGAGTTTAAGTTAAACTAAATAGGGTTACATTAGACACTTTAGTGTTTTAAAAACTCAAAAAAAAATTAACTTAAAAAAGTTCAAAATTTGAGCTTATCCTAATAGACATAAAATGATTTTTTAATCGTCCAAAAATTTTATTAGAGTGTCAACTAAACGTTATATAAAAAAAAAATCTGGAAAAGTGTTTTTGGGATTACATAAGATCTTTTAGCTATCAAATAAATGACTCGTTTGGAATAATTTTTACTTTTAACTTTTGACAATAGAAGAATAGAAGCACAAGCACAAGCTTTTTAGTTAACGTTTGGATAATATATTTCAAAATAGCTTTTATACCATAAGAGCTTTTACACTTGTTTTGTTAAATTTTTTAAAATCTATTTTAATTAGAATATGACCAGTATGCCCTTGAATTCAAATAATATATACAAATTAATTTATATTTAAATATTTTTTATTACATTTAAAATAGTAACATCTTAATAAATAATAAAACTTAAAAATAAACTAAACAAATAAAATCCTAATAAAAATAAAATACTAAAATATAATTTCTTTTTATAAAAAATACTAAAAAATATATTAATAAAAAATAAATGTACTTAAAAAAATCAATTAAAAATTCTAATACCATTTTTTTTTCAATCACCGCCTCACCTCACCTTACCGCTACCCAAATAGCCTCACTCTACTCAGAGGCCCTCACAGGCATAGCCTTCTCCCTGTATCATTTTTTCTTTCTTTCTTTTTTTGTTGTAAATTCTTTATTTATCTCAACCTATTTCTTTGTCTACCTCTTTTTCACCTACACATACAGATAATTTTCTCAACATATCTTTATTTTTCTTTAAATTTTCTTTTATTTTTTTTTTCTCACATATATTCTCATGGTTCGTAGGAGGCGTTTGTCAGCTGGGATTGGCAAAGGATTGGGTTTATTTAAACCCAATCCTTTGTTTGTTTTGTGCATGGGATTGGAGAAACCAATCCCATGCACAAATTTAACCTGCCCAGGCGGGACTAAAAAGTCCCGCCTGGAAGCATGGGACAATTTGTCCCATGCTCTTTTTTTTTTTTTAATATTAAATTTATATAAAATATTAAATACATATTATTAAAAATAAATTTTTTAAAATTAATAAAAAAATAAATATTATTTATAATATATTTTTATATTGAATTAATTAATATATTTATTTATAATTAATTTTAAAATATTTATTTTATTTATAATATGTTTAATTAAAGTTATTTAGATTTATTTTAAATAACTTTAATTTAATTATATAATATTTAAAAATTTTATTTTATATAAAATTAATTTAATCAAATCTGATTTTATCCGATCTCATTCTATACCAAACAAGGAACGGTGCTATTTTTAATCCTATCCATACTACACCAAACACATCACAGTACTAATTAGTCCAATCCCAGTCCAATCCAATCCCACGTACCAAACGGGGCCTTAATGAACTTATAACTTTGGATGAAGAAGGTGGCTAGTGATAGAGTTGATGAAGATGGTGGCTGTTTATGATTTAGGTAGAGTTGATGAAAATGGTAGAATATGAGTCTCAGAGAAAAGAGCAAGAAAGCGATATGGGTGGAATTTTGTATTGTTATTGATTGTTAAAAGGGTAAAATTGAAAATATAAAAATTCAATAAAACTATTTTTGGCTTTCCGCTTTTCTGTGGAAGCTCTTTTAGGAAAAGCCATCTGAAGATGGCTTCTATTAGAAGAGCTTTTAGAAGGCAAAAGCTCTTTTAATAGTTTATCCAAATATATCTAAAAGTTACTTTTATGTTCAAAAAGCTAAAAACTGACTTCTATAAGCTTAGCCAAACAAGGCCAAACTTTTTCAAATGTACACTTAGTTGACAGAGGCATACTAGCAGCAGTTGGCGCTAGCAGTCGCTCCTTCGTGGAGCGACACATGCCTTTAAATACATCATTTTAATCAATATAATTAAAATTTTAATAGTAAAACATAAATGAAACTTAAATTTAACTGTTTTGCCCAAGTAATGAAATGTTGATGTTAAAAGTCGTATTTGCCCTTATACTTGTAATATATAATTAACTATGTTTGTCCATGGTAATTGACTATTTTTTAAAATATGTCTAATTAAATAACTTAAAATATAATAAATATTTTTATTAAAAAACATATCACTACCAGATGAAGGAAAGAGGAAGACAGTTTCCTCCATGGAGGCCATATATATATTTTTTTTGAAGTTTTTTTTTACAATTTTTTTGTTTGCATTTTTAATTTTAATAAAAATTTTTATAACAAATTACATACAACCTACCTAAAGTTTGTCCATTTCACTTTCATATACAATTTTATAGTCAATTCACACAAAACAAATTTAATCTGGTATTGAGATGGAGACGGATCTCTATTAAAACTAGACCTGGCCTCTATGGCCACTGGGTCTTGTCTCCATCAATGGAGATCTCATCTCCGTCGATCTCGTCTCCATAGAGATCAGTTCTAGTCTCCATCAATTGAGACCAAATCTTCAGATGGTGACCTGATCTCTATGGAGACGATTCCATCGTGGGTATTAAGGTTTATTTTATTTTTTTATTTTTTATTTTTTAAAGTTTTTAAAAAATTATATTTGGATTTTAAAAAGTTATATTTGATCTCCACGGTCCATTTAAGATCCAAAATTATATTTTTATTTTTATTTTTTAAAAAATAAAAATAAAGTGAAAAGAAAAACATGCCCTTTAATAGTTAAAACCAATTGGATTTGACAAATGGTGATAGGGATTTGTATCAATTGACCATAAATTTTTTATATAGAAGTAAAAAGGCAAACCTTATATAAGTTGTGTGTAATTTATTCAATTTCTTAATCTTTTTGTTTAATGTTTAATTTTAATTATTTTCAATTTTTTTCTTACTTTTAGTTTTTAAATTTTGATAACAATTACTTGTTATTTCATTTACATTTCATCGTTAAAATTTTTATTGTATGAATTAAATTGATGTATTTATAATAATTTATTCATCATAAAAGTTAAAAATATAAATATGAGGACTAAAATAAAATTATATATAATTTTTTTTAAAAAATAGTTTATAAATATGTGAAGCGACGACTGCTAGCAGTAGTCCCCTAAGCATGCCTCTAGTTGACAAACTCAATTCAATCTCTCTTCTCTCTTCCCTAAACTCTCTCTCTTTTTCTACAGCAAGATAATCTAACCGGTTCTACACGTTTTCATCAGTGTAAGTTTTGCTTCCATCAAACTCTTTTAGAAATAATTTTTATAGAAATTAATTTTATACACTTATTTGTAAGAAATTAATTTTACACTCTAATTTGTATAACAATAATATTACACGCTAGTTTGTAAACAATTAATTATAAACGCTAGCTTATACACAATTAATTTTAGTTTGTATTACAACAATTTCACATGCTAGTTTGTGAACAATCATTTTTACACACTAGTTTGTACACAATCAATTATACTTATTGGATCTCCACTACTGATGAAGGTGAGTGAAAATATTTGGTTAAAGGGATCAGCGGAGGTGAAGATATTTGGTTGAATGGACCAATTTAAGCTATTTAGGATAAGTTATTAGGCTATCTCCAATTATGCTCTATTTTTTTCATCAAAATGAAAATCCAAAATGGAAACTTTTAAGAATATTCCATCTCTATAAATTCACAACTCCAACCATACTCCATTTTACAATCTCCAAATAATAAAATATTATTATTTTTTTACTTTATAAATTATTTTTTTAACTTTCTCTTAATTATTTTAGATAATAATTTACTCACATAATATATTTACACTTAACTATTTTACATATAACAATTTTAATCTAAATTTTTAATAATTAACTTGAATATTTGGACCCCATACGTAATCCAAATGAACTTGAATATTGGAGATCCAAAAAAATAGAAATTATGGAGAACATGGCTTGCAATTTTCAAATAAAACGATTATTCATTAACATTATCCATGATAGTTTCAATAGCTCCAGCCAATTTCAAGGAGGGTTTTTTGGTATAGGCCTAAGGTTTTAATAGTATTAATGGTGGAAATAGGCGACAATCAATCATAATATTAAAAATTTAGAAGTTTTAAAGTTCAATTTTTTTTTGTTGGTTTTTATTTAATTTTTCATATACTTATTTTGTTGTTATTAGTTGTAATATTTTCCTTTGTAGATGTTAATGTAATTGTTTTTATTTTACTTAAATTATTTTCAGTTAATTATTATATTAAATGGTAATTATATATATTTATTTATTTATTGAAATTTTCAAATAATTTATTTTTACATAAAATAATTACTAGGTTATTAATTAATAAATGAATGTGATAAATGAAAATTTTAAAAATAATTAAAATATAGTCAATATTATACTCATTTGAAAGATCTCAACAAAATATTTATAATGATATAATTTTTATGCTAATTACATTTATAAATAAAAAGTTATAATAAGTTAATTGAGTTTAGTTAAAAATTTAAAAAGGATTTAGTATGAATGAAATTTATTTAAAGAATGGGTAGAAAGGTAATAGTGAAATATATAATATTGAAAAAGTAATGAAGATTGAAATAGTAGATTTTTAAATTAAGAGAACCATTTGCCAATCTCTATTTGATACTTTTTTCGGAATAATATAGAAGTATCATTGGAGATATTTTAATATTCAATTTAGATAAATAAAATATAATTGGAGATGACTAAAAAAAAAAAATATGGCTTTAGAAGGAGAGAGATATGGAACGGATTGTAGTAGATAACCGGTTACAAGTATTAGTTGGACCCTTGGATCGACGTTCTTTTTATCCAATGGTTGGTAATCTATATAAAATTGGTTGGCAGAACCTTTATTGGGTCCATTTGGGCTTGCTTTACTACTTCATATGATCTTGAAAGGAGTAAAGGGCAGGAAAGAAGCCGGAAAGACATAGAAGCGTTCGTCTCATGCACCGCAGCCGCTCGAAGAAACGCCTGTGAGAAACCATTAAATACTTGGAGAAAATGATACCAAAGCCAGTGCGCGCGTTGGCCGCAACTAGTGCAATTATCTTTGGTGGGTTTGTTACTCTCAATATCACTTCCACTATCACTCTCGCTGCGCTTCGTGCTGCCACTGAAGCCAAGCTGGTACTACCCCCAACTGTAGCTCTTTATATTCTAATTTCATTCAAATTGATTATTTTTCGTTAATGAGATCGGCTTATGTGGGCTTTTGTATTTTGTAGAAAAAGTTTGCATTGCCTTGTGGAGTTTGTAAAGGAAAAGGGTTTTATATATGCAAGCTATGCAAAGGAAATGCAACCATTCAGTGGTCGCCTTTGTATGATCCTGTTTTCATCAACCCTTGTCTTTGCCCTACTTGTGATGGTAACAGGTAGTCTTCTGCTTTTATTTTTGTCTTGGTTTTGCCACTTTGCAGATTATGTTATGTTTTGTTCTTTTATATTTCTTATGCCTGCTTTCAAGATTTTGGAAAGGGTTTGTTTGGTCTTTGAGAAGGTGAAGAATCAAAGAATTTTTAAAGTTCCTCACTTTTTTTAGGGTTTATGCAAACAGAATCCGTAATGCGGCTTCCTTTCCTTTACATTTTACATATCGTTTTCCTAGCCATGGTAATTTCTGAGAATAACTAGATATCAAGAATTTGATGCTTTCAGTATATATTGTACATCTACATAAGAAGAGGGTTTAATAAAAATGTGACATCAGAAGTAAGACTGATCTTCTATTTTGTATGGAAGATGAACAGAAGTGGAATCTAATGAAAGAGATTGTAATATGACAAACAGTGTCAAATAGTTTTATTGTCTTTGGAATACTAGAAGTTAGCGTGCTATTCGATGACAAAAGCTCAATCTCTTTGATAATTAGGTGGTAACCCGGAGTTATAATTTTTCTCTTCCTTTTCCTTTATCTGCTGGAGATGCTTGTTAATTTGTCTAATGCTTTTCTCAAACATGTTACAAATATTACAGGGTGCAGCGCTGTCTAAACTGTCTGGGGAAGGGCTTTCATTGACCTGTAAGAGGCAGAATACTGGCATCTCATGTTTCTACATTTGTTTTGATAACTTTTGAGCATCTATATATGATTAGTCTACAGAATAATAACAAGGTCAGTCAATGTATCAATGACAATTCAAATCATAAACTGATATCTTCCTTGGGTGAAGTCATAAATTTTAATGAGCATGTATGTATATAATTTTGAGACAAATTTATATAGTACATTTACCCTAGTGCTGGTAGGAACTCCACTTGTTTAAGATCTGGAGGAGTAGGCATTTCACCCGAGAATGCCAAAGATTGGGCTAGGTATCGTATAGTAGCAATTGCAACTGTGTATTCCGCCTTATACCAAGTTACATTATGGCAAAAAATGGAATACATTTGACATTTATATATGGTGTAAGATCCTAGTTGTACAATATTTCACTTAATGTGAGCATGACCTTACATTTCTGTTAATGTTTGGTCAAGGTTTATTCTCTCTTAAGTCTCTTATTACGAAATTCATTGATTTTAATGTTTGTGTCATCCTGCAGTGAAATGTTTCTTGTTTTGCAGTTATTCATTGACTATTTTTTTTTCCAGTTCTTGTAGATGTTATTAGATTAATATAACTTCAATTTTGAATCTTCTATTCCGAACCAGATTTTTCGCCTGCTTTTGGCAATCATTTACTTTATGCCACAATTTAAAATTATAAGAAAAAGGTGTTGCCTTGTTGGTAAATTTTGTGTGCTATAAACATTTCTGGATGATAATGAAGTTAGGAGATTGGAAGGACTCATCGATCTGCAATGTGAATATAATCTTTTTCTTAAAAGAAAAAGAAAGTGCAAACGTATGGGTAATAAAAATCTTAGTAAATATATAGTTTCAGTCTATAATAGCCTGATGCTAAGCAGACCTGAGACCGTTAGGAACATGGGGCAGAAACAGAAGTCATCGGGTAATTTCATTAGGGAAAGGGGAAAGTATTATGTTGTGGGCTGCAAATTGTGGTTGTGAAAAGTCACCTAACACCATTATCTTTCAGCAATCACAAGCTAGAAAGTGCAGCTATCAAGTTAGATGTGCTGGTGAGAATGGAATTTGCCACCATAGGACTGCCTTAATGGAACTAGAAATCAACAATTTGGTTGAGGTGAACAAGCGCAAAGGCGTTTGATTGAATAGGAAGGCTAGGGGACTTCTGGGGTATCTAATCCCATTTGCAATATGAAAAATGAAAAATGAAAAGGTAATTAGGAAAATGCTATGCGAGGATCAGGGCCGAGCTCAAATGTATCAAACAAGCAGAGTGGATGGGATAATATCAATTTTAGGACGTGGAAATTCCAAATCTGGAGGGTCACTTAGATTATCATCATGCATGATGAGGACTTGAATGAAAGCATTTCATTCTTGGTGCAAAATCAAGAAATTTCTTAACTACTAGTAAAAATAGGTTAGAAATGACAAGCAAATTTGAAACTCAAATATTATAACAGCGTGAGCGGCAGGATTCGAACCTGCGCGGGCAGAGCCCACATGATTTCTAGTCATGCCCGATAACCACTCCGGCACGCCCACTTGATGCTGATTTATTTAGTACAAAACAGCATTAAAGGTATACATTCTCTACCAATTATCCAATATATTTTCAGATAATAATATGACGTTTAAAATTACTTATTAGTCAGACTAATAAGCTTACATCCTAGCTGTGAATCCTTCATCTACTGTCCTAGTTCGGAGTTAGCTGAACCCCAAATAGTCAGATTTAATTCTTAAAATAGGGGGTAATGTTTAAAATTTCCACAATTCAAGCCATCCATGCTGAAATTTATGAAACTAATTAAATGTCTGAAATCTTGGTTTGGTGTACCGAGATAGTGATCTCAAACACACGCAAGCAATGTTGAATGTTCACGAAATATTTTGGAGAGGTCCAAAGTCTTGACTATACGAAACTGGTTTATAATAAGTTAATTATTCAAGTAATAATATTCACAACACCCTCAAAGCAGCAAACATAAAGCAGACAAAAACACATTAAACAAACTATGACGATTTTATAGCATCATTCAATTCCAGAGGTCCGGTAAAAATAGTTCCATTCTCACAATGCAAAACAAGAATACATAAGAGAGAAAAAAAAAAACAAAATGGTTAACTATTAGAAGCTTCATTCCCTAGTGGCACAACTACATCAGTCAAAGCCTCTAAAGGAGTGACCACTATCCACCAAGAGGCCCATCACACCGAAACATCCATTCCATAACACTTCATATCAATAGCTTTTCAATTGCATCCTGCATTGACAGAAACACAAACTTAGAATGCAGAATCATGTCTAACAATTAAGGTAGCAGCAAACATCACGTGACAACAAGTACCTTGAGCTGTTGGATTTGAGTTTTCAATTGGCTCGCCTCATTTGATGTTACAGAGCAAGCAATGACAGGTCTTGTGACCCCACATGCTCGGCCAAGAGCCTGCTTTGAGGGGACAAAAACATAGGGCACATTCTGCCAAATCCAGTATATAAAAGGTTATTTCGTCACACTAAACCATCAGAATAGGAACACAAAAAGAAATGAAATTGCAGATTAATTTCAAATCCTAAAACCCAATTCTTTGAACTTCACATTTATTAAAGGGAATATGGAGTTTAGTTAGGTATTGTAATTCTTCAGAAAACTGTTTACATATAGAGAAGATATCAAGCTCCTCCTGGAGCCAGAAACATTTAACCAAAAAAAAAAACTTTGCATCTTGCATAAGTTCTTCTATTTTATTTTGTACTGATTCCAGTATCAAACTATCAATATTCAACAGAATTAAAACATATTAGAGGATCATCTAACAATCCATATATATAGTTGGAAACATCAAAGTCAATCCTTCTCTACAGTGTTAAGGATGCCTGGCCTTGGCGAATTCATAATATTTATACTGATGTTGAAACTTGGAAGGCACAAATGGAGTTTCTAGTGCTACAATCATAAGCCAAAAATGACCTTTATGGACATTCGTTACTACCTATTAAGAGAAGGCGCTTGCTAAGATTAAATCATGAAAAATATACCCGATTCATTTTGCTTTAATGTATACAACTAGAACAGGCATTATGAAAACATTGATGTAAGCAAACATGACATCAATACTCATTGCAAAGATTCTAATCATGGAAAGCCCTACAATAGCATTCACCAGTTAACAAAACCATCCATTATTTATTTTCTTCCTTGCATCAGACTTCATAACTATGAAATAATAATAAAAAAATGGGCTAAGAAGCATCATTTAGTTGTGGCCCAAAAGTACATAAAACAGTTTCTAACACCTTGAGCCAATGTCTTATCAAAAATTATACCTTTGTTAAGAGTTTTTATGTTTTGAGAGTGGTTTACATATTATTAAATAATCTTGCAACCAAAATACTTTCCTATCAGGGTGTGGCTTCCGTAGCTATATTAACTCTTCTCTTTCTTTTATTTTTCCAATGAGAATTTATTTTTTGCCTTCCTCGAATCCAATAGGATATCGATCGGCCTTATAAAGCAGGTAAAGATCTCAATCTAACCGAGCCTAGCAGATGAAGACACAGGAACTGGACAAGGAGAGATGGAAGTATACTTCTCTAAGTCATCTGTAGGTTATCTCTAACACTCCCCCCCTTGCAAGCCGATTGGTATTGATTGGCCACTCTTCTCTTCTCTTCTTTTTATTTTATTTTTTCTTCTATGGCCATTGACTGTTGGTCAATGGCTTAAACACTATGTTAGAATTTATAATTTCTTTTAATGTTGACTACTATATTGGGTTTGAGTGTATACCTATTTGATTGTTCACAAAATCTAGCAAACTATTCTATTAGGTTGTAGGTCCGATTAGCATACAAATCCTTTAATAATTTATTTTCTTTTATATGAGGGATTCTTGCTCCCCTTCTTCATGTAGTTCACATTTGAGCTCAGTTTGCGTTTGTTATAGCCAAGTTGCGAGCTCACCCACCATTGTTTATGACACAATTTTATTCTATTTTTTTCGTTTTAAAAATACTCTTTAGATCGAACTTATTTTGATACCATATTAGTAGGAAGTGAAATTTTGGGAGGAATATTTGGTAAATATTTTAATTACAAGGGCAAAACAGGAAAATTTGAGAAAAAGGTATGAGGACTGAGGACTTTTGTACAAGATACTTCTATTTGTTTTTGGCTTACACTTAAATAGCAGCACATTAAACCTATTTATACTTGTCTTAACCGACTTCATCCCTCAATTTTACACCTCACGTTTTACTTGCCTCATTTCATACACTTAAATAACCATATATGTATTACTTATTCTTACTACAACACTTGGATATTTTCCCTAAAGCCTTACCATGAGGAAAGTTCAATATCAAGGTGTCTTTGGAAATAGTCCTTGCACCATGTAATACTCTTACTTTCAATAAAAAAATTGGTTTTGTTATTAGAGCAGGTTCGATCTAAAGGATTATTTTTTTAAGGAAAAAAAAAGGAAATTGTCACCATAAATGGTAAATGAGCTCTGCCGGTAGACAGCTTGGCTAACAAAAATGTCAATCAGAATAGGAGCCAAATCCGACTCTCCAAGAAAAGAGAAAAAAAATTAATATGCTAATTGGACCCACAACCTAATAGTATAGTCTTTTGGATTGTGTAGCAATCCAACACATGTAAATACAAACCCAAAAAATAAAAAGACAACATAAAATGAATTATAAATTCTAACAATGTCAATTACTTTGCATAAAAACCCTAAACTTCGAACTTCCGGAAAGAACATTTATGCCAATTCTCCATAAAACAATGAACAATCTTGATTACCAAGTACTTCAAATCTTAACATCCAAGAAAATATAGAATGAAGCAGCCAACAGAAATGGAAAATAAATAAAAAAAAAAAACCTTGTCCTCAGCAAGCAAGGGAAGATGAAGTAGGAATCTCTAGAGGCTCGGTATCGGCAGCCATCACAATGAACTCGGAGATACCCCTGTTGAGGGTCTTAGTTGCTGGGATAAAAGTAACTGCATTAGTGATCAAATAAATATAGACATCCTCGTTTGAGGATATAAGTAGAAGTAGAGACGAAGAGCAAGAGGAAAAAAAAAAAACCTTCATTTGCGCCCTTTTTAAGCTGCTTGTAGTTGGCTGCTTGTTGAACGAGATCCAGTATCGTAATCGTCAGATGCGAATCAGCCAGTGGGTAGGCTTTGGGGTTCACTGCTTCTCCTGTCTGTAACACAACAAATTATACGTATATATCAGCGATAACATGACATGCCTAATAAATCAACACAATCGCAGAAATCGAACGTGAGAGAGAAGAGTACCATTTTCGAAATTGAGAGGGAGGCTAGGGTTTCTCTCTGATATGAGTTTTAGGGTTTAAGAGAAACAGGGAGACGCTCGGACGCTAAAGGGCCTAAGAATTACGTTTATTTATAAACGCATACTTCCATGATTATACGATGCCGTTCCATAATCCCTGTAATAATTGGACCCATTTGACACGTGGCGGAACGCTATTGAAAGCGCCACGCAGCAATATTACCTTTCTTTTTGGGACCCACAGATTGAGTTAAAACACGACTACGACTACGGTCTACGAGGGAGCTTGTGTTGAGAATCTGAAAATCAGTGGGAAAAAAAAAAAAAAAAATGGGTTGGGTTGGAGAGAGCGTCGCCTCCGTCAAATCTATGCAGATCAGACGAACTCTCTCTCAGTTTATCAGTCTCGGTTCGTTTCATTTTCGCATACTTTCATTTATACATCATATATGCATTATTGCAATTTAGAAGCCAATGGATTCCATATATTTGCTTGGTTTTAATTCCATGAATGGCTTTATTTCTTCAGGGATGATTGTTTCGTCGGCACTGATAATATGGAAAGGTTTGATTTGTATAACTGGAAGTGAATCGCCTGTTGTAGTTGTGCTCTCCGAAAGTATGGAACCTGGCTTCCAACGAGTGAGTTCATTTTATATTATCACCGGGCTTTTCTTCTATTGTAATTTGTAAAATGGAAGTCCAAAATTTTTCATGTGTTGATTGGTTTTTCCAGTAGAGTATAGGCTGATTGATGTTTGATGACCAAACTTATAGTAGTTGATTCAGTGAACTGTCAACTCTTGAAACAGAACGTCTCTTCATAGACTTCCTATCATTTTGAAAACTCTGTTTTTCATTTTCCAAAACAGATAAACAAACAACAATTGGTTCCTTCCTTTTAGTGATAAATCACTTTGCTGTGCTACATAATTAAAAAATTGTATTTCTTACTTCTTTGCTTCTGTTAGCACTTAGCAGAAGCTGTAAATCAAGGCCATTATTCTCTTTATTAAAAATGTGTTTGCATGTGTGTGTTTGTATGGTGAAGTGCTTTGATGAAACTGTGTATGCATTCATTCTCCAGTTAACACGACATTTTGATTCTCTTTCAGGGTGACATTTTGTTTCTGCGAATGAGCAAGGATCCCATTCGTGCAGGAGAAATTGTTGTGTTTAATATACAAGTATGTCAATTATTCACCCCTTCTACTTTTGTTCGATACAGTTGGTCACAGTTGTCTTAATTTGTTGATAGAGCAATGCCAAATTTTCACATTTATTATCAAGTTATGTTCTTTACATGTTTTCCTTTAATTGACTACCCAATGCGATTGTCATATTGGTTCTATTTATTTTTATCATATATTTATTCTTCTGGGTCTTTTGTCTGAGCTATTAGAACAGTACTTCTCAATGAAATGTCTGTTCTTTGTCTGCGCTGCATGTTAAGCATATCCTTTTTCATTTGCATTGCATGTTAAGCACATCCTTGTGATGAGAACTGTGAGGTTATGAGTGTTCATGTCTCTTATCTCCAAAAATAAATAAATAACGCTTGATATATCTTTCTAGCAATCAAGAAAGTGGATAAAAGAAAAATATCTTATGATAATCTAACAAGTAAAATGACTATGGATTAGGCTTTTGAACTTGTTTAAGACGTTCCTTAACTAATGGAATCAGATCATTTATGCTCAAACATTATAGGAGAAATTATATGGAAAATTCTTGAAACATTGTATGTAATATATTTTGTGAGCATTAATTTGTGCTATATTTTTTAATGTATTGATCGATAGTGTACTTCTACCTTATTCAATATTATTTTCTTAAAGAGCTTCATGACTGTAATTTATTTATAACTGTGGCTACTTGAATTCTTATAGTAAGCTGCTCCAGGAAATATGCTCTTATTTTTCATGTTAATAGTATGTATCCATTCACATTATATTTGTCTTTTAATTCCTTTCCATGTCATAATTTTTGCTTACTTACGTTTGTGCTCCTACTATTCGTTTTGCTAAAATATCTTTTCTATACTGTTTAGGGACGTGATATTCCGATTGTCCATCGAGTGATTGAGGTAAGAATAACAGAGACTTTGAGTAGTTAAAGTCTTTCCTATGCCTAACAAATGTAAGAGCATTAAATCTAGGGAATTATTGACAATCTCCTTCAGACTACAAGAGATTTTGAGTCACATTTTTTTATCTCCTGCTTTCTTTGATTTCAACCAACAAAACAATATATGCCATCTAGAAACCTTAACATGCAGGTTGTATCTTGAACAGTGTTTGCTTTCTTATTTGTTTCTATCTTAGTATCGCTGTATAATGTTTTCTGCTAGGAAGGTGACAAAATTTGGCAGATGATGGGAGGCTTGAAACTTGCATTATTTTTTGAAAATACCTTTCCAGTGTTCCTAATCTTTCATTTGAACTAAGAAATTATTCAAGATATCTCACCATCATTAATTTTTTTTTCCCTTGTTTAAAGTAACATATTTGTATTTTTTGTACAAAACTTTTGTTTATTCTGCTACACTTTGGTAGGTTCATGAACGGCAAGTGACTGGAGAAGTTGATGTCCTCACAAAAGGTACAGTATTATTCATATCCAATTAATTTAGACATAGTTTTCTTGTAATCCATCTCTGTCTTGCATAAAGCTCAAGTATAATGTTTTCAAATATGTTATAATTTCTTATGTTTGTTTTTCTATATTTATGATTATGATTTAATCATGTGATCAATGCACTATTTTTCTCATAATCAGGAGACAACAATCCTGGCGATGACAGAATGTTGTATGCTTATGGCCAGCGCTGGGTAAAACGACAACATATCATGGGAAGAGCTGTTGGGTAAATTGCCTCTGTGAAGCAAATTCTTTTCCTACATTAGCTATGTGGAATTAGTTGAACAAATACTTGATTAAGAACAACTCATTTTGTGTTCAAGCTACATCTTGTTTATATGGAACATTGCATATTAACTAGGCAGAAATAGCTTCTTTTTATATGTTGGCCTTGCATCTTGACAGCTTAAGTTTGAATCCAAACGTATTAAGTGTATCTCATTCATATCTACCAGTAAGTTAATATTATTAACTGAATCAGTGTAGCTGTTGACTGTTGAGATCCTAATTTTTGCATTTACTACTTCGTTAATTGCTTGCATGGCTACAAATCATGGTGCATATATATATTTAATTACCATGAGCAGCAATGTGATTTATTGATAATGTTAGTAGATTAAACTTGAAAATTGTGAGTGTTTGTCATACATCTTATGATTATTTATTGAGTCTTAGTCTAAACAGTTTGTTGATAGGATTCAATAACTTAATTGTTTAACAAACACACACAATTTATTCATTTAATCCACTAACATAATCCCGAAGACACTTGCTGCCCATTTCAATTAAATATGTAAATGGGTCAAAATTTATAGCCATGCAAGCAAGCAACAAACATAGCGGCCAATGCAAAGAATTAAAATTGTAACGTACATATTATGAATTTGTCTAGTTCCTTGTCAGTCAGCATGTATGATTTTATAGTAGATAATCAGATTTCTAATCATCCTTTAATTATTTGCCTTATTATATACAATCTTTACGCTGTTAACCTTACAATCTCAATTGCTTGCCCTGTTTAGTACTATTCTCTTTCGGGTTGATCCCATCTATTTGCTTAACATATTACCTACTGGATCCTCTTAAGTCTTAACGTTCAATTTATATGTCTTTCTCTGTACAGGTTCCTGCCTTATGTTGGTTGGATGACAATTATCATGACTGAAAAGCCTATTGTCAAGGTAGGGCTTTGTTGCATTTTCAAAAACCTTGATGCTTTATTTCCCAATCACTGAAAATTGCTTCTAATCATGCACTTTCCTTATGATAAAAACAATTAACAAGTTTTTAAAGTATTTTCAAGAATAACAAAAGGAAAAACGTATATAATAATAATATTAATATAAATGTATTAAATTTAAAGTTATTTATTTGTTTATTTATCTTTCTTGCAGTACATACTGGTAGGTGCGTTGGGGTTGCTGGTGATAACATCAAAGGATTAGAGAATAGAGATACAAAGTTTCAAAGTCTCAAAGACATGATTCAGAAATATACAATTATGTTTACAAAACTGGAGGGAAGATCCATACATGCTCCATTATTAGAGATATATACTTTTTAATAAATAATAACAAATTTATGTGCATTCCAAATTCCATGACTTTTTGTAAACTAACAACCAGTATTAATAAAAAGAGTATTTGTTTATCGAAAATAGAATGTTTCTGCACTTAATTGGATTTTTTCTCGCTCAAGGTTGGCCTTCCCAAACTTCCTGAAATTGATAAGATATTAATCTCCGTAATCCAGTGTAGTGTTAGGTGATCATGCTAGGGTTGCTTCTTTGAAGACTCCTATTAGTTAAAATAAACCTTTTCAACAAATAAGGCTTCTTTGATACTAAGAGTATGTTGTGTTGGCATTATAACAAGACGGTGAGATATCCGGTTAAGAGTATGTTTAAAATTAGCCTCCTCCACTACCCTAAAACTAGCCTCCTCCAGCAAAATGTCGGTGTCGTCGGAGGATGTTGGCTCTCTTTCGTGCTCGATAATCGGAGGTGACTGGCCACCAGCAAGCCAACAAATTCACTTTTCAATTTTTATTTTTTTTTTAAAAAAAATTGAGTTTTTTGTAAATATTATTATTCTTTTTATTAAAATAGTAAAGGGATCATAGATATTTTATTATAATGAATTATTTTTAAATAAATAAATAAAGATATATTAATTTTAATTGATCTTATTTTCTAACCTGTAAAGTATCAAATTAAAAAAAAAAAAAAAACAAAGAAGATAATGATTTATGAAGAATACAGAGAAGAAAGATTGAAAAGTAAAAAATAGGTGTAAAGTTCTGACTTTTGATATGAGATATATAAGATTTAATTAAGTTTAGGTTATATACCCTTTCTAATGATTATTGATAATAAACTATTCAGTGACGGGTTGTTTTAGTACAATCACTTGCATTGCAAGTGCCTAGCTTGGGGTTTACCTTTTGGAAGATAAAATGTAAAAATAAGAAAGAAAACTATTTTTTTTTTTTTTTGAATGCTGTGATGAAGTTCATTTAATAATAAATTCCATCTTTTTGCATATTTTACATACATAAGAACAATGTGTAGTACCAGTCGTATTAGATCACTAATCTATCCTAGCAAACAAACTACCATCCAGATTCCACAAGTACAATCCTTATATGCAATTCAGCATTTAAAGAACAATATGCTATACATCCCAACTTATATTTCAACTTCTAATTTAAGTCATTAATGTGACAATTGAAATAAATCATTATCAATGTATACACATTTTCCAAATTGACACCATGCATTATGATGCAAGTAGGATGCCTAGCATTGTTGATTGTTAATAAGGATACTCAAGAAAGAATGTGAAGATGGATCCAGACAGCCTTTATTAGGTATCTCTTCAAAATTCAATACTGAATCTAAATGAAATTCTGGGAAATATTGTCCTTCAGAACTAAACCACAAAACCATACACAACTTCTTCGGTTTCTCAGGCTGCTCTATAGATTGAAATAAAAACCGAAACTTATTCACTGGAATCAAAGGAGTTTTACCACTCAATGCACCCCCTGGGTTATGCCGCATCTCTATATGAAAATATTGAAAAAAAAAAAAAAAAAAAAAGAGGATATAACAGAAAGCAAAATCCTCACCAACAAAGTCAACAAAAAAAAAATAAAAATGCCCTGAGGTCTACACGGCATATGTTGCAAGGTAAACAAACACCTAAGCCCCTTCGACGTGAACTATGCGAATTCAATTGTCTATGAGCTTTAGAAGAACCCAACATTATCTATGCCAATTGTCAATGTGCTCAACCAACGAATCCATCACAAGCTGATAACATATGAAACAATTGGAACATCTCAAGCCCAAGCAAAGTGGCCTCAGCAAAATTGTGAGGCCATCTTATAGAAGCGAACAGTTGGTGTATCAACTTGAATAAATCAATGGCACTTTTCTGAAAACATGATTGGTTCACATACATAAAACTAAAGGAAATAAAAAATTTATATTCTACAGAACTAAATATGTAACTTAAACACAAAATTAACAACATTTGCAGGATGCAACCATCCTCGTGCATACGCAGCAGTCATGTAAAGCCATGAGTTGTAAATAAGCATTTCTATGAAAATCCTGGCACATGTATAGGACACCAAAGTTTGTAGTAGAACATCAATCCGCCAAGTTATAGACAAGAGCTGCGTATATTAAAGATAACTTGAAAATTAACTACTTTTATCCTTCATATCTCAGGCAATTCCAAAGGTTCCACGTGATCTTCAAAATGAGAAATGTTGAGCGCCAAGCAGCAAAAAGGCAACCTACAAAAGAAGAAAATTACAGACCCGGAATACAAGTCTCTACACATTTTCTACTGTCATGACAACAAAACTTTAAATAAATTGTTCCACTAAACTCCATAAATATTTATTCCTGTCCGGGTGAAGCCAAACAAGAATAGTTCTACATCTAAGACAATGTCTAACAACTATTTTAATTTGCAAATGCATCATTTCACATGCAATGTTTGAGAGAGAGCAGGAAGACAACAATAATAAGCCCGAAGTCAGATCGACAGAACGTCAAAATTGTGCAAGCGAACAAGATCAAAATGATGGCATTCTCATAGAAGGAACAGCTTCTCAAAATCTAGATTGCAGAAGTGGTGCATACCACTTAAGTACGCAAGAAACATGCACAATTGTCAGGAATAGCTTTTAAAGTTTTGAAAATAGTTTAATTGGTTTATTGGGGAAAAATATGGTCCAGGAAAAGTGTAAAATGAATTTTGAATCAATACTAAACATTATCAATCTGAGTTCAGCTTGATTTCTATTGTTTCAGTGATCCGGATTCAGTGACATGCACTGCATCTTCTAATTAAAGTAAACAATACATTGCAGCACAAATAAGGTTGCACTTCGCAAATTATTCGCAACTATTGTCATAAAAACCCCAGGAAACACACAAAACATATAGAAACTAAAGCTTCAAAGTGAATCAGATATCCATACGCTAGATTAGCAATCTTATGGGCTGGGACAAGGGCATCAAATAACTTCTTAGGACTTAACTAATATTCCCAATCGAACACATAATTATACATCATGTAAAATTTTCACAAGAGAACAAATAAAAGCAGTAACAATTAAGACAAAATAAGTGACTATCGACTTAAACCTCAAACTCGAGTCCATCGATCAAGCTTCCTTAGCCTGGTACTGACGCAACAAGTCACAATGAGGAGTCTCCCTTACAAAACCCCACTGCTGACGCTGAACCTCTAACCGACAATTTTGCGCAAGAATGGAGAAGTAATCCTTCTCAACCTGCCTTTCAAGAATCACTCTCTCCCTGCTATTCACTGGATAATCCTGCTCAAACCTCCCCGATTTTACATAATAATTGACCCCCCTCTGCGTAGTAAACTTGTGCTCATAAGGGTACGCCCTCGACAGAGCATAAATAGGCTCGGAAGAGGGCAAAAATTGCAACAGAATGATAAGAATCACCGGCAACAACTGAATTAACGCACGCAAATGGAACCCACCAGACCCATGATCGGCAGTTCTCTGGCCCATTCCTGTCCGGAAATCAAAATGACGAAACTGTGTTGTCGCAGGAGGCATTCCACCGAAGAAGAAGTTTCTAAAAATCTCTTCAGCGTCAACATCCCCATCGTAAAAACCGTTAAAGCTGTGAGCGGCCCGAGTATTAGGGCGCTGCTGATAAACGACCTCATCGGAGCCAGTGAGATCGTATTTCTTGCGATTGTCTTCGTTGCTCAGACACTGAAAAGCCTTGGAAACCGTTTTAAAAGCTTCTTCGGCCCCAGGCGCTTTGTTCTTATCAGGATGAACTTTAAGAGACAGTTTTCGATACGCTTTTTTCACATCCTCCATAGAACAGCTCTTTTCAACCCCTAGAACCTCGTAATAGTCCTTCGTCCTCTTAACCTGTCTCACGATCGCTATTTGCTCTTCCGTGTACGAAGCGCCAGCACCCGCATCAGATGTCGATGATGACGAGCCCGCGGTCGGAGCCCGCCGACGGACCGAGGACTGATCGGACGGCTTCGAAGTCGCCTGCGCCGACGGCCCGTTTGTATTCGAGTCGGGTTCGGTCGCAATGGACGATATGATATCGTCGACGGGAAGAGAAGGGTCGAGGCGGCGAGCTTTAGCCAGGAATTTGCGAGCACGCGATCGATCCCCCGATTCGAACGCTTCTTTGCCGATCTTGAAGCACTTCAAGGCGTCGTCCTTGTTCCCATCCATGCTGAAAAGAAAAATTGGAAAAACCCACCCAAAAATATGATAACAAGAACCCTAATTAACACCCATAGTTAATCATGGTAGAATTTTCAAAGGATCTGAATCGTGAATTTGACTTGGATTTCGAGGGCTTCTGAGATTGGGCTTGTTTGTTAGGGGGAGTAACTGTTGGTGGAATTATGTCCTCCTTGAAAATATAATGGCCTGTAAGCGTGTGTTTGGTCTGCTACAAGGTATTCCAAAGTCAAGTCAGTTTTTAGAGAATAGCCAAACATGACTCGATTATTGGTATTATTGGTAATTCCGAAACCTCTTGGGGATAATTTTGGAAATATGTTGATTAATTAGTTCATGATAACTTGAAAATTATATTTTTATAGAGCCAATTCCATACCTTTTTTTCATTAATCTAAATTTATTTATTTATTTATTTTTACAAATATACACATAGATATACTCATTTATTCTAAAAATATTTTACACTCTAGTTGTCAACGTATAAACTGTATCATCAAAAAATATATATGTGTGTATATATATATATTATATCAATATTTCCAATACAATCTTTTTATATAACTTTTTTTAGCACCATGATATCAACAGCTTGGATAAAAATAAAAGATAAAAATTTAGGAAAAAATGTTTTCTTATGATTAAGATGATGTTTAAAACCCCTTAAAAATAAATGATAACGTCAAAAAATTGAACAAATAATATTCAATTTACCTAAGGTTCGAACTCAATATTTCAATCAACTCACAATAACTTCCTTTAACGTTAAATTTGACTGTTAAAACTAACTATTGACTTGTGGTAGACGTGTGGCAAACGTGTTAAATGACTAATATACCCTTGATAACCTTAAGTAGAGCTGATTTTACCAATGTAGCCTTAGAAAAAGATAAAAAAAAAATTATATTAAAAAAATTATAAAAATGATATTAAAGAATGGAGACAGTAAAAAATGGATTCTACAGTCAACGAAGCCACGTAAGGTGGTTTAATGGTTTAGTCGAGTGAATTGTGTGAGATTATCTGGGATAATCTTGCACAAGGGGTTTTCGCAGGACGCGTAGACTTCTCGGAGTGAGTCTCTATGATTTGCTGCTTGTCAAGAAAGAGAAAATCGTGAGAGGTGCCGGACGTAAGCCGGCGATCAACCTCCGACGATTAAGTCAGTTATCTATTTAAATAAAAGAGAGAAAGTATTCAAAGTTCTTCTAGGGTTTCGATAATAATTAATAGCTTACCTACTCCTTTGTTAATGTCTTTATTTATATCCTGAATGTTCTCCACCTTGTTGGGAATGTTCAGATCTCCTTTCAGGAGGGGGTCAGGAGATCGTTTCTTTAAACGTGTAATTTCTGATTTCCTGCAGAAGATCGCCTGGTAGTAATAAAAATGGTAAAACGAACGGTAACCTGTGCTGCCTGGGCATTTAATTCGTCTGCTGCCCGTGATGACAGGTTTCTGACATCGACTGTGCTCGTGACAGGTGTCAAACTGATGCGCTACAGTGTCCAGGTTCAGACTTGGCGCGTTGACTGTGTTCTTGTTGTACGTTCCAGGCTTCTTCGGGAAGATATTATTATCGCAGGAATAGTTCTCATAGTAAGCTGAAACGTTCCTACGACCTCTATAGCTAAACGATACAGTTTTGAGGAACATTGGAAGCGAATCTTCCTTTTGCTTTTTCTCTATGGTTGGTTGCTGAGGTAGTAGCTCCTTAAAAATTTTTATCTATAACAAAGAAAAAATAAAATTGCAAAAAGAAACATAACAATAAAACTTTAAATCTCAACTATCAACATGAACAACGGAGATAAATACATAAAATGAAAAATAAAAATAAATTAGATCAACGATGATTACAATATTGGGTACCCCTGATATATATTTAATCCTACCCAGATATGTTTGCAAGCGTGATTATAGTATCTTCAAAATAGCATCATCACTTTTGTGAAGACGGTTGAGTCTCCCTGTGTTTTATTCCGTTCTCAAATTCCTAAACTTATAAAGTCTTGTTTCTGTAGTGAAACAATTCGTTAACATTTATCATCACCACTGAGCTATTTTTTATTAACATAATGACATCGGACCCTTATTGCAGCTCGTGCCACTAAAGCAGCTGCCTAATTTTTGGTACCAACAAATAAGAATTGTTTTCGAAAAAATGAGACCTAAAAAAAATTTGTTGGTTGATTTATAGATCTAATAAGGATATATATTTACCCACGACTGAAAAGTCGTAACTAGTACATTAAAATGTTGGTCACATTTGCAAAAATTTTAAACTAGTTAGAAATAAACAAAACAATTAGGGACTTTTTGGATAATTTGCCCAACGTTAGAAATAAAAAAAAATGAAATAAAATGGTTGGCAGACTGGATTCAAGCAGCCCAAAGTTGTAATATCAGCGTCCACGTAAACCTCAACAAGTGAGCAGAGTAGATATGTCAAGACAATTGTAAAGTGTCAAATGGAGGTGCCTAACTTCTTGCCTAACTTGAGCAAATGTTAAATGGAGGTGCCTAACTTCTTGCCTAACTTGTGCAAATGTCAAATGGAGGTGCCTAACTTCTTGCCTAATTCCACCAACCCATCTCTTTTGAAGCCTATATAAACCCTTTAGCTCTCATTTGTTAGATATCTCAAAATTGGAGAATAAGAGAGAGTTTGAGAGAAAAGCTTGTGAAAGAATTTTGTGAGAAAAATTCTTGGGCATAATTGGGAGTGGGTTGTAGTTTGTGAGTGGTTGTGAGTGGTTGTGAATTGTAAGTGTTGTAAACACTTTGTATATTTTCTCCCTTTAGTAAAACGATCTGCAGCGGGTCCGGAGACGTAGGCACAATTGGCCGAACTCCGTTATCAAATTGTGTGTGTTTTTTATTTTCGCTTATATTTCGCTTTCTCACAAATCTGGTTATAGGGAAATTATGCTCTAATTTCCTAACAACTGGTATCAGAGCTTTGGTGGTAGATTCTGACAGTTTCTGTAAGTTTTGTCGGCAGTACCGGTGTGTCGACGGAGGTGTTCTAATACACGACGGTCCGCAGAAATAGTCAGAAACAATCCAAAGGAAGCCAGATTCGAGTGGGAGCGATGGCCGCAGACGAAGGGAAGATTAAAATTGAAAAGTTCGATGGTGCGGACTTCGGCTTTTGGAAAATGCAGATTGAAGATTATCTGTACCAGAAAAAGCTGTATCAACCTCTTTTAGGAAAGAAGCCAGATGATATGAAGGAAGAAGATTGGAATCTTCTTGACAGACAAGCCCTCGGAGTGATCCGATTAACGTTATCCCGGAATGTTGCTTTCAATATAGTAAAGGAAAAGACCACGGCGGGTCTTATAACGGCTCTCTCCAATATGTATGAGAAGCCATCGGCCTCAAACAAAGTTCACTTGATGAGGCAATTATTCAACTTGCGGATGGCGGAAGGGGCATCAGTCGCTCAACATCTGAATGAGCACAACACAATCACAACCCAGTTGAGTTCCGTGGAAATCGAATTTGATGAAGAAGTTCGAGCCTTGATTCTCTTGTCATCTCTACCAGACAGTTGGAATGCTACTGTCACAGCAGTCAGCAGTTCGTCAGGAAATAATAAATTGAAATTTGACGATGTTCGAGATCTGGTATTGAGTGAAGAAATTCGGCGGAGAGAATCGGGTGAAGCATCAAGCTCCTCAGCCTTACAAACAGAGTCCAGAGGGAGAACTTCAGAAAGAAGTTCATATCGTAGCAGATCGAAATCCAGAAGGGGAAAATCCAGATCAGGAAAGAAAGATTTTAGCTGTTATAATTGTGGCAAAAAGGGTCACTTTAAGAGGGATTGCCGAGCACCGAAGAAAGATACCGGCACACAGGAATCCGCCAATGTGACCGAGGAAGCAGGTGATGCTATGATTCTAAGCGTCAACAGCCCGATTGAATCATGGATTCTGGATTCAGGAGCATCTTTCCATGCCACCCCATGCCGAGAGATCATGGAGAACTACGTCAGTGGTAACTTTGGGAAGGTTCATCTAGCTGATGATGAAACCTTGAAGATTGTCGGAAAAGGAGACATTCGATTAAAGTTGCCAAACGGGAGTACCTGGAAGCTGCAAGGAGTGAGACATATTCATGGCCTCAAAAGAAATTTGATTTCGATAGGACAACTTGATGGAGAAGGATATTGTACAACTTTTTCAGGCTGTGAATGGAAGATTACCAAAGGAGCACTCGTCGTTGCTCGTGGTAAGAAGTGTGGTACTCTCTATGTAACCTCAAACTTAGAGAATATTGTTGCAGTAGCAGATTCTGATGGAAAGTCAAACCTATGGCACCAAAGGCTTGGCCATATGAGCGAGAAAGGGATGAAGACACTTCTGTCAAAAGGGAAGCTTCCGGATCTCAAGGCTGTAGATGTCGGACTATGCGAGGATTGCATCTTTGGTAAACAGAAGAAAGTCAGTTTTGCAAAGATTGACAAGATACCCAAGGCAGAAAAGTTAGAGTTGGTTCATACCGATGTGTGGGGACCATCTCCAGTTTCATCTCTTTCAGGCTCACTGTATTATGTCACCTTCATCGATGACTCTACAAGGAAGGTATGGGTTTATTTTCTGAAGAAGAAATCAGAAGTCTTTGATACCTTCAGAAAATGGAAGGCCATGGTGGAAAATGAGACTGGTTTAAAAATCAAGCGGTTGAGGTCTGACAATGGAGGATAGTACAGAGATAATAGATTCAGAGAATTTTGTGCAAACAGTGGGATCAAGATGGAGAAAACAGTTCCCATGACACCACAGCAAAATGGCGTAGCAGAGCGCATAAACATAACTCTGAATGAACGTGCCAGAAGCATGAGGTTACATGCCGGTTTGCCCAAAATGCTATGGGCTGAAGCTGTCAACACTGCAGCCTACTTGATCAACCGTGGGCCCTCAGTTCCCTTAGATGGTGGAATACCAGAGGAAGTTTGGAGCGGAAAAGAGGTAAACATTTCGCATTTAAGAGTGTTTGGTTGTATCTCTTACGTACATATAGATTCTGCCAAAAGAAGTAAACTTGATGCCAAGTCTAATAAATGTGTCTTTGTTGGCTATGGTGGTGATGAGTTTGGTTACCGGTTTTGGAATTATGAAAATCGGAAGATCATCAGAAGCAGAGATGTCATATCCAATGAGAATTTGATGTATAAAGATAGATCAATCGCAGAATCAAGTAGCTCCACTACCGAAGCTGAAACAAAGGAATTTGCTGAGTTTGAGGAGATTTCTAGAAGTGATGTTCAGATTAGTCCTGAAACAGTTCAAGAAGAACTAGGTGCACCAGAACTAAGACGCTCCTCCAGAGTTCCTAAGCCAATCCAGCGTTATTCGCCTTCTTTACACTACTTGTTGCTAACTGATAGTGGTGAACCAGAGTGCTATGATGAAGCAATGCAAGTGGGGGATTCAGTCAAGTGGGAGTCTGCCATGAGAGATGAGATGGACTCGCTTATGTCAAATCAGACATGGGAATTAGCTGAATTACCACCAGGCAAGAAAGCTCTTCATAACAAATGGGTCTTCAGGATTAAAGAAGAACACAATGGAAACAAGCGCTACAAAGCTAGAATGGTTGTCAAAGGCTTTCAGCAAAAAGAAGGTATTGACTACAATGAAATTTTCTCTCCAGTCGTGAAGCTGACTACAATCAGACTGGTGTTGAAAATTGTAGCTGCAGAAAATTTACATCTTGAGCAGTTAGATGTAAAAACAGCTTTCCTTCATGGTGACTTGGAGGAAGAAATCTATATGAGGCAACCGGAAGGTTTCAAAGAAGCAGGCAAGGAAAACCTAGTATGCAGTTTAAAGAAGAGCTTGTATGGCTTAAAACAAGCTCCCAGGCAGTGGTACAAGAAGTTTGATAGTTTTATGAGCAGCAGCGGTTTCACAAGATGCCAAGCAGATCATTGTTGCTACATCAAAAGGTTCGACAACAGCTTCATTATCTTATTGTTGTATGTTGATGATATGCTCGTTGCAGGTTCAGATATGCAAGAGATTATGAATTTGAAGCGGGAATTGTCGAAGCAGTTCGCAATGAAAGACTTAGGTGCTGCAAAGCAGATTCTTGGAATGAGGATCAAAAGAGACACAAAGTCAGGGACTTTGTTGTTATCACAGGCTGAGTACATCAAGAAAGTACTCTCAAGGTTCAACATGCAAGATGCTAAACCAGTGAGTACACCTTTGGGTGTTCATTTCAGACTCTCCAAGGAACAGTCACCGAAGACAGAGGAAGAGCGTACACATATGACAAATGTTTCTTACGCCTCAGCAATTGGAAGTCTGATGTATGCCATGGTTTGTACCAGACCAGATATTGCCCAAGCAGTGGGAGCTATTAGCAGGTACATGAATAATCCAGGTAAGATACACTGGGAAGCAGTCAAATGGATCCTCAGGTATTTACGAGGTACCACAAACAAGACACTTTGTTTCAAAGGTGGAGATACGACACTAACAGGCTATGTGGATGCTGACTTAGCCGGAAATGTTGACATCAGAAAGAGCACTACAGGGTATGTCTATACTCTAGGAGGTACCGCAGTGAGTTGGGTGTCTCAGCTACAGAAGATAGTTGCTCTCTCCACAACTGAAGCAGAATATGTTGCTGTCACGGAAGCCAGCAAAGAAATGGTTTGGCTACAAAGTTTCTTGGAGGAACTGGGAAAGAAACAAGAAGACAATGTCTTGTATTGTGACATTCAAAGTGCTATCCATCTAGCAAAGAATCCGTCTTTTCATTCCAGAACGAAGCACATACAGTTGCGGTATCATTTTATCCGGTCACTTCTGGAAGATGGGATTTTGAAACTTGAAAAGATTAGTGGAGCTCAAAATCCAGCAGACATGTTGACAAAGACGGTGACGACTGACAAACTGAAGCTGTGTTCAGCTTCAGTTGGCCTGCAATAGTAACAAGACCGTGAAAGAGCTGCTGCATAAATCGAGGTGTGAAGACATATTGAAATCAGTCTTCAAGTGGGAGATTGTCAAGACAATTGTAAAGTGTCAAATGGAGGTGCCTAACTTGAGCAAATGTTAAATGGAGGTGCCTAACTTCTTGCCTAACTTGTGCAAATGTCAAATGGAGGTGCCTAACTTCTTGCCTAATTCCACCAATCCATCTCTTTTGAAGCCTATATAAACCCTTTAGCTCTCATTTGTTAGATATCTCAAAATTGGAGAATAAGAGAGAGTTTGAGAGAAAAGCTTGTGAAAGAATTTTGTGAGAAAAATTCTTGGGCATAATTGGGAGTGAGTTGTAGTTTGTGAGTGTTGTGAGTGGTTGTGAATTGCAAGTGTTGTAAACACTTTGTATATTTTCTCCCTTTAGTAAAACGATCTGCAGCGGGTCTGGAGACGTAGGCACAATTGGCCGAACTCCGTTATCAAATTGTGTGTGTTTTTTATTTCCGCTTTTATTTCGCTTTCTCACAAATCTGGTTATAGGGAAATTATGCTCTAATTTCCTAACAAAAACAGTATGAGATCGACCTTGGTAATCTCATGGCTTTCAACCCTTCTCACCATTTTCCTTCTTCAAGGTTTGCTTTCTTCTTCTTCCTTAATTTTCCTTATTTCTTTCGTTATTGCTCCATTTTATGTCCTTATATGTTTGATTTTATTTGTATTGTCATTTTCATGGTGAAGTGATTATGTTGATAATCATTGCTAATTTTATAGTTTGTAATTGGAACTATCTCTAAGGGTAAGCGAGCTTATGTTTTCTATATTTTGTAGCATACTCTGTTTTGCAAGTTTTTTCAAATGTGCTGGCTGCTTCAAGTTCATAATTATCTAACTAGTCGAGGTTACTATGTTTGATAATAACCTTATGATAACTGACAATTCGCCCCGCCAAGCAAATGGCAAAGTGATAAGGGTTTTCGGGATGTTCTCAGGTTTAGTTGGTTTCTTAGATATTCAAAAGTATATTTTGTGATTTGTGTTGTGAATTTGGTTTTATGAAAGCTCTTGATATGCTCAGGTAGAACCTAGTAAAGGAATGGCTACAGGAGGGCACCAAGTTAGTTCAAGCAATTGCAGATCCACTTTTCAACTCGCCTTCAACTGAAGATGTAGATGGACCTCTCCACTGACATCAAAATTACCTAGAGAGAAGCATGTAAGCTACCCCTTTTATTCACTATTTCATAGTTATTTTATTTTATATTTGTGCTTCAGATTTACTGTGTAATTAATATCACATTCTCTAATACTTGGACTTTGGTAAAATGGGGAAGCAGCTTTACAATTGGGTGAGAGGATAGTTTATAAATCTATACTGTCATATATAGATATAGACACTCACACACAAAGTTTCTTGGCTTAGTTGTAATTTTTTTAGAGTTTATGCACGAAAACCTTTGCCCCTTTTGTTTTTATGTTTGCCGTTCAACATATTGCATGCAAAAAACTAATTTAGTAAGTTGGGAACCAAAATTCATGACAACATGCATAAGTACTGTATATATGATGGTAAAACATAATGTCAATAAAAGTAGCTTTTGCCTAACAAACATAAGCAAAGGAACACAGGTTGCAGGAAATTGGAGACTACCTGTTTTCCTATGAAAACAATTTTGAACAGTGACCACTAATTACTCTCAGTGGTGTATAGTATTCTTTTTTTCTTTTTATCTTTATCTGAAACCAACAAGAAAAAACAATTTTATTGAAGTAAAATAGAGAAGGTAAATCGTCCACGAAGGAAGTGAAAAAGCTATACAAAAAGGGAGCCTCAAGGTACATCTAAAGGACCTAAAAAGGTCAGTCCTCAGAACCAAAAGTTATGCATATGTCAAAACCAAAAAAGAAGCCAAAAACCCAAAAGAACTAAAGCTAGCTAAAAGAAGTTGAGCCTCCTCTTTACTTCAACACAACTGTCCAATTCTGTTGAATGAAGAACAATTTAGTATGCTTTAATCCAGAAAAACTGATGTTTAGTTTCTACCTTTGTATTTTTCTTTTCCTTTGTTCTTTCCCAAGGTTGGGGGGTGGGGGTGGAGAACTGCTAAGAACTTTCTTATTGTTGATTAGTCATTACAATTTTTATTGTATATTTTATATACAATAACCCATAAAAGTGTTTTCTTAGATGTTACTCCTTTCTACCAATCTGCTGTGAAGATATATTTAGTAATGGTATTGTTAAATACAAATGCATCTGGATTGTGAGAGGAGGGGGGGAAGGTGAACATCTGATTCTCCAGAGGCAAGCATCATGAGATTGAGAACCAAGTTTTACTATTTTAGAACAGTGTTGATTTAAAGGAAGTTTCGGACTTTGGTGCTTCATTAATTAGTTGAGAGGATAAGTGGCAAAAAGTTGTATTTAAGGATTCATTATCATTGAGGGAACCTTGATGTTACTGTGGAAGCATAAAATGAAGTTAATGGTATTCGATCATTAATTGCATTTTCTGTCCATGTTGATATGCTTTTGTCAACTCAAGAATGTGTCTGGTGCTTACAAATGCTTTAAAAACTACCTACCATTTCTAGAACTCAATTTTTAGGTGCAAATATTTTAATTCTTGCTGTTTAACATGAAAACTAAGTTGCATAGTTATGTTTCATTTCAATTACCAAAGCCAAAGCCTCATACAAAATGGAACTGTTTGCCCAGAAGAGAGGTGAGTTATTTTTTTTAATTATCAGAATAAATGATCTTTCTGATTAGAAAATTCTTTATCTTTTAATTTTCCAATCTAAAATAGTGAGATATGGAATTTAAGGCTTGAGATCATCATTCTAAATGGTTTTGAATTTTGAAAATATTGATTTCAGTTTATTTATTTGTATTATCAATTTATCATAGGTTTTGGGATATCTTGCACGAATAAAAAACCGTAAAAAAGACAAGGTTGTATGGGATGAGCAAACTGGTACTTGGAAATGGAGCTATGGATATGATCGGTTTAATGATGATAGAGATGTGCCCATCATTGAGGCAAAGATGACTGATGGTAATTAGTTTAAACAAATCCTCACTCATTGCATTATATGCTACATGTATATGAAACAAATGTGCCAAGATATGTTGAATTGAAATATATTAAATATATAAATTCATGGAATATAAGACCCTGAATATCACACCGTAATATCACATTCATTTATTCATATATGAAATGACTTATCTAAGTCCGATTTTTTCTATTTCCAGAACCAGGAGAGTATCCTTTTACCACGAGACAAGCAGAAAAGAAACAGAGAGTTGAAAAGCAAGAAAAGAATCCGTTGCAGAACTCGAAACAAGCTTCTAAAGTTGGTGCTTTGCCCTTCCATCTCTTGTTAGGGTTTCTTTTGGCTTAGAAAGTTTCACCATTGGCTTCAACTTGATGTTAGATAAACCCGGTATTTAGTCATACAGCACATTAACTACATTTGCAAATTTCCTTAAATGTAAACTATTTTTTGTTGATTGTGATTGGACAATGTTCATGTTACTTCTGTTTCATCATTCAGGTGCAATCATCAGTGATTTGGTGAGTTAATATGATGACTTTGAAGACGTGTCAATTTTTTTATTTTTGCCTTATCAAAAAAGAAAAAGAAAAATTAAATTTAAGCTTCCATTCTCATGCTGAAAGGGTTTATGATCTAGGCTAGGTGGCCTCTTGGTATCTACCTTTTTTGTCCTTGCCCTCTTGACTCAATATTAACATTTACAGATGATTTGCATTTCACTTGCATTCTGGGCTACAAGGCAGGGTTGATCTGCTGTTTAACTGTTATTTGCATATTTCCATGAAGCACGTATTGACTTGGTACTATCCTGTGATTTCTATGGGCATTATCTTTTGAACTGACCTGCTGTAATTCTTTTTGAAGTTATTCCAGTTGTGATGGCTTTGGTAGAATGAGAATGAGTGATCCCTCAATCATACAGTCTAGAAGCTTGTGAAGTGTGTCCTGTTTTGCTGTTTGTTAAAACTTAAAAAGTATTGAGATCCAAGTCTTGGACCTAAATAGTTCTTGCACTTCTGGTTGTAGCAGGAAATCTCTTTTTGCATGTTATAAAACTTTGGGTGGTAGATTTATTTATTCCGAATTAAGGGAAAACAATTTTCTAGGTATTTTTCCAGTTGGCATTCAAAACTTTTCGATAATATTGTAAAACAAAGTCTGAGTGGACTCTTATCTGCAGCCATGTTCAGCTGGCTGCCACTGCTTTGCCCATCACAGGAACCAATTCCGCACCAAAAAAAAAAAATTACCCTAACACGAAATAGGGGATGTAGCTGGAATAGCTGCTACTTCAACAGCTAGTGGCGGTAAATTCGATAAAAAATTGCCAGGAGAAAAGGCTCCTTAAAAAAAAAAGCATTGCAAGGTTTGTACACTACCCCTGGCCATGCAGTAGCTTCAATGTGGTTGTTTCTGGAATGTCGCCAGACTTACCTGATTTGTTTTTGTTCAGTTCCTAGGTAGGGATGGCAAAAATCCCTGATCCGCTGGGGCTCTGATCTATTTGGGACGGATTTGAAGCACTTAAAATGGGACTTAAATCGGATCCGGGTCAAACTTTTTTGACACAGTTTGTAACCTGATCGGGTTTGGGTCAAACCATTACGTCCCGACCCGTCCCGTTTGATCCGGTATTTATATAATTATTTTTTAAAATGTTAAAAATATAAATGGAAAAACAAAACTCTAATGTCATATCTTTTTGTCTGTTTCTTTATACTTAAATTTTATATGTTAATTAATCAATTTAGTAACTTAAATTTTCTTTGTTTCTAATGTTCGTGTTTATAACAAACCATGGTTAAGTTATGAATATCGAAAATGTTGAATATATTTTTAAATTGAATTTTCTATGTTTTTCATTTTTTATTTTTTATATTGCTAATGTGATAAGAAGTTAATAAATTTCATGTCATTGGTTATTTTGGTGTTTGTACTTTATATTGAACTAGGTGTTATTTATTGAATGTAACTCATGTTCTACTAAATTTAAGTGTATATGTACTAATATTTAGTTATACTTTATGTTTATTTTAATTGCATGATTTTTTTTCTTTAATTAGGGAGTTAAATATTTTTTTTTCTAAAAAAATACAAAATGAAACGGGTCAGATCGTATATGGATCACTTCACCCCAAATGGGTTTGGGTTTGGAGCGGAAATTGAAAACCCATCCACAGCACGGGTCAGGTATGGAGTATGCCGATCCAACATCAATGCTATCCGTTGTCACCCTTATTCCTACCAGTTGTGGAAGGGACAGCAATAGGCTTCCAAGGAGCAGACTCAGAACGTTCTAAACAAATTAATATATGATATTTATTATGTATTTCCAGGCAGAGTTAATAATTTGTTATTAATTGTTCTGAGCAGTGTTTTGATTACCCTCCAGTGACTTTATTTTACATAGTTATATAAGGACAAAAAGAAAACAGGTTTCATGGTGCCAAATCTAACAATGACTTGATTTCATGAAAACTCTTCGATAGTCGATGCTGAAAGCTGTGTGACAAATTTCATAGAAGTTTAGCAACTTCATAGCATTCAACATGCGACCCTAAATAATACAATTCCCTTTTGGAGAAGTCACAATTTCACAACAAATAATATCAGTTCTATCTGAATCTTGTGGTCCACAACTGCAAGTCTCTCGTTGACAGACAAAATAAAATGGATAATATGAATTTTGAATTTAAAATTTTAAGGAAAAAAATATATATTAAGTTTATTTTCTTTTTCTTCGAAATTAGAACCCCCCAACACCACAAAAAACTTCTTTTCTCATGTAAATGTAATAAAAAAGGTAAGGTTTTTGTTCTTTAATAGGGCTTTTAAGTTACAGTATAGTCTTGAAAGAAGCTTGACAGGGAAAAACAGAGGATTCTTACATTATCTTCTTCTTCATGGAATCATCAAATAAAGAGCATTCTCTGTTCGCACAACTTGTTGCTACATTTGCACATATTCGTTTTAAGTGTACAACTTCCATTTTTTTCAGTACAAACATATACCGTACAATTCTATAAACACATAGAGTTTCTTTTTGTATCAAAAGCCAGAAGAAAATATTAAAGTTTCAAGCTTTACACTGATAATGGGTAAAGCAAGTCTACGAGTTGTTCAACATGGTAACCAAGATGTTGTGTTCTATAATTCTAATATTAAGATTCCATGTGGAGCTCAAGAGAATGTCAGGTTCAGAAATGGATTTTTTGCAAGTGTTGGTCAAGCTGGAATTGGGTTTGGGATTTCACCAAACTCTGCAAGTTCTTTAGACAAGAGCACAGAACTGTCAATGCCTGAACCAGGTTTTAGGATTGATAGGATTCCGCAGTTGGTTTTCGCTGAGGCGTTAGAGATTGGGAAGAAGGTTGTTAAGACGAATAAGGGTGGTTTTAAATTGAGAATTAAGATTGGAAATCCATCGCTGAGGAAGTTGATGAGTGGAGCAATAGCCGGGGCAGTGTCGCGCACTATTGTTGCTCCGTTGGAGACTATAAGGACGCATTTGATGGTGGGGAGCTGTGGCAATTCTACAAGTGAAGTGTTTGATGCTATCCTGAAGAGTGATGGTTGGAAGGGCTTTTTCAGAGGCAACTTGGTTAATGTCATCCGGGTTGCGCCAAGCAAGGCTATCGAGGTCTGTAATACATGATTTCATTGTTTTATGTTTAGATTTGGAAATTTATGTGATTAATTTTCTATGGATTGACTGACTTGTTTCTCTTTCTGTTTAAATGACAAACTTCAATACTGATAATTTCGTGTTGGTAGTTTGTCCTTTTCTCGCATTGCATTGTCCACAAGCTTCTGTTTGAGGTGATCAAAACCATGTTTTGGCTAAGAAATTACTATTGATGTGCAGCAAAAATGTGATATTTCTGATTAAAAGGGAGGGCAGTTGTAGCACTAGTTGTTTTTGTCAAAAATATAAATCTTTCTAAAACATCAGTTTGCTTTGTCTTTAATCTACTTAATTATGAAAAATAATCACTCTCCACCAAATGATTTAGTTCCTCAATTTTGTAATTGAACTCATAAGCTAACTATTGAAGTCCTGAACACCTAATAATGTGATATAGGTTTCTTATAATGTCATCATGCTCTCTGCCTAAGAGAATTCTGGTTAGTGTGTTTCTTTTTCTCTCTAATTTTCTAGCAACTTTCCTTGTGATACAGAGGGCATGGTCGCAAAACTTGTATAAGGCCTATGTTACAGGCTGACAACAACGGCTGTTCTGCACTCCTTGATTCATCTGTTTTGAAGGGTTTTCTCAGCAGATGAATGACACCTTCCAAGCTATTTATGAACACATAGTAATTAGTATTTGTTTTTGATACAACTGCCTTTTTCTTTTTGAGATACCAGAACCAAGTACCTAAATTTAGTTCAACAGGATTAGGCTATTTAATCTGAAATATAATCGAAAGCACCAGAGTCTTGCATGTCCTGTTATCTGACATTAGGATGTACCAATGCCCTTTCTGATTATTGGTGGTGAACATTTCTGCAGTTATTTGCTTATGATACGGTTAAGAAGCACTTGACACCTAAACCTGGGGAACAGCCCAAGCTTCCTTTTCCTGCTTCATCAATTGCCGGTGCTGTTGCTGGAGTTAGCTCTACCTTGTGCATGTATCCTCTTGAGTTGCTCAAAACTCGACTAACCATTCAGGTAAATCAAGCCTTGAACAGGATTAATGAACGCGTGAACATGTCTTGATTCATATGTAGTCGACTTTATCCCATTACTAACAGCTTTTAATCTGATTGCAGAGAGGATCATACAAAAACCTTTTAGATGCATTCTTAAAAATTGTATGGGAGGAGGGACCTGCAGAGCTCTACAGAGGCCTTACTCCTAGTCTAATAGGAGTAATTCCATATGCTGCGGCCAATTATTTTGCGTATGATACACTAAGAAAAGCTTACAAAAAAGCTTTTGAGCAGGAGGAAGTTGGAAATACCATGACTCTTCTGATTGGATCAGCAGCTGGTGCAATATCGAGTAGTGCAACTTTCCCCCTTGAGGTGGCCAGGAAGCATATGCAGGCAGGAGCTCTCAATGGAAGACAGTACAAAAACTTGCTTTGTGGTCTTGCAAGCATCCTTGAGAAGGAAGGACTCCCAGGTCTGTATAGAGGGTTGGGCCCAAGCTGCATGAAATTGGTCCCTGCAGCTGGGATCTCTTTCATGTGCTATGAGGCATGCAAGAGGATATTGATTGAGAAAGAAGAGGAACTTTTATGATTCCCTGTGACTTACCACCTTTTAGCGTCTGAATAAAGATAGGTCTTTTTGAGGTTTTTCCTATTTTTGGGAAAATATCAAACTAGTTATCATGGTAGCAAAAAGGTTTACCATATTTTGTCCTTGTGGTTTCTCTCTTCATCTTATAGGATTTCTTTGAAGAATCTCTGCCAAAGATGATATGTTCAAGTGGTTCTTTGAGGACTTGTTTTCTCATTATAGATATGTAAGCTTTTGTTTGGAAGAATCAAACCCCCTAGAAAAAGAGAATTCCGTCAGTCACTTGTCATTTAATTATTCTGTTGAAGGCGATCATTCGATCAATATCTTCTGTTGTTCTCTCCACTCTAAACTTCCCCATACTTCTCCTACAGCCTTTTCTCAATTGTATGTAGATGTAGTGGTAAACGGTAATCAGGTTGTCGTTTGTATGATTGAAGGAAGAAGCATAAATGGAATACACAAGGGCAATATCCCCACATGCTGTTACACTTCATTTGCATATTTGCTTTTCTTTCACTAGTCAAATCATTTTGGAGTTTAAATGGTTTCTCTTTTCAACACCTCACTGGAATTGTTTTCGTCCTTAAAATGTTAACATGCAAAACTCTACCATGGAATTTTCTCCCCCCATAAATTGTTGCAAGTGATTTGAAGTTATTGCATCAGAGCAATCCACATTATATTGTAGTTTTGCAACACTTTCAACTCAGTTGCTTTTTCAACTTATACTTGCAAAGGTTTGCTAAATCATAGGCTGCAACGTCCAAGATTTCAAGTTGGTTGCCACTGCAACCATGGGTCGCTATCTGCTCAACTAGTCAAGAAATATATATATATATATATATATATATATATATATAATGGAAGTTGCCAAAGCAAAAACAACACAAGATATTCTGGATTCTTCTTGTCAATCCAAGGCAAACAATGAAGGTTAGATCGACAATAAGTAAATGAAATTCACAAATGCGGATTAAATCAAGTCCTTCACCATCTTACTTCACCATAATAACATCATCATCACATCACATCAGGTAACAAAAATAGAAGCCAAATAATTAAAAAAAGAATCAGCTAGCAAAATTGAATATTGAATAGTAAACATATGGTGATTCTAGGGTCTTAATGTAAAATTTTCACAGTTACAAAAACCAACTAGGACCACAAGGTCAAAAAGACACCCCCACAATCAAAGAAACCGACTAATTAAGTGCCTTCACCGATGCTAGAGTACTAAAATCAAACCAAACTGGATAGAAATAAATAATTCGTTCTAACCCTGCTCTTCCCCATTACCAGCTTCCCTCTCCTCAGCAGCAGCTGCCATCAGTTCATCAAAGTTTGCAGTCTTCCCCAGCAATATTTCAATCTGAAAAGTAAGATTTACAGTTGCAGAATATCATCCTCTCAAGCAAGATTATAAAAATATATATATTCATATGCATATATTACAATGAACGAAACAGCAAAACTGCAATCATAAAGACAAATTTGGGAGAGAAATCAACACTACTGATGGCACCACCACTTAACAACAAATATAAAAAATATTTAACCACTAAATTTGACTAGTAAAAACTTGGAGCACTCAATATAGACCCTATACCTAGCAAAAATTGAAGGAATAAAAGGAGAACTTTTCACTGCAAGGTTTCAAATTACATGCTTTTTATATGGTAAACCACGGAGTAAGCTAAAGCAGGCACAAACGCAGTTGTATTCATTACCTTGGCTTTCTGGACAGGTCTCGCTCTTGTTTCATCCTTCATATCAACTGTTGAGGTCATGATCTCTGCAAACAGTGCATGATAAATAACTATAAATATCAAACCTTGATAGTTTGATTAAAATATGTATAGCAGATGGAAGACAGAAAATCTTACTCTTCTCAACAGCCAAACCATTGTTTTTCAGAATTTCTGCAACAGTGACAACTGTGGCAATTGCTGCAAATACATCAAGGATAAACAAAGAAAAAATATATATATCAAACGCAGGATATAGCATCAAAAAAATGAATATATATTGAAAACAGAAGACCAAAAAGACTTTAAACTGTTGACAAAAATTGAGGAGGTGAAGTATACCCATTCCAAGGGCAGAGAGTTCCACCTCATTGTGCTGCTGCATATACCTCTGCAACCCAAAACAAATACATCATTAAATGAACGAAAAGCATTCCAATACTTAAAACAAAGAGAAAGAAAAATCGATTTACAATCAAGTACATAAACCCTAGATCCCCAGAAAAGAAAAACCCTAAACCTAAACCTCTGCTAAGTTTCAAGAGACAAAACTCTAGAAACAACGAGAAACATATTTTCCATTTAAATCGAATTTCATGAATCGGGTACAACTGAGCAAAATAAACATCCCAAATCTGAAACCAAAAAAAGAATAAACAATTCGTTCTATTAGTGAGCAAGGAAACAGACCTTGGCGAGATTAACGTAGAAAAACAAAGGCTTCTTGGTGTTGGAGACTTGAATCCGGTTCTTCTTGATGGAATCTCCGGCCAAGTTCAGGTTGTTAACTCCATCTGCAATCTCTTCCATTTTTTTTAAAAACCCTAACCCTAGTTCAGTATCGATGTCCAAAAGTTAAAAGTAAAAACAAGTAGGGGATTTGAGGTCGATTTTTCTTTTATAGGGGGAAGCTTCAGATTCATTAACAATTATTTACTAGTCCAGATCCAATAAATTATCATTTAGGTATAACTGTACAGAAAAGATCAAGACCATGAAAATTATCTTAAATTTATATTTTAATAATAATATTACGTAAATAAATTATTATTATTTTTTTTATTTTTTTTAAAATATAACACCTTTTACTGGTCAGAGACTACCGACAACGGAAGACAAGAACTATCGGGACCAATGATTCGGACAAATGACTCGGATAACCACTCCCAATAATGGAAGGGATCTACTCCCAATATGGAGAGAAATTTACTCATACAATTACGTTTTTAGATAAATACATATGAGAACTTGAACCTTAGTAGCTTGGAAAATTTTGAATTTTCCAACCACGAAGGGACCTTGTGTATAAATAAATTATTTTAAAATGTTTAAATTGTACCTTTCAAAGTAAAGAAAAAGAATGTTTAAATATTTTTTAAAAACAATAATTGTCTTGCTTTATATAATATTGAATTCAAACAACTTTAGGCTGATAGAATTGACAGTTTAACCCCTAAGTATCGCAGAGAACTACAATTGTTTTTTTATATACAATAATGAGAATATATATTTATATGTCTAAATAAGTATTTGAATCTTGGTGGTTTGGAGGATTTTGAAGCCTCCAACCACCAAGGTAAGGGATCTTGTGTTCCCAGTATATCATTTTGGTTTCAATAATATTAATTTCTTTGATAGCTAATACCTTAAAAAGGGATATTATTAAAATCCTCCCAATAGTTTGGATTATTAAACAAAAATCACCTATTAATTTTATTTATGGTCATAATACCTCATATAATTTTATTTTATAACCAATCTCCCTCGTATTGTTAATTTTTGTTAACTTTATAAGTAAAATTACTTATTTATCTTTTAAAAAAAAAATTATGGATCTCCACTTTCCACATGTACGATCAGATAAAAAAAATAAATAAATAATTTGTCTAAAATATAAAACAATTAAAAAAAAAATTAAAACTGACAATAATAAAAAAATTGGTTATAACATGAAATTTTAGGAAATATTTTCACTATAAATAAAATTATAAGGTAATTTTTCTCTAATACTCTAAACTACGTTGATAATTTTAATAATATCTCTTTTAAAATATATCCAATTTGTTCCTCCAACCAATTTTTTATTAGTTAATCAAACGAAAATTGCAAAAAGATGACTTTACCTTTTTTTTTTTTTTGAATGAGCTAAAAGCATAATCTTTCCCTCGAACCTTTACATATTTTATAAAAAGTAAATAACATCCGGATCCCCTAAAAGTTTATACTTCTAAAATCGAAAATAATATTTGGGTTTAGTGGAAATAAACTTCTCTACTGTTAATCAAATTTCATATAATATAGTTAACTAGGTTTAACTGTAAAAAAAAACTAAAATATCCTAATATAATATAAAATATTATTAAAATTTATTAAAAAAATTTCACACTTAAACCTGGTTAATCGTTAAATTGGAAGAAATTTGACTAATAGTAGGGAAAGTCTTTACTAATAAACTCTAAAGTTATTTCTATTTGTAGAAGAGCAAATCTCAAAGAGACTGAGTGTTATTTACTCATATGTATATATATATTTAAGGTTTGGAAAAATCTTGACTTAAAATTATTATTTCAATATCTATTTATTCATTTGCTCTTAATTCAACAGTAGAAATATTGAAGTCACACAATTTAAGTAATATATTTTTTTTAACAATATTTAAGTAAAATTTTTAAGTTGATATAGCTTGATCTCAATATACATACATACATATATACATATATATATATATATATATTCGTCTGCAGCAGTCCTAAACCTGCCATGGAATGCCATGGAAACAGCCCAAATGTTAGATGGGAAAACCCAACAGTTAGATGGCAAAGAGATGTCTACCCTGGAGAAGACACAATAAATCGTGCGAAATACGGTCTTAATGGCGGTGCCTTTGGTAGTTTTATTATTTTATTTTTTTGAAGGGGTGTCTTTGATAGTTATACTTATACGCAAGGCTAGCAAGCTAATTCTCTAAAACCTGTGGTTTTGTGCTATTTAGACATGTTGAATATTGGATTTGAGACTGATAATCATACATTTGGGCCATTGATTAAAGCATGTAAAACTTGTTTCTTCTTTGGAAATAATTGGTCGCCTTGTACATGCTCATATGGTTAATTTTGAATTCAATGATAGCCCCTGTTAATTTAATTTTACTCTTGAGTTCATGAGATGAGAACTGCACAAGTGTTATTCGATAAATGATTAAACTCTTGAGAGAGATGTGGTTATGTGAACGACAGTGATTGAAGGGTATGAAAAAATGGGGATTTTGAGATGCGGGACCGTTGTTCGAGAGAATACGCGCCCGTCTTTGGCGGAGGCATGCACCTCCTCACCGAAGAAGGCCCTCCCTGCCCTCCTCTAGTCCTCTGGGCTCTGGCTAATGAGAAGATCAGGTTTTCCTCCACTGATGTGGCTAGATATGGTACTGTCCTATTCCATCAATCAGAGCAATATTTCAAAGATAATATCAGAGCAGTCATGTTCCTATTTCAATTTTGTTGCATAATTTTTCAGCACACGAGATAAAACCTGCTTATACTAAGCACCTGCAATTGTACAGCACAAAATCAGATGGAAAATTTTGCCTCTAACCTATATAAAAACAAAACCTAATATAATGGGGGCATCAGATTCAATCTAACAACCAATAATCTTAAAGCCACAATGTTTACTGCTCAGACCAAAACCAACCTCAATTATATAAAAGTTGAAGCCTTCCATATATTGAAGAAAGTATTCTCATTACTTAAGGATACTTGCTGGAGAATTAACAGCCAACAAAACATGATTTTCTAACAATAACCCATTAACAAAAACATTCTCTTACAATAACCCATCAACAAAAATAAGAGTCCCAACAGCTCCAACAGAAGTACCAGTAGGCAGTAGCACTCCTCGCCAAGTACCTCTTAAAGAACACCAACAAGAATCAAAATCCGAGGGCTGTATTTGTCAAATCTATTTCCAACCTGTAGTTAGTCTTCAGCAACTATTTTGATTTCAAACCATTTTTATGAGATAATAATATTTACTCCTCTAACTATTAAACATGCCAAAAGTGAGGTAGAAGCATGCCTAATCCCAACCACTTGCAACAATGGAACCGTAACTGTATTCATTTTCGTTCGACCTAGCAGCAAAAGCATCCATATCAGTAGGAGCATAACCATCACCACCAGAATAAAGAGCATAAGAACCCGAATTATGAGCACCACAATTATCAGCATTGGAGGAATGAGCACCAGCGTAATTAAGAGAGCTGGCAGCAGCAGCATATCCAACAGTATTATACACATCAGCATAAGTGTCCACAAATGAGTTCACATCACCATTACTATTAGCACTTGAATAGTAGTAATCACTCTGAGACTGGGTACTTCTTCGAAAATCGGAGCCACCAAATTTGCTTCGTCCATACCTGAAGGATCGACCACTACCAACAAAATTCTGAGCAGACTGGCTAAGCCAAGAGGGAACTTCTTGTTTTGCCTCCTGCATTACTTCAACCAGTGCCTTCGCTAGTGGCATGTTCTTGTCACTGAAGAATGCAGTTGCCAGGCCAGATTTTCCAGCACGGCCTGTGCGGCCTATCCTGTGAACATAGTCATCTATATCTTTCGGAAAGTCAAAATTGATGACATGGGCAACATGTGGGATGTCCAGGCCTCGAGAAGCAACATCTGTTGCCACCAAAATGGGAGTGGCTCCACTTTTAAAATACCTCAGTGCTCGTTCCCTCTCCTTCAGAGTAAATTATACTTGATTAGGAAACGAGCAGGCAAATATGATGAAATAAGACAAGCAGATATCAATTACTATCATGGTCAATCCTTGAGAGCAATATTAAACAAACAGGCAGATATAAACAGGAAGCCAAGTAACTACTAACTACTACTATCATCAATCCTCAAAGAAAAAAATAAACAAAGAAGCAAAAAATAGTGAATTGAGCCCAATAGAAAAGTCTGCCATTACTTGCGATCTAAATAGGAAAAGAAATGAATCAAATAAAGAAACAGTCTAAAAAAGTCCAAGACAGAAAAATACACCTCAAAATATAGTTTTCTACAACTGCAGTAGCATATAAACCATATTAGGATTGAGAAACATTGAGCATGAAAAGATAGTAACAGTGGCACACCAACATATAAAATTGGTATTGTGCCAATGTCACTTGAGAAAGCAACTGTAGATTCAAATTCTTAGAGCTCACATTCAAAACCAAAGCTTAGTGCCAAGAACTAGAACAGAGAAAAAAAGCTAATTGGAAGCTCTTCAACAATTATGGTACAACAAAAGCTCCATTTTGCAACCAAAATAGAAACTCAGAATCTTTCCTTTATCGAAAATCTAAAATGATATTTGTAAAGTTAACCAAAAACACTTCCCTGGGTGTCATATTGGTCTCATACTTGAACAATTTTGTTGTCTATTCTAATTTGATGAATACTAATAAGAAGATATATGTCCTATGTCTTTCAGCCAGCAGATAGCAGAGGAAAATGAAATTGATAGATATGGTGGAAAAATTTAATAAGTGTGGAAATACCGAAATTTATCTCCAATTATTCTAGAAGATTTGTGATGAGGACCGAGACTCGCGCGGCTTGGGTCGCGACATGGACAAATCGCGGGCAAAGTTTCTGAGGACAGTTTGTTCAAAATCAACCAAAAGCAATTAGAGTTCAATTAGATTTCCTTTTTAGGTTTTTATATTTTATTAGGATTCTATTCTATTTCCTATTTAACATGTATTAGGATTCTAGTTTATTTCCTATTTTAATTACCTATTGTGTTAGGCGTTTAATTACTATTAGATTTGTTTTAGGAATTAATTATTAGGAGTTTATTTGCTTTCCTAGTTGAATTGTTTTAGGATTCTATTTTAGTTATTTCCTATTAGAGTTGTATTAGGTTTTTATTATTGTTTTCTATTAGGACTAGGTTAGGTTTAGTAAGTCATTATAAATAGCCTAAGTTTTTATTCAATAAGATATTATTCAGTTATCAATAAAATTGAGAGAATTCTCTATTTTCGGCTTTTTCAATCTTGGGCTAGTTCTAAGGCTTAATAACCTAGATCTAGATTAATCGGATTTTCTTGAGATTTCGCACTCAAGAATCGCTTGGGCTAGAACAAGGGCTAATTAACCCGCGTTGTAGAGAGTTGGTGATCCCTAATTAAGGTGATCTAACTCAAATCTATCGTGTGTGTGAATTAATTGTGGTGCAAGTTAGGGTTTGTTGTTGGCTCTAGACTTAGGCCCTCAACAATTTGTTTCCTATTATTCTAGGAGACTTATTTCCTATTTTACCTGTATTAGGAGTCTTCACTTGTTTCCTGTTTTAGAGTTTTATTAGTTCTTTTTTCCTAGTTAGTAGGTGCTAGAATAAAGGAGATCAATTACAGAATAGCTGTCATATCTATCTATATATAACTCGGCATTTTTTCTGGTTTATTATTGAAATAAGAAAAGAAGTCAAATAGAGGTTTTCCTCCCCTTTCTTCATGGTATCAGAGCACGATCTGAGCCATTAATATTCGGATGACCAAATACAGCACCAAATATGGCATGGCCGGAGACAAGGGAAGTTCAAGCTTCGAAAGTCACGTCCAATGACGGGACTGCTGTTCCCAGCAATCCAGGCGGACCCGAAGGTCCTCTCAACAGCAGCAACAATTTTATCCTTCCTATCACTAGTCACAAACTCAATGGCAACAACTGCATCCAATGGTCCCAATCTATCATGATGTTCGTTTGTGGGAAAGGGAAGGATGATTATATCACTGGTGCAGCAGTCCCTCTATCGCAAGAAGACCCAAAATATAAAACCTGTAAATCGGAGAATAATATGGTGATGTCATAGCTCCTTAACTCAGTGATTAATGAGATTGGTGAAAATTTCATATTCTATAGGACAACCAAAGAGATTTGGGATGCAGCGAAAGAAACATATTCCAACTCTGACAATATGTCAGAAATCTTTGAAATAAAGAGTGTGCTTCATGATCTAAGACAAGGTGATCTCACTGTGACTCAATACTTTAATATCTTAAATCGTCATTGGCAGCAGCTGGATGTATTCGAAGAATTGGAATGGAAGTGCATCGAAGACAGCATCAAATAAAAGAAGGTTGTTAAAAAGAAACGAATCTTTAAGTTCTTGCTTGGTCTCAACAAGAATCTTGATGAAGTCCGAAGCAGAGTTCTGAGTACTAAACCATGCCCTCAATCCGAGAGGCATTCTCCGAGGTACGAAGAGAGGAAAGTAGAAAAAAATTGATGCTTGGAGATTCCACTGTAAACGACCTTGGTGTGACCACTGTAAACGACCTGGACACACTAAAGAGACATGTTGGAAGATACATGGCAAACCTGCAGACTAGAAACCATCCAGACAGCAACATGACCAAGAAAGTCGAGGTCACAGGTCATGGGAGAAGAGACTCAATCGGCCGAATATGTTGCCTTCAGCAAAGAACAGATGGAGTTATTACAGAAGCTGATTAGCCAATCTCACCAATCCCAACCTGGAAACTCTATTATTAGGGCCAATTCTCTCGCACAAAAAGGTAAATTTTCATGTGCTCTAAATGTCAAAACAGAGAACACAAAACCATGGATCATTGACTCTGGAGCCTCGGATCACATGACTAGAGATGCATCACTATTTCAAACATATAATCCATGTTATGAAAATTATAAAGTTCGTATTGCAGATGGGTCTGTATCTACTGTTGCTAGGACAGGTTCTATTGTTATTTCTAAAATTCTTGTTTTAAAGAATGTTTTATGGGTCCCTACTTTGAGCTGCAACCTGCTGTCCTTTAGCAAGATTGTAAGAGATCTTAATTGTGTTACTAAATTTTTCACTACACATTGTGAATTTCAAGACTTGGATTCGGGGAGGACGATTGGCAATGCTAAGGAGTGTGCGGGGCTCTATCTTCTCAAAGTCGATGATCTTCTTGATGAACAAGCTCCAAACTCAAGTCGTGTAGGGTTAGCCAGTCATTCTCATAGGAATTGTTTCTTAGTTGATAGTTATGACAATAATAGTACAATCATGTTGTGGCACTATAAGTTAGGTCACCTAAATTCCATTTATCTGCAAAAGTTGTTTCCATCGTTATTTAAGAATAAAAATACAAATTCTTTCCAGTGTGAAATATGTCAACTGTCAAAACAAGTTCGAAGTTCCTATAAAAATCAACCTTACAAAGCTTCTCACCCTTTTTCCATCATACATAGTGACGTTTGGGGCCCATCTAGAGTCACTAATGTCTCTGGTGCGAGACGGTTTGTGTCCTTTGTTGATAACAATACTCGAATCACTTGGACATTTCTTATGAGAGAAAAATCAGAAACCTGCTTTGTTTTCAAAAAATTCCATTTGATGATCCAAACACAATTCCAAGCAAAAGTCTAATTCCTTAGAACTGACAATGGTAGAGAGTACTTCCAGTCCACTCTAGGAGATTACCTATTAAGTCATGGAATAGTCCATCAAAGTTCCTGTGTCATCACGCCTCAACAAAACGGGGTAGCCGAGAGGAAAAATAGGCATCTCCTAGAAGTTGCTAGGTCTCTCATGTTTACTACCAATGTTCCTAAACATTTTTGGGGTGAAGCGGTGCTCTTTGCTACTTACCTTATCAATAGAATGCCATCTCGAGTACTTGAGTTTCAAACACCTTGTCAAACACTCATCCACACTTACCCTCAAACTCGTATTATTTCCTCTCTTCCTTTGAAAGTGTTTGGGTGCTCAGTCTTTGTCCATATCCACAAACAGAACAGAAGCAAATTCGATCCTAGAGCCCAAAAATGTCTCTTCCTAGGCTATTCCCCTAATCAAAAAGGTTACAAATGTTACTCACTGCCACTAGAAAATTCTACCACTCAATGGATGTCACCTTCTTTGAAAACCAGCCATTTTATGCAAAAACTGATATTCAAGAGAGAATTCAAATACTCAAGAATATCAGTTTTGGACTGTTGAAAGTGCAGAAAATACTGCTAAAAACACTGTATACTACCCAACTCCTAAAACCTCTCAATCCGATCCCTCACATGCACCAGTCCAATCTGATACCTTACCTGTCTCAATCCTACCCGAAAACACTCAGCCATTAATATTCGGATGACCAATTACGACACCAAATACGGCATGGCCGGAGACAAGGGAAGTTCAAGCTCGGAAGTCACGTCCAATGATGGGACTGCTGTTCCCAGCAATCTAGGCGGACCCGAAGGTGTTCTCAACAGTAGCAACAATTTTCTCCTTCCTATCACTAGTCACAAACTCAATGGCAACAACTGCATCCAATGGTCCCAATCTGTCATGATGTTCGTTTGTGGGAAAGGGAATGATGATTATATCACTGGTGTAGCAGTCCCTCTATTGCAAGAAGACCCAAAATATAAAACCTGGAAATCAGAGAATAATATGGTGATGTCATGGCTCCTCAACTCAATTATATGGTTCTGCTCTGGTCTCTCGAGGGGTCAACTTCTCAAACAGTAACAAACGGAGATGTATACATGATAGATTGGTTTATTATTTAATTCTCACTGAAAATGAGTAACAACTTTTTACATATGATAAAATTAGGTAATTTAAGTGAGTTTATAAATTACTTATAAGAGACATATAGTATATTTTCGTTTTTTATTCATTTTGTGGGATTAACAAACCTTTTAATTCATTACAACCAAACAATAATAATAAGAATAAATTGAATTCATAACCCAATTACCCTTTGCATTTTGTCACCATGTATTGCTGTTGCCGGAAAACCATTCATGGACAACCAGTGTTCTAAAGCATCTGCTCCTCTCTTGGTCTCCACAAAAACAAGAGTTAAGGCAAGCTACAACTAACAACTGGTTAGAAGTCTTCTTTCAGAAATTCAGAACAATTGAGCTCTATTTATTATGCATAACAAATTTGAATGAATTCTTACGTACCACAACAATATAAGAACCCAAAACCATGCTTTTACTTGTATGATTGTCATATACAGAAAGACATGTTATTTGAACAAGATGAGAGATAAAAATACCTTGCCACGGGTTCCATTTGCCTTTTGAGCACACAGAAGTTGCATAAGATGGCTTCTTTTGTCCATGTCCTGAACTAATTCAATTCTTTGTGCAATCAAGTCAGTGCTAGAACCAACTTTCCCAACAGTCAGAAATATGTAATGTGAAAGAAAATCAGATGCAAGTCTCTGCCAAGTGAAAACAATGGGCAATGTGAGAGTGCAGCCTGGTGAGGTTCTGTACAAAGGGCTTTAACAATGAATATTCCGAAGTCAAAATTCCTTTAGATTCACAACTTATATAATCAGTTAGGCACAATTTAAAAATGATAATATTAGAAAGAGGAATTGCATCCAAAAAAGAAAAAGTTGGGCAAGAGTGAACAAACCTGTATATCATCAGGAAATGTAGCACTGAAAAGCATAGTCTGCCTTGTTCCTGGGGGAGGCATGTCCACTTGCTGAACAATCTTCCTAATCTGACGCTCAAAACCCATGTCCAACATTCTGTCAGCCTCATCCAAGGCCAGATACTTTATCATTTTAAGAGAAACTCTTTCTCTCTCTATCATATCCACCAGTCGTCCAGGAGTAGCAACTAAGATGTCAACACCTTTCTCCAAACTGTATAACTGCACCATTTTAAAGTTGAAGATACATCAACAACAACTCATCCTTCCTATTTTATGTGAGTAATTGGACCACCAACAATTTAAAGTAATATCAGATACAATACAAAAATCTTAACAAACTTTTCTGGTCTTGATTTCCCCTACCCACAGTATTTATGAGCAAATTAATTGAATGTAGAAAAGCAAAGGGAACCTGTTGAGCAATGGGTGTGCCTCCGTAAGCAACCACAACTTTGACCCCTGTCTGGTAAGCAAACTTGTTGGCCTCATCATGTATCTGACAAGACAACTCCCTAGTAGGAGACAGAATAAGAGCAGTCGGGTAGGCGACCCTGACCCTAGCACGACCCTGATCCGGACCCGACACGACCTGGTCAAAACGGTCCCTCAAAATCCGAGAAATGATAGGGAAACAAAAGGCAGCTGTTTTTCCGGAGCCAGTCTGGGCACAGGCCATCAAATCACGGCCAGCCATTACGATGGGTATGGCGTGGCGCTGGATTGGGGTGGGCTTCACGTACTTGCGCCTCTTGATGTTGTCTCTCAATGCTTCACACATATCAATCTCCCCAAAACTCTTCACTGCTGCCGGTATATCGGACCCAGTCGCCTCCACGGGTACGTCCTCATACGCATCCAAGTTGATGACGTCACTCCTATTAGCATCGTCTGTCAACTCTACTTTGTCCAACTCGTCAGTGATGTCGTATGGTGTTGGCCTTTGTCTTAGGTTGGAGTTTGGGCCGGTCCGACCGCGGCCGCGGCCACGACCGAGTTGCCTGAGGTGAGGTGGTAAGTATGTGGGTCGAGTGGGACGAGTTTGGTGAGTGAGGTTGTAGGTTGAGTGAGAAGCGACATCAGCCCAGGCCATCTCTTCAGTGTACAAGAGAAAAGAGAGAGTGAGAGGGTTTTGAGAAGAGGAAGACGAAGAAGTGAATGACATTACATTACATTATAATATAATATTAAGGAATACGTAGAGAGCCGTCTAGGAAAAAGAGCAAATAGTCAGTCGAAGTCCCGAGGTGAGGACCCCAAATGCCTTTCCGATTCAGTAGGAGATTTGCTTTTTCATTTTCTTTTTGGACGTAATTGTCCTTGTGACGTGGCCACTGCCAGCTCGGCTTTCTAGTTTCTACACGCTATTAATTGGAACTTATATGAAGAGTCGAAGAAGCCAAAGGGTTGTGGAAATTGGAATTGGTTGGGCGAATTGTAAATATGAAAACCACTAACCAAATGCTGATGCTGATGCCTTATGCTGATGCTCATTGCAGGGCTGTGGCTGTCCCTTCCGCTTCACGTGTCATATCCTCACTTTCTAAAAGCAATTGTTGAAGGTTTAATCCTTGGATTTACGGAATTTAGAAAACATGGGTATGATGCCAGAATTGAACTCTCAAGAGTTTTATTTTGACTCTAATACACCAAAATCTTCCTATATTTCTTTATTCTTATTAACTTGTTTCTCAAGGATTTTTATATATCAAAGTCTTTAGCAAGCAAGCCCTGTATGCCATGCTAATAGGGGTGAGAGGTCATTTTTTGTCATCACATTTCAATATCATCAAATAATTTCTTCACTTACTAATGTGGATATCGGCATACATTTGTCAATGTCCTTGCTAATAATTCTCAGAGTGAAACAAGAAAATAAACTTCTGAAGAAAAGTTAACTTTGGTAAAAACAATAAATTGCAATATCCTAAGTATTATTTTAAACAAGCATGTACATCAAATTACGCCAAAACGCAATTACAACCTGGTAAATAATCATATACGGCAACAAGTTGCCCCAACATTTGATGATAATTTCAACAAAATGCACGACATGTTTTTTATTGAACCAGACAACATCTATCAGTTGACCTTTGATCTCATGCCTAGTATATGATATTCATACCAATTTAGCTTTATGAGGGAGTTTCCGTGGAGCTACTTTCGGCCAGTAGATACTTCTCTTCTTCCTCAAGTCTTTGCAACCATTTCAATCCAAGATCACATTCTGCTCTTGCTGCAACCTCAAACTGTTCTTTTGCCATCTCTACTGAATCCTTTGAAACACTTCCTGCATTCATCCTTGCTCTTTTGGCAGGGGAACCTCGTTTTGCATTGAATTTTGTCAAAGCTTCTGGGACTTGTACACCTGAAGCATGCCAGTACAGCATTCAGAGGATCAAACTACATAAGCAAACCAGACAGATCATTTATATTTCATGTAGAGTAGTGCTAGATATTCCACCTTTGTATCCCAACTTGCATCCCAACCTATAATGTGGCACTTGACAAATGGATACACAATAATGACGATTTATCTTACTTGCCACGTGTCATGTGAGTCAAATTGTCAAATCATATGTTGGGATATAAAGGTGGAATATCTAAAGTTACTCATTTTATTATCTTAAAGACAATGGGCATTCCCATATAAACCTAAACAATCTTCAAGGGGAAACTCACAACTACCCTGCACAGATTTTATGTGTCAACAGTGTCACAATCACATGCTCATAATTACACTGTCCTGGGGTGATAAGATTCTCAATTGTCTCAAATCTATGACTTGTAATTTTAATTGTTATACATAAATAATAATAAATCAATAACCTTTAAGAAGTCTTGACACTGAAAAGTTAAATGGAAAAGCATAAGAAGCTGACAACAGCTAACCTCTAAGAAGGAGAGATCCATATGCTATAGCTGCACCAGCATGTCCCTGCATATATATGAAGACTAAAGGTGAGATCTTCAACGAACCTGCTGCCAATTGAACAATCTCAAACACCATTTCAAATTCTTTAACATCTTGCATTATTAGTCGTATTCTTTAGAGACTAAGCAGAGCACCAGTTGATCAAACATAAAATATTTGGTCCTTTGTGATAATGATAACTCTGGTACTTTGGTACATATAAACTATATTTACTTCATCAACAAGAAAAAAAAGTATATCTTCTCCACAGCCAAAATGCATTTACATTCAAAGCTAATTGGTTTTGAACAAGTTTTTGCTTAGTTAACAAATAAAAAGCAAACTTAACAAAGATAGCTTCATTAGGCAGCTCAATGTGACTCGCTGACCAGTTTTACATTTGGAAGCTAAGCTGTACAATCCAAACAAGTGCGGTGACTGCAGTCAAAGTTTCCGTAACTTCCAAATAGTTGAACAGCAGTGAAAGAATTACACAATTTAATGCACCTCATTTCAAATTTCACCAGTTTTTCCTAACAGCTATCTGACAGATGAATGTCTACTAACTGGAAGTTTCTGATTGTTGGCACAAAAAATCATTTCCCACCACAAAAATTCCTCAATGACAACAAATAACTGCAATATAAGCATTAATAACTGCTTTACCTTCTCAGCTGCTCTGTGAAAACACCATAATGCTGAGGCAGTATCTTTATTCACACAGTCGCCTGTCAAATAGACGGCGCCGAGAAGGTAAAGAGCACCTGGATGCAACTAAAATATAACGAGCTTCATAAGATTTTGAGACAAATACGAAAATGATCATCAATATGATTCTGGTGCAATGGATGTACCTGGTCAACTGCCTTCTCTATATAATAGAAAGCTTGTTGATCTGATTGGACATAATCATTCTATCAAAAAACAAGTGACAGATTATTACAATAAAACTGTTAATGATTGAAGGAGGCAGGGCCCAGTAAATAATTAATAGGAATTACCATTTTAAAAATAAATAAATATGGCATAAATCCATGGAAAGATAGTCAATGCTTATAGTGCTAAGCATATTAAATTGAGGCATTAAGCTCCATAACTTGCAAACATATATCAGATTATGTTCCTTGAACAAGAATACCAAACACAGTAGGGAATAGAAAATAGTACTAGATTCACTCTCATGAAAACTACCTGCACAATAGCTACTTAAATTACAAAATATATGAGTTCAGTTCAGAAATCAACTTTGGATGGCAACATGTAGAACACAACACTGGTAATTCAACCGTCACAAGCAAAATTGTTCTTGCACAGCCATAAATTAAGTGATTGAGGTTTCACGTTAGATGTCATAGCAATAGTATGTTTACAGTAACTCTGGATGAACAAGCTTAACTTTAGTATGGAAAACATATTTACAAGTTTTAAGTTCAGAAATTGTCCATAATTTTGTGGTATTTAGAGTTTCTTAAGATTCAGATTTTGATGGATACATATCTGTAGATTAAAAGCTGCACATAGAGAAAGCATTCATGTATAGTTGCTTCCACCATATAATACGTTAAAGTATCTGAAACATCTGGATACATATGGAAATATGTACATACTCGGGAGGCAGTTTAGCAATATTTCAACAAGTAGCTGCTCATAGAAAAAAGCATTATTCTTCATTCACATTTATTGATGTTTGAGAGCCTCAACAAATTATACAGATCTGAAGTCAACATATCATACACAAACATAACAACTATTAGCAGTGATATGAGGAATGGAGCCTAACCTCAACTCTCAAACGACAACCTAATTCATACTGTGCATCTGGATCTCCCATATTAGCAGCTTCTACCAATAAAGCAGCTCCTCTATCATGACAAAAGGCAAATAATTATCTAGCTAACAAAAACACAATGGAAGTCTTTTACCAGCAAAATGGTATAAGTATTGAAACTACATATACAACAAAATTACATGATAACAACAGAATTGACATGCACACAGAAAAATAAGCAAGCAAATGTCAGATGATACTGATAACATGAATATCATAGAATATCAAAATAGGTCAGAGAAACAAATAAATAATGACATTATTCTTTCAGTATGACTTTACAACATTTTAATGGCAGTGTGAAAAAGAAAAGCTATCAAAATCTATTTTTCAATTCTTTTGTTGTTTCGTTGGCTTAATGACTGTCCAAAACTTTCAATAGATCTCTACCTCTCAAAGATTCAAAACTCTCAATTCTTTCACTGTTTGTGTCAATTTATGATAGGAAATTGTACAGAGAGGAAAAAAGGGGGGGAAAAGAAAAGCTATCATAAACTAATTTCAGATTCTTTCGTTCTTTTGTTCGCTCAACGAATGTCCAAAATTGTCAGTTGATCCCTACATCTCAATGCTTCCAGATGTCAATGCCATGAGCTAAGAGCAGCCAACAAATTCATTCCTAAAAGTAGTCAGAATGTTTGTATTCACTCAGAAAAACCGAAAAAGGAACGTCCTTAGAATGTTCTCATCAAGCTGATCAAAACAAATTTACTAGTAGAAATTTCTAGATTGTATACCATTATCACATCAGCCACATGAAAATAAAGAAATGGATAACTTAGGAGGAAGTTGGGGTTCACTTACATGGCTTTACATGCTCCAGGAACGTGGTATTTCAAATGCAATTTGGATAACCAATACCTGGCATGGGTATTTGAGTTGTCAGCCTCCAAAGCCAACTCAAAATTCTCCTTTGCTGTCTGATGCCAGAAGCAAAAGAAAAACAGAAAAATGATCAACAATTAAAAACAGTAAAACCTTAACAAGATCAAACCACTTCAATGTTATAGGATCCAATTGGCATTCCAACATTCTCCACTACCTTCAGCCCCATAAAACATCACATGCGTTAAATGAAAAGTCTACCAATCCAAATTAAATCAAACTGTTTCTCTGGTTAACTCAATCAAATTACAAAAGGGCAAGTCTAAACCTCTTTATTTCCAAGTAGAATTTCAGCCCTCCACATAACAGATAGAAATGTGTAATACCTCCAACCTCCAACAATAGACATTGGGAAAAATATATGTCGTCTCAGTGATAAATTGTTTGTCTTTTATATCTCTACCGAATTCCCCAAAGAACCAAATTTTGGACTCCAATCATAGCATAAATTATTACAATATGAAAAATAAACTTACAAGTGGATGATAATGTATACTTATAAAATATGGGTAGAACATGCCTTGAGGAGAGGAATTAGGCGGCGATCATTGAGTTCACAATAATCTATTACTCTATCAACTTCTTTCAAAGCACTCCACCCTTTTGCTATAAATTCCATTGCTTTCTTGTTTCTACTGTGCAGCCATCTCTGGAGTGTAAACCCACAAAATATAAATAAATGACTAAAAAAGGGTATATTAAGAAAGTGAAAATGGTTTACCAGTTGTTGACTGAATTGGAGAAGACCAAAGCTGGCGGATTTGAAGGTGGTGTTGAAGATTCGTCCCTGCATCTTGTCTGTCTGTGAATGTGCTTTAAAGCAGAGAGCCAGAGGGCGGAAAGGTTTGGCAAGCCAGTGAGATCTCGTATTCTTAAATGGTAAACAACAGTAGGAGGAGACTGGTTAACTCAGTTTAGAACCATAACATAATATATAGTGTCAAAGTAACATTCACATACACAACATTGTATATAGTTCAATTGTCGAAACAGATCTTTTAAGATGAATGATACAAAATTATACAGATTAAAATAACAAAATTTATCTCATTTTCAGTTAACACGGAGAATGCAACAAATAGATCATACAAGATGAAAATCAATTTCAGTTATTTTAAAAACAAATTTAGTTGAACGATCTGTGGAAAAAAACTAAAACAAGGATATGTGTTTGACTGACATGTTTTTTTATTTGACTGTTGAGGACACCAAATAGTAATAAACCAAATAAATAATGTTTAACCCCAATCTAATAGTTCAAAACAATGGCTGCACACGTTGGCATGTATGTAGTTCTGACATATAAGTTTCACAAAACAATTCACATACATCACCAGAGAACCTAAAGTCGAGTTCCTCCTGCTTATGTTTGCTAGCAAAATATATTACCAAATCAAATTACAATATCCAATACTAAACATCAAACAGTTGGTGGGCACGACTCCTCATGTGACTGTATAACATACCGAAAGTCTTGAGGGAGCACAGCAGAAACTGGTGGTGTCTTCAGAACACAAGTGAAGCTCCAACAAAACAGGACAGAAGATTGTCAAACCCCACTAACAGCTCAACCCAGCAGATTCCAAGAATTTCCTTTAAAGGTTTATGCGGCAGGGATGATATGTCTGCAATGCAACACTAATACTTTGAAAATACAAACAATAGCTTTTATTCAATTTGGCGAATTGTGATCGAACAAGGAAGGAGAAAGCATAGGTTCCGACTTCTGAGAGCGACAGACCAGACTCGCAGTTGCAGAGTGACTGAACTGAACCAAAATGTCTAGAAAGAGGAACGAGACGAAATTAATCTTATTATTTAATAAAAAAATTATGAACGGTGCAGTCTAAAGGAAAATTATTTATTTATTTATTTATTTTTAAAAATATAATTACAATATTAATTACTGTTGAAATCTACTGACATCAATCAGTAAACGCGCAGTCCGACTATCTACTTTCATAACGGGAGATATCTACTCCCACAATAAGGGGAGAAAACTACCCACACATGCTGATAAATGTACATGATGTGAATTGAATCCTCACCACCGAAGTAGAAGGAAAATGCACTAACCACTTTATTGAAGTGATTCAGTCTAAAGGAAAATTAGACGGATATAATTTTTTTAGCCATATCAACATATACTTTACATTAACTACTAAAAATATTATACAAACAACTCTGCCGTCAAGTTTGTATCGTTCACTTTTCACCCTAAATGATAGGCGAAGCTAAATGGCTCAAAAAGTGTAAAATACTCCTATAATTATTGTAAACTTCATTTCAATATTAATAAAAATTATAAAAAAAATAATAATATTTAAAATATTATATAAAAAAGTAATAAAATATTAATATATAAAAAAACTATCTCGACTTCACCACAGCGGGTAGGATATGGACGCATGTTGTCATGTCCATACTTGTAGTAAATAGATTTTTGAATTAATTTGTCATATTATAAAGCTCGCCAAAAAGAGTCAAATATGAGATTTGGGCCTCAAGGATCCAAGAGATTCGTCAAAATCATCCTCAAAGGTAGAAGACATTCTCGACAACAATAGGCAAGTGACGTATGAGGCGGTATATCCGAGTTGTTTCTCAGATAAGTTAAATTAATACGATATCAGTCAAAAAAACGTGTGTTTAATACATCTGACAGTATTAAATACATATGCCCTTAAAGCTGTGATATGCCAACGAGGTAGTATTAATGGTGAAGCGACCCGAGTCGCCTGACAAGCCGTCTCTGTCAAATACTATATCAAAAAAGTTATAATTAGTACTGAAATATAACTGTGCATAGAGAGAGGAATAAAGATTTTATATAAATAGCTCCGAAAAAGAAGAATAAGGTAACTTTTTAAATACACCCTGAACCCAAATACTTCTGTTATTTTCATTACAAATGTATTTTTTTCACAAAAACTGACTTGATCGTCGGAGCTTAATTGTCGGCACAAATCCGACACTCCTTAACGATCTTTCTTTGATCGCAGGTTTCATCATCTGACGACTTTTTCTATAAGTCCTCATCATAGCCGAGCATCTCAGCACATCGGCTGACCACCTTGTCCCCTCGTGTAGTGTGTTTAACTACCTTTGACTCAGTGATCCAATTTTCACTATCAACAATACTCATACATGTATTCTATTTTGATATACATACCCATACGTGTACCCGTAAAATTATGTGGGTATAATGCAGGGTATTTATCCACGGATATTATCTATATCCACACTCGTCCTTATACACGCAAAATGATTAAAAAATAATTTAAAAAAAATAAAGAAGAACTAGAGCACATAAACTCAAACCCATTATCTTAACAACATTACAACCTCAAACCACAAACCCTTAACAAGAAGAATGAAAAGTTTGAGCATTCTACCTATTAAGTTTGATAGTTTAACAGTTTGACTAATGACATAGGAGATCATTATTAGTACTTGATAAAATTGCTCCCGCTTGTAAAAGATAAATATAAAGAGTTTAGCTGTTATTTGCTCTATACATTAATATGTTACTTATTATGGTTTTCTAAAAGTTGTCACACTATTATTATTATTATTTTCCTAGCAATTACAGTTAATTCGAGATTTGAGGATGGGGACACGACTTGAACTTACAACTTCAATGTGTAAATATGAAAGGTATATCATTATACCAACCCCATCTTAACGTCACATTGTTATTTTTAGTGGTGGTGTTGTTATTTATTTATTTTACTTGAGAAAGGGAGATTTGAACTTGAGACCTCAATTTTATTGAGCGGTGTGAAAACCACAAAACTATGCTTATGACTACTGAGAATGTTATTATTTGAATATAAAAATAAATCTTTTCTTGCTATTTTTCTATAACTTATTTTTCTTATTACATTTTTCAATTAAAATGTTGTACATATTCAACATTTTTTGTTTATAATTTCTAAAACATAAAAAAAAAAAATACAAATACATATACATATGTACTTGTTGACAGTAAAAAATGGGTCAGATGGTCAAATAATCGTCAATGATGCCTCGTAAGATGGCTTAGTGGTTAATCGAGTTGACAATCTATTACTTGGGTCTTCAAAGCTTGTGAGAGGGTTCTTGGCGATAGTGAGAACCTGATAGATACGGCACCTGAAGAGATAGCTGCAAACAAAGAAAGATTGGTGAGGAGTGCCGAACTTGTGCTGGCGATTAAGCTCCGACGATCAAGTTAGTTCAGGTGTTTTGGGGAAATAAATTATCAAGTTCAAAGAGTTTTAAGGTTGGTGAATTGTAGTAAATAACATACCTTACTTCTTTTTATTGACCCTATTTATAATCAACCAGACGTTCATTTTGTTCTCTTCTATTTGAAGAATGTTCAGGTGGTCAGATAGATCTGATCAACTATATATTACCTTAATCGTTAAACAAATGTCCTTTCGGAGAGCCTGTTTAGGGATGAGATACCCTTAGTAGTTGAACTGGTAACCTGCAAGTGTCTGGACAGTTAATGCGTTTGACCCATTTGATGGCATGATACAGTAATTGATCTGACCTACCATAAATACTGTTAGGAGTATTAAATATGAGCAACATTTTATCCGAGCAAGTCCGTACTATCTATCATTAATATTATGCTGACAGGTAATTAATGTCTTGCAAGAGTTTTAATGTGCTCGTATATTTCTATCTTCAGCCGACCACTATCTTATCGACTTATTATAAAACGGTGTTAAGGTGGTCTTAACTTAAAAGGTTACTTTGACACTAAATGACTACGTATTGACCTTTTGATGACGTGGCTACGAATGGGATATAAATTACCCCCAACAGTACTAATGGTTCAAAAAGGAAAAAATTGCACCAATACTATAACTTTAAGTGAAATTACACTCTCAAACAAAATATCATTTTACTGGACAAATCTCCATTGGAGGGGACTTTGGTGTCCTCTACACGTGGAGGAGAATACAAGGCAACGATGATCTAACATCGGATCTTCAATGGAAAGGTGGTTTTTTTTTTCCCTTTTTTTTTCTTCTCTTTTTTAGTTTATATTAAATTAATTTTAAACTATTGAGAGATGATTTGTCCAATTATGATTGGCGTATGATCAGTTTTCTTTAATTTATTTAATCACACTTGAAAGTCCATTATGGACTTCCTATCGTTAACTTTCAGTTAGTTCATCGTTGGTCAACAAAATCTATGAGAGATTTATGCAATTTTAAAGATCTTTCGACTGAGAGTGCAATTTCACCAAAAATCAAGGGATTAATGCAATTTCCCCTTAAAAAAATATATACATATATATCCATTCTCATTTTTTAAAATCCAAAAAGATTTCTATCTCGATCTTCATACAGTTAAAATCTTAGCAATAGGATCTTTATCACCCACCCTTCTTTTTTTTTTTTTTCTTTTTGATTTTTTTACAAAAAAATTGTAGATCTCCAGGACACATTTTTTATTTTATTTTATTAAATTTTTTTGCTAAAATATCAGCAATATCAGAGAAACAAACCTAACATTAGTCTAATAATAATTTAGGATGTTATTAAAATCTTGCATGAAATTTGAAATGTAAGTTGAAGATATGTTTTTGCTATTATACAGTTATTGTAAAATAAACACACTAAAGAGCAATTTTTTGCTTGTTTCTTAAGCAAATAATATTTTTAAAGTTTTTATTTTCTGTAAATTATTTTTTAAAAATTATTATAATTAATTCAGAATTTGGAAAAGACGATTGAAATTTTTAATCTTAAGATGTAAATGTGATAAGCGTACCGCTGAGTCAACCTCATCTTGTCAATAAATATATAATTGAAAACCAGTATTTTTTTAATTATTTAGTAACATAATTTCAAATATATATATATATATATATATATATATATATATACATGTATATATAGCATTGTTTTCTTAAAAAGGGTTAATTGCACTAATACCCCTAAATTTAAGTAAAATTGTACTCATATAACTTTTACGTTTATTGTACAAACTTTCTATTTACCAGTATTGACTAACTAAAAATTTAATATACGAAGGATAAAAAATATTATTTTGCACACCAATATAATTAAAATAATTAAAAATTAAAAAACAACCTTAAATATTTCAATAACAATAAATATAACCTAAAATAATTATGAAAATAACCCTAATTTTTTCTTTTTTAAAAACGATTAAAAAAAAAGATTAAAAAAATGCAGACCTCCATTGGAGGTATGCTTATCTTCTCCCATAGATGTGCTGGAAGATCTCCTACCATAAGAGATCTCTCATATTGGGAGATTTACGGATCTCCTTCAAATGGAGGTTTGCATTTATTTCATTTATTTTAATTATTTTTTATCTTTTTTTTTTTTCAAATTTGTAAAGAAGTTGGCCTGAAAATTTTATTTTATAAATCTCATGTCATATTAGTCCTAAATGATAATCAAGGGTATTTTTGACAATAAAATTTAAACTGGGTAATTTTTTAGATGTTTGTGTAATTATAATAAAAACTTTCACTGTGTGTAATATTATTTAAATATTGAGGAAGTTTGTGCAATTTTTTCATTTAATATTAAGTCATTAAAATGATAATTTTCATCTATTATAACGGTAATAAGACCCAAAAAAAAAGGGTAAAAATTATTTAGGTCCCTAACTTATCACGAAATATTATATTTTGACAACTATTTCATTTTTTAGCTCCCAAAATCTCTAACTTTTCAAAAATTCATCAATTTAGTCCTTCTGTTAGTCAACAGTTAGTCAAATTTAACAGTCACAGGGGTATTTTAGTCTTTTTATATAAAAATAATAATTTATATTAAAAATTATGGCGAAAATCATTTTGGTCCCTAACTTATCATGAAATATTACATTTTGACCACTGTTTAGTTTTTTAGCTCCTGTGGTTCCTAACTTTTCAAAAATCTATCAATTTAGTCCTTTTGACCAATTTTTTGACGGTCAAACATGATAGAATGTGTATTTTGACCATTTTACCCTTAGTTTTAATTTATTAAATTGAAAATTCAATTTTTTTCCTTTATTAAAATTAAAAACCTTTAAAAAAATTATTACAATAAATAAAAAAATTAAAAAAATTAAAAAATAATATTATATATTAAAATTTAATTATATTAATCTAAAATTGATGCTTTTTTTCGAAAAGACTTCCCTTCCCTTCCATCCCATATTTTATTATTATTATTATTTTTTGTGTAAATAATATTTTGATTTGGTTAAAGAATAAAATTAAGAATAAAGTTCAAAAATATATAATTTAAAATTATTAAATAAAAAGTGTATAATTCTAACTTATATATAAACCCGTCGTGAAAATTGGGAATAAAGGTACCAATGCCTATCGTGCCCACATCTTGAGCATGAAACTTGCACATTCTAACTCGAACTTTCTTTCAACTTTTAAATAGAACTTATTAAATAAGATAAGTTGAAGGACCGTCTCCTCTCATCAGTTTTCCAGTTGATATTTTTTTTTTGGTTAATTGCGCCTCTCCCATCAGCTTTTCAGTTGCAATTTTTTTTGTTAATTTTTTTTATTAAATTTTTGTTTAATAAGTTTTTATTAATTTTTAATATAAATTATTATTTTTATATAAAAAGACTAAAATACCCTTATGACTGTTAAATTTGAAAAATTATTGACTAACAGAAGGACTATATTGATGGATTTTTGAAAAGTTAGGGACTTCGGAAGTTAAAAAATGAAACAGTGGTCAAAATATGATATTTCGTGATAAGTTAGGGACCTAAATGAGTTTTACCCTTTTAATAAAGTAAAAAAAGTGAATTTTCAATTTAATAAATTAAAAATAAGGGTAAAATGGTAAAAATACACATTTTGTCATGTTTGACCGTCAAAAAATTGGTTAAAATGACTAAATTGATGTATTTTTGAAAAGTTAGGGACCACGGGAGCTAAAAAATGAAACAGTGGTCAAAATGTAATATTTCGTGATGAGTTAGGGACCAAAATAATTTTTGACCAAAAAAAAACCTTTATGTTTTAAAAAAACAAATATATATATATATATTTTTTATATCCAATTCTATCTTTCTCAAATCTTAAAATAAACTAAAAAGTGCTGTGGGAAATAACTTTCCACTTAATTATTAATACGTGTCCTTATGCATGTGGTCTTTAATGCACGTGTCCTTAGGTGTTGCGAGGTATTTTATATTTACTAAATAAAATAATGAATAACTATTGATTTAATATTTAATTAAAACGAAAAGAACTAGCCGAAAAAGTAGGCCTTGACTTTATTCTAAAATAAAAAAAAAGTAAGCGTCGACATTAGGCTTCTGAGCTTTAGCTTAATTGCATCTGGATGGTGTAAAATAGTTGTTCTATAAAGAGACTCCTTAAACTTTCTTTCTTCTTTTTTTTTTTATACTGCAGTAAGGTAATGTTTCCGACCAGCGCCAGTATTAGGGGATTCAAACTAGTGACCGCTAGAAAAATAAACCTAAGACCTGATCAGGTTGAGCTAATTCACATGGTTAAAATCTCCTTTGACTTAACTACTTAACAAGCTCATCATGTTTAACTTGTCAAAAGTCAAAACATACCCTTATATAAAAATGAAAATAATACAAAAATAAAATATTAAAACAATAAAAAGAAAGAGAATTTGTGTCACCGCTCACTTTTGTTTTATTTTGGAATTAAAATTTCAATTCCATATTAAAAAGATTATAATTAGAGGAAACAATGTACCTGAAACATGCCGTAATCTTTCCACTCTATACTAGAGTGTGAAGGAGGACTGATGGAAATGAAAATGACCTTCTATGATGGAGGGGAAGAAGAGAAAAAACTGTAACTTCAGTTCTTCAATTTTTTTAGTTAGTTGTAATTGTTATAAACATGGCCGGCTCATAACTTTTTGCGGCCCTTGAACAAAAAAAAAATTGTGCCCTTTCAGAGCACCCTCGACCAGGGACCAAGACAAAGCCATTCATGTTAAGAATTGAACATTCAGCTTTATAGGAAAGTGAACGAAAAAATCTCTTAATTGAAATTGAAAATCTCCCACAATTGTATTTTAACTTAAACTAAAACTTGTTCGAATATTTGATTTAAATTGTACATTCCTTACAAAATGAAAACAAAGTTCATCAAACAGAGACAAATACAGTTAAACTAGTGTGTCCAACTTTTACCTCAACATGACTTTCATTTGAATCGAAAAGGAAACTGTGCAACCCAGTTCTCCCAAATTCCTATAAATACATAATAGAACCAGTACAAATAAGATCAAGAGACATTCAATTTCAACATTTTAATATAATAAAATATTGTAAAACTACAAATTCTAATGACATAAACCCGAAAAAAGAAACATTTTTATGCAATTGAGCCTCGTTCAACCACATCCATATAATACATTAAAACAACAATGGCAGGAAAAAAAAAAAAGCAACTAAACCAAAGAAACGTTTGGTTTTTTGGATTCATATTAAAGGTAAGATGTAGATGCTAGAATCTACGCTAAAAATCTGGAGGTCTTAGGTCGGATAGGAATGGGGCTAACAACCTACACAATAAAGTAAAAGAGGTCGTGCTCTTTAGGACACTAGAGTGATGCCGGCCCAATAATCTCTGATGCCCAAATTATATAGTAAATGTGAGAGAAGAATGATAGAAAAGGAATTTACTACCTGAAGCTATTGTGTGTCGAGCGCAAGATATTTGTTATTGCATTGAGCGTCAGTTCGAGGGCTCGGCATTGCGTCAAGGATGTCGTACTCCGAGATATCGGGGATTCCTGTTATCACGGAGTTGTTAACTAATCATACGTTTTTAATATTCAAACCCAATCAACATTTGACTTAGTCCACTTGAAAGATGGCTTTTGGGCTTCGTCGACCATTGGGCCTATCTTTTGGGTTATGTTAATTGTTGGATCTATTTGGAGTCATGTGTTTTGGACTTTATTTTGGGTCTAAGCCTTTTGGGCTATTTTTAACTACTACATAAGGAAAAAGAGAAATACTAATTAAATTCTTATTTTTAAAATTATCAAACCAGCATGATACAAATCTCTTCAACTTATCAAAGTACCTAAAAGCAATTTGCATGCAACATGCTTTCGAAATCGGAAACTACACAGAGTGAATGAACATTAATACACTATCTCAAAAACAAAATATTACAATTAAAAGGATCAAAGACCTGAACAAGAATCGACAAAAGCACAAATTCAAAAGAAATGACCATCATAAGATTTAGTGTAATAAAACAATGTAGATAGTAGAGCGAAGAAGGATCAAACAATGTAGACAGTAAACAGTAAACATACAAAATTCCTGGAGAGCGAAGAAGGATCAAACCGAGAACTACCGACGTAGCTGCCGAATTGCCCGAATCCCACCGGCCACCACCACCTGGAACAGTTTGTTTGGACGTCAATAGTGAAGCACCGAGACTGAAATATAAAATTAAAAAAAACAATTAATTTTACACAAATTAAAAAAAATCAAAACTAAAAAATCACCTACTACTTAAAGGAGAAGGACGATTCTTTATTCGACTTGGACTAAGAATCTGGAAATTTGCAAAGCTCCAAGACAGAGAAATAAGAGTTTGTCAAAGGGAGGATAAGTAAAGGATAAGAAAGTAAGGGCCTAAGGCTAAGAGGAGAAGCAAATGAAATATAAGATTGAAAAACTTCAATGTCCAACAAATTTGATTATCGTTGAAAGGAAGGAGAAATGCCATGGTCGGGTTTAAGATCGAGGTTTTCCCAAATCGCGACTCTTCCTCTTTGTTATTCTGACTTTTTTTATTTTAAAAAAGGATTATTTTGTATTAGGATGCTTGTTAGGCCTGGAATAGTGCCCCAGCTGGATATTGTATTGGAAGCTCGTTGGGTCCGGAATGGTACCCTAGCTCGATATTAAATTGGAAGTTTGTTGGACCTAGAATGATGCCCTAGCTGAATGTTGAGCTCAGGGCGACTGCCCTGTTTGTCCTGAGCCAAGCGCCGAGCCTGGTTATAAATAAAATAAACTAAAAGAGATTTTTAAAAAAAATACATTGACTTAAATACCATAATGTTAGTTGTTAACAAATTTATGTTAAATTGAGAGGGTGTAAGTGTAGAAAACTGATTTTGCTCATCTACATGTAATTATGACAAATATTGTCAGGGAGTGAGTACAATTCTCTCTATTTAAAAAAAAAAAACGTATACATCTATTGGCTTCTTTAAAAATTTCTCCATATTAATATGTATAACTTGAAAGCAAACATTTGGACAGTCGCATTCAATTTGACTTTTATGAAATTCAATCTTCCAAGTTATCCATATAACTTGCCACCAAAAGCAACACCCTTATTTCAAGTTCCACAAAACACGACAAATTATCTAGCCTTATTCAATTATTTGTGCATTTTTTTTCTTTTCTTTTTGTGGTTTCCTCAAAGTACATGTTTTGTCATTCAAAAAATTTGCATTCGTCATTAAGTTGTGGAAACTTTCAACTTTAAAATTGATATCATAAAATTATATTTATTAAGTGGTTAGTCCATTTTTTTTTTTATATTTTGAATTCTATATTTATTATTAATAAATAAATATAGTGTTGGAGGATTACCTATATAATGGGATTTACATTCTAAACCGTAACATTACGGATTTTCTATAAACATTACTTGTTTAGTGTTGACTTTTATATATTTAAAACTGATTTCTAAAAATATAGAGTATGTTGAGATATAAAAATTTAACCACAATTATCATGTTACAATGTGAATAACAAAATGAAAGAGCACTATTATACGGTATGCATGACAATACTAAAAATTTTTATATATTACAATTGATTTTGGGAGGAGATATGACTGATCTTGGTCCTATTTATTTTTTAAATATAAATAATAATATAATTAGACGATTTCACAAGTAATGTCTGACCGTTCGTAAACTTTTATTATTAAGTAAATCCAACGTGCTTGGAATCTTTCAAATGAGTGTCCAATTACTGTCGGCCCACGTAAACTCAAGACCAAAAGATTCTAAACACGGAGGCGGTGGGCCATGAAGAAAATCACAATTGTTTTAGTTCAATTTTCTACTCCTAATATTCTGACGGGCGATAATGTCAAAGGTAGTGCCGTGCCCGAAAATTTCCCATGGATTGGTATTTGGAACTCTTTATTTTTTATTAGATTTACTTTTTGCAATAAGATTTTTTTTTTTGAAGAAACTTTTTGCAATAAGATTGTGTTTGAGTTCGTGTGTCAAAATTACCGGACAAGAGTAATTTAATTACTTTTACGACTAGGAATTAATAACTAGTCCTATCATTTTATTTTATTTTGTTATTATACTATTAGCGGTGGTAGAGACTCGAATCTGAAATATTATCAAATTAAATAAGTATAATTATCATTAAGCTATATTGAATGGTAGCAACTACTTCTATCATAACAAAAGAGATTTAATTAAACGAGTGAATTACACTCAACCTCCCTGAGGTTTGGCTAATTACATTCGGAATCAAAGTTTGCATTAATGAACACTAACCTCCCCTCACGTTAACGTTGACCGTTAAAATGACCGTTGACTTTTTCCAAATTTTTTAAATGACCAAAATGCCCCTCTAACAAAGTTTTTTACTGTTCATTAAAAAAAATTTTACTGTTCATTTTCACAAAATTAATGGTGGAGATCCAGATTGGATCTCCATCATTGTTGATGGACGGTGGAAATCCAATCTGGATCTCCACCAAGAAAAAAAAAAAAAAAAAATTTTTTTTTGAAGTTCATCTTCGTTCTTCGAAGTTCATCTTCGAAGAACCACGAACCCTCTGGGTTCGAGATCGAACCCAGAGGGTTCGAAGATCGAACCCTCCTGGGTTCGATCTCGAACCCAGGAGGGTTCGAAGATCGAACCCTCTGGGTTCGATCTCGAACCCAGAGGGTTCGAAGATCGAACCCTCTGGGTTCGATCTCGAACCCAGGAGGGTTCGATCTCGAACCCAGGAGGGTTCGAAGATCGAACCCTCTGGGTTCGATCTCGAACCCAGAGGGTTCGAAGATCGAACCCTGCTGGGTTCGATCTCGAACCCAGGAGGGTTCGATCTTCGAACCCTCTGGGTTCGAGATCGAACCCAGAGGGTTCGAAGATCGAACCCTCTGGGTTCGAAACCCAGAAGGGTTCGATCTTCGAACCCAGAAGGGTTCGATCTCGAACCCTCTGGGTTCGAAGAACGAACCCTCTGGGTTCGTGGAACCCAGAGGGTTCGAAGATCGAACCCTCTGGGTTCGATCTCGAACCCAGAAGGGTTCGAAGATACGAACCCTTCTGGGTTCGTGGAACCCAGAGGGTTCGAAGAACGAACCCTCTGGGTTCGTGGAACCCAGAGGGTTCGAAGATCGAACCCTCTGGGTTCGATCTCGAACCCAGAAGGGTTCGATCTTCGAACCCTTCTGGGTTCGAGATCGAACCCAGAAGGGTTCGAAGACATGAACCCTTCTGGGTTCGAAGACACGAACCCAGAAGGGTTCAATCTTCGAACCCTTCTGGGTTCGAGATCGAACCCAGAGGGGTTCGATCTTCGAACCCTCTGGGTTCGAGATCGAACCCAGAGGGGTTCGATCTTCGAACCCTTCTGGGTTCGAGATCGAACCCAGAGGGGTTCGATCTTCGAACCCTCTGGGTTCGATCTCGAACCCAGAGGGTTCGTCGTTCTTCGAACCCTTCTGGGTTCGAGATCGAACCCAGAAGGGTTCGATCTTCGAACCCTCTGGGTTCGATCTCGAACCCAGAGGGTTCGTGGTTCTTCGAAGATGAACTTCGAAGATGAAGTTCATCTTCGAAGAACGAAGATGAACTTCAAAAAAAATTTTTTTTTTTTTTTTTTTTTCTTGGTGGAGATCCAGATTGGATCTCCACCATTAATTTTGTGAAAATGAACAGTAAAAATTTTTTAGATGAACAGTAAAAAACTTTGTTAGAGGGGTATTTTGGTCATTTAAAAATTTTGGAAAAAGTCAACGGTCATTTTAACGGTCAACGTTAACGTGAGGGGAGGTTAGTGTTCATTAATGCAAACTTTGATTCCGAATGTAATTAGCCAAACCTCAGGGAGGTTGAGTGTAATTAACTCTAATTAAACCTTTATTTATATTTACGGTAATAAAAAATTAGAGATAAAAAAAGAAAGTCTAACTTATAAACATAAAATTTCTATATAAAGTAAATAAAAGGATGTAATTTAAAGTATTAACCAGTTTTTTCCTCTAGTTTTATTTTTAACTAAAATTCTCCTATAGTTTGATAAAATACACAATCCCTCTATTAATGATCTATTAAAAAAAAAAGATTTGATAATTTAGATTTAAAAATTCCATAGAGATCCAAGATTTTTGCTTTAATTTTATTTAAAAAAAATATTGTTTATGGATTAGATTTACGCAAGATTCAAATTTATTTTTAAAAAATAATATTTTTTGTTTTTTGTTTTTAAAAAATTAATTTTTTTTTAAGATATATCTTTACCGTCCATTAAATGAATGATGAGAATCCATCTTTATATTAAAAAAATATTTTAATTTTTTATTAATATTTTATAAAAAAATTGATGGTAAAATAATTTTTTTGACCTACCTTAATAAAATTTAATTGAGAGGAGGAATTTTGAAGAAAAATGAGACTAAAGGGGAAAAAATGACTAATAACTTAAATAACAGGGATAAAAATGATAATATCCCGTAAATTAATATATTGGAACACATTGGGCATAACAGGAATAACGTATTGGTGTAACCGTCCAAAAAAGGATTGCCAAAGTATCCCGATCTTGTTATAAGAGAAGCCTAAACTGGTTTCCGGTTTCACTGGAGCCTGGAGGCCTCAAATATTTGGCTTTTGAATTTTTGGTGCGATAAATATATGTAAGTCAAGAAAGTTGTGAGTCAGAAAAAATGGGAGCAGTGAAGAAGATCTGGAACGAAATGGACGACGCAACGGATGCTCGAGACAGCGGTGGTGCTGATTTCCAATCATCTCCTCTCACCGTCGATACCTCTCTCTCTTTACCTGACATGTCTTCTCGCGTCATGTCAGTCTCTGCTTTGAGCTATCTGATTCTTGTTTTCTTTCGTCTCACCTTTTTATAATTTGTGATTTAATCTTTGACAGAGCGTTGTGTAAGGATCTGTTCAACAAGTGGTCAAAATTGGACGATTCTCGTTTTTCTGTCGAGACAGTTTCTGGTGGCATCACAAATTTGCGTCAGTATAAATATATTTGATACCATATGATTGGTTACTGTTTGGATTCATAGATATGGCAATGTTCTTTTTAAGTTTTATGTATGTAATACGTGTGATGTAATTGCTTGGGTTTCCGGTCAGTAGATTCTTAGCGAGGAAATTGTATTGAATCCTGCAGTTTTGAAGGTTTCCGTCAAGGAAGACAACGGAAATGATGTTTCCGTGACGGTCAGATTGTACGGGCCTAACACTGATTATGTCATCAATCGACAACGGGAATTGCAGGTGATTAAGCTATAGCCTATTTGATGCAATTCTTTTGGTGTTGTGTTATTTTAAAGACAGATTGATGTTTATTGGTTATTCATATTCCTATGGTTCTGTTGTCAATAAGTTGCTCACATGTGAACTTTCACCCTAATCTGAAAAAGCCCCGGAAATGTTTCACCATCATTATAATTACTTGGTTCATGATTAAGCGATGTTATAAGTCAATGAAATCAAATCAGTTGTTTCGTAATGTTTGGTGTTTTCGGAGGTATTAAACCATAGTAAGAGTGTAAGACAAGTATATCAAAGGTGTGTTTCTTTTGTTGAATGTCTACTTTTATCCAGATTGAAATTATGCTACTTATAGTTAATTTAGACTATTAGTCTTTTTTGTATAGTTGATGTTATTTTGGTTGCATGCTTTATTTTATGATTTCTCACCACATTGGGTTTAGGCCATCAAATACCTCTCGGCTGCAGGATTTGGTGCCAAGTTGCTTGGAGTTTTTGGAAATGGCATGGTGCAATCTTTTATCAATGCACGTACCTTAGTTCCTTCAGGTAAGCATATAAAGATCATAAGCAGAAGAGGACCATTCATGAGATATCTTTGGGAATAAATTACATGAAATTGTCTACTTTGCTTAGGTTCAACCTGTGAACTAAAGACTTTGAAAGCTTGATTTTCCTCTTATCCATTGATTTTTATCTTCGTTTTTCTTTTTAAGTCAACCTTATACTACATCCTCATCTATAATAAAATTTGTATTTCATTTGCCATTAAAGTATATACCTAGAAACCGAAATTCTTTCGTTTTGATTAGGGAAACTGAAATTCATTCCCATTACAAGCATTTGCATTTAGAGGATTGTAAGTGACCTGCAACCTGTGTAATAATATGATTTTAACCTATTCTCATATCCTTTGCAGACATGAGAAATCCAAAGCTGGCAGCAGAAATTGCCAAACAACTGCGTAAATTCCATCAAGTGGAAATTCCAGGATCTAAAGAACCTCAGTTATGGAACGATGTATCCAAGTTTTATGAGAAAGGTTTCCTTCTTGTTTATGATTAGCCAGTCATCATAAATAAATTGGTTTAGTCTCTATATTTCAGTGCATTAATAATTCTGTTTTATTGTCATTTCTACATTAACTTACCTTTGTTTGCATGTTACTTATCATGTTTGACTCTTATTGCAGCATCTGGTCTTGAATTTGATGATACTGAGAAGCAGAGGATGTATGAGGCAATTTCATTTAAGGAGGTTCATAAAGAAATTGTTGAGCTCAAGGTGGTCTCTCTATTCATTGGTCGTGCCTGCTTTTGATTTCTTCCGTGTTTTTGGCCAGCATGGGGATGAGAAGCTAGCTGTCTTTATCTGACTCTAACCTGGAATCTTCCTGAAGTTCTTTGTTGTTCAACAAACTTAGTGGACCTGGCTGACCAAAGTACAACATTTTGACCCCAAGTAGTTCATCATTTTCGTTGAATTTTAATGTTGACTGGGCCATTGATAGACTTACACAGGAAAATGAACCTAAGAAATTCATGTATTTTCTGAGATTTTGTTTAATGATGTATGATGGTTCACCAGGTCCTCATTAGCTTGCTCATAGGAAGATGACACTATAACAGCTAACAACCATATAGTTAAACATATTTATAACAGCTATTGTGCTTCTGGTCATACTTCAGTTTTGATTCCTGGTCAATTTAGATAGTCTGGTTCACCTTAAGGTTCTAACTTGAATCATCCCCATATAAGGATCTAATCCCTTAGAGTGCTGTGTGAGTGATAAGAAGCACAAGGCAGAAGACATTGATGGGCTTATTTGGCACATTAGATAAGACCATATAAGCATATTGTATGTACTAAACTTGTCCTGTTGTCCAATCTTGTGTTTGGAAAGATACCTCATTGTAATATTTTATTTAGAGTTTTGTACGGTCCACACCGGAATAAATAGTCTTATGAGTGGGGTTTGGGTGTAGCCTGGACAGGATAAAAAGAAAAATAAACAGATTAAAAATAAGATGAAAAGAATATTGGAGGAGGCTGGCCTCGAACATTTCTGAAGGAGGCCTCCTTCCATAGATAGGAGAAGGACATCCCTCCTCCCTCCACGAGTTGTAGCATTCTCCATGGTTGATGGAGGAGGCAAGCCCCCCCCAGTTTGTAATAATTTTGTTTTCTTTTCAATTACATATTTTATATATTAAATAGAATGATTTATCTCTCTTTAAATTCCTTATCTGAATTTTTTGTGTAGTGCAATATCAAACACAATACACTATAGCTTTTGTTCAATAGATTACAATACAATCACTCCAATCCAGTCTGATGTAATCGTATAATCTTGTTCAACATGCCAAACTTGCCTATGTGCTCAAAAGCGTAGTTAGGACCTGTTTACCATTTACTGTCTTCTCTTTACCCTAATGTTGATTTTATGCTTGTACCGATTTACAAGATATATTTTGTGGTAATTGAACAGGAATTGGCAGGCCATCTTCATTCTCCGGTGGTGTTTGCTCACAATGACCTGCTTTCTGGGAATATAATGGTAAATGATGAACAAGGTAAGAAGGATTTTTTGAATTCTAGTGTATGCCTTCTTGTTGGCAAAACTAGTGTTCTAAACTTCTAATGTCTGTTTGACTGTATTTTGATTGGCATCGCTTGCAGTATGTATACACTTATAACTGCTCTGTATTTCTCATTCACAAGCAGACACAGAGATAAACTCAATACGCACATTTAAATTTAACATTTGTTAGTTTTTTGCTATCTATCGGTCATAAACAACTACAGTGTTATATGTACTTTGAAATTCTTATGTGGTATAGCATATTTGGTTTACATGTAGTTTGGTTGCTTTCTCCTGCTTGATGGGATAAGTGCTAGGTTGTGAAGCAGAATAAGTAAATTGCATTATCTTATTGCTTGTTGAATGTTTTGCATAAATTTAATTGGAGCCATTGCTAAACCGTACATTTCAAATTGAAACCCGAACCGATTCAATTTTCCATTTAACAGTCTTGCCTTTAATTTCTGAAACAAATTAACTGCAGTTTATTTTTAAAACTCAGGAACCTTATTGTGGCACTTCCATATTAGATAGAAGATTGAGCTTTTTCCATAATGTAGATTTATGAAGTGATTAAGAAAGATCATGTAGAATTGTGGGAAGATCCCTAGGAGGTATTTCACATGAGTGATGGACAGTGGCTTACCCATGACAAAATTTCACCTGTACCAATTTGATAAACCTTTTCCTTTTGATTGGTTAGATTGGTATCTTCAATTTTAGTGTTGCCTTAGATCTATCTATCAACATCTTTCATGGTTAAAAGTTAAAACTAATGAGATGCCCCTGATAGTGGCATCCAGAGGATGAAATGTGATGTGTCAATGCCTGAAATGGTGTCTGATAGGCATAGAAGGATGAAAAGTAATGCTAAAATAGTTCATTTATTGTTTTCCATATCTCTTCTTGACATTTTTGTTTGTTTGATGAATGTCTAGAGAAACTCTACTTCATCGATTTTGAGTACGGATCATACAATTATAGAGGCTTTGACATTGGAAATCACTTCAATGAATACGCAGGCTATGATTGTGACTACAGCTTGTATGTTTCTATTATTCTATTCTTTTAATTGCCTTTCTCTACTTTTCAATCATAGCAATGTCACAGACAGATCAAATCTTTTATTGACTTTTTTGAATGTGGCCCTGTGTAGATACCCAAATAAAGAGGAGCAATTTCATTTCTTCAGGCATTATTTACAACCTGACAAACCAGATGAGGTATGTGAGGATGGTTAACTTACCGCTTCACGGTATTAAACACTTGATTATTCTGACCTTAAAATGTAAAGTTTGACATATTGCCCCAAAATAAAAGCACATTTTTGATTTGTTGGAATTATGCTGCTTGATTTGAATAAAAAGCCATAAATTGTTGCCCATTAACTGGCCATCTAAACACGGTTCAATGCCACAAAGGAGGTACCTGAATATCTGTGCATATATTGTGTTTAGGAAATCGGCAGTTTGAATCTATGAAATAGAAACTACAAAATCCAAATATTATCTCTAACATGAATACTTGTCAAATTTTGTCTTCCCAGACCAGTGGGGTGTATGGGAACAGAAAGAAGTTTTATGGTTAAATGATAAAACACTGGACCTCATCTGGCCTTGTAACATACCCATTTCTTTTTCTAGTTTGAAAAAGCTATGCATTAAGCTGTTGTTTATTGAAAACAGGTATCTGACAAAGATCTCGAAGCTCTGCATGTTGAAGCAAATACGTTCATGTTAGCTTCACATTTATTTTGGGCTTTATGGGCACTAATACAGGTAGCTCTACTCATCCAGCAGTGAATGTCAATTTTCAAAAAACCGTGATCTAAACTTTTATTTGTGTCTCTCTTTTTTTATAGGCGAAGATGTCACCGATAGATTTTGATTATTTAGGTTATTTCTTCATGCGATACAATGAATACAAAAAGCAGAAAGAAATGTGCTTCTCGCTTGCACAATCATACCTCTCAAAATTGGGAACTGGCTGAAAGTGATATTTTAACCATGAGCACACTTCTGTATGTTACAAACTTGTAGCCAGAACTCGATACGTTTGAGTTAGATATTCTTGTAATATATTCTTTTGTAGGCATCAATTGGGGAAAGTAAATGCTGAAAACGAAAATAAACTTCCGCATGATTCAGTATGTTGTATTTCAGAAACTTGTTGTACTTCATTTCTTTGTAAACTTTTTGTTCCTTAGTTGTATTAGTTTTATCCGCTTTTATTTGTGCTTTGTGAGACAATAAGCTGCCAATGCTTTGTGGGTATTGCCAATGCTCTGTGAGTATTAATTAGTCCTCATGCAAAAGTTATGGTAATAACAGGAACAAAACCTAATGCGTTGGCCAAAAAGAACTTACATTTGAAATGTAACAACTGTGTATCATATTAGATATTTCTAACACTATGCCACTAGCAAAAACATACATCCTCATTGATGCAGTACCTTTCATGCTACGTATGAATCCTTAATTCCAATATAAACCTACAGCAATTGGCCATTTGCAGCACCTCATTAGCCTGTCAAGATTTTGGCCTCTCCAGAGGCACCTAACAGCACAAATATCACAGAGCTCATTCTTAGAACAATATATATTATACAGTCTTTATGCTTGAAGAACCTGACAGTGGACAATGTGACTTTTCAGGCGGTTCCTGCCAGCAATGCTTGACCAGAGGTTTGTAACTAAAGTTTTGAATTGCCCTTTCCCTGATATAGTTTCCCAGAGATGTTCAGCAGAGGCCCCTCTCAAACCATCTGATTTTGACACATCAACTAGAGATATACTCATATTATTACGGATTATACATAGTTTTCCATTAAGTGGAACAAGGGCTGCTGCCTCCAAAGCTCGAGAATTGCCCAGATGCATCTTACTGTCAATGTGCTTGCTCCAGGAATCAGTTACTTCATCGTATACCCTGAGTTTACACCCGTCCTTGCAGTCCAAAGCATACAGATGTCCATTTAGGGAAGCACTTGGATTCCTCCAGCCTGTAACCATGCCATCATATACAGGGTACCAGCTATCAGTGTTCGGTTGGTAGACCTCACTAAGAACTTGTCGGTGAGATCCAAGCCCCTTCAAGAACCACTTGCCCTCATAAACAACCCCAATGAAGGGCACCATTGCTGTGCTCATATCTGAAATGAATGTCCATCTATTCTTGTTGGGATCATAAACTTCAGCTGATCTTAAGGACCGATGTACCCCACCGTTCTCCCCGCCAGCAACATATAAGCAGTTGTTTATGACACATGAACCAAAAAAATGTCGCCTGCGAAGCATATCTGGGGCACGGTGCCATTTGTTAGTCCGGGCACTATAAAAAATGACTCGTCTCATTGATCCTTTTAGTGGGTCTTTGCCACCAAATAAGTACAGGTGACAGCCACTGAGAACGGCACAACCAAATCCAAGGGCTTCAGAATATTCCTTGGGAACAGGTGGCAGTGGCTGCCAAAGCTGGTAAATGGGATCAAAGGCGTGCCATGAGATTTTCCCATCACGATCTCTCTTAATGACATAAATCCATTCCTCTGCAATCCCAAGGCTCTTCCGGAGTGAGTAAAAGAAGTTACCAGACAAGAGACGGCACCACCTTTTGCAGACTAGACGGAGCTTACGGTGCTCGACCCTTGGGACCCGAATCAGGCATGCAATAGCAAGATCATCAGGGAGTCCTGGAAGCAAAGGAGATTGGTTTCTACTCCTGTTGCCATGTGCGGGCTTGTTCCTAGTTGGATGAATAGACGGTTTAATGTCTGGTTGAAGACAAAGCTTTGTCCCAGGGACATATTTTTTTGCTCCAGCAACTGTTTTAAGGCCTGCATCTACTCTGCACAAACAAGCTGTTGTATCAACCTGCAAGGATGAATTCAAAACATAAGTAACATTATTTTTAGCTATTTCATGACTTCCATCACAGAAACTCAACATAATGTAGCATGCTCGAGTCAACATCAGACACAACATTAAACATAGAGCACAAGTTGTTTCATTTGTTTTTTAGTAACAGAACAACAGATACACCAATTAATATAAGTAATCTAAAATACTAGCAGGACTTGAAATATAAAACTTAAAATCCATATACTACTTAACACTGATGCTATCAGTGAATCGAACATGAACACAAATAGAAATTCCCTAATAATACTGAATGTTTTCTTTAAAATACATCTTGAAGAATTTAAAGGGGAAAACAACTACTTTTATGAACAGATTAAATTAGTTGTTAGTTTCTATATAAGTAGACTATTACAATGACCAAGGGTAAATTTGCCATACAATAATATGTTTAAGCATAGCTATACATCTCAAACAGTGTTTTACAAAAGGAATTTGGAGCTTAAAAAATCACGCTGATATCAAGGTAACAACCAATGAGAAACACAGTGCGAGTCTGCGCCTCAAGGTACTAACTACTAAGCATCAGAGAAGGAGGACTACATTAGTTCATACAACTATCATTTATTCCTCTACTTATATATAAAAAAATAACCTTTATCAGCACTAACAACAAGAAATCAGAAAAAACGAAAAAAAGAATATACTAATTACCATCAAATAAATCAATTTGAGCAAAATGGGCAAAAAGTAGATTCTAGAGTTTAGCTACAGTGCCACAATTCCGATTCTGGATCCTAAAAAAGAAATATTTGCCTCCCATTTAATATGAGCTCAAAAGAACTCCTTTGATTTGCTCAAGTCGCTTGCTACATCATTTCAAATGCCTTCAAATGTCAAGAAATCAGGCCAAAAAAGCATATCTAAAATTTGATGCCTCAGGCAAAAAAAAATTATGTATGTTGAATAGCTTAATAAGATGAAATCATTTTGATTGTGGTTCCAATTTGCAGATGGAATCAATAAAACTTTCCATGTCACAAGAATATAGAAATAGAATCATTTCAAATTCCAACATGTTTATTCTAGAAAATCTTGGTCATCAACCCTGACCAGACGATAACTTAGGTTCAGAAAGATAGTTCATAGAGCTCATCTTTATCAACCATCGGTTTAATTTTGGACAGATTTCTGCAAAAGATCCCCAGACAGAGTATTGAATGTTGTAAAAGGATCTTATTTGTAATCTAACTTCTTTCTGTTGATAACACAAGCCTTTAGCAATGAAAAACCATAAATTAGGGCATATTTGAACAAGAGAAACCACCAAAGTACACAATTGAATAACGATTTGAGTAGTTACCAAAAACCACACAACTGAAGGTCTAACTAAGCATAACATCGCATCTATATATATGTGCTTGTGTTTGTGTGTTTAATACGTGTTAAGTGTAATATAATTCAAAGCAGCAAATTAGCAGAAATATCAGACAAACAATTTACCAGAGGAGGTTGAATCATTCTGTCCATTTTCTTCTTTCAAGAGCTTGCCAGAACCAGATTTCTCACAAACCCACCTCCAAGATCAAGTTTTTATCTCCCAATCATCAATCAAAGATGAGAAATGCATCATTGCATCCAAATTCACCTTCAAATGTGAAAAAAAGAAGAAAAGAAAAGACGAATAGGAGAAGATCTATACGAAGAATCTCTCACTAACGATACAGAGAAGTGAGTTCTCAATCTTCCAAAACCACAAAACAAATAAGCTCTCAGTTAAAACCAAAAACCACTTGAAGATCACCAAATTTAGAGAATATAGTGCAGTCTCAAAACGCACGAATGTACAGTTAACCGAAGTTGATCACAACACAAACCCAACATGATAACCACATTATATGCAAAACCCATCTCCAAAATCAAAAACCAACATAGGAAAACTTCATAAGATATCCTGGCAGGGTCACTGTAGACGAGAAAATAGAAATCCCAAAACGTTATCATCACATGAAAACACAAGAAAGAATAACAACTCAAATGCGAGACAGCGAGTAAATGGGGGCAAAGAGAGCACTGAAAGAGGAAATAAAGACCCCTCTCACCATAATCTTCAGTGGAGTTCAGGGCCCATCAATTCAATGGCACAACCTACCAAGCACAAGAGCGTGTAATTGAAGAAGAGAGAGAGAGAGATAGATAGGAAAAGCTAACCTAAACCATTAGAGGAAGAGAAGAAAGAGTATTTGTGAATGACGACACTTTGGTGGTTGTTTTATTTGGAGAAATGGCGATCAAATCACAACAAGATTGGAAGGTAGCTGTTGTTTGATCCACTTAGGCAAACATAGAGACTAGAAAGAGAGAGAAAAAAAAAATGAAGTGTAAAAAGTTCTAGATGGAGATGACTTATTTATATTCTCTTAGTAAAATGAAAAGAATATGAGAATAGGCAAGACATTCAAAAATAAAATACTTTTTGGGTCCCACAACTCCACTAAAAATATTATTTAAAAAAATTTCAAAAAGATTTCCTAGCAATCTGTTGACCCACCACCACCACACTGATCTCATCTCAAAACATGCTACTCCACAAAGGGTATTTTAGTCAATACAGAATTTGAAGTATAAACATGGGATGCTGATTGCTGCAACTGAACTGAAGTGATGATCAAAATGGGGCCATGGGGTAGGACCGTAGGAGTAGTAGATTGTTGATATTTTGTGATTGGATTATGATAGCCACTGCCCACCGGCTATCACATCGAAAGACTATTGCTGCTGCAGCTGCCACCTTTTATTCTTCAATTATTTATTTATTATGAGTATATATTTAACTCCGAATTATTGGTAATGAATAAAATAAAGAATTAATAGAAGGAATGTAGAAAAAAGAGAAGGAAATGCATACAGTTGAATTTTCCACCATTAATTAGGTTGATTACTTCCATCAGTGTGTATTGACAGTTGTGTTCTGAATCTTCAATAATTACATTACACCTCTGCTTTTTGCATGTAGAATATATATGCGGTAGTCAACCAACGTGTATTCTTCTTTGACCTATTCATTTTGTTAAACATTACTGTTGACAATGAAACTGGTACACTTCACTGTCAAGCTAAACATTACTGTTGGAGTGGTTGGCTCGGATTGGGGTCGAGTGGCGTGCAAGTGCTCTTGATGACTTGAAATCAAAGAAAACGTCGGGCACTTGTTTGATGATGTTTTAGACTCTAATGGTCAAATCAATGCTTTAAGAAAGTGTAGAAAATTTTTTGGTATAATTTGAGGTTATGCAATGAAATTGGTTTCATTCCATTACAAACAGGCCAGAGCCAATATATTGGAGACACATATTATTAATTTTGAAAATTTAATATTTTTATATATTATATATTATATATATATATATATATATCTTTATCTTTAATCTTGAAGTCCCAATATTTTTTTCCTCAACAATTTTGAGGGTCCAATATTTTTTTTTTTTTTTACTTAGGGCCATAAAAAGTTATGAGCCAGCCTGGAGAGGCTGAATGTTGGAGTTTTCGAAAGAGGGTCGGATGATATAAATTATATAAGTTGGCTTCTATCTTAAATTAGCAAATAGTATATAAGCTATATGAGGTTTGCAAATAATATATAAGCTATATGAGGTTTTTTCCTTGTAAACGAAAACAACTTTTTAAAAACTTTGCAAAGACCTCCCATGTTGTTAGTGGTTGATCGTTTGTTAATCAATAGAGGGGATAATTTAATTATTTTTACTTATTTTTAATATTTTAAAAATAAAATTAAAAAATAGATTTCCACCGTCCAAAGAACATATAAAAAACAAAATTTTATAAATAAAACAATTTTAAAAAATTAAAAAATAATAGATGGATCTCCACCGTCCATTTATGAGATGGATGGTAGAGATCAAGTTAAAAGGAAAAAATTGAAAAAATTTGACATCAGTAAAAAAAATTTAGATTAGTGCATATCCATTCTTTAGATTGGATATGGACTATCCATTAGATCTAATGGACGGTATCTAATGGATGGTACAGATTTAATTATCTGGAGATTGGATATGCACCGATCTCCATATTTGAGATTCTTCTCGGAAAAGAATCCATTTAACACTTTAGTTACTGGTTTATGAAAAACCTTAGCTGCATATCCAGACCACTAAATGTGAAAATTAAGCTGGCTTGAAGTCTCTAAGTGGTGTTAGCTCAGGGAGTTCCCCAGCCCCACCAGTAGGGGTGGGCAAAAATCCAATAAATCAAACTGAATCGGTCTAAATCGGTTTTGGATCGGTTTAAGATTCTTAATGGATTGGTTCGGTTCATTTTTTTAGGAACCGGTCATTACCGGTTCGGTTCACCGTTAGAATTTTGGAACTGCGATTTAAACCGCGGAACCGGTAACCTGATATATAAATTTAAAAAAAAAAACCCTAATCTAATGTCTTTCTCATTCAGTCATTTTTTTCGGCTTCATAAACACAGACAAAGCACGATCTCTCTTCAAAACCATCTGGTTTGATTCTTCTATTGTTTATTTGGAATTTTTATTATTATTTATAGGTTGATATTTGGATTATTATATATCATTTAGTAGTTGTTTGTAGACTGTTATTTATGGATTGTTAACTGTTATATTTGTTATTTATAGAATGTTATTGTGTTGTAATAACTAAGCTTTCAAATTGAAATGTTATTTAAACACGTTTATATTGAGAACTTTGAATGTTATTTGAATTTTGAACAGGTTTATATTGGGGACTTATTATTTGGAATTTTTTTTGGATTATTATATAATTTTTGTATAGTTGAGGACTTGAAGCCTAAATTAATATACTTAAAATATGAATAACAACAGAGTAAAAATCAAGTCCATTTGTATGGCCCAATAGGTCCACAAACTAATCAAATCGAATCGGATCGAATCGGCCCAATTTGGTTCGGATCACTTTATACTTTTTGGTTGGATCGAATCACTACTTAAAAAATCAATCAATTGTCGGATTGGTTAGGATCATATAAAAAGTAAACCGATCCAACCGACGCCCACCCCTACCTACTAGGTCCAGGCATACAACAAGTAGGTAAATAGCAAAGTGGCACAAGGACAGTCTGACTTCCCTCTATCCATGGAGATCTCCATGACTCCATGGATGGTATCTCCTACTGCGAATAGGGGAGGCGAAAGGGTTCGCGAACAGGGAGACACTATTTATATATGAAATGAAGGTTGAGATCCATTTAAAAACATATATTTTTTTTAATTTTTAATTTTTTAAGTATATCTCAACCGTCTATCTTTAAGATGGACGATTGAGATTTAATTTTTTTTTTCTTTTCCTACTACATATTATCTTATTGGATTTTAATATCCAGGTATAACTTCTTAGATTACATCTAGTTTTGTCGGACTCTAACACCCAAGTGTGACACCTTAGATCACATATAGTTTTATTGAACTCTTACACCCTGGTGTTACCCCTTAGATCACACCTGGTTTTGTAGAATTTTTTCACGATTAGGTTTTACTTTTCAATCTGCATCTGCCTTTTGTAGTAAAGAAATTACTAATTAGGTAAACTTTCTCTCTTTTGTCTATTAAATGCTTGCACTTGACATGTGACAATCACATGTCACATTACATATAATAACTATGCATTCCGTAATTCCGTGATGTTGGTCTACACTTTTTATGATGTATGTATGTATCGTTTCTCGATTATCAGATTATGATTTCTGTTTTTTAATAAATTATAAATTTATACACTCGACACAATTTAAACATTAAAGATACATCATTTCGAAGGAAAAAAAAAGACACGTTATAGTCCTTAATTGACAAAGTGATTATGTAGTCCATAAATATCAAGTCATCTCATACCTTGTTAAAATCCAAACATGAGTCTTTTGTTTCAACAGCTCGTATCCTAATGTCCATTGTAGTTGACTATCAATCTACTCTTGACCATATCTCTAAAATATAATACAATGAATGGAATGATGTCATTTGACATAAATTATGGATAACAAGGATTTATTATGAAATAAACATGTATATATAATTGAAAATATGTATTCATCAGGGAAGTATGAATTTCGAGGTTCGTCATAGAAAATATGTATTTTCCAGTTCATCACAAAAAAAAAAAATGCTATTTCTAAAAAAAAACGTTAGGTTTCTATAAATTTACAGTACCCAACCATTTTCAGCAAAAAATAATAAAAATATAAAAAAAAACTTATATAATATATATATAAAGAAGCTAATAAATAAAGTTTAGATAGAGATTAACGTAGCTGAGAGTTGAATAACGAAATCTTTTGAAGATAGATCTCATATAGCAATGGAGATGCTTTAAACTTGATAATCTCGTGTTTCAAGAGATTTGATGTTAAAAAGTGGGTTGATTTACTTAGATTTAGAATTAGAGAAGGAGTAAGTGTGAAATAAATGAGAGGGAATATGTTTGAGAAAAGATGAAAATGAGAAAGGTGTAAGGTGTATTTTGGTCCTTTTTGGGTAGTAATTGCAATTAGCAAAACTAATTTTGTTATAAACAGTCTTTTTTTTTTATTTTTAATGTTTGACAATAAATGACTTTTATATATTTATTTTGGCTATTTTTATCAATTTTCTCTATATTTTCTAATAATAAATTAAATAAATATGAAGAAACCATATTAATTAGCTACAGTTACAAATATAAACTAAACTTGTTATATTTTGATGGGTAAATTGCAGTGCATTATTTGACGTTTGGTCAATATTGCAATAAAATTGTAAGTTTAGTATGAATTTTCGCTTGTCCAATAAAATTGATGGATAGTAGAGATCATATTAAAAAAAGAATTTTTTTTTAAAAAATGGAAAAAATAAAATGAAATCTTGGTGATGGAGATCCAATCTCAGATTGAATCTCTATAAAAAAAAAAAAAAAAATTGGTTCTCCATCGCTGCAGAGATTGGATCTCCACCACCAAGATTTTTTTTTAATTATTCTTTTTTTTTAATATGATCTCGACCGTCCATCAATCTTGATGGACGGTGGAGATCCCTTTAAATTTTTTTTTTAAAAATAAGAGAAAATGACCATATTACCCTTTTGACTACTAGTTGACCATCAATTCTAACGGTCAACCAGTTAGTCAAGAGTACTAACATATAATTAAGGTTACACTCACGATTTCGTTACAATATGGTTAAATATCAAGGTATTTTATTACAATTTAATTGCGTATTTTTATGCACAAGGCTGAACTATGTCTGAACCACATTTACAAGGTGAGATGATGCAATGCATCTAACAATCCTCCAAATAGTTCAATTGTTAAAGATTTAGATTTGTCCCAAAATTCAATTGTATGTTAAAATTTTTATATTTAGCGATTTGTACATTTTTTTTTTTTTTTTTAAATGAAACGGATCTTGTATAAAGGGTGGAAATCCTCACCTAGTAGCAATGAATGTTTTAACAAGAGGAGGACATGGTATAAACAATTTAAATATAATCATTACCCTCTGAATGACTGAATGTGGAGACTGAATAAAAGTATGGAATAGAAAAATTGAAATACAAGCAATTAATATGTATGTGCGAGCGCGTTCGGTAGATAAGAGTGCAAAGCACCTTCTTTGAAGATTTCTGAAAGTGGAAGCTATATAGCTTCATCTAAAATAAGCTACTCCTCTCCTCTTAGTATGATTATAGTATACAGAGAAAGAGTATGTTCCCACTTCACCAACTAATTAAGCTGTAAGAAGTTGGAATATATCCATGGCTATAAACATCTTTCCTTACTTAGTCATCAAACTCCATAAAGTAAAGTGGGATTTGTTCTGATAAGGTGGATATTTTACTTTATTGAATTGATTGATGTTAAAGTTTGTCGATTTCAAATGATCAACTTATAGCATATAAAAACAAGAACATGAAAATTGAGCTCATGTAAAGACCATGTGCACCGTTCAAATAGCAACTACTACCTTCTGCTCTTTCTATGTTATCGTTTTCTGTAAAAGTCTTCTGCCTTTTGCTTTCATCAACCTTCTTTGATAGACATATGAGGAAAATAATATGAATTTCCATCTCAATTAGCCATACTCTCTTTCTTCTCATCCTCTTCTGAGAAGGTTGATACATACATGTTTTCGTCACTTCGATAGTTATCATAGAAATTCAGGGTGTGATGATGAGGGGTGATGCTAAGTCACAAAATTATTCAGAGCACTATGGTTTTGAATTATGAACATCACTTTTCCTTTTTGAAGGAAGGAGGGGAGATGTTGAAAGATGTCTTTCTCAACTTTGGGGGACAAGACATGGTTGAGGTCTCTGTGGGGTTTAGCAAAAGTCATGCCAGTGGGGTTCACATTATAACTTTCTCATGCATCATGCATGCACAAGCACTACATTGTTATTCTAACATAACCCAGAAAAATATAGTTGTGGATATAAATCCAGGATTAACCATAATAGTGATCTACCTGGGTAACTTCACTATCTGATTGTTGACATGACTCAGACACAGAGGTTTCAAATTCAATTTGCTCAAGAAATTAATTATAGATAATCCAGCCAATCTACCTCAATTACAACTTCAATATTATACTGCTAAATAGGAATTGTTGTTTATCCATCGTCTCCATGTCTTTAGTGCTTGTCTTTTGCTTTTTGAACAGAAGCCTAGGTTCACAAAACTCAAGAAACGTGGGGTTGGTACAGTATCTATTCACTACTGATGTATCTTTGGCTTTCAATTCTTACCAAATTATATGATTGAATAATTATATAGAATGGCTTGGCAATTCTGGCAAGTTCATGAGCTGTCTCCAACTGTTGCATGATCAATACAATTTTCTTTCTTCTCATAATCTGACCAAAATCTGACCAAGTCACATAAACAGACTGCAGGCAATTGCAAACCACTCTAGCTTGGGTTTGATTAATCTCTCAAAGAAATGAATAATCATTGAATAGCAAGACTCAAAAGCATGTCTCTTAAATTTCAAATATGACTAAACTTCTCTGATGCTTTTCACTGTTTTTCAATATTCAAGTTAGTCGTATATTCAAATAGAGACAACAATACATTGAATTCACTGTACAATCCTATCATTTTTTTTTTTTTTTTTGAAAAGCTGTACAATCCTATCATTAACAAGGTTAAAAAGAAACTAGAGATAAAAAGAAGATAATATAAATTATATTTGGCGTTTATAAATGAAATCATACCCTCACTGTTCCAAGATGAATCAATTCCACTGTTTAAGAGAATGTCGTATGACAAAAGTATGGTGCAGTACCAAAGAATTTATCTAAAAATCTCAACATGTCTAAGACTAAATGATTCCTGCTACTACCTGACTAGTAAAAAGAAAGAAAAAAGATTTTGACCTGTCTATTACTGGTGCTTATAGTGACAAAATTCTGAGGTCACACCTTCAACTGTGTATATCATCAAGGTAGCATGTATCTAACTGATTAAAAGATAATCAGCTTCTATCATTGTTAGCACTGATATGGCTATATGGCCTGGACCCATCAGAAGGAGAAGCCATACTCCAACACGTAATGAGCACCATCAACCATCCATGATTAATTTAGTATCTCTTCGTGAAAGTCAGTATCATTCTTACATCATCTCAGGCAGTTTAATCTATGCGGAACACATCATTTTGCACCCTCAATCTCCCAATCATCAAGTGGGGGAATATAACCATGCATGCCATAAACAATGTGAACTGCAGAAAATTGAACGGTAATTAGGAAATCTTAATAACTAGATGTTGTATGCCACCAAAATAATATGCAACTGGTACATGTGATACATACCAAGAGAGGAAGGGTCAAAAAACTCCAAATTGGCCACAAAGCAAAAGAGAGCCTAATAGAAAAGAAGGTAGGAAAGCAAATTGAGCAGTCTAATAAATGCCCCATGATAAAATACAAAAGAAATGAATAACATGGTTCTTCTTACAAGCAAAAGGAGACAAGTCCGAGCAGTGTCACAAATGGCAAAGCAGAGATACTAGATAATTCCCACTTCTCATCAAATCTTCTGACTCTCCATGCTAACATACTTGTATAAAAGAAAATGGCAACATTCAACCCAACACACACCAAGCCAATGTATAAAGGCAATCTGCAAAGGAGTTAAAATATACTCATCATTGAACACAGTTTCTCAATCCTGAGCAGTTAATATACACAAAATACTCTTTTCAGAGCAGATAGAGGAATCCTCTAACATTTACTGTAACCATCATATGCATATCCACATGTCAAAGAATACCCTGGATGATGAAGTTAGTAACAAAGAAGAAACTAAATCACAAAAAATATACCAAGAATTAGAATTTGACTAAAATAGGATCATCCACTTCATACGGTTGAAGATATAACTACCGATACAGAAGCTTGTGAAAATTTCATAAACCCAAGTATATCAAAGAATAAGCTTTGGTGCGAAATCTGATCTTGATAAAACCTCAAAAGTTAAGATAAGGGAAAAACGAAGAAGACTGAAATGTTAATATTATGCCTAAGGGATAGAGATATTTTATTTATTTTTTTGATAATCCATAACTCCGAACTCGCTTATTGGGATCGAGTTCGAAATTGGATCCCCTGCCGAACCCTACAATCTTTGGGAAGCAGGAAACTTGGCCTTAGGCCATGTAAGTACCCATGAGGGGGTTTGAACCCCAAACCTTGTAGGAGCAAACTACAAGTCTGACCATTCTACTAACCTCTCATGGATAATAGAAATTAAGACTGTTCAAGAAGTCAAAACAAAACAAACAAAATAAAGGAAATAGAGAAAGAGAAACACATGAATTGTGTGAACCAGATACTATTTGAGTTCGAGTTGCCTAAGAAATGTGTTCCTACTATGTTAATTGCATATTTCACATGCCACAGGACTCAAGCCTAACTTGTATACAATAAAAGTTCCTTCGTTTTTAGCAAATGAACTGATGCAATAAGTCTCTAACATTTAACAAGTGCGAAATACAAGCAGAAAGCCAATTTCCTCAGGTGTTAGATATCACATGCATGTAAAGACCACACCTCCAAGTTCAAAAGATCATTTACTTGAGGATGCACTTTGACAATACTTTTTCACGCACTCCAATATTGTATCTGAATATTTTATTGATGAGAAATCAACTAGCACAAAATAGATGAGAAGTCCACCAAACAAAAGCATATAATTACAGTAATAAAACATAAGGTATAGGCATCAATAAAATTGTCTTCTGAGAAAAAGGCAAGCAGCTTTCCCACATTAAGTAGCATAGTTCACTTGCTAATACTAGAAAATTCCACTCAGCTGGACCTGACAAACATTACCAACTACCTGGCTACAGCACCACTTTGCCCTACCATTCCATCTAGTATTTTTTACTTTATTTTAAGCCTCTAGTGATTTACTTTCTACCATCTCTACCAACATCCTTCTCAGCCTTCCTAGTTACTCTTCTGTAGTGGGAATCTAAGGTTCTTTGCAAATGGCCAAACCAACTTGAACAATATTTCCATCCTTGTTTCAACAAAATCATGGTTATATGCATAATTCTAATGATATAGCAAATACACACACATATTCAGTTACCAACAGCGATACCACCGATCAGGCATCTTCTTATAGACATGATATGGAGATCAATGTCCACATAAGGAACATCTCAGAATTCAACAAAAGGAAATATAACAGAAAATGAGGAATCAAATGAATTTCAAGGCCCCCAATTTGGCAGGGCAAATACTATCAACAATCTCAATTAGTCCTTTGCAAGGGTAGCCTTAGGCAATCAGGGGTCTACTTTCATTTTTCAGTGATTGCACTCACTTGTACATATTTACAACATCTCAATTACAATTTTAAAATAATATAAAATATATCACCTCCAAGCTTTTCTTTACAAGAAAGAAAATGAATATATTCAATTATTCCACCTCTAAACTATTAGAAGTAACAAAACAGAAAGCAATACAAATATAATCAAAGGCCTTGGGACAATTAATCAATCAATAACATTCTGATAACAGCATGTGAAACACAGAAATGAAACCAAAAAAAAAAAGTTACCTTCGAATTCGATCATCATGGCATAAAAGGTAAATGAGATTGTAATGGCGATCCCCAAAGTAGATAATAAAGAGTGATGAAGCAATCCAAAGCACATTCTCCAAAATCTCAACCCAAGTCCTTGTTCTAGGAGTTGGTGGCGACAAAGGCTGCGGCCGAGAGCATGCATCGTCTTCAAGGTCATCACCGCTTGACGCATAACCCTGACTGTGCCTTTGTCTCATATACCCACCAACAACTGGTGTCCCACCAGACATATTACTCACAGTGTCCACAATAAAAAATATAATTACAACTCAAACCACAAGAATCAATAAAATCCCACTATTCAAATTCAATCTCTATAGCAAAAAAAATCTTCCTACTTGTGTACATGTCGCAAACATAAACATGATTGATCGAAGTTTATTTAAAAAAATCAATCAATCAATAAACATTGCCCATACTTAAAACCCTTAAACGAAATCAAATTCCAGGCAAAACACAGCTCATGAAAAGAATGTGATCATTAAAAAGAAAGGAGAGTTAAGAGAAAGAGAGTTGGAAAGTAGAAGTTGACGAGAAACCCACTAGGGAGCCTCTCGAAATCTTCAAAACCCAATATGAGATACAAAAATCTGTTCGATACGAACGTAAAGAATTCCTTTGGATTCAGAGGATGGAGTAAAAATCAATGCAAACGAAAGAAGCAAAAGCAAAGAGACAAAGGACCGTCGAGTCATTTAATAAAGCGTGTGTTTTCCTCGTTAGTAACGAGAGGGGGATCTGTGTGTTCTGTGTATGTAACGGAATGTTGAAGAATATTTAAGAGATTTGATAGTGTTTTTGATCGTGATTCGTTTCGTGCACCTTTTAGGAATGTTATAATCGAGATTTCGAATCTTCTATAATAAAACTTCTTAATTTTCTAATTTAATTAATAATAAATCCTTTTAATTGTTGACTTGGTTGGTTAATTAACCAAATTAGGTCAATCATGACGGATCATTTACGGGTCAAGTCAGGTGGGCGTGTGATGTTTCAAGTGGTGATTGAACAAAAGTTAACTTGTTAAAGTCATATGTAATTGTTTGGTATCGTGTATTAGAGTTTCAAAGAGCATTACTTTGCTTGCTAACCACTTGACACTTGTGTTATCTTCCGCAAATAAGGGTATATTGCTTTCATGTGACTTAGAAAATTTGGACAAGATTGATGCCATTTACAAAGAATAATTTGAGATATCAACTTCATTTGACAAGTCATCCATCTGTATAAACATACCAACAAAGAAGTGCATCTCATGCCATAAAATGACATAAAAGTTGACATATTGGCATTGTGAGAGACCATCTGTAGACCAACTGTAGACCAACATTTCTCCATATCAAGTGGGAGGAATGATATATACTCCTAGCTTTATTGTCATCGTCAATAACAACAATAATAAATTCTCTAGGCAATAACCCATTTACATCCACCTATTTGGCTGGCAATACATTAATTGCCAATTAGTGAAAGGAACCGAAAATTGGAATTACTTGGAAGATAATAACACATACATAAAACTAGACCGACTACAAAAAAATGGAAAACCACAAGAATCATTTTCAGATAATAAGTGCATGACAAACGTGCATGATCAGTGGTTCCCACCTCCACACAAGCTAACCAAGTCCATCAACGTCGAGTATAACATATCAAGAGATAAATGCCCCAAGAACTTCTTATAATCAGATGCACCATCAGATATGTCTGTATGGAGTTTTCTCTCCTCCGCAAAACCATCCTCCATTACCAACCACCACGAAATGCATCCTTGGATATCTTCTGGGTCCACATGGGCTATCAAGCTAATTATTTCACCCTGCTCCAGCTCAAATGACAAACTTAAAAAATCTCGATTCGCCTTTATTCCCACCATTAGAGCTTCTTCATGTAGCCATCTGATAACTTGGCTTGCAACCTATTATCAAAATTCCAGGACAATCTCAACTACATGAGAATTGGTGAAGATGTTCACTTTGGTGTAACCATTCAAGAAAGATAAAAAGTTAACCTTTCAATTTTTGTTTTTCTAATAAAAAAAATGGTAACAAATGAAAGAGATAAGAGTCATAGAGACACCTAATATAAAGATGATAAATATCAATTGAGTTTGCTAATGCAGTATCCCAAAACCAATCAAATCCAGTGCATAAAATACAGTAATTACAAGCTAACATTGTTCAAATCAACTGAAGATTTAATCAGTTGAAAAATTATTTCAGTCTCTTTCTTCACGTCTGCTACTTCTCCATAAATAAAACATCTATACATAAGTTTAAAGGATAAACCAAAATCCAATAATGAAGAGAATAATACTCAGTGGAGAAACCTTATTTCTATCTTGTTTAGTACATCCATGTAACACAACCAAATCAAAATACAACCTGTTTTTCCATCCTTTCATCAACAAATATTTTCAGAAAGGTGTTTATTAAAAATCAATAAAATGTATGAACTTATTGATAAAACAAACTACATTCAAGAGTATAGAAATGTAAAACCAGACACAAAATAACAGATGACCTAACTTTGCATACCCGTGCGTAATTATATCCACACAACTTGGCACAAGGTCATCATAAAAAAGACCATTTATAGTGTCCTTTTCTGGCAGCGGAATACCTAAAAGCTGCCTCCATCTGTGTGAACCAACAGCATCCCCCCTCCTCCTCAACCCAATGGACGGCTTGTTCCTAGGGACTCATAGTCTGTTATCCTAAAAACAATCTGTAGGATCCACAATATATTTCGACCAAAATAAACACTGTTGTTACAAGGAACTGGCAGCTCACTGAACTAATATTTGGAAATACCATTTCGCTACAAGGTCCAGGATGTTCTGAAAGTGCTTGTGCAAACCTGCCCTATGTATGCTAGATGGCAAACCTTAAGGCTCAGTAAGGTAGCACACACACCATAAGATACTGAAGGCAGTGAATTTAGCTTCAGCCTATGGGAGAGAGATGAGCATGATGCAAAATTACCATCTCACCAGATGTTTACTTATGACATCACATCTAGGTCAGCATGCCATGCAACTACCAGCTCCAAGGACCTTGTTCTTGAGTATAGCTCATGTCTCTAATTGACCCTATAAGCAAACAACAATCTGCATTTGGTAACTCAATCCACCTCTACTGGCTTCACATTCCAGAATGTGAGTATGGAGCTTCTTAAATGTTCTTCAATGCCAGAATAAGACCATTGTGTTAGTCAACTGGCAAGTATTTTCAAATATTGCCTCTCCTGCTACACTTATTCCATTCAGGTTTCATAACCTCAATTCTAAACATCTCCTAACATGTTAAGTAGACTTCAGGAATGATCATATTAATAACGCAACAGTGATGCACACCCTGGGCACCAGATAATTGCACTCATGTTTACTTGTTTTCCTAATCAATCACCTTTTCCTCCATACCAACAAAAGGAAAGTCTCATCTTTAAAAGAAACACAGAAAGACAAATCCAAAATACTGAAACACCAAGCAAACTAGATCCCTACACTCACAAAGCAAACTTAAAACAGTTACTATAATGCTTCAACTCAGTCTCCCAGGAAAAGACAAAAATACATCACCAAAACGATTTTCAAAGAGATTAGGATATATCAAATCAAAGTCTCTTTGTTATCACATCTAAAGGATCCCAGCAACTGGCTAGGGAGAAAGGAAAAAGAAAAATGAAACAAAAAAAGAGAGAGAAATAAATGGATATTTAAACAAGAGACAGACTCTGTATTAACATTTTAAATCTACCAGTAACTTCATAACTAAGATTCTATAATTCTGATATATTGATGCCAATCTTAGAAATAAGATGAAGCAGCAACCTACCTGTTGTAGAATCATCACAGGGAGATCTACCAAGTCACATTCATATCTGTTCATAGAACATATGTCCTCAGATCTCTCTTTAAACAGCCCGACAACATTAGGAGTGCCTTCCCCTTCGACATTGATGCAATCATCATTTACCACTATCTTAGTTCGAAACTGTGACTTCCCAACATTCTTCATTTCATGGATTTCTGACGTCTGAGGTTGGGATCCTGCATGAAGAATGGACTGAGGAACTTTTAAGAAGAGTGTCCATGAAGATGTTCGAGAATGCCAAGTGGGATGAGATATCAAATGCAGATATGGGACCCTGCACACCTAGAGATATCAAAAAGAAAAAAAGAACTAAGGATAAATCGAAACTTATATGAAAAGAAAAAAAAAAAGTTGTAAGTACTACATGTCTAACAATAGATAAGAATGATACCACATCTTCCACTTCCATATAAACCTTGTTCGAAAATATTCTATGAGCCAGAGACATACAGAAATGACCAAGACGACTAGAACTGTCCTTAGTTGCTTGACCAGATACTCGAGTAATAGTAGAAATGGGTCTACTTTTTGCTCTTGCATATAGATGCTCATGAAAAATCTGTTGCAGATATATCTCATAACTAACAGAATTAGGATAACCTCGTCTCTTTTTCAAGATATCATCTTTTTCTTCTGCTAACTTTACGCCATCAAACGAGTCCAAAGGTAAAACTGAAGATTCTACATTCTGGGTGTCCGAACTGTCGACTGTTTGATCACCCTGACTAGATGGTATAAGTGATATGAACACAGAGGATTCCTTGACTGATTCCCAGCTGTAGATAATTTTCCCGCATACCAGTCACATTGACTCCTAGTGACTGGTTAAATGCTTCACGATTCACTATATCAAAGACCTAAAGCCAGAAGAACTGAATTGGTAAAACAAGACTAAAAAAACGAGAAACAGACAAAATGATAAAAGAAAGAAAAAACTCTACCTGCTCACAAAAAATTGCTTGATGGACATCACGAAGAAGTGAATGTGTTCCTCTAACAAACTGATCATCACTAGTGGATTCCTTCTCGGCAGATGGCTGAGATGAGCAATAGGTCTTGACCTCACTGGATTCCCTAGGATTATTACAGGAACGTACACCAAGAAAATCAAAACAAAGAGAGCGGCATGAATTTGGAGGTAAATTTATAGCCAGCATGCCAGCTGGATCATGGTCAACGCGAATAGTGGACAGAGAAGATGGTCGTAATACAGTTGCTGAATCATATAACGAACTGTCAAAAAGATCAATGGTAAAGCCTTCATTTCCAGAAGCTGGAGCTGCCACACGCTGTCGCTTGACTTTCCAGTTTTGCTGCAATCTATTCGCTTGTCAGAAAAAAATTAGATAGAAGATGTTTTAGAATTGAGGTTGTAACCATTATTACAATAACAAACTTATTCATTTATGAACATGAATAAATTTTAAAAACAATTGAGTTAATTTTTGCTCAGAATAAGTCCTATTTTGCAATGATGGGCTCTAGCCAGACAAGATCCTATTCTTGTTTTAGGCAAGGTAGTTTTGCATAGACTAATGCATTCAACAGCTTATCAGGGAAAAACGTCACACTCACCTAATTAGAGCACCATAGAATCTTGCTTCCCTAGCAATTTGCTGTTCCAAAGATTTGGCAGACTGCTCAAAATATTTACCCAGATGCTGCAATACAAGCAACATAAATAAGGAATTCCCCAAGAGAGAAATTAGAGAATCTTACAGAATACCAAAAGACAATGCAGTAACATAATACAACAAAAAAAATACCCTGTAGCATTGTAACTTGGTCGCTGCGGATACAGCAAGGTCAGACAGAAATTCATTAGGTAATGGTTTTGGTCTAGTCATGCTAGCCACTGTTACAGCATCGTTAGCTTCCACCTATAGATTAAAAGTCAACACAGAAATAATTTAATAAATAAATCAACATTTATGATCTATCTAATTCTCAACGAAACTTTTGCATTTCCAATGATTCTTCAAAACTAAGCTTGAGAATCCATGATAATAAGAAAACAACCAAACCAAACCGAGCACTGAAGAAAATAAAAATTTGCACAAGCGCTGAGGGAGGTTTCGTTGGAGGGGAACCTTCTAACTACAGTCTGATTACAAAGACAAATAAGGGAGCAAATAATACAGCAAGTTTCAGAATTAAGATTCTTTCTAGTGTCTCCAAGCACCCACTTCAAAACACAAACCCACAGAAAAATACCTATTAAGCACGTAGCCATATCAGACATCAAATTTTTATTACAATAAATATAAACCAAACCCCTCCCCATGTTAGTGTGAGCAGGATATGAACTAAAAGACCCAATGTACGACAACAAGAGATCTTACCAACAATGCTAGTTAGGTAAAAATGCACTGTTTCTCTGGGCCTCTAAATGTGTAATTGCATAGCCAAAATTTTTTTGCCATTTGCTTGGCGTCAAAAGAAAACCAAAGAGGTTTTGCTTTCACAAATTTTCAATCTAACACCTCCAATTTGCAATCACATTCTCATTCAGAATACACCAACTGAAACCACAATATGGGTAAAACATTATCACAAAATACCTTAAAATTAAGAAAAGCTTACAGTTTTGATGAGGTCTATAATGACAGAAAGCTCCTGGTGAGCCAGCTGCAAATTCTCCACCATGCTCTGCCACTGCCATGGTGTGGCGGCAGATGAGCTGCTCTCTTTGGAGCTCTTCTTCTGCTTCTTATTATCATCTTTCTCCAACGCCCAAGCGAAGTCTATTCTCCGAATCAACGACACTCGCTTCTCATCATAGTCTACGTCACTATTTTAATCACACACAATACACTCCCAAAATCAACATCAATTAAAAAATGACAACAAATTAAGAGAAAAACATAAACTAAAAATCTTTCAATGTTATTGTCACTAATTAGGGTTAACTGCTGAGACTACACCGAATTATAATTGAAAAAGAAAAAAGAACATGTGATCAAGTTCACAGTGTAAACAGACTATTGAATTTGGAATAAAATTTAATTGATTCGTTGCAAGGATTTATAGTGACAAATGAGAAGGAGTGTAAAGAAATAGATCGTACGGTGGGAATCGTTCGGCGCCGTTCTCTTCGATGGCGTCTAAGCGCTTGACGGGTAGTTTGTCGAGGGAGATTTCAAGTTTCCCGTCCATTTTCTCTGGCTGATTTTCCCGGAAAATTTCGAGGGAAAATTTGAAAGAAAATGGCCAAGAGGCCAAGTTTGGGTTTTCAGTGTTCAGTGTTTATTTTCCGGAGGTTGCTTTCGTCCTTACCAACTGACCATTCAACTTGGGCAAAATGGTCAACATGGAAATTCTTCACTTCTGGATGGCAAAAATTCTTCGATTTGTCCAACCGGCGGGCTCCAATCTACTTAGGACGGATTTGGAGTTCGGGCTTTGGGTCGGATCAAACTTTTATGATCTGATTTTTAACCGGGTCGAATTTGAGTCATTATTATAATCTGATCCGTTACGATTAATTTGATATTTATTTAATAATTTTTTATATTTAAAATTTATATATTAATTAATCAATTTAGTAAATTTTTAAAATAAGTCATATTTGAGTTGTGAATATTAAAAATATTAGATCAATTTTTAAATTAAAACTCTTTACTTGAGTTGTGAATATCAAAAATATTAAATCGATTTACCATACTTGAGTTGTGAGTTGTGAATATCGAAAAAAATATAAATTAAATCATGTCAGTTGGGGTTGGTATGGATCACCCCGCTCCGAATGAGTTTGAATTTGGAGCGGCAATTAAAAATTCTTTCAGAACATGGATCAGATTTAGAACATCCTATCCAAAATGGGTTTTAGGTTTGGAGCATGCCGATCCTATCCAGTTGACATCCCTACTTCTGAGTATCTATATGAGTTTAACAATTTTTAAATATATTTTTTTGTTACTTTAAAAGAAAAATACATTTTATGGTTAATAAATTTATATATTTATAATTATTATTACAATTTGGAGTCCGGAGATATGGGCGTGATTTGAATATAAAATCAAAAAAATATGGGTGTGAATTGGTATTTACTAGCTCATTTTGTTTACTATATTTATATTTGTTGTAGCAAGTTCTCGGGCATGCAAGGCCAGCAGCCCAGCATGATATCATATTCATATATGAAGAGGAACCCATACAAGTCCCAAGCAAAATGGGAAGCAAACTAACGTAGGAAACGTCGGTTATTGCTTTGAGAAATCTCTTGATAAATTAGTGAGAATGGAGAGAAGCAGAGAACGAGAACGAGATCGACATGTTTGTGAGGAAGTTATTGATTTGCCCATTAAGAGCTTGCGAACACTTATCCATATTCCATTAACATTAAATGATGATATTATTTTTGTATTTAATGTAGATACCGTAGGTATCTAATACATACACCTATCGCAATAAATGTTGATTTTCATAAAAAATCTAATCCCTACTTTAAGGGAAATTCCAAACACGAGATTTATAGTTTTCTAAATTTGATAATTACGAACCGAGAAATTATATTATCGATAATGTACAAAGATTGTGATATAAGCTCTCCAATTTGTACACCAATGCTAGCTAAACAATTACTCTCTCATATAAATAGAGGAGAACCACCAAAGCAAGGTTCTCTAAAATTACATAGTAATTTAATTTGATGTAATTAAATATTTATTAATTATATTATTTAAAAAAATGAAATAATATAATTGAAGCAAGTGTAATTGGTTTACTAAAAATAGTAAAAGAGTTGGTGCTTGGTTGATCTATAACCTTGGGCTGGAGCCTTGCTAGATCTTCGTTGGATTTGGGCTATTCTTCATCAGCCCAATTAGCTGATGTATAGAATTTATTTAATTACGTACACTTGAGCCTAGAGGACCACGTTGGGTGTCATTTATAGTAATAGGCGTGTACGTGAAACAAAGTGATATAATTTATTTGTGAATTAAGTCATTGTCTACAACAAAATTACCATACCCCATGAGGAGCAAGAACAATGGATGTCCTCCGAATTTAATTCCATCAAACAACAAAAGCATCCCAAGAATTGGAAACTCGCTCAAAATATCACAAATGAGTTCCCGAGAGCCATCCATCATCATCATCTTTAGATGGATATCGTCATCTCTATCGGAGTCTTTTCCAATATTTTGGAGTATTTGAATGGTCAATTATTAACTCTAGTGTGTTCCAGAATACTTTTTTGATACTATATCACCAAACAGAGAAGCCAAACTCAATTGCAATAGAACTTGCATGGAAAATATGAAAAATGAAGATTTTCCTGAAAGCGATTCTCACTTTGACTAACCTTGTCCCTGTTCCAAGAACGCATTACACCATCAATGACGCATACGATCGAGTAAAGCTACAACTCACTAGTAGGTAGTAGAATTGATTTTGCATTTGAAATACATCCCAGCTTCCACTGTCACTGACACTGGACAAAACTACACATTTTAAGTCCACAAACATCGGCAGTACGTACCTGCAAAGAATAATTGAACTTGCAAGTTGCAAGTCCCTTCGACCCTCAACACTTTACACTAGTCAAAATAGTCTCCTTTAACACATGTTTTTAGGGCATACACCAACCAACTATTGAAGTAAATAAAAAAGTTATATATTTATTTTTTCTTACTATATAAATATATTAAGTAATAAATATGAATTGTTTATTTCAACCATTGATGCACTATTCAAAAGGAGGAATGGTCAGTCAATTATATTCTGAACTTGTATCGGCAACGTAACGTGAATGCGATGGATTACTACCTCCATTGTACACACAAGTTTTATTTTGCAACCTGTACACATATATAAATAACGAGGAAGACAGATTGACAATGTATAAGTTTCCATGCGCACACCACTTTACCAACCCAAGCAATCAATAATTTCTGAAAAGAAATTATGTGAACTTGCAAAACTTTATTTATTTATCTCTTTATTTTGATATATCACTTACGATATTATTAATTTAAAATATTATCAGACTGAATAAACGCATTTATCATCGAACTTCATTAGACGATAGTGTCAACTTACAAAACTTTATTTATTTATCTCTTTATTTTGATATATCACTTACGATATTATTGATTTAAAATATTATCAGACTGAATAAATGCATTTATTATCGAACTTCATTATACGGTAGTGTCAACTTGCAAAACTTATTTGTCATGTTATTTTTTATTTATTATTATTATATATATGAGGGAGTTGGCCAAGCTTTTTAAGTATTCTTCACGACAATTATATATATATATATATAATAATAATCTTTATATGAGTACTTTTTTATTATAATACACTCTACTACATATTCCCAACAAGTTGATTTCTTGAAATATTATATTAATTTTATAATTTTTGTCTGAGTAAATTCTACTTTTTTTTTTAATAAATAATTTAAAGAAAATGTTTAATTAATTAAACACACTATCAATTATATCTTTAATATATATACATACACACGTTGTTTCAAGTTTAAGAAATGATGATATGTTTGAAAACTTGTGCAAATCATCAACAGTACATATCGTATAATTTTCAAGAAGCTGGTTCTAGCTGTCCAGATTCTATTAACGACCTAAAGTCACAACACATGATCACAACCGTGTCGCGAAAATGATAGCACTATTTAAAAACATTTTCAATGAATCAAAGATTCGAGTAGACAAATACAAATTTATTATAAAATAGAAACAAAAATGTTTTCCCACCTACTATGGTGTGCCTAAAAAAAATGTTTTTGTTGATTTTTCGATGCTCTCTACTTTTTAAAATTGATATCTATATTTATTTATTGTAATCTTTTTTTACCCCACACACACACACACACACACACACACACACACACACACACACGTGTGTATCGATATGTATTGGAATTTTTTTTACCAGACACGTGTGTGTATATATATATATTAAAAAGTTAAATATAACTGCAAGTGATAAAATATTTTGTATTTTTGATACGTAATTCACTTAATTACATAATTACCATTCATTTAATTGAATAAGATAATGCTTATATTTTTTTTTTTTCATTTAAAGTTGGAGTTTAGAGGAGCGCAATTAAGGATAAACAAAATTACTAGTCCCCTCCATAAGGGCACAATTTTCATTTGGAGAGAGTACTATGAGGCAAGGATTAAGATGGTCTCTTAAATTAAATTTTTTCTAAATTTTTACACAAAATCTTAACCATTAAATTGATTATGTGCCACATGTCTTCAGATGTGTAAAAGCTTTTTAAAAAGAAAGAGAATTGAACACAGAATTATAACCATTAAATCCATATGTCTTCAAATATATAAAAGTTTAGAAAAAATTTAGGAAAAACTTAGTTTAGGATAATATCCTAATCCGTGTGGCAACTACAAGGACAGGTCAAGAATTTTGACCTTTGTAAACAAGGCAGTGCTTGCTGCTCTCTTCCTTTGATCCATTTATTTTTAGATTTTTTTTGGTTTTTTAATTCAAAAAATAAGGTACTACTAGAGATGTCAAAACTTATTTCTGTTTTTTTTTTTTTGAGATCAAATTAGTTCTAACCTTATAATTATTTTTAATTATTAAATTATTTTTCTTTTGAAAAGTTGAAAAAAGAAGGGATTAATCATTAATCCCATCAGGGCACAATGCAGAGAGCAGACTTGATTTGGTATTCACTCGTTTGATTATAATTTCAAGTAAATTTGTATTTTACTAATCGAGTTTGTAGTCGAGTATGGATGATAAAATTTAAATCTGATGCACGTTTGAATTCAGGTGTGAATTTAAAAACAAACCTATATAAACTAAAAAAATAATATTTATATATATATGTTCAAAAACTTAAAACAACTTTATTTTAAATTAAAATTATTTATATTTTATTTTATTATTATATGAAAGATTATTTAACTCAATAGCCAATAGGTTGGTATTGGCCTAGAGATGAGGGTTTATTTATTTATTTAGAAAAAAAGAAAAAAAAATTCATTCACCACAAGGGAAAGAAAAAGAAACAACACCGTATCATCTAGCTTAACAAGCCAACCTCTGAATCACTAAAGGACAAAAAGCCATTTTGGCAATGCCAAGAATTACCACGTTACAGCCTCTTGGAACAACAACCAAAGAGCAAACTTTGACCTGGACAGCTTCAGCTCCTCAAGAATAGTTTTTGCTTTTGCTATTTCAACATCAAAAGAGGCCTGCATAGAGAGAGCAACATCCAAAGCAAGAGAACCATCAGCTCTTCTAACACAAAAATCAGCCCTATCTTTTTACCAGCTCTATTCACAGTTGCATCCATATTTAGCTTAAAAAAACCTGCATCAGGCGGTCTCCAATGTGCTGCAACTGACCCAAGCACCACAGCCTTTCTAGGCACAAAACCATCTGAGCTATTTAGATCAACCCAGAAGTCCCCAACCAAATCCCATAAATCTACAAGCCCCCACCATCACTACCCTGAACCAGCAGGGATGATGATTTAACTATATAATGAAAATCAAAGATGAGTATATGATTTAAACCAACATAATGATTGGTGGAGAAAATGAGGTTAACTCAGTGATATATCATTTGTACTTATATCTTGAGTTTTTTAGTATATAACGATTAGTGTAGGTATACATCATGATTAACGTGTCGAGTCGTATCTCTTTCCCTAAATTTTAAATTAATTGTAATAGTTAAAAAAAAAAAATAATAATTGGTGTAGGTGTACATTACAATAAGCATATTAAGTTGTGTCCCCTCCTTTAAATTTTGAATTAACGGTAACAGCTATTAAAAAAATAAAAAAAATAATAATTGGTATAAGTATATATCATGTAAAGTGTATAGTGGCGCTCGCTCTTCTAAATTTTAAATTAATTATAATAATTTTAAAAAATAATAATAATTTGTGTAGGCGTCCATCGTGATTAGCTTGTGGGAAAAGATCTTTATATTTTTATTTTTTTTCTCGTATTTGGGGTTAAAAACAAAAACAAAAAAACAAAAGGACCGGGTCAAATTTCTAGTGAATAAAGGCAGTCGGTTATAATGCAGTGGCGGTGGATAGCGTACTCGATGTTTTTTGTTTGAGTGTATGCAATACTTTTCTGTTTTTCTTTTCAATCTTGAGAAAAGTATGTAGTTATCGATAGATAAAATTAGTGCCATCTATATCCCAGTCATATTCAACGTGGAATCTACGTGTAACAAACACCCAAAATCCACAACAAAACACAACATTCAACATGCAGAGAGAGAGAGAGAGAGTCTTCTCTTTAATGCATAGCTATCTTAATTTTTTCTTTATATATATATATATATAGGTGTAAAGCCATGGCCATTAAAAAACCTCCGAACTGTCCTCCCTGACATCTCTCTATTGTAATCCACAATCAACATTTGTTTCTTGTCAATCCCATTTCTTCTTCTTCTTCTTGAATTTCTATTGATTATAACATAAAAAAAAACTAAGAAAAAACATGGAGAATCCTCTGCATCTCAAGTCCGTGAATCACATCTCACTTGTGTGTAGATCGGTTGAGAGATCTATTGATTTCTACCAAAACGTTCTCGGTTTCTTTCCCATCAGGAGGCCTGGTTCTTTTGCTTTCGATGGTGCATGGTATATATATACATACACACACACACACACACACTCTTCATTTCAGGATTATTGATTGATATTTGATTCTTTTTGATATAATATAGATTGATATTTGATTTCATTGAAACAGGCTATTCAATTATGGAATGGGCATCCATCTTCTGAAATCTGAAGACCCTGATAACATGCCCAAAATCAGCCACATTAATCCCAAGGACAACCATATTTCTTTCCAAGTATATATATCTCTCTCTTCTTTTTATATTAATTACTTGGAATATATACACATAAAATGCAGGTTTATTATAGCTAAACTGGCCTTAATTCGTTTCCAGTGTGAGAGCATGGCAATTGTGGAGAGAAAGCTGAGGGAGATGGAGATAGAGTACGTGAAAAATAGGGTAGAGGAGGGTGGTATCTACGTTGATCAGCTGTTTTTCCACGACCCAGATGGATCAATGATCGAGATTTGCAATTGCGACGTCCTTCCTGTGATTCCTCTAGCCGGATCATGTTCAAGTGTCAACTGCAATTTCCATCAGCAACAGCAGATTCCATCAGCAGTTCAAATGTAACTTAATTTTTCATTCATCAACATCCAGAAAATTCAATTTTCTTCAATGTGCATGATCAAATGTATCTGGTTGTATGTATATAAATAGGCGTGGGTGTACATTAGACAAACAAAGGTCTCCACTGTTCAACCTAGTTTCTTTATTTGGTGGCCTTATATGGATAAAGCAATAATAAATGTAATATATAGCTACCTCCTTAGTATAATCTAGAGTTTATTTCTAATCCATATTGCTACGTACAAGTCTGCTTTTTTTTTTTTTTTTTTTTCTGTTAGTTTGAAAGCAAATGTCATAAGATAAATGGCTCAATATTGGTGTTATACAACCCTGACCTGTACGGCTGTACCCAATACAGAACCAAAAGTTTCTTATAATCAGACCAAACACATCAAACAAGAGTCAATTATCTTATTTATTTGCTTATATATTTTGAAGAATCCAAGATGTTTCCATATTTGTAGAGAAGTTAACTTTATAGTTCTCCATATCTTGCTAATAAAGGTCTCCAATTTAGCAGACCCCAATGGTGGGATTTTCCAACAAAAATCTTTTTCGTTTTCTTCTTCATGATACTTGGGAAGAATAGAATTATTGATTTTGTTAATGTTTTCAATGGCTTTGGACCATTTTTTACTTTTCAAATCCTCTTTTTTCGTATATTTTTCCATCTTTGTTAATAAAATTTCTCTCTAGCGTTCCTTTTGGATGCTTATAGATTTTATAATATTTATATATTATATTGAAAGAAAGGTCCTTTTTAATAAGAAAACTAATCTATATATAGTACCATAAAATGATGAGATTCCAGTAAAATCAGCATGTAAACTAACATATGCATATACTTTATATTATTGAGGAGAATTAATCAAACAAGCAATTATATGTAGCATGCATACTAAATATATACATCAAGCACTGCAGAAACACTAAAGAAACAGAACAGAAAGGCTACCTTGTAAGATTTATGATTCTGAAATGTGAATGGTGCCAGATTAGGCCTGACTCAGAAATCATTTATCAGAAACAGAAGGCAAAAAAGAAGAAGAAGATATATACGGGTCCTCATACCATGTTGGCATGTGAATGTGTGATGAAATACTTACCTTACCACAAACATGGAGATATATGTCAATTTTCAAGCCTCTTAAGAAGATTGACGAAGGAAAAGAGAAGAATTAGGAGCTCCCTTCAGTCCAAAACATAGACAAGAATTCATTACCAGCCAACTGTTTTGGACCGCAAGGAACCCCTATTTCTACAATTTTCACAATTTGTATGAAGAGAAGAAACCGAAAAGACCAGAGAGGATGAGAGTAACATTTGTGTTACTAGCACAAACAGATTTTAGAAAAGAAAATGTGCTTCGTGGTAGCTACTTGGATCAAAGTGAGAGTGGATTCCAACTTTTAAAAACTTGGAAAATGCACTGAAGAGAGAAGCTAAGCCCAAGTTGAAGCTTTTCCTAACCACCCTGCTGGCTAAATACATAAATGCAAACATGACAATGACAATGCAATGGTTGGCCAAACAATGGACAGATCACCACCATTATATCATGTGGGAATTGTCAAAAACCAGAGAAGAGATTCTATTATATTTGGCTTGTATGAGTACCAGTTTTAGTTAAAATTTCAGGTCATTATTATTCTGTTGTGGTCCCTCTCCCTCTCTCTGCAAAGGAAAATAATGGTTTTAGAAGAATTTGGAATTGGGTTGCTTCTCTAACCATCATTTGCTTATTATGAGCATATGATGCTCAACTTCATCTGTCTACCTATCCAACATTAATTCCTTTTTCCCTTTCTTGTTCACCGAGTTTCACTCTCCTATTCTCTCTAGGATTATAGCTTTTACTGTTTTGAGTACTCTACATTTTACAGACATTTTCAATTTTTTGATGTCCTCTTAAAAACTATTTCCATATGAGCTGTTTTGCACATAACAACATAAATTAAAAGCCCTAAAATTATTTCAGCCTTTAAATTCATCTGATGATTATATAGTCCATTTCATATTTTTGTTAATTTATTTCAAATACATGTTAATGTTGGTGTTGACTGCATGTTGACACCAAAAGGATAACCATCAGAACCAGTTGCAGTCAAATTGATCGATTGTTGGTGTAATTGGTCATCTTTTATTGTCATTAGAGATATGAATTGAAGAAATATTAAATGCTGGGACCAAACATTTGTCTAAGGATGAACTGAGGAGAGCCTCAAAACCAAGATCATTTTATGTTTGATAATTATTTTGCAATTCAACTATTGAAGTACACCATCCACTTATAGTTCAAATGCTTAGTGCATCTCCCTCCCATCTTAGCGGTGAGAGTTTAATTCCCACCATGCACATTTATCAGTATGTGTAGATAGTTTTCTCCCATTATGGGAGTAGATATCCGGACTGTGCGTTACATGAGGATACTAGGAATATCACTCAAGTAACTTGATTTAGAGGATCTAGCTTGTAAGATGAAGAGATAGATATGAAATTTAAGGATATAAAGTGGGTTATGGAAATTTGGAATATGCTTGTTGTAGGCTCTGTTTTGTTGTGCTTCAAATCAAGCCAAGATGTTCTCCCAAGTGAGCTTTTATTGTTTTAAGGGTAGGATGATATGAGCTTCTTCATGGCTCTACACTTTAATAAGTAGAGGATTTCACGAATTCATCATGCATTTGCTAGAGATTGATTCAATGGGGATGGATTGAAATTCACATTTAATGTTTTTTTTCTGTCTCTGTGACTTGCTGATCTCTTTTCTGAAATCTACTACATATTCAAATATAGATTGTTGATTCCTTTATGTTATTTTTTTTTGTTCATTTGCTGGGGTTCTAATAAGATGAATTGGTATTTAAGTATTGTTGACGGTGAAATCTCGTCTTTACACTTGAGACTTCGATTTGCCACATGCACGTTGATCTCGAATATTAGCTATGATCTCCCTGCTACTGAGAAATCACAACAACCTGCAAAATAAGAAAATGTCAAGAAGGAAACCGGGATCTCCCTGGAATTCCACTATGACGATCAAGTTAGGTCGGGAGATCTCTCAATCATCTCATCTCTCTCTTTCTATATCAAAATGTCCTTACCTTATATAGAAGCTTGCCTCTTTGCTTGCCTTCGTCAGTCCCTTTCTTGCACGTCAGGGATGTCTCCAGAGTAGGAGCATCCTTAACTGCTTTTCGGCTGTACTTCGTACCATCGTCCAATGATAGGTGCTCTTATCACCCTCTTTTTCTGCGTGTAATCCTTTGGGGGACAGACCGTTCTTTTCTTTTTAATGCGCTACTTATGCTCCAAGCTTGGCTGAAGACGTGTCGTCCGATTCCTGCACTACATCCTCCAATGGGGTGATTCCTCTTGTCTTGAGGTACTAAGTCCTGGTTTCCCATTATGTCCATTCCTTGTTCACCAAGTTTCCTCTGAGAAACTTTCCCTCATAGGTTTCTTGAAGGCGCGTATTTAACTTGTCCAGTTATCTATGCAGTTTCTCGAAGGCATGTCTTTGACTCTCCTTTTGATGATATAGACAATATTGGATATTTTCCTATAAACAAGTATAATCTTACTTTGGTTCATATTTCCTATGGAGATAATGTTACGTTTACTTTCAAAAGATTTATAATTTTGATGTTCTAGTACGTTTTCAGCTTGGGGATGTCTCTTGAATTGATTGAGACAATATTCATGCTCTTCAATTGGACTAACTTGCGATTTAAGTAACAACATCCTTTTGCCTAGCTCAAATCAAATCAGAGAAAAGAATTGAAGAATCTGTAGCGGAACACTCCATAATTTTCTTTGAAGAATTACAAGGTGCAGCTAGCGAACTCACTTCTTCTTTGACTAATAACAAGTAGTTGGTCTCTTTTGAGAGGAAGTAAAAAAGACTGATTGATTTCAATAAAAATTCCACTTTGAGGAACTTTGAATATTTGAAAAGATATCAATCATAATAATGTTTATCATTTTATAGAGATTCAAAATACACCTAGCTCATCGGATTTGCTAAGGTGGCCTTATGCGAATCCAAATTCTGCATATTTTCTACACCTGTACCTTTGACCTGGTGCTTCTTTTTATAAAAGCTGTAAAAACTTTGGCTTGGTTCTGTGAATTTTTGGGGAGTAGGCATTAGATTTGGCTAACTTTGGGTTTGGCAATAAAAAGATATGAGTCGAGAGTTGTAAATTTGAGAAGAGTACGGCCTTGTAATAACATGTGGAAACTGCTTCGCTTGTTTAGTAAAAGCACTTCAGCTCCTTAAAATTGAGTATTTGCTGCCAAAGTGTATTTCTACTCCCTTCCATCTACCAACTGGAGTCATTAATTTGTGACAAGTCATTACTATCATCTTTGTCCAGTCAAGTCAAGTCAAGCCGATCTCATTTAGCTACACACACGTGAATATAGCATGGAAAACCCCCAAGAGTAAATATAATGGGACCAACTTTTCTACCACTTAATTAAGTCACATAAATCCACTAATTAATAGATAGTTTACGCCTTATAATGATTCACTTTATAACTCCTCTCACATGCAACTCAATTTTATCTACCAGTAGGCCTTTTACTAACGATCCTAACTATATTGCTCACCACCGCAAGACTTCAATTGCTTGCCACCGCAAGATTTTCAAAAAATCAAGGGCACCTTTCAAGATTCAAGCTCTCGACATCAAGAGTGAAGATCTAATATGCTTACGCAATGAATGAACAAATAATATCCCTAGATAAAAGATATATTATGTAGACTAGAACATGAAGCACACATGAAAAACAAATCTAGTCTAAAGCTCTCAACAAATAAACTCTTTTAATAAAACGAATCTCACACCTTAAAATCTCTCTTCAAATAATATAGAACTGAGAAGAAGAGAACACGAATTCAATAGTCACACAAAGATGCAAGATCAACACACAAGTGATTCCACACCTCAGTTTTCGAATCCACCTGAAGCAGTCAGTTCCTAATCCACGCTCATTCAGCAGAGTTTGAGAGTGTTTGTTGTGGTGAACTTGTTCTTATTTTTCTTCTTTGTACTGTTGTTATTCCTCAGATTGTTATTCCTGAGAGGTGTTTGTTCGTGTACCCATTATTGATGATAGCAATGGAGATATTATTAAGAGTTTTACCTGTGAATATAGGCTTACGCCGAACCAAGTAAATCTTATTATTATTTATTTGCTGCGATATATTTGTTGTTTGTTTGGTTATGGTTTGGTTTTGGTTTTGGTTGATTGTTGAGTTTGTTAGTGTATTCTACAATCCGTATAAACAACAGCTACCTGTAATTTTTGCTACCTAGAGATATCAGAGCAATATTTTTTCGCAACAGCACACAATAAACACAACAATATAAAAAGGAGTACAACATAAATGTTGGGTGGATCCCTCCATCATAGAGGGCTTGGTGGAGAGCTTGGTCACCACCCACTCTTACCACTCAAATATATATATAAATAAGGAAATATTTTTGGCCACAAAATGTGGCTATTGACATGGCTTAATTCTAGCCATATTTTGTCAAGCATCCTTGCCTATATAAGGCAAGGTATGCTTGCTCTCAAAATCATCCCAAGATAAGCAATCTCTTAAATGAGAGAAATTCAAGGCAAGCAAAGCAAGGCTAGCTTGAAGTGAGTAAGAGAGTGAGAATTTGAGAAAGGTTTTCTCAATTAGAGGAGTGACAAAATAGTGAGGATAAAGATTTTATTGGGATTTTGGGAAACACCTTGAGTGCCACTATTTTGGGTTTATCTCAATTATTGTATTGCCTCTAGAAATTGTCTAGAGAAGACTCTCTCTTTGTACCTACTATTTTTATAGTGGAAGGAAAAATTATTCGGAGTTTGTCCCGTGGATGTAGCCCAAATTAAAGGGTGAACCACGTTAAAATTCTTGGTGTCATTATTCTGATTATTTTATTTATGTATTCTTGCTGATATTATACTCGCTGCGACTACCAAGTGGTATCAGAGCCTTTGGCTGTCAGTCCCATAAAATTCTTAGTATGCTCTGTGGTTGCAGTACTAACTGATCTTCCACATCAGAAAAGATTTTATTGGGATTTTATCTGGTTACCAGCCCTATAAAAATTCTTAGTATGCTCTGTGGTTGCAGCACTGACTGAACTTCCACATCAGAAAAGATTTTGTTAGGCGTATTGTAACTAAAAGAGTCCAACAATGGAGGCAAAATTCAGCAAGATGATCAGTTTAAATGGTACAAATTATCACATATGGAGGAATAAGATGAAGGACCTCCTATTTGTGACGAAGTTGCATCTACCGGTGTTTACAACTGTTAAACCCGATGGAAAGACAGATGAAGAATGGGACTTTGAGCACGAGCAGGTGTGTGGTTTCATCCGGCAGTATGTCGACGACAATGTGTACAACCACATCTGCAATGAGATTCATGCTCGAACGCTATGGAGTAAGCTTGAACAGCTGTACGCATCAAAAACTGGGAATAATAAATTATTCTACTTGACAAAATTGATGCAACTAAAATACAAGGAAGGGACTTCCATAGCAGATCATCTGAATGAGATGCAAGGAATTTTGGACCAGCTGTCCAGAATGGGCATAAATTTTGACGATGAAGTATTTGCTCTAATGGTGCTAGCCTCTCTACCAGAGTCATGGGAAACTTTAAAGATCTCCATCACCAACACTGCACCAAATGGTGCAGTCAATATGGAGCTTGTCAAAAGTGGGATCTTAAATGAAGAAATGAGAAGGAGATCACAAACCTCATCTTCTTCATCACAGCCAGATGTTCTGGTGACAGATTCCAGAGGGAGGAGCCAGTCTAGGGAACAGAAGCCTAGAGGAAAGAGCAGAGGAAAGTCAAATAGATATGCCAATATTGAATGCCATCACTGCAAGAAGAAGGGTCACATCAAAAAGTTCTGCCGGAAGTTCAAGAATGAACAGGTAAAGAATAAAGGCAAAGAAGTAAAGAAAGATGACAGCAGTGATGATGATCAAACAAATACCATAAACGAATTCCTTGTCGTTTATGATGATGATGTTATCAATCTTGCATCCAACGAGACCAGCTGGGTGATTGATAGCGGTGCTACTATTCATGCTACATCTCGGAAAGAATTATTCACATCTTACACACCAGGAGATTATGGCACAGTTAAGATGGGAAATGATAATTTGTCAAAAGTTATTGGCAGGGGAGATGTTTGCTTGGAAACAGATAATGGCACCAGACTAGTCTTGAGAGATGTCAGGCATATTCCAGATATTCGCCTGAATTTAATATCTGCAGGAAAACTCGATGATGCAGGTTTCTGTAGTACCTTCTTCAATAATCAGTGGAAGCTCACCAAAGGTTCCTTGGTGGTGGCCAGAGGTGTAAAGCATACAACCTTGTATGTGATGCATGCAAAGCTCTCTAGCGACTCCGTGAGTGCTGTGGAGAAAGACGGTGCGATTGAATTATGGCACAAGAGACTCAGCCACATGAGTGAAAAAGGAATGACAAGCCTGGTTAAGAAGAAGATGCTACCCGGAATGGATGAAGTGCATTTGGAGAAATGTGCTGACTGCCTAGTAGGAAAGCAGAACAGAGTTGCCTTCAAGAGTTCCCCTCCTTCCAGAAAGAAGAATATCTTAGATCTGATTCACTCAGATCTATGTGGACCAATGCCAAAGTCACTTGGTGGTGCTCAGTACTTTGTGACTTTCATTGATGATCATTCAAGGAAGACATGGGTGTATAGTTTGAAGACAAAAGATCAAGTGCTAGGTGTATTCAAACAGTTTCATGCTTCAGTTGAGAGACAAACTGGGAAGAAGCTGAAGTGCATCCGGACGGACAATGGTGGAGAATACATTGGACCATTTCATGCTTACTGTATAGAGCATGGTATTCGGCATCAAACAACACCTCCAAAGACACCGCAGTTGAATGGTTTAGCTGAGAGGATGAACAGAACTTTGATGGAGAGAGTTAGATGCTTACTCTCACATGCAAAGTTGCCTAAAACATTTTGGGGTGAAGCTTTAAACACAGTTGTACATGTGTTGAATCTTTCGCCATGTATCCCTCTGAAAATGGATGTTCCAAAAAGAGTGTGGTCAGGAAATGATGTTTCCTATGATCATCTGCGGGTATTTGGCTGCAAAACATTCGTGCATATCCCTAAGGATGAGAGGTCCAAGCTTGATGCCAAGACACGACAATGTATTTTTGTTGGCTATGGCCAAGATCAATTTGGCTATAGATTTTATGATCCAGTCCACAAGAAGCTTGTAAGGAGTCGTGATGCTGTGTTTGTTGAAGATCAAACCATTGAAGATATTGACAAGGATGTTCCTAGTACCAATGGTGACTCAACAGACTTAGAGTTAGTTCCTCCAACACCGGTGCCAAGACAGGTTGGAGATGAAGGCCAGGTTGATGAACCTGATGAAGATGATGCTCCCATAGAAGTTGGTTCTGAAGACGGGGAATATGATGTTCATCAGCCAACACCAACACCCGTGGCTTCCCCAATCCCTTTAAGAAGAAGTGAAAGAACAAGACAACCTTCTACAAGGTATTCAGCTAATGAGTATGTGCTACTCACTGACGGGGGAGAACCAGAAAATTTTGAAGAAGCCATGGATGACGAATCCAAGCAGAAATGGATTGAAGCCATGCAAGATGAGATGAAGTCTTTGCATGAGAATAAGACATTTGAATTGGTGAAGTTGCCAAAAGGCAAGAAGGCTTTGAAAAATAAGTGGGTGTTCAGAATCAAGCATGAAGAACACAGTTCTCATCCGAGGTTCAAAGCCAGACTAGTTGTCAAAGGATTTAGCCAAAGAAAAGGAATTGACTTTGACGAGATTTTTTCACCAGTTGTGAAAATGACATCCATCCGTGCAGTGCTAGGGTTAGCAGCAAGTCTTGATCTAGAGGTTGAGCAAATGGATGTCAAAACTGCCTTCCTACATGGCGATTTGGAAGAAGAGATATACATGGAGCAGCCAGAGGGTTTCAAGCAAAAAGGAAACGAGGACTATGTTTGCAGATTAAAGAAAAGTCTCTACGGCTTAAAACAGGCACCAAGACAATGGTACAAGAAGTTTGAGTCAGTTATGGGGGAGCAAGGGTACAAGAAGACTACTTCAGACCATTGTGTTTTTGTGCAGAAATTCTCTGATGATGATTTCATTGTTCTTTTGCTCTATGTGGATGACATGCTAATTGTTGGCCGGAACGTTTCCAGAATTAATAGCTTGAAGAAACAGCTGAGTAAGTCTTTTGCCATGAAAGACTTGGGGCCAGCAAAACAAATTCTTGGCATGAGAATTACTAGAGACAGAAGCGCCAAGAAAGTATGGTTGTCACAGGAGAAGTATATTGAAAAAGTACTTCAACGATTCAACATGGATAAAGCTAAAGAGATTAGTTGTCCTCTTGCTAATCACTTTAGATTGAGTTCTAAACAGTGCCCTTCTACAGATAAAGAGAAGGAAGAAACGGACGGAATTCCATATGCTTCAGCAGTTGGGAGTTTAATGTATGCCATGGTGTGTACACGGCCAGATATTGCTCACGCGGTTGGAGTAGTGAGTAGGTTCCTTTCAAACCCAGGAAAGGAACATTGGACTGCAGTAAAATGGATCTTCAGATATCTCCGTGGTACCTCCAAAATGTGCTTACGTTTTGGAGAGACAAATCATGTGCTAGTTGGCTACACAGATGCAGATATGGCTGGAGATGTTGACTCTAGAAAGAGTACTTCAGGCTACCTGATTACATTTGCAGGGGGAGCTGTGTCATGGCAATCAAAATTACAGAAATGTGTTGCGCTTTCCACTACTGAAGCAGAGTTTATTGCAGCAACGGAAGCATGCAAGGAGTTGCTGTGGATGAAAAAGTTCTTAAATGAACTTGGTGTGCAGCAAGACAGATATCAGTTATTTTGTGATAGTCAGAGTGCTATTCATCTTGGAAAGAATTCCTCTTTTCATTCAAGATCAAAGCATATTGATGTAAGATATCACTGGATCAGGGATGTACTGGAGAAGAAGCAATTACAGCTTGAGAAGATCCATACAGAGGAAAATGGATCAGACATGTTGACGAAGATTCTTCCAAGACAGTTTTTTGAGTTCTGTCGGTTAGCTGCAGGAATGGTGGAGCCCTCCATGTAGTCGGGAGGGGGAGATTTGTTGGGTGGATCCCTCCATCATAGAGGGCTTGGTGGAGAGCTTGGTCACCACCCACTCTTACCACTCAAATATATATATAAATAAGGAAATATTTTTGGCCACAAAATGTGGCTATTGACATGGCTTAATTCTAGCCATATTTTGTCAAGCATCCTTGCCTATATAAGGCAAGGTATGCTTGCTCTCAAAATCATCCCAAGATAAGCAATCTCTTAAATGAGAGAAATTCAAGGCAAGCAAAGCAAGGCTAGCTTGAAGTGAGTAAGAGAGTGAGAATTTGAGAAAGGTTTTCTCAATTAGAGGAGTGACAAAATAGTGAGGATAAAGATTTTATTGGGATTTTGGGAAACACCTTGAGTGCCACTATTTTGGGTTTATCTCAATTATTGTATTGCCTCTAGAAATTGTCTAGAGAAGACTCTCTCTTTGTACCTACTATTTTTATAGTGGAAGGAAAAATTATTCGGAGTTTGTCCCGTGGATGTAGCCCAAATTAAAGGGTGAACCACGTTAAAATTCTTGGTGTCATTATTCTGATTATTTTATTTATGTATTCTTGCTGATATTATACTCGCTGCGACTACCAAGAATAAACTCATAATAAAACACTCCTCCCAAATGCAACTCCTCTATCTCAATACTCAACGGACACCATGTCCAAATTCAACTCCTCTGTTTTTGCACCAAACGGAGCCTCACAGAGTTTCATCCTCGTTATTCTGTGGAGACTTACTTTGCTATCGGTATCTACAAGTGTTTATACCCAGTACTGCTCACATCTTGACAAACCTTGTAAAAGGTTCACAAACAACTATCTCGCTTGTTCTAAACTTAATTCTCAATTCTTATTTGTAGGGTACTTGGAGAAATCTATTCATAAAAGAACATGATATCATTTTCTTGAAGAAGTCACTTTTCCTTCATGGAGATTTTCTAATTTTCATAGGATACTTGAATCTCATAAGGAAATTACCAAAAACTAGGCAACAAAATCTTCAACAAGATGTCCCCACACTTGCAGGTAAAATTTATTATATATATATATATATATAGCTTTTCAATTCAACACCTCCTTAGCATATTATAACGACTACTTTTCAATCTAAATGTTGTTGTTAATATTTAAAGTCTTTTTTTGTTTTTTTAATTCAATAGATTTAAGGGCAGTTGATTAATCAAAAGCATTAGATTGAAAAGTGTTCATTATAATATATTAAGAGGGTGTTAACTTAAAAGATTATATATATAATGTGCGGGATTCCTATAGTGAAAATTGAATTTTCAACCAATAAAAATTGAAGATTGCGCACCTAATAATATATATATATATATATATATATATATATATATATATATAATCCAAATAATACATGGACAACTCAACGAAGTTATCAAAATTTTCTGATCAAACTCACATCCAACAATTGACCCGTAACTAAAGGTAGTAAAAGAAGTGTGGGTCTTGCTGAAATTACAAAACATTGTTGGTGTGAATGAATGCTCAGTTGCTATGCTTTTAGCCTGCAAAGCTCCTAGAAAGAAGGGGGCCTCATTGAAAGCTTTCAAAATTGAAGTCCCACATCATAATTATTCCTACTAACAAGATAAGAAACCCAAATACAAAGCAACAAAATAGACAAAATTCGACATGCCATCCCTTACTATTTCTATTTCATTTACTTAGAAAACAATATGTTCACCCTTTTTTTAGTACATTGTAGGCTTGGGTCATTTTCGCTATTATCATTTGCTTTGCTTTTGATTTTTTGGCAAGTGGCTAATTTTTGGTTTCTATGATATGGATCCTCGTTGGAGATATCTTAGCCCTAAAAAATCAATAACAATATATAGTACGTAGGGGCCTTAGGTTATTGTCCAATCTCTTTGTGTTTTTATTTTATTTTATAGATTTATGATTTTCAAATGAATTGGGTCCTTAACTTTTGAAAAATTATCAGTTTTTTAAAGCAGTTTCATTTATTGGTATACTTGGGCCCTAACTTTTTAGAAATGTATCAATTTGGTCCATTTGACTAATTTTTTAACAGTCAACCCTCACAGAATTGGTAAAAAGACTAATTTGTCCTTAACTCTATTTAAATGAATCAAAATTACAATTTTAACCTCGAATTTTTTAAAAAATTATTAATATTTAGAAGGGTAATATAGTCATTTCAGATTAATATTTAAAAAATAAAAATTTAAAATTTTTTAAATGGATCTCCACCGTCCATCATTTGATGGACGGTGCACATTATATTAGAATTTTTTTAAAAAATAAAAAGTAAAAACTATATTAAATTTTAAAAATAAAATTAAAAATTTTTTGAATGTTTTTTTAAATAAACCAATCTGGATTTGCATCCTATCTAGATCAATTTTTTAAAAAAAATTATAAAAAGTAAAAAAATTAAAAAAACACAGATCGAATCTGGTCCATCATCAGATTTGATGGACGGTCTAGATCCTATATGGATCAATTATAAAAAAAAGTAGGGCAAATTGCAATAAGATACCCTGTATTTGGTCATATTGCAATGAGATTGTACTTTTGCTTAAACTACAATGAAGTACCCTTAATAATTACTAATTTGTTCCCTAATATATTTTAAAATATCACCTTTTGATCTATTGTTATCTTTTCAACTCATTCGATCCCTAACTTTTAAAATACATTAATTTAATCTTTATGATTAAAAACTTTTAACGATCAAATATGATATAAAATATAAATTGATAATTTTATGTTTTTTATTAAATTATTAAATTAGAATGATGCTTTTACCCTTTAACTTTTTAACAATTTTCATATTTCACAATCTAATAAAAATTGATATACGTTATAAAAATTTAATTTTTTTAAAAACACTTAAAAAAAGATTAAATAAAATAATTAAATTTATTAAAAATAAAAATACTATAAAAATTTGATCTATTTTAACATTTGAACAATTTAATCTTCTAAATAACTCAAAAGAAATTGTTATTTATTATAAAATTTATATTATTTTTGAAGTACTTAAAAATGATTAAATAAAAAATAAATATGATAAAGTTTATTAAAATTAAAAATATTTAAAAGTAACGCCAATTATTAAAATAAAAATAAAATTCAAGATTAAATACTTATAAAACTCCAAGTTTAATAAAAAAAATTCAAATGTTAAAAATATTATATATATATATACATATTTTAGAGTATATTATATATACATACATGCATTTATTATTATATTATAAAATTAAAAATATAATAAAAAAACCGTTATATATATAAATTTATTATATATATGTATGTGTGTGTTGGGTATTAGATTACTAAATTTTGAGTTTTATAATTATTCAATCTTAAATTTTATTTTATTTTTAAGAAATTATATTAATTTTAAGATTTTTAAATTTTTAAATTTTTTTATTTGCAATAAATTTTATTATTTAATTATTATAAGTGTTTTTAAAAAAAATTAAACTTTTATAACGTATATTAATATTTTATTAGACTATCGAAATAAATAAAGTTATTAAAAAATTAAAAGGTAAAGTATCATTCTAATTTAATAATTTAATAAAAATACAAAATGATCAGTTTATACTTTATATTAGGTTTGACTGTCAAAATTTTGGTCATAAATATTAAATTAATGTATTTTAAAAAGGTTAGGGACTATATGAGTTAAAAAAATAAAATTAGATCAAAAAGTGATATTTTATATTACATTAGGGACCAATTGAGAATTATCCAAGGTACTCCATTGTAGTTTAAGTAAAAGTGCAATCTCATTGCAATATGACTAAATATCAGGGTATCTTATTGCAATTTGCCCAAAAAAGTAAAAAAACTGAAAAAAAAAAATTAAAAAAATCCAGATCGAATCTAGACCGTCCATCAGATTAGATGGACGGTCCAGATTTGATCTGGACCACCCACCTCTATGGATTCATCGAATCCATGGAGATCGATGAATTCATGGAGCTTCCCTGCCCGAAACGATTGAAGAAGAGATCGAAGATGAAGACGAAGAACAGATTGAAGACGAAGACGAAGAACCCAGAAGACGAAGAACAGATCGAAGAAACCCAGAAACTTCTGGGTTCTTCGTCGACGAAGAACCCAGAAGATAAAGAACCTAGAAACTTCTGGGTTTGGGTTCTTCGTCGATCGAAGAGTTCAGCAAATTTTTTTTTTTTTTTTTAGTGTTCTTGATTTGGATCTCCACCAAGAACAGTTTGATTTTTTTTTTCTTTTCTTCTAAACAGCAAAAAGAAAAAAAAATTAAAAAAATTGATTTTCACTTTTCATTTTATTTAAAAATTTTCAATATAATCTCCACCGTCCATCAATCTAGATAGACGGTGGAGATTCAATAAATATTTTAAAAAAAAATTTAAAAAATTTAATTTATTTTAAATTTTTAATTAGGGGTAGATATGTCATTTCCCTAAAAAAATAAATTGTTGACCCAGTAATAGGTTCAAAGACAAAAATACCTCTGGAAATGTTAAGTTTGACTAACGGTTGACTTACAAAAGACCAAATTGATACATTTCCAAAACGTTAGGGCCCAAGTATACCAATAAACGAAACTGCTTTAAAAAATTGATAATTTTTTAAAAATTAGGGACCCAAATGAAAATCACCCTTTTTTTAATACATTGTAGGCTTGGGTCATTTTCGCTATTATCATTTGCTTTTGTTTTTTTGGCAAGTGGCTAATTTTTGGTTTTTATGATATGGATCCTCGTTGGAGATATCTTAGCCCTAAAAAATCAATAACAATATATAGTACGTAGGGGCCTTAGGTTATTGTCCAATCTCTTTGTGTTTTTTTTTTTATATTTTATAGATTTATGATTTTCAAATGAATTTCACGGATTGCTTGAAAGACATCCTTGGTGCCATTTCTAAATTACTTCTTGTTGAAGTAAAGTGAATTTCATTTTCATATAAAAATTATCTACTTTTTAACTTTCAAGTGATGTATAGAGAAAGTATTCACATGTTCCTCCCTATGTTTTAAGTCCATTTTCATCATATAGTAGTAGTATAATGCTTTTAGCTAATAAAACATATTCAATTTTTCTAAAATGGAGTCAACAAATATTTTATATGAGAGATTTTGTTAGAGTGAGAATGCATGCATGATAAAGATAATCCAACTAGAACGACAAACATATTGTTAAAAGCATAGTCATAAAAATCATGAATTAATAATTCATTAAATATATTGGATTACGTAAAGCCATTATATATAGAGAATGAAATTATATATAAGCAAACCTTAACAAACCTATTTTGATAGCACCTTTTAGTTAAGATTTTGGAAAAACAGATCATTAATCTCTTTTAGTATAAGACTAAAATATAAACAGAATTGTTCGTGCTCAAATAAATCATGACTCATGTAACTCGGTAACATGTATGCTAGGGTAATCAAGGAATTAATAAATATATATATATTTTTTGATATGTGTATGCTAGCAAGACTTAGTCAAATAATAGTTGATTAATTTATGGGATCATGTTCCCTATCTTTTAGCAGTAATGGTTATTAGTTAAGTGTCATTGTAGGTTTATAAACAGCGAGTGAATTTCAATTTAAAGGTATTCAAATAAAAAACAACTACTTTATCTTTTCTATCTCTCTCAATTCTATTTATTTCATAATTAGTACGTATCATATATATATATATATATATATATACACACATGTGGATGGACATAAACGTGCCCAACCTGAAAAAAATCAAGACCCGTATCATATTCTACATCCAAGAAGAAAAGTAAAGCAAAGGCTGCAAAGCCTATTGAAGGGTCACTTCTTGTTCTACATATCATTTAGAACTAGAAAAGACATACCCATCATCTCATTAGTAATAAAAGTGTCATTGCATTATTTGTTTTGTATGTTTTTGGCAGCAAAAGTTTGTTGAAGCATTATTTCCATTGGGAGTAATGTTCCCCAAGTCCATGCTCTTAATTAGAAAAATAATTAAAAGATAACAACAAAGACTTGCAGAGACTGTTTTTTGTAGGGTACCCTGTGGAAATAGGCGGTGGGGGGGAGGGTAAGGGTGTTGGGGTCCATCTGTGCTGGCTCTTCAGGAACAAACTCATATGTAGCTGACAAATATACCTCAAGCATTAGTGATCAAGTTTCCACCACAAAGTACCATTAACAAAATCAATCAAATCTCATATTCAACATCATCACCATTTAATTATCCTTGATTACAGGCAATAACACATGGTTTGCTGCTTTAAATTATCTCTACCCACTTTCTAATCAACATTATTTAACTGGGTTTTCAATGTGTTCATGATTCCAAATTAACACCTCACTCTCTCTCTCTCTCTCTCTCTATATATATATATATTTGTTGAAGTTTTAAAAAACTAACTGAAGCTACACCATAGAGAGAAAAAATGGCTACACAAGAGAAGAAAAAGAAAGGATTCATGTCATTCTACAAGTACTCCACCAATAAAACTCAGAAGCCAAAATCAAACCCAGTAGTTGTGGCAACAAGCAAAGCAGTTGTGTCACATAGTTTGCAGTTGAAGAAAGTGGAAAACTGTCAGGAAATCAATCAGAATTCACTGTTAAAGAAACTGGAACATAGGCAGGAAATGGAGGGGGACGGTGGCCGGAGAGGGGTAGAAAGAGGAGGAGGAGGAGGAGGGAATATATTGGTTGAGGGAAGGAAGTCAGTATCTCACGTGGAATCAAACTTGGGATCAGTAATTGCATTTCTTCAAGTGAAGGTATTGGTGTCTGATATGCCTGGATTCATGCAGGTTCATGCCTTTCGCTGTGCTAGACGAACCTATGATAGCTTGGAGAAGTTCAGCTCTAAACACATAGCTTATAATATGAAAAAGGTACGTATCTTCTTCTCAATATTCATTCATTCATGAATTTCCATCTCTTCCTTTTGGATGTGGAAAAAGTTTAATTATGATCTTTTGTATTTTCCTAGAAAATGATTAGATTTTGTTCATGGAGCCCCACATGAAAGAAGACAATACTTAGATGATCATTCTTGAATTCTTAGTTTTTTTTTTCCACCCTTTCTCTCCACTGAGAAGATCTCATCATAACCAAAAAGTTATCAGATCGACTTTCTCAACTTTGTGTATGTATTATGACTTGCCAAGAAAATTGATCTTCACATTTTGACTTTTAAATAATTAAAAAAAAAAAAAAAACTATTGTGTTTATATGATAATATTATGTGACCAACAGCCCATGTGTTGTAATTGGAAGCTATAATTATCAAGTAAGTAATTAATAATAAAATCTTATTCTCTCTATCAAACCATGTGTGACAACAGTGATAAATTACAGGCCGACCAATTTATATTTAGCCAATCATGTGCTCTCTCTCTCTCTCTCTCTCTCTCTCTGTGTATAATTACTACTGTATATAAAATGTACGGTTGACAATGCGTATAAACTTGGATGCAATGCAGGAGTTTGATAAAGTGTATGGGCCGGCGTGGCATTGCATTGTGGGCTCAAGTTTTGGATCGTTCGTGACCCACGCAACGGGTTGTTTTCTCTATTTTTCAATGGAGAAACTCTACATTTTAGTGTTTAAGACCAAAGTCCAGAAAGCTTTAGACTCAATTCATTAATATATTATTTGTCCTATTTCTTTTTCATATTCTCTCTCAATTTCTCACTTCTCTTTTGATTCTCTATATTCACATAATTTGTAAATGCCTAAATTATGTAATCATCATGGTGCATTGGGGTTCAAAAGAAGAAGAAGTTGTTTTTTGTTTTAATATTAATATATAAAGAAAATTAATTGGAATGGGAAGCCTAGGTAGCTAGTTAAGAGTCAAAGCAAGGTTGGCAGCCAGAATTGATCTTCGTGGCTGCTGATAGCTGTATTGTCGCATTATATTATTAATCACAAATTACACACTAATCAAGTGATAATGTTTCTTTCATAAGTTAGTGGAATATATGGTAAGTTTTAAGTCCCTATTGGTCATATATAAATCATTATTAGACTATTCCTTTTCTTCCCATATCTACGGGTGGGTATCAAAATCGGAACCGAGCTGAATCGACTCGAATTCGAATCAAAAAGTTTACTTCAGTTCGATTCACCAACTTAATTCCATTCAAATCGGTCGAACTAAATTCGATTTGAATCGATTTTAATTTTTTAAAACAGGTTTAAACTGAAATATGCTTAAAATAAAACAAAATATAATCGCACCGATCACCTCATTCTCACCGCTCAACTCTTATCCCTCTCAACACCAGACCCATGCTCGCTACAACCTTCTTTTATTATACCTAATAAGAATATTATTACTTATTAGGTATAATTTATTTTATTTATTATGTTTGAATTTTGACTTTTTAAATAAAAATCAGTAGCCCACAGACCAAGATCAATAATTATAGTTTAAAATTAGCATTAAAATACTTTTAAATTTAAATACATGTAAAAATCTCATTAAGTCCAATAGGCCCAAAATTGAAATGGATCGAACCAATTTATCACAAAAAAAATTTCAATTCGATTCAATTTTACCCAAAATCAAACCGAATCCAACGATGTCTATCCCCATATCTTTCAAAAACCCACACACAATATTAATAGTAAGTCAAACTTTTAGCAGCGACTCAGCGAGCATTGTAGCCCAATGCACAACTTCCGTTTGCTAATTCTCTACATGTATAATTGAGTATATCTTCTGGGCTGTCAACTTGACTAGACTGTCCAATGTTGAAAGCTGCGGCGAATTTACTTGTGTGTCCATATCAAATCAACGAATTTACTTGTGGCAATATTTTCACTTAAAAATGATCGCTCTATATATCTTGCAACATATCACCTTTAAATAAATATGGAGAGCAGACAAATAAAAGAAAAGCCAAGAGACCAAAATTGACAGACACCTTGAAAATGACCCACATCAAGAAAACCACTTCTTCAAGCACCATTTTTATATATGGTCGGCAGCTCACCTTCTTGATAATGAAGAGCCATCAAAGTTATACACTTTTTTCAAAGGAATTAGTTGCATAATTACCAACTGAACTATACCAACTATGCAATTTCAAATTTTCATATTAAAAATAAAATAGTTGAAGTTGACACTAGTTAGAGATTTAGGTAGCTTAATTTTAAATCAAAAGGCAGCCTAAAATTTTCTTACTCTATAACTTCATTATAGTTGAATTCATCCAATTTATGTTTACCGAAAGAGTGATGCTATACTGTTTAAATCCACTGCTCGGACAAATTAATTTGTAATTATCACATTATTAACACATCATTATGTAATTAATATAATTGCTAAAAATCACCTTATCATATCATTTGGCCGAAATATTTGAACAGCGTAATATTATTCTTATCAAAATTATTATTATTCTCTCGAATAATCTAATCCGAGGAGTTTGAGGGTTTCTGAAAAATGAAAAAACCCCTTTGAATTTAGCTAGTTGAAGCTAAACTTTCTTGTATGTGTATTAAATTCGGCTCCACACCAAGACAACAAATTTATTCACAACAATGGTTGCAAAAAATTAGACCACCACTATAACATCTCTATAATCTGAAAAAGAAACAAATAGAGACTTGTGTCTTCGGTTTATTATATATGGCAGATCGGAATTCTTGTAAAGATGTTCAAAAAAGTCACAAGATAATCACATGAAAACATACATACATGAGTTATGAGTACTTGCGCCTTCTGGGTTTGGTTTTATGGGCAGGAGCAGCCACTGGATTGCCAAAAAAGCCACAGCAGCCTGAGAACTTAGGAGAAGGTGGATCCATGGTTGGTGGTGGCGCCTTACCTGTCCTGTACGTGCGTTCTCCGCCGTCCGATCGCATCGTATCGATTGATGATGGCCTTTTTAGGTCTTCCTTTTCTTTATCGTCATCTACTTCGTTGTGCTTGTTGACTTGGTTCAATTCTCCTGATAAGAACTTGTCATCCCATATTAACCCAGAAGAGCCTTGCCTCCTGAACGACGTCGTAGACCTCTGCAATCCATCCATGTTTATGGGGGGTGTTTGTTTGTTGTGGTGGTGGCTCTGGTGAGTTGTTTGTTTGTTGTGGTGGTGGTGGGAGATGATCAAAACTATGGAGTCAAACTAATTTGGTGTTATACATGACATGAAGGAGAGAGACAAGGAAGGAAGAAGACAAATGAGGAATATTTATAATTTATATTTCAAAATTTGGAACCTACATGCTTGTGCCTACCAACTTTGCAATCTTCCTATTAATTTTTATGTAGTTGTTACTAAATAATTGTATCTCAATTTTGGCAATATTTTGTAATACCTGCCTTAGTTACAAGTAATTAATTGAAAATAATATAGAAACTTCCTCAAATTATCCAAGAGAGATTTTTTATTTTTATCTAATATATATATATAATTGGTAACGAACGCTTTTTACTACTAAGTCATTAGAGAATTTTTTTAATAATATATATTTCAGAACTGTTTTGATAATTTTAAAATTCATTTATCAAAACATTAGAGGAGTTTATAAGGTCAGCCAGCCATGTTTTTGTTCAGCAGATGGATTTGCTGAGAAAAATAAGGAAAAGAAAATTGAAAGATTATATATGATTAACAAACTTTTTAGATGCATTTGCAAGGATACATCCCCATAATTTTTTTTGTTTTTCTTTTGATAAAAATCATCATAATTATATTATCGAAATTCTATGTGACATGTTGCATGATTGCATCTACAAATATAATATATGTCATGTTAATTGACAAAAGTCATATCATGTAATTATTTGATATAATCAGAACATACTATTAAAAATCAGAAAAAGAAAAAAATGAAGAAAAAAACTGCGACTTAGCTATATTTTTGTGATATTATGAGTCATTTTTACATCATACTGATACATAAAGTGTGTAATAAATATATATATTTTAAGAAAAATAGCATAATCATTGATAAGGAAAACCAATTACAGAGATATCTAAGCATCCCCAGTCAAGACATCAAAAAGAAAAGAGGGGAAATCCTCCACCCAAATCATCCAACTATTACAATCAAAAGAACATTTAGCTAAAACATGTGCAACCTTGTTAGCACTTCGTGGAACATGAGAAAAACTAAACACAGACCCAAAAGATTGAAACAACGTGAGAACATTTTCTAAAACAGCATCAAGTTCTGAAAGAGGCAAGTTACCACTAACTAAACAATTAATAACAGAAACCGCATCAGAATTAATAGAAAATGCAGAGAAACCACCTTCCAAAGCCATGGACACACCAAATAAAATAGCTTTTGCTTTAGCGATTCCAGGCAATAGAAGACCATCAAACGAAAACATTCCTGAAAGCATAACCTCACCCAAATGGTTATGAAGCACACACCCAATCCAGTTTTGCATCGCAAATGGTCCAAAGCCGCATCCATATTCAATGTAAAATGACTAGAGATAGGTGGAATCCATCTCACAAACCGTTTCACTCGAGATGGGCAAGGAACAAAATGGGCAGTAGAATAATCAGCCAAGAAATTTTGACACCAAGGCACAACTTCCTCAACAGCTATACATGGGCGCTGATAGACAGAGCAGTTTCGAATATGCCACACTTTTCATAAAATAATACCAAGCAACTGCATATTGTAAGGTGATAGAACAGACCTACAAAACATCAAAAAATCCAACATTGAATCTTGAATCACATTAGGAAGACATCCCATAAAGCCACAAGCTGCATGAATATTCTGCAACAAATGACAGCCACAAAGTGCATGAGTAACCGTTTCTTCATATTTATGACAGCGGCAACACAGAGGCGAAACATAGATGTTTCGCACAAGAAGGTTTGTTGCAGTAGGTATAATATTATGTCAAGCTCGTCATAGTAAAATTTTCACTTTGCATGGGAGTTGCAATTTTTAGAAATAACGCCACCATTGTTGATTTACCAACGAGGTTGAACAGCCAGCATCATCTCTATAAATGCAACATATAACATATATATATATATATATATATATATATATATATATATATATATTTGAGTGTCGATATTGTTATCCATATATATAATTTACACAACTATTTTATAAATGCATTAATATTTAAAATTTAAAAATTAAATCATTACTATAAATACCTATAGTTAAAAAATATATAAACATCAATTATATTTGTTTTGAATAAAAAAGGGAATTAATTATTTTTAAAAAGTTACAACATATAACATAATTAATTTCTTTTCATTAATTCCCAAAGAGATTATTTTTTTAAAAAATTAAAAATTTTATCAACTATTAAAAAATATAAAGACTGACATTCAAGAATTAACTTATCAACTTTACAACTCTATCATTGTTTCAAATTTATACTAATTAACAAGATATTATTTTAGATTAAGTTTGATTGCTTTATTATTTATAATTTATTTTATTTCATATTAGTTTAATAGAATTTGTTTACTTTATATTAATTTTTATCACTTTATTATTTTGATATATTTTTTATTTCGAATTAAAATTTATTACTTTATTATGTTAATAGAACTTTTTATTTTAGATTAACTAGTATTACTTTATTATTTTAATAGAATTTTCTTGGGAAATATAATAGGAAAAAGTTATATTATACACATGAATAATTTTTTATCATAAAAATAAACATATATTATTTGATCCAATTACTCATATACCATATTAGAAGAGATTTTAAAATCAGCAGACTAAATAGGCACACTTCTAATATAAAAAACACATCTGAAATACACTACCCAAATAATTACATAAAAACTCATGTCTTTATTTATCTTTTTTTCTACCGTCCAAAATTAAAAGTAAAAATTATCTCTAAACAAACTTTAAAAATGTTTTTTGGAAAAAAAAAAAATCTTAATATCTGTTGTAAATAAAAGAAATAAAATTAAGAAATAATAATAAACAAAATAATTGATAGAAAAAGCAACAAACCAAATAATGTAAACAAAAGAGAAAGAGAAGCAATTGGGAGAGAAAGAAATTCCATTACTCACATTTCTTATTTTCTTTTTCTTACAAAGCAAATGGGCACACATATATATAGGAGTTAATCCACCTACTTCATTCCACTTATATATTAAATTATAATTAAAAATATGCAAATATTGAGTGGTGTAAATCCACCACTTTACAATAATATCATAGTTAAAAAGAAATAATAAAAAAAAGAAAAGAAAAGAAGCAAACTGTGAATGCTGGTCCAATGTAAAAACATGAAACATTGAGCAGTTGTAAGTGTGAAAGCGCCTCCTCTTTTTCAAATGACAAACACAATTGATGATTCAGCAGTTGTTTCAGTATTCTACGCCTAACGATGGATTATTTTGCAGTATTGTTGATCAAACTTGAGGCTTGACTAATTTTTTCAATTAGCTTATTTGGTAGTATTACAAGGTCCTTGTAGTTTAACTAACAGAAAAAAAAAAAAAAACATAAGCTATCAACATCAATGATCTCTCATGAACTCTTGAATTCAAATAATCAAATAAAATACATAATTTGGGGGGGGGTGATAGTGCAAAGTCCTGGAGCACTTCATGGCGGAGTTTCTGGTAATCAGTCTCATAAATGGCCGGCAACAAACAAGTCTATTGGACTCGAATCCTAAACTATGAGCTCAAGTTGACTAAATCGTCCATTCGTTTACAAATATTCCTATAATGATTATATTATATCATCCTGTTTGTATTAATGAATTTGATAAGAGTAATACTATTTTGGACAATGCCAACCTGTAAATCTAAATAATTCAAAAGCACCTTCAGGATTAGAAATGGAAAAGGACATCTGGCTACATGAAGTCAACAATCTCCAACCACCCTCATAACATCACTTTCAATCACACAATAGTATTACTAAAAATAGCCTAACAAAAAACCAAAGCAAACAACAAAAAAGCTTCAGAAGAGTCTTCAAAGATGGAGTTAGTTTCTAACAATTCAAACATTTCTGTGTCTTTTGATGTAAATCTCACTATAAATGTACTGAACAGGAAGAAAATTCTGTACAGGAAATGATGAAAACATCAACACCAACAATGATGTTACCAATGTTTTCGGACAGAAGAATATTATATGCCTGCCCAATCACCCATTCTATGATAAGAAGCTTCTTGTAAGGCAATTGGAGATTATACGAACAAAAGAAATGTTTTAAGGGTCTACATTACCATGCTGTTAAACTTCTCTATAAGACCCCCATTATCTTCATCTACTAACAGCAGCAAAAACAAATATCTTCGAAAGATAATGCTAATTAAATGGGTCTAAGCATACTAGAGATCGCCAAGATATACTGAAAGCTCCAACTCAAAATTTTTAGTCATTATCATCCTCTGCAAAATTTACGACTTTCTACTACATGACAATAAGTCTTCTCAGTCTATTCAATCAGCAGCTTCTTGCATTACTGTCTGTCTCAGTACCCAGCCTTTTCTTCTCCTTGAGGATTTCACTTAGAGGCTTTGGTCCCAGGAAATCTGCAAATGCATTACTTGAACAGCACTTCTCAAAGCAATCCCCATGTTCTTCAGCCCTTTTCTTCTCTTCTTTAATCTCGGCAAGGGTCTTGGGTCCTGTAAATGTAGTGGAATTCTGAGTAGATCTACTCTCCCCTGAAACTAGTTTCCTTGGGACTTCAGATGAATGAGAGTGCCGTTTACTCGGTCTTTTTTCCTTATAATGCTGCCTGGACCTACTAGAATGGGAATGCATAAACCACTCACGCTGGTTAGCACCATTTAAACGAGTTCCATTATCTCTTTGCAACTCCATAAAGTTCTTTCCAATTTCTGATGCCAATCTTCCACGCAGCCGCTGGCCCATGCCATGCCTTCTACGCCTTTCTTGGCTTCGACCAATCACTCGAGAGGATTCATGCCTTCTTGATGAACGTATAATTGGATCAACATCAACCACTCTGCATTTTCTCAGGTAATCTCGAAGATCCAAAGAACTATGGTTGTTGAATGATTTCATTGGCAAGAACTTTCTCTTTCGAGACAGTATTGAATCCAAAATCCTTTTTCTTGCATGGCTAGGAGGGTCTCTGACATTATCGAATTATGCTCATTATCAACACCATCAAAATCATTGCACGTGTTGTGTTCATACAGGAGTTCTGCATCTGGATACATGGGGTCATACTCAGCTGGGTCTTCAAAATCGTAACCTAAGAAATGGCTGTTAAGTTCTCCGTGCTCCCTATTAATGGCAAATATGTACTCAGAATCATCCTTGAATCCCAAATTTTCTGATCTAATATCATTATCCACAAGCACATCAAATCCTGGGGAAGATTCCCGCCAGTCCTCGGGCTCAACATGGTCATCCACTTGCTCATCAGAACTCCGATCAGTGAATAGATGAGATCTAGTTTGGATAAAGTCTTTTACTGGAACCATGGAGGCTGACTTAACTAAGACAGCTTCTTCACCCTCAGTCAGAGACATATGTGGCAAGGCACTTGCCATATTTTTGGGTGAGGATTGCAGAAGATCATCCTTGGACTGAACTCTTATATCCACTACTAGCTTTGAGGCATTTTCCGATGGACTTGGATGTGTTTCAGCACGTGCTGTCCCCACATTTCCTGTGGAGGTCTTATTTTCAGAGGTAAGTGCATCAGCAATTGTAGAGGTTTTCATCAAAGATTTTCCACCAGCTGCACTACCGTCAGTGCAATGTAAAAAGGAGCATCTGTCACCTTTGTTGCAGAAGCCATTGAAGTAAAAGTAACAGCGAACGCTGGTCTTGTTCACAGGTGCAGAAGATTGATACGGCAATGGAGCAGACTCAGCTGGTGCTGCTTCTGGTCCATGTCCATCCAATGGCTTCGAAAACAGGAAAACAAATTAGTTCAAGTGACATTTTTTAAGAAACCCATAATCTTGATAATTCAGAAACATAGCCTACAATCAGTAGATGAACTTACCCCAAAAAACTCACCAAAGTCAACACACACACCCAAACCCACCCCAAAAAAAAAAAAAAAACGTAATACATCTTGTATGCCAAATACCATCATTGACCAAGGTATTAACCGACTTTCCTATCAAAACACCAAGTTTTTGAAACCCCCACCTCCCCTCCCTGGCTTCTAGCTAGCCAAACAAGACCAGGCTCGAAACAAGAATTACATTTAGCCAAGGTTCTTCAAGTCAAAAGCTCAATTCCATTTTCAGATCTATCTCTCGACAAATTATGCAAAGCCTCCATCACCTCAGAAAAATGGAGATTTAAGAAATGCATCATGAAATTCATCTTCTCAACATCTCCCTCGCCCAAAGACTTGCAACACATGATTCAGGAGATAAACTCACGTTAACCTATATTTCCGGTCTACCTTCACAACACCACAACTCCTTATGATGGATTCAGGACATACATTTGTTATCTAAGTTCCTAAATGACTAGCACTCACAAAAGCATTCTGACTGGGAGAACTACACCCAGAGAAAATTTTTCAGTCTTACAAACAATGTGTTGTAAACATCTCACAAGAAAGCCAAAGCCTTTTTTCTCAAAAAACTATTTTAACCTGAGCTTTTGAATAAAGAAATAAACACACGCACACACACAAAAAAAAAAAAAGTGACTTTTAACCGTCAATTAAAGACTTTGAAATTCAAACTTCAGACTTGTAACCCTCAATCTAACAAAAGTGCTAGTACAGGACAACATGGCATTCTAACGCATATATCATTAGGATCCAGATATCTTTTGTGCATCAGTGCATGAAACAAAATGCAGGAGAACATGATTCTCGAGGTGCAATTATGCCTGTCTTAAAGGTATGCCAATCAACTAATCATAACATTATGAAACACTCTTGAAGTATGAAACTCAAATTAAAAAGAAATGCAATGGAAAAATGGATGAGAAACAAATTCACAATAAATAAATACCAACAGTCTGAAATCAAATCTGCATTTTATATCAAGTATCGAATATCGTAATCAACATGTAGCAGTAAATATAAATGAACAAGTTATAAGCTTACAGGATGTCTAAAACCACAGGTTGGATTAATACAGTTCCCCGCCAACCAGTACCAGCAATCCCTTGGGTTTAGCCTTGCAATTTCATTGTGCCTATACTCACAATCCATCCCCTGAAAGAAGACGGCATCATTCTTGCAGCACAAACAAAAAAAAATAAAGAACAAAAAATAAAGTCTACAAATATTAAAACAATGAAAAGCTTGCAATGCACAAAAGCAAAATAGAGAACACATCTACAAATTTGATAAGTCTGTATAAGTCAGTTGAGTAAGTAAATCTAATTCGTTCATTTTCTATTGGAAAACCATACACTATCAGGCATAATTTGAAAAACTAATAGTTGAATTCCAAGTCTTTTCACACAATCTCGCGTTCCAAACGCAAAATTCCGGAAAATAACAAATGTCTAATAAGCTCAAAGTAAAATGAAAATGAGAGAAAATCGTTAGAGAGTGAAGCCGTAGAGAATGCAACATCAAAAAGGAACCCTAGAATTGAAGATCCTTCAAATGTAGGGTTAGAAGAGCACATCCTAAAACAGAGACCCAAAAAAACAAAAAAAGGCAACATGAAATTATCACATTGTAGAGAAAAAGCTCACATAACAAACAAAAGAAGAAGCTGATTGACCAAAACAACAACAAGAAGAAAAAAAACAGCGAGGTCGTGGTAGTGGGAGACACCTTCTTGCAAGTGAGAGGAGAAGCGAGAAAATAGACACAATCAGTGTTTCGCTTTTGGAGTTCTTCGTCCATCATCGTATCTACAAGGTCACTGCGGAGCCACAGAGATAGAGAAAGAGAGAGAGAGGGGGATCATCAACTAACCATCACATCAGTGTTACAATTCTGGTTTTTACATGCCAGCCGGAGAGATCATAACTGAGCAACCAACCTTTTTACATTTGGGTTTTGATGTTTGGGGATTCCAATATCACTTGTAGGGATGGGCAAGGCTTTATCACCCGAGATAAACCGAACCGATTTCCAATCCCGGAGTCAGAAATAGGTGTTGGAGTCGAGTGACCCTACTAAGAAGACCGAATCCGTTTCAAATAACAAACGCAGAATTTATAAGGATCACATCTCAAACATTGATTTGAACCCAACCCAACCAAATAAACCGTGTAAATATTATATATATATATATATAATATAAACAAATAACATATGACCATATATTTTTCCTTTAGAAAGTTTGTGAGATGAAATTTAAATGTAATTTATTAGGCTGAATGACGGTCTACAAGTATAAAAAATCAGGTGGGTTTTATTTATATATAATAATAAATATAAAATAGATATTTATATTAATTTAAGACATATTAAAACATAAATATTTGACCTCTTATAGGTCTATATTCAAACTTAAAACGACTTTTTTTTTTAATGTTAAACCCTAAAATAAGTTTGAAATTCCATCCCAAATTTTTTACATAAGATAATACATTTTACCAACGGATTAGATGTTATTCACTTAACATTCTAAATTATAATAACTAATTAGTTTGTATATTTAATGTAATGAGAGTTATATTGAAATATATACATTTAAAAAGACACAGTAAAACTTTGCTTCTAATGTTGGAGGTAGGCATTGAAAATTATCTTAAAAAAATACATGAAATTATCTTTCTAAACTATTGTATCACAAACCACTCTTCAAGACTTCAGCAAACCAATTTCATTAATCAATCTCATTCCAGGTGGATTGCCAAGTCGCCCCAGCCACGGAAGTTCCAAACCATAGATTACTCGCAAATCTATGGGACAAATTAAATTGTCGAAAACTCTCAAAAACAACACAAAACATTTTCGAAGTTACCTCCTTTTTTACACAATTGTTTTATCCTTAAATACTTCTGATTCATCTCTATCTGTGTCTCACTATCACCAGCTCTACATTTTCTCGAGAACAAACACATTTTCAATGTTAAATTTTTGACTGGCGAGAATTTTCATTGTTTAAGTTTTCAAGATGGCTCGCCACTCACACTAGGCAGACAGCAAGGAAGTCCACTGGAGGGAAGGCGCAACATAAGCAGCTTGCCATCAAAGACCCTGGCAGTGAAGAAGCTGAATTGTTTTAGACCCGAAATGGTAGTTGAAAGAGAGAAGAAAGTATCAGTAGAGCATGGAGGAGTTGATAAGGAAGTTTTCATTCCAGAGACTTGTGAGAGAAATCGCTATAATAATTATATGCTTACCTGTTTGTTGTCATCAGGATTCTTCAGTTTAATTGCTTTTAAGGTTGAGATGAAAAATAACAAAGACACTACAATACAAATACGATCGTGGGGCCAGGTAAGCCTCTTAAGACCATATCCTTTGAGATGTAACCTGTACTTCCTTTCCTATTTTTTTATGGATTGTCCATAGTGTAGAATATCTGGATATTTTGAGCAAAAGAAAGAAAGATTCTTATTCCAGAATATATCCTTTGTTTAAAACTAACATAGCAGTAATTTCATGCTGAAATAGCCGGTACCTTGAAATTTGGATGGCTAGCTGCAAGTATATCAGGTATAGCTGCAACATAGCTGCAACATATCATCTTGACAAAACATTGGTACAAAGCAGTGACACCTATTAAGATAAAAGTCATTGTTATGCAATGATTCTGAACAGAAGTATTTGCCAAGCAGGGGTATATACCAAGAATAATCAGCTAAATTGCTCTAAAGAAACAATTGCATGTGCACCAAGTGTCCTAATGTGTACATTTGATGGTAGCAAATGTATTTAGACCATGCTTACCTCTGGTTTAGTAATAAATTTATATTATGATCTACAAAAAAGATGATCTCAGCTACAAGTATGTGCGGATGTGTGAGCACAAAACACACCATATTTCTTTTACAAGGGGTAATATATGGCACATGTAATTGTCAAATTAAGCCCAAAAAATAGGCAAAATAATGTCAATCGGAGCAGGGAGTCATAGGTGCAAAAAAAATAATTATATGCTTACCTGAGTGTTGTCATCAGGATTATTCAGCAGTAGCCTCAATTAATTGAAGCATTCAAGTGATACCTGTGCCACCAGCAATCTGGAAGAACAAAATACAACTGCACTTCAAGTCTCATAATTAAACATTCAAATGAAAAGGAAAGCGCATCTTAACAAGTGGTGATATTAATAAAGAAGCAAAAGATATGCCATTGACTACCACTATATTTTTAATATGAGGTAAGAGCTGATCCTACAGCCAAACAGTCACTCTAGATATCACTGTTTAAGACATAGCACACCTGGGTGGATGGCACGGGCAAGTAGAATGAATAATTCAGGGCAGCCTTACAATCTTAAAATTCTTTTATACTCATAATAAAAAGCATATATAAACTGCAACATGTATTCCTGTCACTTCTTTAACAACTAAGTCAACCATCTAGATCAAGCTCTTACCATAATAAGTTTCTTCACGTTGGGAGCCTATCTAAGCTTTTCAATTGGCCTGCAAGAAATAAATGCATTCAACTATAAAATTGAGATATAATTTAATTGCTGTCAATACTTGAAAATGTGCACAATCTTGTTTAAGCAAGCTCAAATTATCAACAAATATAACTAATGCATCGAAATCTCACCTGTTTAGATCTACCTTACTAATATTTTCCTCATTTAGTTTGAGATTTTGTTGTTCTTTTTTCTAGAAATATAAGATCTTACTGTTTTGAGGCAAGAATTTGAAATAACTAAACCTTTATGGTGTGTAGGATTGGACTTGAATATTTACTGAATGAGAAATCTTTTTCCTAGAAAAATATTTTAGTGAAATAAGCAATTATTTTTAAATCCATATTATTATGTCTAAGATTAAAATAAAATATATTTTCCAATCCAATCCAGTTGTTGCCAAACATAAGACAACAGTAGAAAGTGCACTCGAAGCTTATCCGATCCCAATGAATAGTCTAGCTCAATCCTACACATAAAAATGGTCTATCTACGTTCAAGAACTGGAAAAAACACTTCTGAAAAGGAAAGTTCATGCAATCAAGCACCATAAACAGGAAAGTAGTAGTTCAAGTGAATCGAAGAAGAATTTGAATAGAACCCTTATGGCCATATGACATTTTATTTTCTTAATCAGCGTGTCCGAATGGAGTCTTACAGTTAAAAGAATACATGAAAATCTGAAAGATCCCCTATAATTCTCAAAAGGAAAACTTTTGCAGAAGTCAGTTTGATCTTTATAACAGGCATCATGGATCAAAAATATCGTGACGACCTTGTAAGGACACATTAAGCAACATCCCAACCTAACTTGGTGGATGTGTCAAATGAAAACCTTTCATTTTGAGAATAAAAATAAACAGATAATTGCTTTAAACAAACTTTTCAAACTTAAATAATTGGTACTGGCCTACTGGGACTTTGTAAGGAAACAGTTCTACTATTATTTACACTGCTTTTGATAGCATTAAAAAAAAATTGTTGTTAACACTTATAATTCAAAGAACTCCTCAATCCCTTCAAAACAACAATTTTGCCAAATTAAATTTCAGACTGAGATTTAATGCTATGCAAAACAAAATAAAAAGGACATCCATACCCTAGAAAAATTATGAGAAATTGACTTAGAAGACCCCACTGAAACTACAAACTATGAGCATAGTTACTAAAATAAGTTATTAGAAGGTCTTAGTGGCATCAAACAAGCATGACAAAACTTACTAAAGAATTTTACTGATGCTTAGCCATGCATCCAGTAACATCTCACAAAGAGGAGAAAATGACATTTGCAAAGGAACATATCACATGTTTAATACATAATGATCTGAGACATTGCAGGGGGTTCTAACTTCTAAGAATCTACTGCAATAGAGAATTTTAACATCCATTTCAGCAAATAAATAAAAATAAAAGTATTCAATGAAAAAATTAACTTTTGATTTATTGTGTGCACCTCTAGGCATCTTTTTCAGGATCTTCTAAACTTCACATAGTAATACTGCATAATGTCATCCATGTGAGCCTATACCACCACCCTAACCCTTGTGTTTTTCAATGAATCATTAAGAATTTCAAAGAAAATTACACAAATACATAAATTGTCCCTAATAGTCAGGCTTTGACATGAAATTTGATAATGATTTCATTCAACTAATTTACAAACAGAAAAATATAAGTCATGATATTTTCAATGATAAAAGTATTTTACCTGGCTTTAATGGTACAATCTGTACCTGATACGTTTAATTGGTCCCTTCTGAGATATGGTGCCAGTGCCCTTCTGAGATATGGTGCCGGTGCCAGTGCCAATGCTTGCTTTGAATTTTGGATTGTAATATGTTGTACAACAATCATGAGTACATTGTTGTATTGTTACTTGATGTCACGAGCTAGGTGCTTACAACTAACTTGAAAGACTAGTCTATCATGTGGAGTTCACCCATTCTCTCATAAACTCAAGATCCAATCCATATCTAGCCGATCAAATTGTAAAATTTTCACCCAATGGCAACAAATGAGATAATGGGTTTGCCATGTATCACATAGTGTGAGAGGTTGATCTTGTCACGGATCAAGATATTTGTCAGATGTGGGATTTTGGAAATAATATTTAGAGGGGCAAGGTGTTTTACTTTTGTCCAAACACAAGAAATGAAGATTATAATCTTTAAATTTCTTTTGCATGAATATAAGCACAGATAATTTTCCCACATTCAAGGTCTCAAAGGTTTCCACTCATATGATATTATATTGCAAATGCTCTCTCTCCTCTCTCTCTCTTTGAAATTTCATTTCTAATCCTAGGCATTCTACCATTCCCAAAATCTCCTCAAACTGTGGGTGGGACTTGTCACATGCTGAAAACCCATGCAAGCCATTCAAATCACCAACATCCACCCAACTAAATCCCACCTCCTTCTTCACTCCTTTCACTCTCATACCTTTCCTAACTTTAGCTACATTTTCCCAATCCCCTTTGTCAGCATACAAATTAGACATCAAGACGTATGAACCTGATTCCGTGGGCTCTATCTCCATCAAAGCATCGGCTATCCTCTCACCCATTTCCACATTCCCATGTATCTTACAAGCTCCTAACAAGCTTTGCAACACGGGAAACCCTGGCCCTCCTGGAATACGACCCACCAGCTCCTCTGCCTCCTTCAGTTTCCCTGCCCGACCCAACATGTCGACCATACAAGAATAATGCTCTGAGAATGGTTCAATATGATAATCTTTAACCATTGACTCAAACAGCTGATAGCCTGTATTAACCATCCCCTTTCTACCACATGCTGTTAGTACAGAAAGAAATGTAATTGAGTCAGGTCTGACCCCTTCCTTCTCCATCTCCTTGAACCAATTCATCACAGATTCATAGTCTCCATGCCTAGCATAGGCGGATATTATCGCTGTCCAAGCAAATTCGCTCCTTTTAGGTGTCTCACTGAAAACCCTTTGGGACTCATGAATGCTCCCTCGTTTTGCATACATATCAAGTAAAGCTCCTGACACAATAGGATCAGTGTTTAATCCAAGCTTTATCATGAGAGAATGGCACCATTGTCCATGTTTAAGAGATATATCCTCTGCAGTACCAATTGCACTCAAGATACTACCAAATGTGTATTGGTTTGGCTTAGATTCCATAATTGTTGACAAAAATGCCATTAAAGCTGCTTGAAACAATCCATTTTGAGCGTACCCTGAAATTAAAGCATTCCAAGAAATAATATCTCTGTAATTAATCTCCTCAAAAACCTTTCTCGAATTTTGCATGGACTCAAACTTAGCATACATGGTGATCAAGCTATTACAAACATTTGATTCTGACACAAAGCTAGTCTTTATACAAAATCCATGAATCATCTGACCTTCTTCAACCAATTTCCTGATCGATATGGCATGAATTAGCCCAACAAATGTAACATCATTTGGATAAACCCCATCTAATCTCATCTCATTAAAAAGAGGCATGGCATCTTTTTCATTGATAGAGATAATAGTGGTCCAAGAAACTACATTGCGGCCTTTCATCCTGTCAAATACCAGCTTTGCATCTTCAGTTACCTCACACTTCGAATATGTTGACATCAAAACATTACCAACAGAAACATGAGTACCATATCCTGTTTTTATACTCAAACCATGTATCTGTCTCCCCAATTCTAAGTTTCTTTCATGACCACAAGCTGAAACTGCACTAGTAAATGAGATATGATCAAGCCTTATCCCTTCTCTCACCATCTCAATAAATGCTGAAATAGCTTCGAAACCCATAGTTTCCTATCTGAGTATATCCTGACAGGATAGCATTCCATGATACCAAATCTTTGTTTGCCATTTCATCAAACACTCTCCTAGCCTCCACTATACGCTCCAATCTCGAGTATAATGTTATAAGAGCATTGCCTACAAAAACTTCACAATCTAATCCAAACTTCACAATTAGAGAATGCAACTGCAACCCAAATAAAAATCCTTCTTGGTCCAAACAATTAGTAAGAATTGTAGTATAAGTCACTGAATCAAAAATAATGCCATATGAATTCATTCTAAGAGCAAAACTCAATGCATCTTCACTTTGTTGAAACCCAGAAAGAATAGTATTCCATGAAACAATATCTGGATCATTCAAGTTGTTAAATATACATAAAGCGCTATTAAATTGACCAGATTTACAGTACATGTTCATTAATGAATTTGTAACTGTAATATACGAAATGAACCCAGAAGTGATAGCAAACCCGTGGATTTGGCGTCCTGGCTTTTGGTCTCCGTTGCAAGCCTTGAGAGCGATTGCAATTGTAACTTCATTGATGCTAATGAGGAATTCTGATTGAAGATGTTTCTTGAAGATGTCAAGAGCTTGAAACGGATGGTTTTTGTGTATATAATTGAGCATTGAACGATTAATGGGTAAAATATTTTGGTGAGGATTTCTGCCAAATGACAGGTAATTATGGCTGACCCTTGTAGAGTCTTGCAGCTTAAATTCAATCCACTTATCTGAATTGGGAGCTGAAATTAGATTGAAACAACCATTAAGCTTATTGGGAAATTAGCTCCAGCTTTAATAGAAACATTTTAGAAAACCTAAGCAAATAACTGGAGACAGAGAAAAAAATCTTTAACGTAATCATCTAATCTCAAGAAGTCCATTCAACCTAATGACTACATTTCTGGAAAAAGAGACTCACCGATTTTCGTACTTGTTTCTCCATTGATTTGATCTAGATGAACCTATAAATTAAAAGCATAAAGCCGTAAACAAACTTTAATATCTGAATTCTGAAATAATAATAATATAGCCAGTGTAACCATATTAAGGGTGATCCACTCATTAATCATAACAGTTATTTCATAACCTACATATAACATAATCCAAAACCACATAAAAATGGCAATCCAAATAACGAACATGCATCGACCACAAATCTTAAAAAGGTTGATCAAACAGATTTCCTTAAATGCAAACTTACATCAGCTTAAACAAACCCATCACTCCAAATATATAGATATAGGGTGCACACAACCTTCGCAGACATAACCTTGACAGAATTCAAACAAAAAGAATAGCCAAACATTTTAAATATCCATTTTAAAAATGAAAAAAAAATCTCTAAGAGTCCACATTGCATAAACGGTCTTCAAAAACAAAACCCAGATTGGACTTTGGAGAGAAATTACCGAATTTGGAAAGGAACAATAGCAGTCAGAGGAGATTCCACCAGAGTTTGCAGCAACTGCACTGAAGGGAAGTAGAAATCTATTGAAAGTGGACTTGTATTGGCCTCCAAATGCTTTATTGAATCTCCTGAACAACTTAGTCTCCATTTTCAAGTGGAGAGAAAAGAAAGGGTTTTAGGAATAACTCTTTCTAAAACCCTATTCTCCTGAAAGTGTGGGGGAGGTGTGGGGGAGGGTTTAAGAACGAGACATTTATACAAGGAGAAATATTCTAAAACTACCCTGTACTTTGTAATATTTCTAAACTTTAACGATTTTTTTAACAAGTACGACTTGATTTCAAAAACACAAAATTTAATTGTTGAATAAGTGATTTTCAATCAAAGGTTTTTATTTATTTATTTTACTGTATTTTTTTATTAAATGGAAAATGGTAAAATTATAATTTTAAGTACAAGTAATCTTATATTAGTTCAAACTTTAAACTCATATTTTTTTTTTAATTTTAACACTTAATGTCATAACAATAATATTACTTTACCCTTTTTATTATCTTTAACCGTTAAAAATTCGGTCAAAAAACTAATTTAAATAATTTTTAAAATTTTAGGGATTATACGAACTAAATCACAAAACATTATTAAAAAGCGAAGAAATGCTCAAAACTTAGGGTCTCAAATGACATTCTCCTCAATTTAAATGAGACTGGCCAAATTATTAATAACTGTTGAGATAAAAAGTCTCGCCATAGGAATTTTGTACTTTTTTTTTTTTTCCAGGTAATCATAACGTGAGAAATTGCCATATCATGCAGCTTCCAAATATCAATTTCAGATCAGTGTAGATTCTCACTTCCCAGTGTTATGCTTTGCATTGTACATCCAAATTATGTGATATTGGGCTTCTAGTCCTATTCACCAATGTACTTCAAATGAATTTATTACACAAAATTTGTGTTGAAAATATAGGAACTGGCTGCTTAAGCGTCACCATTTATCAAAAATTCAAAATTTGTAAACCATTTGCTCTGTGTATCCAAGTTCTTTGAGTATGCCAGTGAGCTGCAGAAAAGCAATTAAGCACATCAAAGTTAGAAAAACAATTAGAATCATCGGCCAACATCAATGAAAAATCACAAAATGCCATTACATACCTCGCCTTGTGAGTAGTCTTTAGCCTTATCACCAGATATATGTTTCATCATTCCTGGGGGACCACAATACCTAAACATGATTGAGCAAATTATTCACGGTTCAAATTAGGTAAAATCTTATCCTACTCTCTCCACTCAATTTTCAAGTAATTTTCATTAGTAATTATAAGGTAACTCGTGAAACAGACTGGGCTCGTCCTGTAATCCTCCAGATAATTTTCTTACATAGTTAGTTAGCAGCCTTAGTGAGGTTGAAACAAAGGGGTATTAGGTGTCCTAGAGTAGCCCAACTCCCAAGCAGTAGTTGACTATCTTAGAAAATGTTTATCTAGATAGATAACAGAAGAAAGCTCTAAGTTTGATAAATGCGGAAAATTGATTAATGGCATGCATATATGGAAGAATATGTATGAGCTTAGCCTGTTACTCAAATAGATAATCTGTTTTTAGGTCTAAACTGTCTTCAACTTAACATCATATCTTGGTGAACTAGTTAAAACTCTTTGAAGGTTGACATGCAGAAAAACACTTACTAGGATAAGTGTATCATCACCAGGTCTGGGCAGGCCTTTCAAGACCATATCCTTTGAGATGTAACCTGTACCTGCTTTCCAATTTTTTCGATGGATTGTCTACAGTGTAGAATATCTGGGAATTTTGTGCAAAAGAAAAATGATTCTTATTCCAAGCATATCCATTTTTTAACTACTACAGCAGTAAATTCATGCAGAAACAACAGGTACCTTCAAATTTGGATGGCGAGCTGCAAGAATATCAAGCTTCTGTTTTAGCAATATATCATCTGGAGAAACATTGGCATACAGCAGTGACACCTGTTGAGATAGAAGTCATAATTAAGCAATAATTTTGAACAGATATATTTGTCAAGGAGAGGGAATGATCAAATGTGTTTGCTCCAAATAAACAAATGGTCTCTGTTACTAATGCAGGTGCTTGTGTTAAATATCCTACTGTGCAAATTACTTGATGCCTTGATGGTAACAAATGTGTTCAGATAATGGTTTATCTTTTGTCAAGAAATGAGCATACATGATCTACAAAAAAGATCACCTCAGTTATGCAATGCATGTGCATACAGATGTGTGCACCAAGTGACATTACTTCTAAGAGAGATAATGCACAGCATATGCAGTTTAAAGATCGAGAAAAAAAGCTAAACAATCAGAATCAGCGCAGAAAGTTGTAGTTACAAAAAGATAATAATAAGATATGCTTACCTGAGTGTTGTCATCTGAATTTTTCAGTATTGCCTCAATTACCTGAAGCATTGGAGTGATACCTGTGCCACCTGCAATCTGGAAGAACAAGATACAATTGCACTTCAAATAGGGTTAATTACACAATTTTGTTCACTAGAATAATATCATTGTATTACAACAACTTTCTGATAAAGTTCAACAAATTATTTTGACCACAAATAAACATTCAAATGAAATGTAAAGCACATATGTACAAGAAGTGATCTCAATATAGAAGCAAAATATATGTGTTATATATATATATACATGAAACAAGAAAGAACTATATTAAGATAAGAGAAACTAAAAACTAAACAATAAGTCCACCAGCTAGGCCATCAGAAAATATGCCATTGACTATCACTATTACCTTAACATTGTAAAATTGATGCCACAGCCCAAGAGTCATTACAGAGTATAGATGCTTAGATCATTGACTGTTTAACATATGGCAACCCTTAGGTGGATGGCATGGGTAAGTAGAATGAACTTCTTTTATGGTCATTATAGAAAGTGTTCATAAACTATAATCTCTACTGTTGTTAATTTGTTGACCTTGACTAATTATTAAGTTTATTTTTCTACATAAAAGCTCTTACCAATGCCTATGTGTTTCTTCATGTTGGGAGAATATCTAAGCTTTTCAATGGGCCTGCAAGGAATAATTGCATTTAACTACAGAAATAAAATATAATATAATCTCTAACAATACTTGTAAATGTGAATGATATACCCTTTTACTTCAACCACATCCCCTGGTTTTAAGCTCGCAAAATGCTGACTCATCTTTCCCTCAGGATACACCTGCAAAAGTTTTAAAAGCATAAAACAAAGAAGTTCATAGGAGAGCATTGCATTAAAGATGCAAGGACATCTTTGTAGTATAATAAGAAAAAACTAATGTGAAAACATGCATTCATAACAACATACCTTAATTAGTAAGTCAAAATATCCCTTAGAGTCTGGGATCTGATATAGGAGTATATCTGAAATACAAAGTACAGTGAATAAAACCAGTTTTCTATAAACAAAAATAAGAAATACCAACAAGATAGCTAATAAAGAAATCATCATCTAGCAATACAGAACAAGCACACCAGAATAAGAGCATAATTTGCATAAAACATTCTCCAGGTATTCAGATACATAGCGTTAACCACTAGTTAGTTCTCCTCACTTTTTCTCCATTGTGTTGTTTTCAATAGTGGGTTTGACGTGGGCTGCTCCTTGCTCTGTGGTCTCTTTCTTTTTGGAAGATCTTAAAGCTTTTGGGGTGGTATTGAGGAATTTTTGCTGTTTTGTGGGTGGGTTATTTAGTTAGAGAGGAATAAAAGAATTTATGAGGAAGCTAAAGAGAAGGACAGCTCTTTATGAGGTAAAGCTTATTATTTAACTCTCTACAGGGCATCTACCTCCGAAGATTTTATAGACAATTCTCTATTTTTCATCATGTTGGATTGGAAAGCTTTTGTTTTTTTATTGAATTCCATGTATTTTTTATTTTTGTTTAGTTTGTTGTTTGGGTGGACTACTGGTTCACTTTTTGTACTTATTTTCTTCATCTTCGAATAAAGTTTTATGTTTCCTATCAAAAAGAGAAAAAGGAAAAAAAGGTTAGGTCTCCTCACTACTCTTGACACATGGAGAGAGAGAGAAGATACGATATGGTTGTAAGAGCATAAATGCATTTAGAAATAATATTGACTTTGCCCCAGAGGCCCAGACTAAGCATTTGTTCCACTCTGACTTAAGGCAGCTTCAAGCAACATGTATGAATCCCTTCTACATAAGATTGCACATATATTAAAAATTAAGGTAAATCTCAAAAGTTTTAGCTAGATACAGGCTTTGGAATCGTCTTTCCTTAATGCTGCCACCCACCGCAGCAGCTACCAAACTCAGAAAAAAAAAAGCTTAAATATCAAAGAACATAGCCGATGCATCCAAATGTCACCTATTTAAATCTCTCCCGCTGGTAAGTTCCTCACTTTGCTAAAGACATTTTCTGTTCTTTCCACAAGAATAAAAGGTCTTACTGTTTGTGGCAAGAATGTGAAACAACTAAACCTTTACGGCGAGTAGGATTGAACTGGACTAATGATTGGGGTGGAATTTGATTGGAATGGATAGGAATAAATTGGACTATATAGCACCATTTTGTGTTTGGTGATCCTTTCACATTGGACTATATATATAAATATATATTCTTTATTTTTTAACACAATAATTTGAATTTAAAAACAATGACTTATTTCACTAGAAAACTTATCCAGGAAATAAATATCTAGAAACTTCCAATAATATATTGTCTATTGTTCTGATGTTCCCTAAAACTATAATTTGTCAAAAATTAATGTCTTATGCTTACAACTCATAACTTAAGAAAACAATTATAGTAAAATAAATAGTTCAATCAAACAATTAAGTTTATATATCAACTCCACAAATTAATTAAAGGAATTCATTAATGAGGATGAAGAAAATACAAAACACATATAAAAGAAACTAATGCTTAATATAGAATATAACATTAAAAAAACGAATAAATACAATAGAATATAACATTAAAAAAATGAATAAATACATAATATTCATATGTGACAGAATTATGTAGGTTTAATTTTTATTGCCCTCCCAAAAAAAAAATCGATAGAATAACAATATTCCATTCATTGGGATACAAATGTTGGATTTGGACTATTAATGGTCCAATCTAATCCTGCACATTGAATATGGCCGATAGTTGAGGCAAGAAATAAAGTGGTGAAATGAACAAACTTCATGTCTTGACTTCCTAAGATGGATAAGGAATATGGTATAGATAAAAATAAAAAGAAGGATAAAGTTTCTGAAGTCATTGGTTGCAATAGTCTAGTCCATTGTTTGGAGCATGCCAATTGCATATTGATATCCAATCCATTTTTTATCCATGAAGGTGTGGTAATGTTATTCCCATCAAAGACTATGCAAAATAAATTTTATATACAGCTTCTTATTTTATGTTACATTTCCTTGATAATAGAATAACATATGTTATAATTTTTGCTTCATCCAAATTATTATATATTTTAATTTAAGTTTTATGAAATCTTATGATATATAAACTCAATCTTTGATCAAACTATTTCTTTTCATTTAGTTTTTAGTTTTTTGAGTTTATATGATGAAATAAGGTGTGAGATTTTCATACTACTTTTAAAGATAACAAAAAAAAATATTGACAAGTCGGTTTAATGGGAGATTTATTTCCTAGAAGATTTTCTTAGTGAATAATAAATTATTTCTAAATTCATCTTACTATGTTTAACTAAACAAAAATAACTATAGTATAATCCAATGCTATCCAATTAAATCCTATCATATCCCAACCGTCCAATCATGCACACCAAACAAAGTCTATCTATATCAAACCGGAAGAATTACTACTATGGTGAAGCTCATACAATCTCTGTATTTGTTATACTGTCGTTTCTAAATCACCTTTTTCTACTTTGTTCCTTAAATCATATTGTTCAAAGACTTGTAGAAGACCTTAAAATAACAGTTGAATACTCTGTAAATGGAAACTTAAGAACTGCATTCATCACTCAAAAATCCATGTTGCTAAATCGAAATATGGAATTTATCATACAAATACAGAGGGATCATCCTATGCCTGGTTGTGGGGCTAGTTGTGGTTACAGGTCCTGCTTCTCTGATCATTCTTCTTTGTGGACGGAACAGAACTTATCACTAAAGGAAGTTTTACCGAACATCATGTCCAGGTGTGGTCTCCCCCTACTCCTTCCACAATCAATCCCAGATCCATCCATTTGAGGAGGGTCAAGTATATATTCTGGTTTGGGGAGTTGCCGGTGCGAATCCCGTTTGTTCTTTTAGCAATACTCTAACCACTAAGTTAAGTAGGTCATTTATCATTATAAAGCGAAAAAAAAAAAAAAAAAGGGACCCATCCCATCGATGGATTATATATGCAAAGTGAGAACTAAAAACTTATACACCTAATAAATAATATAAGATTTAAAGAAAATTAACCTCACAATGACAAATTACAATTGAAAGAACACAGAGCTCAATATCAGCATTAAGTAGCATAAACAAGAAAAAGAAGCTTCAAATAAAACAAAAGTAAATCTGAAAAAAGAAGCCTTACGGCCGTATGACATATTTAGTTTTTCCTTCAAGCATCTTGTCCTAATGGAGCCCTGCAGTTGCAATAACACATAAAAGCAGTGACTGAATCAGTCTTCATGGCATTCTAGTGAAAAGTCCCCTACAAATACTAAAACCTAATATTTGGTTGAAGATATGTTGGGAATTCTACAAATAGAACTGGGAATTAAAAACAGCGAAACATACCTTGTAATGATGCATGAAGCAACATCCAAACCCAACTTGGAGGATGGATCAAATGAAAACCTGCCGTTTTGAGGATAAAAAGAAGGAAATAATTAGCCTGAATAAACTTTTCAAACTTATAGTAGGACACTGGGGCTTAGTAAGGAAGCTTAACAGTTCAACTATTTTTTATAGCAAAATTTAAATAAGTGTTTTAATTTTTTTAAACAAAAGGATTGTTTTTAACATTTATAATACAAGGAACTTCTCGAATTCTACAAAAGGATGATTCACCCACATTAATTACCAACTTAAGATATAGTGCCATAAGAGAGAGAGAGAGAGAGAGAGAGAGAGAGAGAGAATCCACTTTTACAGAGACATTCACACACTAGCCAACAATAAGATGTTGAGTTTAAAAAAAAAATCGAGCAGAAACTATAATCTGTGAGCATGATTACTGAAAAAGGTTATGGAAGGACTTAGTGACATAATAAAAGCCAGATCAAACTTACTTCAGAAAATATTTGAAGAGATGACACGCATCCAGTAAAAAATCACGAAGTGAAGAAAAATGCTTTTGCAAATAAACGTATAAATATTCCTTATGCTAATCATGTGAGGCATTAGAGGGGTTTTAATATAAGGGATAATATCATTCCCGGTCCAGTGGTTCAGCCAGTTTGCAGGTGGAACACTGATCCAAAATAGGCAGATACTTTTGGGCCTCGCTTCGGGCTTCAATTTCTCCCGTTTTAAAGAAGTTCCTTTCTTCTTTATCAACCTCAATGGGAAGCTGCTCTAGCTTGATAAGGTCTGTTTTGATCTTGCTTAAGCTTTTTGGGTGGCTTTTGTATAGGATTTTTGTCTTTTGGAAGCTGTTCCCTTCTTTTATCGTTAAAGACAGCTTGCTCTTATTTTTGTTCAACGCAATCGTTTTTGTTCATAAAGATAAAAGGAAAACTCTCCATGTTGTTATGTAAAATCCATTAGATTAATAGCTAAAGGTTGAACAGGTAAAATCATTTCAATTGTTAAAAAAAATAAATTAACAAATTTAAGATAAAATAAAATAATAAATATTCAGGTTAATAAAAAAAAAAAAAAAATTGAAAAAGTAATGGAGGAATGAATCCACCCTTCTTTCATCATATCTAGATGAGGTGATATCAATTCCTCCATCATATTTTGGAGGGAGGACTTAAATCTAGGAGGGAGAAAGGAGCCTCCTTTTTCAGATTCTGGAGGGAGGAGGGCAGAATTTCCTTCAGATATGGTAAGAGGCCAGCCTCTTCAAAAGACGCAAGACCCTCCTCCATTTCAATTTTAAGCAATTTTTTAGTTTATTAATCTTTTAATTAAAATTAGGATATTATCTTCATTTATTATATCAACCTTGTTCAGTTTTCCATTACCCTATTAGTGATTACAAGCAGGGGAGGTAATTGCTAATGTCAGATACCACAGCAGCCAGGTTATAAGTTAGCCAAACCAAATGAAGGTAAATGAAAGTAGTCTGATTAAGGATGAACTACTTTATCTACTGCTATAGAAGAAAAACTTTTAACTCATTTCAGCGAATTTATAAGCTTAGGAATTGCAAGAAGAAAAATTAACTTTTGAAATATAGTGGGGCACCCTCTAGGCATCATGGTTTTGAACTTCACAGCGTAATTCTGTACAGTGTAATCCATATGAGTTTATAACACCACAGTTACCCTTTTGCTTTCAAGGAGTCAAAGAACAATAACACAAGAAGCATGTATTGGTTCTCTCATAGTTAGGGTTTGACATGACATTTGATAATAATGAATTCTATTCAACTAAATTACATATAGAAAATGACTGAACCAGGAGAATATACCTGAACAAATGAGTGTTGTGGCTGACTCTTGCAGTGTCTTGGAGCTTAAATTCAATCCACTTATCCGGATTAAGAGCTGAAATTACACAGAGACAACCATTGAGCTTGTAGAGATATTGGGTTCAGCTCTTAATTGAAATATTAAGAAAGCTTAACAGAATCATAGAGAACTTTTATTGACTTATCATCTAACCTTGAGGAAGTGTATTCAACCTCATCACAACATTTTTGGGAAAAGAGACTCACCAATTTTCGGACCTGTCTCTTCGTTGATTTGATCTAGATGAACCTGTAATTCAAAAGCACAACAGATGATTAACTTCCGAAGAAACACAACATAATACAGCCATCATAGCTCAGAAAAATAAATATATTGTATGATGAATATGCATTGACCAACTAATATAACTACATATCCTAATTTCAACAAAAAAAATATTGCACGACATAACAAACTAGCATCAGCTCAACAGAGACACAATTGATCACTCGAAATGTACAATATACAGAGTGTACCACACCATTGAGAAACACAACCTCAACAATCTCGTTAAAAAAAAAAAAAGTAATTTAAAGCAATACCCAGATGAGATTACCAGATTGGGAGAGGAACAGTAGTAGTAATAAGAGAGTCCACCAGAAATGGCAGCAAATGCACTAAAGGGAAGTCTAGATTTGTAGAAAGTGGACTTAGATTGGCCTCCAAACGTGTTGTTATATGCAATCGGAGTGGCTTTAGCCAGTCTCCTGAAGAACGTCGTAGCCATTTTTTGACTGGAGAATCAACACTGATGAGTGCGAGTGAGGGTTTCGCAACTTTACATTCATCTGTATTTTCCTTTTTCTCCAATTTTGGGGAACCAACAGAGGAATAATACGATGTGCTCGCGTTTGTTTTACAATGAGTGAATCTGCTTAACTGGAGGTTTATTATTGGGTGTTAGATGAGAAGTCATCATTTTTCCACCAGTATGATTGCGCCACGTGTTTCGAACATTCTGATGGCAAGCTTCATATGACCGTAGCAGGCTTGAATTACAAATGGGCCGTAATTGTTTTGGGCCTCTATATAATTAGCCCATATAGGCGCAAGATTGATCCCACGCCACGTGATGCATCCCTGTCTATCCTACCAGAGACTATTTAAAAATAAAGCTAATACAAGGAAAATAATTATTTTCCCGTGTAGTTTAAAGTCTTAGTTAAAATTCATCTTCTAATTTTATTTTTTTAAAATTTATTTTCTAATTAAATAAAAGGGTGATTTTCATTTAGATTCCTAACTTTTGTAAAATTATCAATTTTTTAAAACAGTTTCGTTTATTGATATACTCGGACCTTAACTTTTTAGAAATGTATCATTTTGGTCCCTCTGACCAAATTTTTACTAGTCAAACGTAACAGAATTGGTAAAAAGACTGTTTTGCCTTTAATTCTATTTAAATAAGTTAAAGTTACTATTTTAACCTCAAATTTTAAAAAAGAATATTAATAATAAAAAGGATAGTATGGTCATTTAATATTAATTTTTAATTAAAAATATTTAAAAGTATGTAAAAAAAATATATTCAAATGAATCTCCACCGTCCATCAATTTTCATGGACGGTGGAGATTTTATTAAAAAAATTATAAATTAATTTTTTTTAATTTATTATTTTTTTACTATTTTAAAAAATTGATGTTCTTAATGGAGATCCAGATTGGATCTCCACCGTCCATCAACAATGATGGATAGTGCAGATCCAATCAAGAAAAAAAAAAAACTTGAAGATGAACTTGAAGAACAGAAAAAAAAAAAAAATTTGAGCAGGGTTTGATTTGAACCCAGTTTGGGTTCGAATCGAACCCAGTTTTCTGGGTTCGAAGACGAACCCAAATGACGAACCTAGGTTCGTCGTCGAACCCAGAACTGGGTTCGAGGACGAACCCAGATCTGGGTTCGATTCGCTCAATTTTTTTTATTTTTTTTGTTCTTGGTGGATCTCCACCGTCCATTGTATGATGGACGGTGGAGATCTAATCTGAATCTCCACTAAAAATATTATTTTTTAAAATAGTAAAAAAAATTAAGCTTTACAATATTAATTTTTTAAAAAAAAATTGATATAATCTCCACCGTCCATCTATTAAATGGACGGTGAAGATTTTTATTTATTATTTTTTATTAATTTTTTAATTATTGGTAGGATAAAAGATAAAAATACCCCTAGAATAATTAAGTTTGACTAACAGTTGATTAATAGAGGGACCAAAATGATATATTTCTAAAAAGTTAGGACCAAAGTATACCAATAAACGAAACTGCTTTAAAAATCTGATAATTCCCCAAACATTAGGGATCCAAATGAAAATCACCCTAAGTAAAATAAACAAATTTTCCCTTATCATTATAATTCTATTAAAAAAATAGTTTGACTGTTAGATTAGTAAGGGTAAGTTAGTAAATGATTATGAATAAAGTTAATAAATATTTTTAATCATTTAATATTTAAAAATAAAATAATAAAAAAATAATTTTTTCTCTTTCTTGTTTTTCCTTTCTCTCCCCGTTTCCTCCACTTTTTTATTTTCCTATTTCTTCTCCTACTCTCTCTCTCTCTCTCTCTCTCTCTCTTCTTCTTTTTCTTCTTCCACTCACTCACCATCCCTAACAAAATTCTTTATTTAACAACTTTTTTTCTTCTCTACCCTCTTTCACTATTTGTGTATTGTTGTGTTTGTGTGCATTGTTATGTTTGTGGCTTAGTGTTTGTTTATGGCTGAATTTTTGTTAGAGGTAGGTTGGATACGGTGGTTGAGTTTTGGAGACTGCGGTATGGTGGTGTTTAGCGGGGGTTGCAAAAACGATGAAGCTCCGGCCTCTCCCTCCCATGGAGATCCATCTCTAGATCTGTATAATTTTTTTCACCTCTTTTTTTTAATTTTATTATAGATCCATCTCTGGATCTATAGATCCAGAGATGGATTTATGGATCTCGTGCCTAGCACCAGATCCATCATTTTTGTTTTTCAATTTTTTTAGAAAATTATGTTATCAAATTTTATCTCTGAGATCCATTCCATTTTTAGATTTTTTAATTTTTTGTCCAGAATTTTTAGATGTGATCCATCCATCTTTAAAGATGGATTTAGATTTTTTTTTTTTAATTTTTTTTCTTTTAGTTTAATGGTTGGTAGGATTTTTTTTAAAATTTTTTTAATTATTTAATTAAATTAAAAATATATTAAGGGTAAAATCTTAATAGAAGTTAAAAGAATGGGATTTTAGAGAAAAATAAAACTAGATGCTGAATTTTGACAAATATGTTAAACTGGGAAATGATTATATCCTATAATACAATTATAATTCAAAATAATATGTTAAAAACTAAAATAAAATAAATAATGGTTAATTGCAATAAAATACCCTGACGTTTAGCTATATTGCAATAAAATTGTGAGTTTAGCCTTAATTGCATATTAATACCTTTGACTAACGGGTTAATTGCATGGTAGTACCCTTAATTAACTGGTTGACTGTTAGAGTTGACGGTCAACTAATAGTCAAAGGGTATTTTGGTCTTTTTGACCTTAATTTATTTTTAAAAAATAAAAAAAAATTATAAATTATAAAAAAAGTTAAATAAATCTCCACCCTCCATCAAAATTGATGGACGGTGGAGATTATATTGATAAAAAAAAATAAAAATAAAAATAAAAAAATTTAAAAAATAAAAATAAAAATATTTTTGGTTGCGATAGAGCTACTCCATCGCAAGTCAACCCAGAAAAAAATAAAAAAAAAATTTGCCTAGATCTCCATCAACGGGAGCAGATCTGCTCCCGTTAATGGAATAGTCGCTCCATCACCGATGGAGCAGCTACGGAGCAGCTCCATCGCAGATGGAGCTTCGGCTCCATCCGCGATGGAGTCCATCGCAACGAACCCAATTTTCTGGGTTAGCGTTCGAAACCAGATTGAACAAATTTTTTTTTTTTTTTTTTTGTTCTTGATGTTTTTAGTGGAGACCCAGATTGAATCTCCACCAAGAACACCAAAAAAATTTTTAATATAAAATATTTTTTTAACTTTTTTTAATTGTATGATTTTTAAATTTTTTTTAAAAAAAATGTATCTCCACCGTTCATAAAGATTGATGGATGGTGGAGATTCATTTTTAAAAATTTTAATTTTTTAATTTTTATTTAATTTATTTTTTAAAAATTAAGGGCAATTATGTCATTTTACACAAAAGTCAAAGTTAAACCGTTATATTTGACTAGTCAACTGACGGTAGGGTACTAACATGCAATTAAGGCTAAACTCACGATTTCATATAGCCAAACGTCAGGGTGCTTTATTGCAATTAGCCCAATAAATAAATATTAACAAAAGATATTATTATATTTCTTTCTAAAGTTTTGAAAAAAAATAATTTTACCCGTATTTTTAAAATATTCGTCATTTACCCTCATACCATGAAAAAAGTTAACTTAACCGATAACTCTCAATGATAAAATAGTAATTAACTATTAATATGATAAAGTGTATTATTATTTACACTCAAAGGTTTAAAAAATATTATTTAATATTCTTATTTTTAAAATATTTTTTATTTTCTCCCTACAGTTAAAAAAAAATGTAATATGTGTTATTTTTTTAGATAAAAATGTAAAAGGTCTACTATACCTTTAATGAAAACTATAAATAACTATCATACTCTTACAATATTTAAATAATAATAATAAACCATTAAATTTATTAATTAAAATAAAAAAATTTAAAATGCCTCAAATAAAAAAAATCTAGAAATATAAAAAATAAAATATATTTATCATCTTCTTCATCATAATAATAATAATAATAAACAAACAGAATCATTTGTCCCTCTTCTCCATCATCATCACTATCCATCCCTAACATTGAACATTTATCCAATTATCCATCATCATCACTATTTATCTCCAATATCAAACCCTAACCCAATTATTATAATTGAATGAGAGAGAGAAATGATTTTAGTTTTTATATTTTTTATATATCCAGATTTTTTTTAGAGATGGATGATGGTGATGATAATAATATGAGGTGTTTTAATTTTTTTTTATTAATAAATTTAAAGGAAATTATCAATTTGGTCCCTAACTTTTGGAGAATCATCAAATTTTTAACGCAGTTTCGTTTATTGGTATCCTTGGACTCTAACTTTATGGTAATGTATCAATTTGGTCCTTCTGTGAGTTAACCGGTAGTCAAACTTAAATATTCCAATGATATTTTTGTCTTTATATCTATCAATGGGTCAATATTAAATTTTAATGAAATGACATACCTACCCCTAATTAAAAATTAAAATAAATTAAATTAAATGTAACACCCCTTGACCCGACCCGCCTGGATCGATCCAAGGAGCGCTACCTGGTTTTCAAAACTTTTCTAATCTGCGTTTATAGTGTGAAATATTTATAAACACAAATGTAATTTGCTTTCAAAATCGTTTCGAGTGAGCCCATCAAAACTATTTGAAAAATTTTGTCAGAGTTTCCTCTTTTTTTCTGACTTTCCAGAAATCCTGTTTTTAACAAAAACTCAAATAATATAATATCAACACTTCAAAATTCATTTCTCAATCATATACGCACTCTGCCATATAGTGCGACTTCCCAAACGTTTCGAATGAAACAATACATAATTTATATTTACAAACCTTTGAAAAACATAGACCATCAAACAAATATTTACAAAAACTTACATATAAGACAACTTTACAGACTTTTATATATGCATGCTTAACTGAATAATATACATACAAAGTTTAAATATAACTACCTAAAGGTATGGTGACTCTGAACCTCTGTCTGCAGATACCTCATCTTTAGTCTTTTCTTCTGCTGGTATCTCTATTACCTACGCATGATAAAATCAACGCGCTAAGCAATAATGCTTAGTGGGTATACACTAAAATAATTTCAATGTAATCTAAATTCATAGAATTAAAATTTCAGAAATACTTAATATCATACGTAATTAATTAAAGCATAATCTGACAACTATTGAATCAAACTGAGATTATAATAATTAAAACATTTTCAAAAGTTGCTGGAATGAAATCTCAAAAACATTTCCTTATTTCAACATCATTTTCCTAGTTTTCAGTTCTTAATTGAGTCTCTAATACACATAACAGGGTTTTACATGACTAGATTACGGGTTTATACAGTCGGGTTTCCCATCTCAAAATGAAATGGTATCTCTATAGTCACAGTCGGTTTCCCATTTTAAAATGAAATGGTATCCGTAAATTCACAGTCGGTTTCCCATTTCAAAATGAAATGGTATTCGTATATCATCATAAACATCAAATATCTCGTTGCAGTACTGCTAAATGCACCCAATTGACATGTCAATCTCCTATATTCATATTTCCCTATACATATATCAGGGACATTATTCAGATATCAAATCAGTTCATTCTTTTCGAAATTTCAATCAAAGTCAACAAATATAATACTAAATAATATTCATAAATCAGGTTTAAAAACATATAATATCATAGAAATTCAATAATATGAAAATATTTCACAATTAATTCAATCAATATACGAAAATGAAATACGATCATACGAAATTCGTAAATATGTTTCTAAATTCTCTGAGTTAATAACTGATATAAAGATTTTCAGAAACGTGTGTACACCAATCTGGATACCGTTTTTACGAACTTTTCTTTTATGGATTTCCTTTTCCTTTTCTTTTCTCCTTTTCTCTTTCTCCTTTCTCTTTTTCTTCTCTTTCTCCTTCTTCTTCCTTGCTTCTTCTCTTCTTCTTCTTTCTCTTCCTCTTCTCTTCTTCTTATTCCTTTCTCTCTCTTCTTTTCTTCCTCTTTTTCTTTTTCTTCTCCTGGTCTTTCTCTCTATTTTCTGTTATCTTCTTCGTGAAGCTTCCCACCGCCATCTATTTTTTTTTTTTTATAAACTTTTGGTCATCGCGACCGCTCCTCGCGACCTGTGGTCGCGGTGCTCACTGGAGTATTTTTACTGCCTGCATCGCGATCCGCCATCATGGTGTCTGGTCGCGATGCTCACTGCCCAAAATCATCATTTTCACCGAGAGCTGCTCATCGCGATCCCTGGTCGCGGTGCTCACTGCCAGCTTTTTCCTTCATGCATTCTTTCTGGACCGCTCCATCTGGTCCACTTGTATACCTAAAAATTAATCCAATTAAACACATTATGTTATTTTTACGTAGATAACAACAATTTAGGGTAATTTTTACAATTATTAAAAACTACAGATGTTACATTAAAAAACTTTTAAAAAAAAATTAGTTGGATCTCCACCGTCCATCAAGATTGATGGACAGTGGAGATTATATTGAAAATTTTAAAAATAAATAAATAAAAATTAAAAATCAAATATTTTTTAAATATATATTTATTTCTTTGCTGTTCTTGGTAACAACAACAAAATTTTTTTTTTAAAAGTTCGAATTTCCAGCGATGAAGATGGAGATGAAACGACCTCCTCCTCCTCTTTATGCGAAGCTTGAAATTTCTTCAAACACCCAAATAAACCTCTCTCTCTCTCTCTTTCTCTCTCTAACAATAAATTTTAGGGTCTAGGGTTTATTTGAGCTGTTTTTTTTTTCTTTTTTAAAGAAGGATGGCATTTTCAACTGGGTTTGCTGCATCTTTGGTTGGTTCAAAGGTGGAGACAACATTGTTGTTCAATTTGACGTCGTCTTGCGCTTCTTCTTCGTCTTTTTTAAAAGAGTCTACAGAGAAGGGTGTTTTGCAAGCCAAATTGTAGCGACAGGAGGAATCAAAGAAGAGTTCGATGCGAAGTTACTTCAGCTCCTGATGCCTCCACCCTTTCCGCCCTTGAGCAACTCAAGACCTCTGTCGTTGACTGTAATTTTCTTTTTCTGTTTTCAGTTTTGTTTTTCTTCTTATAGTGAATTTTGTAATTGATTGCTTTGAGAAAAGTTGGTTTGGTGAATGCATTGCTTGAATATGATATGGGTTTTGTGTTTTGATAGGAAATCTTCTTAATAACTTAATTTTATTTTAATCATTGTGTTGTGAAAGAAGTATCAAAAGATAAAAACATAACATAATTATAATGAAGCTTCTGATTACAATGTCACAGCTCAATGATCTTGATTAGCTTGGGTTTCCGTCTGAAATTTGCATCTGGCGATCGAAGATCAGTGATGGAGACCCAGTCTCCATCTGATATGGGTTTTTCATTTTTTTTTTTGTTCTTGGTGGAGATTCAATATGAATCTCCATCATTTTCAATTTTCATTTTTTTTAGTTGAACATAAAAAAAAAAAAATTAAAAAAATTATAATATAATTTTCGTCGTTCATCTAGATCCATCAATCTTGATAGACTGTGAAGATCTATTTAAAATTTTCTTAAATTTTATTTTTTAAAAATTAATATAAAATGACCATATTACCCTTATAATTATTAATAATCTTTTTAAAAATTTGAGATTAAAATTATAATTTTGACTCATTTAAATAGAGTCAAGGGCAAATCAGTCTTTTTACCAATTCTGTGAGGTTTAACCGTTAGAAAATTAGTCAGAGGAACCAGAATGATACATTTTTAGAAAGTTATAGATCAAATTGATAATTGTCCTAAATTTAATGGTTTATTATTATTATTTAAATATTTTAAGTAGACTTTTCACATTTTTACCTAATAAAATTAATACATACATACACATACATTGAAACATATATTTTAGTTTTTTTAACTGTAGAATAAAAATGAATAATATTTTAAAAGTAGGGGTAAAATAATATATATATTTTTTAAAACCCTAGGGGCAAATAATTATATATCTTATTAGATTAGTAGTTGTAGTGACCAAAAACAGTTAAAGCCTAAAAACACCAAAGCCTAAATTAAGGTCCAGCGCAAAGCCAAGACTAGACTCAAGATTATAAAATATATAGGCCCAATACTCAAACAAATAGACCACATCTAAGGCCTAAGAGACACATCACACAACGATGATGTCGCTTGACCATAATATCATGGTTCGACCATATTGTTCAAACTCAAGTTCATCATCTCGACCGTGTTGATTCGACCGAAACGGTTATAGCTCGATCAGGTCGTTTGATTGAAGACCCTTAATCTGAACATGACCATTTAGGATCATGGCTTGACCATCAAGAGGTCATGACTCTAACATGTCATTCGACCATAGCACTTTTCACTGATCACAATTATCAAAGATCATGAGTCAACTGTATCGCTCGACAATCCTTCATGGTTCAGTCGTATCATTTAGTTAAGGGTCACCATTCGACCATTTAAGTGATTGGTTCACGAGCGTGCATCGGCCTCGACCATTAAACTAAATTGTAACCATCAGACTTTGAATTTGAAGTCTGGTGGACCAAGTCAATGAGGCAATCATATCCTCTTTGATTTGGGCCAAAATATCAGGGAGGTTGATCCACCCACCAACGGGTGGATCACCCATTATAAAACCTAACCCTCTCTCTAAGTGAGAGTTCACGATATTTTTCTCACTTACATGCGATCTAAGCAATTAATCAATTTTTCTGAAGAATCTGAGTTACATGATTCCCGAGAATCATCATTCTTAAGCGAATTTCGGTCATCGGCAGTCCTATTTCATCCACGATTTCGATCACCTCGAGTTCGTACATTCTACCATCAACAATCTATTCTCAGGAAGTACACTCAATTGTTATTTAATCGCTATTTTATTTTGATTTATTACAATTGGATTAACTTAAGCGTCAGAGTATATTTTGTTGGCACCGTTCCGGTATCCAAGTACTCCGTCCAACCTCGTGACTCTAGTTTTGCAAGTTGTAGTGCCCCAATCTTCGTCCTACCATTTTTGTGGACTACAATAGTTAATTACCATTTTGTTCTTAAGAGTTAAAGTTAGCTTTTCGAACGAAAGGGCGGAAAATGATTAATATTTTAAAAATAGAAGGAAAAAAAATATTTTTTTAAAATTTTAGGGGGAGAAATAATAATATGCAAACAAAAATATTGGATGTTCGTCTCCCATTGAAGGAGGCGCCATTATTATTGTTTCCGGCCTTCACTATTATTGTTTTTAGCCATGTTTATTTTTTTTTCTTAAATTTGAACGGGTCTTAAATGAACTTATTAAAATATTGGGTGAATTGCACTCAAGTACCCTGACTTTTATCATAATTGCACGTTTAATGCCAGTTTTGTCATAATTGCACTCTAATACCCTGTAATCCGTTGACCACCGTTAGAGTAACGGTTGACCAAACGGATTCAGGGGTAAAATGGTCTTTTACGTTTAAATTTATTTTTTAAAAATTTAAAAAATCATCCAACCAATAAGAACATGCCACGTCATATTTTAATTAATTTTTAAAAATATTTTTTAAAAAACAAAATCAACAAAAAAAAAATTTTGAAATTTTTTTTCGAAGAACACGAACCCAGAAATCTGGGTTCGTGTTCTTCGAGCACGAACCCAGATCTGGGTTCGTAGCACGAACCCAGAAACTGGGTTCGTGGTCGAACCCAGAAACTGGGTTCGATCGCCAACCCAGCTGGGTTCGATCGCGAACCCAGTTCATCTGGGTTCGAAGATCTGATTTTTAATTTTTTTTTTCCTTTGAGGGGCATTCTCGTCATTTTGCCTGAATCCGTTTGGTCAACCGTTACTCTAACGGTGGTCAACGGATTACAGGGTATTAGAGTGCAATTATGACAAAACTGACATTAAACGTGCAATTATGATAAAAGTCAGGATACTTGAGTGCAATTCACCCTAAAATATTTTGTTTGTTTTTTCAAACGTCTGAAATTAAAAAGTACGAAAAAAAATATATATCTAAATTTAGGAAGTAGAAAATCTTGACTTATATCCTAGGGGATGTATACTTTTATAAACATTTTTTTTAAATGAATAATTTTTATAGAGTATTGACTTTTATAAATTTTGTAAAAGTCTATAAAACACTTTCATAAATTTTCTTTTCGAATAACTTTCACAGATATTAATCAACTTTATAGATATTTTTTTTAAGAAAGATATTGATAAACTTTTATTAACTTTTAAAAATATAAATACATTAGATTAACTATATCAACTCAATCGAAATTGTATATGTCTAAGTTATGTTTATTGATGATATAATTAAATTATTTAAGTTATTTATAGGGCGATACATTATATATAATGTTTAACCTAATAGTTCAGCCGTCTATAAATAATGTATTTGTAAATATTATCAACTTATTCTTTAATCTTGAAATATTAAAATTAAATTTATTTTTTAAAGTTTCACAAATTTATTCATAAAAAATATTACCTAAAAAATTATATTGAGGTAGTTTTGTTGACTGCCAATAAAATAGTTAAAATTAACATGAAGTTATGAATAACGAAAAAAGATAGTGTATATTCAAATTTAGTACTTTTACATTTTTATTTTATTTTGAGTACTTATATATATATATATATATTCTTATTTTGTTTTTGTGTATTTTGTTAGTAATATTTGTTAGATTTAAAATTCTTTTTCATCGGCATAATAGGTTGTAGGGTGTTTACTAGTTACTAAGTTTTTTAAATTATTCTTTTTGAATAATATACTTAATAGCAAGTAATAATAAAAGTTGTCATTAATATTCTTTTTAAATTATTTGTTAGAAAGCTTTTAAAAATCTTTGAAAGGAGTCTAAGAGAAATTATAAGTATTTTTATAAGAAATTATACTAATTTTTTACTTTTTATTTTTAGTTAGTTTTAAGTGTTTTTAAGTTGTTTGACAATTTTAAAAAAAAAAAACAAATGAAATAATTTAACGGGTTCAATTCAAACCTATTAAGACATTATATGGAAAAAAAATAAATACCCCGTTTATTTTTCGGTTCTTGCATTGTAATTTTTCCGTTCAGATAAATATTTTCGTAACCGACTTCGCTTTTAAATTAGAAATTTTAACCGGAGAAGGATATAAAATTTTTATTTCTTTCCTGCATAACTTTTATAAATATCAAAGTGTAAATATTGCCAATAAAATGATAATAATGAAAAGATATTTGAAGTAAAATTTTTTTTTTTTCTTCTTTTTTAAGTATGAAGGAGCCAAGGAGGGCTCCCAAGCCTAGAAACCACCTACCTAACACGAACAAACCGTCTAGCACGATCTAGACCCTCAAAATCAATTGTTATGATAGTGGGAGGGGTCTCCTTAAAAAAGAAAATACCCCACGAATCAGATTGGCCTAATTTTGCCAAGCTATCAACCAACAAATTGCTTTTCATATAAATGTGGACCCGCTTGCAGTCAATCAGAGTGAAGATAGGATTATGCGTGCGTGTCGCAGGTGTATGAGCTCCCTTTCTATGTTTGTTGTTGGAGAAAGAAACATTTCACCCCGATAAGGTAGTACTCAGTACCAACCAATGAATTAAGCCGACGACAAAACTAGTCCGACCCATTTTCTCTTCGTTAATTCATTTACTGATCAACTTTGTAAATTTCTTTATATAAACTACTATTATAAATCAACCAGCGACCCCTTCAATAGTCAATATATATTTATTTTAAGAGAAAAGGTTGGATGGGATGACCCACTTAAAACATTTTATACTACGAATTTTATATATAATTTCACGTGCTACATGTTATAATTGAGTGAGATAATGTATAAGGACGTACCCAAAAATTTTTATTAGGGTGGATTCAAATAAAACAAAATATTTTTTTGAGTGAACATCAATGATAGGAAAAAAATTTATTAATTGAAAAGTAAAGATAAATCTAAATGGGAGACATAATGAACTTTAACCCTCAAAATTTTTAAACGGAATAGGCAAACTTGAACCGCCAATATCACACAGAAAACTTAACACACTCGATGATCGATAAACTTTGTTTTTCCCAAAATATGAAAGAAGAGTTACTTGGCTTGTAATTCTGATTGTTTGACATTGTAACCTGAAATTATCAAACTTTTTAGTTAAATAACAATTTAATAATCAAGATTAAGATAAAAATTTCAATTGATAGTATAAAGTTAATAGATTAGATCCTATACAATTACAATTAATACTAAATTAAAACAACCATGATTCTCTGATATATTTAATAACATAACTGTGCAACAAAATATAAGTTTCATTAATAGGATAATACGGTTGAATCATGTCACAATATCAAATGACCCTCTCACTTTTGTCAGTATGTCTTATGAGCTTCTATTTGCAAATTTACCAGATTGATATATAGTATATATTACTTATTTATTGTTACACGAATTGAATGTTAGTAGGTTAATGATTGCAGGTGAATGGGTGGCCGAGAGGCAAGTTATTGGTAGGTTATTTACTTGTTTTTTTTCTTTTTGTTGAATAAAGTAGAGAGCTTTCTTGAGATGTGAGGTTTTGAGTTATTTATAGGGGTAATTGCAATAACTTTCTGTATATATAGGTATAATTGTATAAAAATCTGAGAATAATTGAAAATAATAATAACTCATCTTTGACCGGTTGACTAACCGTTGATTACAGTTAGTCACTAACGGTCAAAGTGGTAAAATCGTCTTTTATAAAATTTTTAAAAAAATGTGGAAGAAGAAGGTCAAAGGGGTAAAAAGGTATTTTATAAAATTTTAAAAAAAATGTGGAAAATGAAGAAGAAGAAGAAGAAGAAGAAGAAGGTCAAAGGGGTAAAATCGTAAAATTTTAAAAAAAATGTGAAAAATGAAGAAGAAGAAGTCAAAGGGGTAAAATCGTCTTTTATAAAATTTTTAAAAAAATGTGGAAGAAGAAGAAGAAGAAGAAGGTCAAAGGGGTAGCCAAAGGGGTAAAATCGGAAGAAGAAGTCAAAGGGGTAAAATCGTCTTTTATAAAATTTTTAAAAAAATGTGAAAGAAGAAGAAGAAGAAGAAGAAGGAGGTCAAAGGGGTAAAATCGGAAGAAGAAGAAGAAGAAGAAGAAGAAATCTAAAAAAAAAAAAAAAGCAAAGAAGAAGAAGAAGAAGAAAGAAGAGAGAGAAATAAGAAAAATAAAAAAATCTAGAAAAAAAAAGAAGAAAGAAGAGAAAAATTTGAAAAAAAAAAGAGAACAAGAAAAATCCGAAAAAAAAATTTTGGAAGAAGAAGAATAAAAAGAAGAAGAAGAAGAAGAAGAAGATGGAGGAAAAGGGAAAAAAAATGATGAAGAAAGAAATTGAAAAAAAGAAAAAAAAATTGGAAAAAGAATTATAGATCTGGTAATGAACAAAATTTTTTTTTTAAAAAATTGACTTATTTTTTTTTTTTTTGGCAATGAATCAAATTGGATGAATATATTTTTATCTCATCTAATGGACCAGATCTCATCTGGTCCATTTTTTAAATTTTCTTTTTAAAATATTTTTTTTTTTTCTAAAAAAACGATTTTATCCCTTTGACCGTTAGTGACTAACTGTGGTTAACGGTTAGTCAACTGGTCAAAGGGGAGTTATTGTTATTATCAATTATTTTTAAATGTTTGTGCAATTATAACTATATACACGGGTTGTTATTGTAATTACCCCTTATTTATATTTAAGGGTACACTTGTAATATTAGTGAAGTATGAAGGTGAACTTATAATTGTATTTAAAAAAATTTCAAAAAGGTCCCTCTCATACATCCGTCATTAAATTGGATGTATGCAAATTACATTCAAGTTTTTCTTCACCAAATGCCACCTTTGTCATTTTCTCACAGAGGAATAGGCCAGCCAAGGTAATAGCTATTTTGTCTTTATATGAATTCCATTATTGTTACAATTATATATGATTTGAAATGTATACGGGGCATTCCACTTTCTCATGAGTAGAGTTATATACTAATCAAAAGGTGTTTTTGATGGGGTACCTCTTGGAGATGAGATTTGGCTTCAGAGCTGCAGAGTGCTGAATTATATAGGAGCACTACTCTTTGAGACTATCTACTTCTTTTACAGGATAATCAAGATAGAAAATAATGTCTTGAAGAATAAAATTCACATGACATGTATACAAGATTACTGGGTTGTTGAAAGATTGTAGCGATTGGAGATGTTTGATGGAGGTATGATCATGTCTTTTCATGCACTAAATTGCCCACCAGCTCTTCTATGTAATGTAAATAAGACACGGTATAGAACAAGGTCAAGTTCACCAGAAGTTGTACCATTATCTTTACTTATGGCACAAGCTGTTGAGAGTGGAAATTTTCCTGAATCGAGGAAGATTTCAGGCACAGGCGCGATTCTAAAGAAACGCCGATGGCATAAACCTTTGCTTAACCAAGCAAATACTGTTGGCATCATCGGAGGGGCATCTGTTTCTACGACTATTATTTTCCTGGAAAAGCTGTTCTTGTGGAGCACAAGAGATGTTGGAAAGTGCCTGCCTTTTGTTGTATGCAGTGATCCATCATTAAATGAAGAGCTCATATCTCATATTTCACTTCACTCGTTAAAGACCGGAACTTCTCAAATCATATTAAATCACACTACAGTTGTCGAGAATTTGCAGCGTAAAAGGGCATTCCTTGAGAAGTCTGGCGCACGATGCTTAGTTATGCCTTGCGATATTTTGCATATTTGGCACGCTGAGATATCTGAGGGATTTTCACTGCCTTTTCTCCATGTTGGTGAGTGTGTTGCCAGGGAGCTGAAGGAAGCAAAGTTGAAGCCACTAGAGGCTGGGAGTGGTGTGCGGATTGGAGTGCTCGCAACAGATGGAATTTTATCTGCTGGATTTTATCAAGAGAAACTACAGGGTCAGGTATTAGGATTTATTGCTTAGGACACAGATTAAATTTGATTCACCAGCTATAATCTTAGCTAATTGGATTCAATAAAAATGTTACTTGGGCATATGTGTTCTAATTGATACTAGCTTATCTTCTTTGCGGTTTAGCAGACAAATATACTAAGCTGATACAGTACTTGCCATCATAAAACAGAAAACAAACTGGAATCATAAAGCCTTCCTTACATGATTAGGATACAGAGGAACCTAAATTTATCCAGTTCAGTGACTGATCTCTATAGTTATTATTGAACTTTTTCTGGGCAAGTTGGAATTTGGATTTGTTTTACAGCTTGGTTAAGAGTGGACACATATCAAGTAGACTAATCACTTTCAGGTCACATAATTTTTTTTTTTTGTTTTATTGATACTAAATAACTCATGATATTCTCTTAATACTTCAATGTACATACAGGGTTTTGAAGTTGTTTTGCCAGACAAAGCTACCATGGAACATATTCTAATTCCTGCAGTTGAATCAATGAACAAAAGGGACATGGAAGGGGCACAGAATCTGTTGAGAATTGGTATTCAAGTTCTTCTGGTGAGGGCTGTAAATGTTGTTGTCCTTGCTTCAGATGAGATGCGAGGTATCTTACCACATGATGATCCTCTTCTTAAGAAATGTATTGATCCCATGGATGCCTTGGCTAGATCAACTATAATGTGGGCTAGATCAATTAAAAAGGTACGTAAGAGAAGTAAATGAAACCCAGAATTTTGTTTGGTGATTTGTGCAAAAGTTGGCTGTTGTGAGAGGGAGCTCTGTATATGAGGAAATAAGTGTTCTCTTCTCTTCTTCTTCTTCTTCTTTTTCATATTAATGTCAATGTTAGCTAGATGCATGTACCTTGCTAAGCATTGAAACCTCTCTTGTTTAGTCTCCATATTAAACTATATTTGGGTTATTCAAAATTTATTGAAAATTAATGTCTCTTTCTGGTAAATAATGTATCCATAGCTTTTTTAGGATGATATTTTTGATTTAGAAGGTACGAAGTATAAGTTATTTTGATCAAACATTATTATTATCATTTGAAATTTGACATGTATAAGAGTTTACCAAAACTTGCCAAGATGGAGATAACTAGCTTGTTCTCTTACCAAATTAATGTCTATAATGCACTCATCACTTCCTTTGGTTGATACTTCTGATTTAGAAGGTAGAAATCATAAATAATTTAGCTCAAAGATTATTATTATTATTATTATTTTTAAAATTAGATACTAAATGGATCAGTGGTTTATCAGGATGTACCAAAATGAAGAACACATACCGGTATTGCATGCTTTATCAAGACATACCAAAATGAAGAACATATACGGGTATTGCATACTGGTATTTAGGAGGTATACACCACTTAAATTATGGGAGAGGTGTGCTAAAAGACTAATTTCTAATTAGCCAATTTACCAATAAATTCTCATGAATTATTGATGCCATCCACCGAGTTTCTTGTTTGATTGTCATGTTGTATTACTGCCCTTGATCATGTTATTTCTACATCACATTAGTCATGCAATTATTAGTTTAATTTATAGCACACTGATTTTATTTCTTGAAAACAAATCTCCAACTCTAGGTTTCCTATACATCTAAGATTAATGCAAGCATATATAGAGTTTGTAGTATTGGAGGAAATTAAATATTAGTATGGTTAAAGAGTCAATTGTGATTATGTAAATTAGTTTTACAATATCAACACAAAAATTAATGTTTTTCATGCAAGAATAACTTGGTTTTGTATTTACATTATTGGAGGCAAATATTGTAGTTTTAGTAAACAGTTTATTGCTCTAGTGTTCTGAAATTAATCAAGAAAAAAATGACAATCTATTAAATTGTTGTATTATATAATTACTATAATGAACTTCCTCTAATTCTAAATTGGCTGGAAAGTCCATTAGGATTTCAGAATTTATGAAACAAAAACACATTTATAAAAATGAGAAATGACAAACTGGAATAAACAAAATCCTGGTTTAATTTTTGCATCAAATTCCTGATCAAGGCAACAGTTTTATGAACAAGTGATGTTGAAAATCAAAACAAGAAATAAGGAAATGCTATAATTCTAATTTTGTAAAGAAAAAAAAAATTTGATAGGAATTATGGAAAGCACATACTAGCCACAACAAATACCAAAAGGGAAAATGAATCTCAAGAACACAAATCATCTATGCTTGAGGTCAAAATGAACCACTACTACAAATTCGACATAGAACTACTAGATTGTCCTGATCGAACTTCAACGCCGTTGGGGGCATCTTGATAGACCCACGACGAAATGAGATGGTGGGCAATTGCAAAAGGGCCAGGGATAAACATTGGAGTAAGTTCTCCACTTTCCACATTAAAATCTGCTGCTAGGTTCTGTCCTTTCTCAACTCCCTTGCACATCTGTTCTATTCTTGCAGCTGCTGTTCTTTGTGCTTTCTTGTATTCAGCAAATGTCAATGCCTTCTTCACATCTTCTCTAGAGTGCCATTGAGCATCTAAAAAATAACACAAGGATAATTACAGGGATTCTGAGATAATTCAGTCCTCAAGCCAAATATAATATATGCAAGACAGAAAATCTCATAGGCATATTACATGACCTATAAATAACATGATAATTCAGATCTCAAAATGCAAATTTAAGGATAAAAATTTATACGGATAGTTAACAAATAATACAATTATTAAAAGATCGTTCTAGCATTACGTTCAAGTTGTTTTCAGCACCTCCTATAAGTAATATAAGGTTAGACATACAAGTACTTCTAGAGACTATGAAAGTGAAGACATGACCAAATATTTAGTATGATTCAGAGAACAGTGTGCTTAGAACAATTTTCGTCGGGCAGGCAAGACATAATATTTGAGAATCGTTAGTTGATATGGACAAGTGGCATGACTGATATGGAATTTAATGGAAAAGTCAAAGTTATGTTATAATGTAAATTCACTTGGACATAATTGAAGGTAGCACAAACCATGGCCAAGACAATAGAAAGCAAGTTGACGCGGGGAAGTGGGGAAACAGCAAGAATAGAATATAAACTAGGCTAGAATAGGTTAGATTGGAGATGGAACGTTAGAAAAGTGCTGAGGTTTCTAAGAACCTTTTCAATAGATTTTATTTATCAAAAGATACTGCCTCCAGACCCAGGCAAAGTAGCCTTTTATATTACCTTAGAAGGATCTAGAACATTTAAAATAGTAACTCAAGAAACATTTATGATAGTTCTTAGAAACCTAAAAGACATCAACTTATTTATGACTTCTAGGATAAGATAAGTCTAGGAACTTCAACATTCACTGAACTCATTCAATGCATGCTCCTTCATTATTCATTGAACTTGGATAGTGCATGCTCATGCATCAATCTCCCTGGGTAAGAAACGAAATCTGGTCTGATGAGAAGACTTTGAGGTATTCATCATAAATTTCTGAATCAACTTTCTTCAATTCCTCTTTAGCAATCCAACTGCTTTCACTAGCCGGTTTACCTAACCATTTCACCAAAAAAGGCCGATATGGGCTACCCCTTCTTGACCTCACTTCTCTAACATCCAAGATGTCCTCTATAGTGTCCCTGGTCGCAATTGGAAGCTGCTGAATCTGATCTGTAACTGCTCTCATGTTACCATCAGACCCTTCATAAGGATACAAATCGCGAACATTAAAGATTGGACTAATCTGTAAGTCAGGTGGCAGCTCAATTACATAGGCATTAGAGCTGATTTTCTTCATCACTTTACATGTCCAAACTTCCTAGCCTTAAGCTTGTGGTAAGTTCCTTTAGGGAACCTTTCCCGCTTCAAATGCACCAATACCATAACACTCTCTTTGAATTCTTGCACCCTTCGATGTTGATTAGCTGCTGCCGCATAGGATTCATTGCTGCCTTAATTGCTGCTCGCACCTCTTCATGAATGGCTCGGATATGCTCTGCAAAAGCTTCCCCTTCATCACTCACTCTAGTGTCTTGAGGCAATGAGACCAAATAAAAAACAGTTTGAGGTTTAAGACCATAAGCAGCCTTAAATGGAATATTCTTGATGCTTCTATTCACAGAATTATTATAAGCAAATTCAGCTTGTGGAAGAACGGAGTCCTAGGATTTCACATACTTCCCAACAAGACACCTTAGCAAATTTCCTAAGCTCCTATTAACAACTTCAGTCTGACCATCAGTTTGTGGGTGACAAGTGCTGGAATATTTCAACTCAGTTCCCATTTTCCGCCATAAAGTCCTCCAAAAATGCCCTATGAACTTTACATCTCTATCAGACACAATAGATTTCGGTAAACCATGAAGCCTAACCACCTCTTTCAAGAATAAATCAGCAATATGCAAAGCATCTGCAGCGTTAGAACAGGGAATGAAATGCACCATTTTTGAAAATCTGTCCACTACGACAAAGATTGAGTCAAATCCCTTTGCTGTTTTTGGAAGCCCTAACACAAAATCCATGCTAAGATGAACCCAAAGAGCTTCTGGAGTTGGTAATGGCAGGTACAAACCAGTATTCTGCGCGCTGCCCTTACCAAGCTAGCATTTTTGGCAACGTTTGACAATCTTTTCCACATCTTTGTACATGTGAGGCCAATAATAACGATATGCCACCATTGCCATAGTCTTATCCTTGCCAAAATGTCCTTCTAACCCATTTCCATGAAGCTCTCTAATAATTTGTTCACGTAGGGAACCTCTAGGAATGTAAAGCTGGTTGCCCTTGAATAAATATCCTTCCTGCAACCTATATGGCAGATTGTTACAACCTGTTGGTCCCTGCAGTTCAGCGATAATTGAGCTGAAGTCTGGGTCGTCAACATACTGACTTTTCAACTCTTCAAAGCCTATAACTTGTGTGCTCATCACGGTTAATAATAGAGATCGTCTGCTTAAAGCATCTGCTACTTTATTGGACTCACCAACTTTATAACGAAGCGAAAATGTGAATTCTTGAAGATAAGAACTCCATTTTGCATGACGAGGACTCAACTTGCTTTGAGAATTTAAGTACCTTAGAGCTTGGTGATCTGAATACACCACAAACTCTCGATATGCTAGATAATGCTCCCAATGTTGTATTGCTTGTACCAATGCATAAAATTCCATATCATAAGTTGAATAACGCCGCTTTGCATCAATCAACTTTTCACTAAAAAACTCCAATGGTTTCCCTTCTTGGCTGAGAACCGCTCCAATCCCCATGTGTGAGGCATCACACTGTACAACGAACAACTTCTCAAAATCTGGTAAGACAAGTACTGGAGCCTCTATTAGCTGTTGTTTTATTACTTCAAAAGCCTTTTGTGCTGCCTTTGACCACCCAAAAACTGCTCCTTTCAAGCATTCAGTGATTGGACCCATGATTGCGCTAAAGTTTCGTATAAATCTCCGGTAAAAAGAAGCCAATCCATGAAAACTTCGAACATCTCCCATTGATTTTGGAGTTGGCCACTTTTTAATTGCTTGAACTTTTGCTGGATCCGGCTGCATTCCTGCAGCTGAAATAACAAAGCCAAGGAACAGAACTTTGTCGCACAAAAACGAGCAGTTCTTCAAGTTGACATATAGTTTCTCCTTGCAAAGAACATCCATGACTTGTCGTAAATGCATCAAATGCTCTTCCCGTGTTTTACTATAAATTAAGATGTCGTCAAAATAAACCACTGCAAATAAACCCAAGAAAGGTTTGAGTACCTCCGTCATAACACGCATGAACGTGCTTGGCGCATTTGAAAGCCCAAATGGCATCACCAACCACTCGTATAGTCCATCGGGAGTTTTAAAAGCAGTTTTCCACTCATCATCATTCCGCATCCTTATTTGGTGATAGCCACTCCTCAAGTCTATTTTAGAAAATATTCTAGAACCCACAAGCATATCACGCATCTCTTCTAGGCGAGGAATTGGAAATCGGTACTTTACCGTAATTTTGTTGATCGCGCGACTGTCGATGCACATTCTCCATGAGCCATCTTTTTTTGGTGTCAATAAAGTTGGTACAGCACATGGACTTTTGCTTTCTTGCACTGAACCCTTAGAAATCAGATCTTCGACTTGTCGTTGCATCTCTTTTCGATGGATAGGGGGCATTCTATATGCTGCCAGATTTGGTAAAGGAGCTCCAGGCACAAGATCAATGGCATGCTAAATGCTTCTCATTGGAGAAAACTCCTTGGGCAACTCGTCACAGGTTATTTCTTTAAAACCCTTCAATTGCTGTAGAATTTCATATGGATAATCGTGAAACTCCTGCAAATGCTCCTCCCTTTTATCCTTTCCGACCAGCGCATAAATGACGCTCTTTTCCTTGCTTTCTTCTTCGAATTGATGGCCAGTTAAGAACCTAGAAACTTTGCAGTTTTTGTTAACAACAATCTGTTCTTCTTTCATGGGCTGTAAAATCAGCGTTTTAGTACCCTTTTTGAAAGTATATGTGTTGGCTCTTGTGTGATGAACCATGTCTTTATCATACAACCAAGGTCTTCCTAGTAGAATGTGGCATGCATCCATGGGTGCAACATTACACCAAGCCTCCTCTTCAAGGTCATTGCCCATGTTAAATTTAACTAAGCAACAAGAAGTGACCGGTATCTCGTTTCCCTTCCGAAACCAAGCAACTTTGTAAGGCGTTGGGTGTTCCACCACCGGCAGCTTCAACTTTTCCACTGCTTCCTTAGATACTATATTCTCACTACTACCTCCATCTAGTATAACATTGCAAAACACACGAGTTTTGAAACTATTATGCCTTCGCCAATCTTCATTATCTTCGACTTTTGGGGCTGTCATCACTCTCCTCACCACCAAGGATTCTCCTTCGACAGGTAAAACATCCACCTTTTGATCATCTTCTCCCGAATCATCGAACACCGGTTGAGAAAACTCCTCTTCTTCATCCTCTACTTCAATCACGCTCACTCTTTTTTTTGGACATGCATAGGAGGTGTGGCCTCTCTCCCCGCAAGTAAGGCAGCGAATTTGTGAGCTACTACCAGATTTTGTATACCCCGAACCAGCAATATATTTCCCTTCAAGCCCAGCAATTTCTTTCCCCTTTTCACTATTGCTGTTTTTGCTAGCTATGGCAGCGCCTCGATCGAATTTCTGGGCTGTTTTCTCGCCTCGAACACCCAAATCAGCAGCTGCACGCTTTTGGACAGAATTATCAGCGCGTCCTGAGATAGGCCTTTGTGCTCCATAACGCGATAACTTTTTTTCCGCCATCAAGGCATACTGTCTAGCATCTTCGAGATTGAATAGAAGAACAATACCCAATTCATCTCTTACGGTCTGATTCAAACCAGAGAGGTAACGAGCTCTCAACTGCTCATTTCTCTCATTCAACCCCACTCGATTCAGCAAGTTATTGAACTCCGAAGTGTACTCCTCCACGGTCATTCCTCTTTGCTTCAGAGAATGAAACCTTTCGTATAATTCCATGGCATAATCAGCAGGTAAGAATTGCTTTCGCAACTTTGCTTTCATATGTTCCCATGTGTTAATTTTTGGCTTTCCTTGTCGAGCACGCTGCTCTTCAACTCGCTTCTACCATTGAAGTGCAGGCCCCTTCAATTTTAGCTTAATAAACAGCACCTTCCTCTCGGCTGACATAGGCTTCCACTCAAAATAATTCTCCAAGGTAGCTTCCCAATCTAAATAATCTTCTACATGCATCTTACCAGAAAAATCAGCAACTTCAATTCTAACTCCTCTACCATTTAAGTCGAGAGTACGTACCAACCGATCTTCTAATCCGCCTCTTACCGCATTGTTTGCGCGTCCAGCATCATGAAAGGGGTTTACGTTTTCGTCAGAATCAATTTCATCTTCTAGATCACCTTCCGGTATGTCTAGAAGTCCATGGTCACCTTCCGGATTCTCCATATGGGCTCCCACACATTCCTAGCACTGCAAAGCATGCACAGCCCGTGACAGATCTTCAATCATTTGCCTCAACTCAGCCACCTCTACTTGCTGGTTTTGATTTCCTCTTACACCGCGACCTCTTCCTCGTCCAACCATGGCTCTGATACCAATTGACGCGAGGAAGTGGGGAAACAACAAGAATAGAATATAAACTAGGCTAGAATAGGCTAGAATGGAGATGGATCATTAGAAAAGTGCTGAGGTTTCTAAGAACCTTTTCAATAGATTTTCTTTATCAAAAGATACTGCCTCCAGACCTAGGCAAAGTAGCCTTTTATATTACCTTAGAAGGATCTAGAACATTTAAGATAGTAACTCAAGAAACATTTATGATAGTTCTTAGAAACCTAAAAGACATCAACTTATTTATGACTTCTAGAATAAGATAAGTCTAGGAACTTCAACATTCACTGAACTCATTCAATGCACGCTCCTTCATTATTCATTGAACTTGGATAGTGCATGCTCCTGCATCACTAGTTTATACACTTTAGATACACACAAGAAGCAAAATAAGTGCATAACAAGGTAATTGAAAGTGCAGGTGCTACATGGACAGAAGGGGAGACTGAGGGTTTAAAGACAATTATCAGCGTAACAGCCTAATCAGCAGTATTACAGCAAAGCTGGTCTACTTGTTTCTTTTCTTTGGGGGGTTAGGGTGGTGATGCAGGGTGGGAAGACCATGGAATAAACGTCTAATTGCTGCAAAATTATAAACATGATAATTGTTCCACAATTTTTTGAATGATTTGTAAGCGAATTACTTGCAGAAACCTCACCAACTCATATTATCCATTTTCTAAGAAGGAAAAGTTAAGCATATACGGCTAAAGGCTACTAAGTATCATGAGAGGAACTTGATATATTGGATGGAAAAATTAAACAAGAAAAAGAGATTTCAAATACATTGTATATATTGAAGTACCTTCCAACTCTGCTTTGTCAACAGTTATCTCAAATGATTTTGCATAAGCAAAGAACCCCACCATCAACTGGCACGGAATGCTACTCGGGCCAACTGAAAATAAACCAAATCAGATCTATAAGTTGACCACACTTGCACGCGCACACGTGCACACACACACATACAGAGGCCACATGAAAAATCGTGTAAACCATAGTGCAAAGAATATGAAGAGAATTATCTACGACATGCTTGCTGATGAATACGAAATGTTTTCTTTACTTCTTTTCTTCTAATAAATCCAAATACATTGTTAAGTGATCCTCCTACTGTATGAAACAATGATACTAACTAATGAAAATATAATTCCTAAGATAGTACAATACCATACATGTTACGCTTTTTTGTTTACAGAAAAAATAGATGTCATAGACGGAGTAATAATTTGACATGTTGACTGACAAGACAATAAGCCAATAATATTAAAACTTCAATACCATCATATGCATTAAAATGTTACATTAAATGGGGAAAACAAGATGGAATAATCAGCTGAAATGGTTTCATCCAGTATAATAAAGCACTTGGTAGAAAGGAATTGTAAGGTTCAAGTTAAAGAATTTGAAAAAACATGGAAAAGCCCAAAGGAGATGTTAAATGAGAACTAAGAGAATAAATGATTGTGAATGAATTAAGCTTTGTATTACCAACCATTAGCTGGTGTTCATTTGCAGAGTCAGGTCAAGTCTAAACTTCTACCATGTAGACAACTGGAGATCTTATCTATTTCTCATTTTTGCAAAATAATCAGCGAAGCTGATTCAGACAAAAAAATTTCCCATTCTCTAAACTGTAACATAGTAAGTTAAATGAATCTTTCAAGAAAAAAAAGAAGAGTAAGTTAAATGAAGAAACACCATTATATTATAAGGCATGTGGTAAAAGAGATACCAGGCCATGGCTGAGAACTATGATAGATAACTTCACCAACTTCAATACCAGTCTCTTCCCATGTTTCTCTCCTCACAGCTTCTTCTAAGCTTTCTCCTGGCTAAAGACAAGAAAAGGATTCAAACTAATGAAAAGTTCAGCCAGACCGCATATAATTTGGCCTAGTCTTCCTCATAGTTTTATAAAATAACAAAATGGATATCGACATTAAGATTCTTGGAGTGAAATAGCCATAACTTCTTGATTAAAATTACAAAACAAAAGAAAAATATTTCTTGAATTTGGGTCTTAAAGGGCCTACATAACTCAATGTATTGTCGGATCACAATGATTATCTCCAACTGTAACAAAATTTAAGTTGGCTGATATGCTTACCTCTATAAAGCCAGCTAAGCAACTCCACATTCGGGGAACAAATCTTGATTGTCTGCTTAACAGTGCACAATCATTTTCTCTATCTATGACCAACATAATGACAACCTGTTGTAAGGGAACATGATACTCAACGCTCCAAATTATAAAATGGTTAAGAAGGAAAAAGAGACAAGAAGAAATGAGTCTAATTTTAACATACCGGATCCACACGAGGGTAAATCCTCTTATTGCATACCACATTTGAGCACTGCTTACGTCTCCCAGCTTCTGTGGGGACTGCTTTTTCCCCACAATGTCCACAAAAACGTGATAAGTTATGCCACTCTAGTAACGATCGAGCCTGATCAAATGTCATAACCAAAATTAAAGCTGCAAACATAACAAAATAGAGCATAGAGGATTGAAGTATTTTAATAGTTGATGGTGCAAAGCTACAAACAAATAGTTAACCCATTTGGAATGTGTGAAGTATTTGGGTAATGTGGACAACAGATTCTGTAAAAACATTTCCCATAGTACCTCCACATGCCCAGCCCCTCCCCCACAAACAGAAAAAAAAGGAGATATATATATATATATATATATATATATATATATATATATAATACATTAAGTTATATGGGTTCATTTTTCTTTTGTGGGTGGGGTATTGTGTTATATAATAATATTAAGAATTAAGAAATTATTATTATTAATAATGATTTTATAGCTTGCTAGTCCATTTGGTCTTTATATATCTGCCAAGAAATTGATAGAACTTTCAAAGCCATCTCACACAAACTATGTAAATTGTAACATATGAAGCATTACTTTTAACCGTGTTAGGATAATGCTAGAATAAAAAAAACAATTACAAATGGAAAATTCATTTGAAGTCACAACAAAATAGAAAAAAATAATTAATAGTCAGTAATAAATATTTTCTGAAGGTAATGAAAAATTATAAGAGAAAAACAACAAAACGCTGCTCACATACACACAAAAAGTTTTCAACAGAGGAAAGAAACTTACAATCTCACAAATTGAAAAATGCTTAAAGGAATTTTTTTTTAAAATAACCAAAAGAGGTTCTAGGCTTCTAGCTGAAACAAGGTAAACTTAAAGACCATGATAAGCATAAACGAATCACCTCCCAAGCTAAACTTATTTTTCTCCAATCTAATTCCTCTTAAACATTTCAGCATCTTAGATACTAAATGAGCCATCACTCACATATGTTAATAAAGTAAAAAGTATGGATTGATGCTCTGTTTGACAACAATGGCACCATGAAACAAACAAATTTTAAAAGTTTAAAAGCTTAATTTCTCTCAAGTCTCCATAAATTTAATTTCAACCGACTGCTCATAGTTACAGTTAAAAGTAATTTTCTATCCTGAACTTTGTTTGATAAGCTCAGAGCAATAAATGTTATGTGCCTATTAACTGTAGGTTACGACTGAATAAAATCTTAGTTATCAAAAACCATAAAGAGTTAAAATAATTTATTCATCTATTCAAACACTTACAAAAATATCAATCAAATCAATAGTAGAAAAAGCACCCTACTTAAAAGAACAAACACCACATTTTTATAAAAGAATTGTTGAAAAACGAAGAGCACTTACATGACCAGCAATAGCCAATTCACCCATAGCCCGCTCATCAGACCAATCAGTAGCCACCATAAGCGTCCTCAGCTCAACAAAGCAAAACTGCTTACTTCCCAACTCAGGAACCAAACTATTCTCAGCAGACACATCAATAGCCCAATAAACAACATCATCCTCAGATCGCGACCCCAGATAAACCAAAGCTTCTTCTCTCAATTGGGTTCCAGAATTTTCCAAGAAGCCTTGACAATCAGGTAAGTTGATCCAACCCAGATGCCAACTGGGCGCCGTTTCAGCAGGGGTGGAACAGGCCAAAGGCTTGCCTTTTCTAAAAGGCAAGACCTTGAATTCAGGAAAAGAAGAAGATGGTTGTTGGTGGTGGTGGGTGTTGTCTAAAAGACGTATCTTGAGTGATTCAAAAGCGGAGGTGGGTGAAAAAGGATCAGCTGATTTTGGGGTGTTGGATCTTATTGGGTTGCCAGCAAAGGCATGGGATTGGAGGTTTATAGACATGAGCGTTGTGGTGGTTTTGGTGAAAAAAGAGCGAATTCTGATTAAAGTTGGAGCTTTCGTGAGAGAAATGGGTGATGAAGAGAGGAGTAAGAGCATGGTTCTGCTGTTCCATTGGGCGGTTTTACAGACTTTTGAGGGGTTAGGTGGTGACTGGTTAATGACGCGCTTGGTGTAACGACAACTGTCTTAATTGGCAACTTTTGGGAGGTCAGGGGCCCACATGATTACCCGCCACCAGCCAAACTTTTCCCCTAGGGAGTTTGGCCATTAATAATATGTATATGTATAGTATTGAACATTTCTTCAGTAGGTTTGAATTCCATATTTATTCATATAAAATATATATATATATATATATATATATATATATATAATTTAAGTTCCATATTTACTATTAAATCGTCCTATGAAAAACTAGAAGAAAAAATTGCACTAACATCCCTCTCCAATAAAATATATATAATCAGGGTATTCCGTATTAGTGCAATTTTCCCAATACCTTTACTGATGGGAAATGCAACTGGAAATATAATTTACTAAGCTCTTCTTAGGGATGCAAGAAACAAGACGTTAAGAATATTTTTCTTTTTTTAGTTACCACTAACTAAAGTACATAGATTAGAATTTGAACAATTGCAAACCAAGAACGCTTCAATTGAATACACTTGTATGTTTACATTCAAAAAGACTATTATTTGACCTCCAGCAACAAAGAATGGCTAGTTCCAAACTGTCGATCCATGGCTAGTTCCAAACTGCCCGATACCATTAACAAGAGGTATACTTCAAAAGAATAAAAAAACCAAAAAAAGCTATTGATCAGAACAACGACTGCAAATCATCAGGTGAAAAACGATCTCTTATCTTCTATGGCTCCCAGAGGCTCAAACAGACAACCTAAATTTCAATTTCAACTATTAAATGCAGAGGTAGCTCCTCCTAATCCATTTAGAAAAGCAGTTCCATAAAAGTAGATGGAATTGAACTCAGCTCTCCACTTGGTTTGGTAGGTTGTGAACTAATGGCATATCATCAAGCCAATCTGCATAGATCCGATTAATTTTCTTCGGTCCCTTCAACTTGAATAAGCACTTCTTGCCCTGAGCTTCCTTACTCAAAGTAGGCAAATTCACCGACTTACTGGGAGATGCATCATTAGCAGAAACGAACTGAGGCTTTGTTGGAATGAAACCCACATTCCCTGCTTCCCCTTCACTGCGTCCACCAATTACCTGTAATTCTGATTACAGAAAACAGTCAACATCAGTTACAAGTTATGTTTGTTATTATATATATATATATATATATATATATAGAACTACATCATTCCATTAGTTAAAACTTACAAAGTTCCATACAAAAATTTGGAGGCATCCCCTCTCTTGTCAGATTAAGAAAAAAAAGCCATCAAATAAGATTTTTTAAAATTTTCTTTTTTGCAGAGTAATTCACTATCACTTTCTTCCCTATCAATTTTTTTAAAATACTGACCACGAACACAAGACCTTCTTGTAATAAATCAGCCACCAACCTTTTGTAATATATTGAATACACTGCCTATTCCCTTTAAATTCCTAAGAAGTGCATAAAAATAATAAAATGCCTATATCAAATTAAGAAATTTAGAACAAAATATGAACATGTAAAATAATTTTAAAACAGGCATTCTAAATCTCAAACACATATTCATGTTACCTTTAATTCAATCATACTAACATGTTCAAACAAAAACCTAAACTCGCAAGAAATTAACCATAATAACAAAGCAACGAACATAATACTTTAAGCGAGCAACATTATATACCTGCTTCACCATGAGCAAAGTGGCATTTTTCTCCAAAGGGACATTGGCCAGTTGTCCACTTGATACACAACTTTGTCTTCCAATAGACAGGCTTTACAATAGTGTTGTTTGCAGGCCTACTAACTTCTGATTGATTAGAACCGGTTCCACTCACCACTGTTGGTCCAGTAGTCCCAATGCTTATTGCCGAGCTCTCCCTGTACCTCCCCAAATCATCCCTAAACTTAGCTGGATCTTCATGAAGAAAATTACACCTATCACCATAAGGACACTCCTCTCCATTATAAAACTTCTTGCATAGCTTCATCTTATGAATTATCTTCTGATCATCATCCCAATTACCGCCAGATGGTCTTTCTTCCTCAACACGGCCACCACCTACAAGTTCTTGCCAATTGGGAGGAGGCTGCCTCAAGTCCTCCATACCATGTGCAAAGTTACAATTTTCACCATTCCTACACATACCCTGCTTAAATTTTGCACATATACGGGTCTTGAAGAAAATGTTGGTTGTTCCTTTATTGATTGGAGGGTTTATAGGCGGGTTCGTCCTAGGATTCATTGCTGGATATAGAGAAGGGTTTAATTGATTCTCTTCATAGTTTCTAGGTCTCTTGAAAGGAGGCTGTTGATCAAATTGTGAATGTGTGTCGCATTGTTGTTCACTGTTCATAGGATACTGAGGCCAGACACCAATGGCATCACTGCCTACTGAATAGGGCTGCGATTGTGCAGCCAAAAATGAAGGGTTGGGATTGGGAAAACTCATATTAGCAAAATTTGAGATTGGTGATTGAACTAAATTCTGCTGTTGACTATACTCTGTAATCAATAAAACCAAAAAAAAAAAAAAAAGTACACTTATGGCTTTCAAACTACAACAATCAATAATATTTGTCAAAACTGAATTGGATTCTATGCACAAGCAAAATTGCGATGAAATGCAAGAAACTTACAATCAGATGATGATCACGAGCTTCACAGTAATATCAACAACACCCAGATGATTAATTGAACCAAAACTGAATCTTTTGAGAAAAAAAAATATCAACAAATACGAAACGAACTTGATTAACAACTGAGGGAAATTTTGAGGAAAATCAGAAAATCAAAGGTTGACTAAGAATGATCAACTCCTATAAAACGTAAAAGGGGATGTATATTTGGTGTAAAACTTGGAAATCGAACATGGAATGACAAAAAAACGAAACAAGTAGAGAATTTTCAGATATCCATTAGAAAATAAAAAGGAGAAGTAAAGAATATATAAGAAAAGCATATAGAGTGAGAGGTCAAAAACCCTAGCCGCCTACCACAAACCCTAAATTGACAAGGAGAAGCAAAACCCAATAGGAGGAGGACTCGAAACCGCTAAAGTTAAACCCCCAACGCATCCAGTATCAAAAACCCTATTATTACGTGCTAATTTAATCTAATTAATCTATTTAATATATTTAATTTCAAATAAAGTCACTACTGGATCACTAGCCCATATTGAAAGAATTGGGCTTCAAATTTGCACTATTCCTCCTCACATGTTTAATTCTCTTATTCAAAAAAAGAAAATCATTCAAAAATATTATATAGCACATAAATGATGTCAATAAATAAGTTTTTTTTTAGCTCAAAAATAAATAAATAAATAAGTTTTAATTTCTTGTAAAAAAAAATAAGTTTTTAATTTGAATAAATTCTAGGGTAACTATAATAAATTGAAAACAACATGTAATTAGAGAGGAGTTCGTATTGGTGAGAAAGCGAAAAATTTAACCAGAGATTTTCTAGCTTGGAGTAAAGAGGAATTTAACCACATTTTCAAGAATAAAAAGAGAATTCTGATTAGACTTTAGGAAATTCAGAATTGTCTTAGTAGATGTTATAGATCTAGTCTTGCTAAACTTAAAGATAAATTGTTACAAGAGTATAATTAGATCATTGAGCAAGAAAATGTGTTCTGACATCATAAATTTAGGTAGGGGGATAAAAATACTAAATTATTTCACCTCTCCACTATAATTAAAAGAAGACATAACAGACTTTAGGATTTAAAATGAGTGCATGAGGAATGGGTCATGGATAAGAAGGCCACGAAGAATATTAGTATATTACTATGAATTATTTTAAGGGGGTGTTTAAAGATAATAATAATATTTGTAATTATGACAGTATTCCTAAACTGTTTAAAGGTACTTATGTTAGTAATAAAGCTTATCTTAGTAGGAGGTGAGTGTGGTATAGGTGGTTTGAAACCTCCTAAACCTGATGGGTTTCCAGCAGTTTTCTTTCAGTAATTTTGAGATGTTTGCAAGGAAGATATGAGGTTTGTGGCTTAATTGTTTTGGTAGGGTGTGTGTTTTATGAAGATATGAATAAGACCGTCATTACTTTAGTCCCTAAGGTTGCTAGTCATTTGGATATGACCCATCTAAGATATATTAGTCTTTGCAATACCATTAATGAAATTATGAGTAAGGTCTTGTTTAATGGTTGAGGAGTTTACTGTCTAATCTCATCAGTCCTAGTCAGGTCACTTTTATGTGTCGTATATAAATTTAAAAAAATATTATTGTAGCTTGGGAGGTTCTTAAAGTTATTAAGGATAAGAAATAATTTTTTACTTGGAAGATTGACCTTATAATAGTTTACGATAAGCAACAATGGAGGTTTATTGGTATTGTTACTAAATTCTGTTCAATAAGGACAGATTCTATCTCATTAGCTTTGAATAAACTCTTTGGTTCAAGATTGTTTTTAAATGCTTTCACTCTGGCAAGTGTTAAGTAATCGTCGATACCATGGGTATCTTCAGGAATTTAATATTTTGAAGTAGAAATTGTATATGTTCATCATCTAGGATTGGGCAGTTAGGGTCGGAGAAAAAGGAATAGTTGATTTTCTCCATATTTGAATCCAGACGAATTTGAGCCATTGAAACTTTCGATCATGATGCCCTTGCCTTTGTTCCCTTCCATCTCACACTATCTAACAATGCAAAAATACCTCTCAAGTAAAAATGTCATTCCCAAATAACCAAAAATCTTTACATGATAGTACCCTATATCAAACAGCCGCCCAAAAACCAAATGCATGCAAAGTTCAAAACATAAATATTATTCATAAAAATTAAAAACTTAATTTTCTTTTCCAAATATTAAACACACAAAATTTTCTTTTTCTTTCTCTTAAAAAAAATAGAAAATTTCATTGAACAAAGAGCCCAAAAAAGATTTTCTTAACTGTAGGTATTAGAGGAAGAGTGGAAGACAGTTTTTTTAAAGAAAATCTAAGACCTAATCCTCATCATTGATGAGATCTAACGGTTCAGATAAAAAATAATTAACTTGAAAGATGGCATAGATTAAGGACCCAAATAACATTTGTTAACCACTGTCATACCCAAATAAAAATATTTTATTTTAAAAATTATAATAATTAGGAAAAAAGGAAAGAAAAATGATGTGATTAATATGACTGCCCAAAGTTGAGCCTAAATATAAGGTCCGGTAAAGCCTGCCCAACCCATTTGCAATATTTAAAGACCAGCCCAAAAGTGAGCTAGTTTATAACATAACAATGGTCAACCGATGTTGAATCTGTGACAAACTCAGCAAAAGCCCAAAAGACACAATAAAGTAACAAAGTAAAGAAAAAAAAAAAAAAACAATCAAAGGACAAGCGTTAGAAAGCGACATGAGAAGAGTGGTTGTAAAAACTACCTGCCAGAGAAATGAAATATGGATCATCCACAACAAACAATAATAGATATCTACAACTGCCCATCATTTCCAGTTGGATGACTCCGTAAATCCTGCATCGGATAGTAAACTAGTAGCCCCCCGGGTTATCCCGTCCGTGCATGCTCTAATATCATTTAATATGAACCACTAAGTAGAACTTACCCTTAAAAATCGGCTTATAAGATGAAAGTATCTAATAAGTTATATACCAATCAGTAATCTCATACTTATTGGATGTGCGATTGTAACATTAATATGAATGACAATGGAAAATGTTTGAATAAATAACGTTATTTAACACACTCTTCGCGCGTTGTTAATACTTTAAAAACAACGAGCTGAACCGTATTAATTATTTTATATAAACGGGCAAAGCTTGTAATAGTTTTTTCTTTTTTTGGTAAACCATAGCTTCTAATTATTTTCTGTTTGGTATTTTTAAACTGAAACTTTTTTGAACTACAGTTTAACCTAGTCAATGAGATCTTTTATTTTAGATAATAAGTCTTAAGTCGATTAGTCTCACATCAGAATTTAAAATATTTAATTCATGTAATAAGTGTCAAAACCAATTGAACTTTCATTGATTCATTTTTGTGCAGCTGGGAGGAAAAACCAAGCTAAAATATCAGCTATTTGATCATAAATCTTGGCAAACCATGACTGAAAATAATCACAATGAATCCAAATAGACAATGTAACAATAAGAAGAAACTAGCATCTCAACCATGTAACTAGCGAGTAGTTTGGTTATTGCAACGAAAACACATGCATTTTATGTCTTATTAATTGAAAGTGAAAATAATTCGAAGTAGAGAGTGGAGAAAAAAAAAAAAAAATTTGATGCACAATCCAGTAACAATTGAGTGTAATATCCTTATCCAGATGCTCATTATTTGATGTGAAATTTAAACACTTGGATGTATATCTCTATTGATCCTTAGAAATGACCTAGAGAAAGATTTTGATGGGTACTGGAAACAATATGGTAGTATATATCTCCATTAATACTTAAGAAAACAAAAAAAATACATAGATTTGAATTACAATACAGTTTACAAGATAATCTTGAGAATTAAAAGGGGCCTTCAACCATGATCAACCTCATTGTTTTTATCTTGATATGATGAGAACAAGCATATATAGCAGTCTTCCCCATTTCCTTTTCAAAAACTGCGACACCTGAAAGTAGAAAGAAACAGAAGAAAAAAGAAAAAGTATTTTAAAACTGAGACTGATGACTAGCATTCATTTCTAGAAAGGCATCAAGTATTGATGACTAAAGGTGATTAATTTCCTAATTACCATATTATTCCTTTGTTGTTTTGCATTTGTAGCACTCAGTCCTCCAAGCATAGTTATGAACTCCACATCCCATACTGTTTGACAAAAAATGCAGACATATCTAATTAATATCACACTTGTTAAAATTCTAAAAATGGATGGCTCTCATATATTTGAGAATAGAAATCAAATCCTGCCTGTATGGGGGCACAGAGTCTATGCATTTATTTTTCATAAAAAAAAAGAAAAGAAATGCTCCTAGCTACTTATCTACATCGATCATCAATGAATCTTCAAGTATGATTCATGATGAATCTAGAAACTCTCTAGATTTTCAATATAATATTTCCAACAACCTTTGGTCTGACACTCATATCAGATTAACAACAAAAACAAATGACTGCATGCAGCATGCATATATCTTCATCACACTAGAAAACTGTACACGATCAACTGGCTATGATCTAATTAAAAGTAATATTATATAATATAATACAAAAGTGAAGTCAAATTTCTGGAATTTTTTTTCTTTATTTTATTCTTATTTGATCGTACCTATTAAAACACTGCATTTTAATTGTGTAATGCTTTTTTACTGTAGTACTTTAACACACACACTTATCACGTGCAAGAGATTGATATTTTGAATCTCTCTTACTGTGCAGGTCAAACTCTCGATCTTATCTGAATCAAGAGAGAGAAGCTATGGCGAAAGCTAGAGAGAGAAGCAGTGAAGAAGATGGAGATCCTCTGTGAAGAAAATGAAGATCTGCAGCTGCTGAAGATGATTTTCTCAGAAGACAAACATGTAAGAGAAAATCATCTTTATACTGATTTTCTTTTTCCTGTTATTTTTCGATTTCTATTTCTTCACTGTAAATCTTCAAAATACAAATGATAGATATTTATATACAAAATAACTAGAATAATCTGAGCTGGAAAGTTTGTTACTTTGTTAACAAACTTTCCCTCCTTTCTTAACAGATTTCCTAACAACTTCTAACAACCCTAGAAGCTTCTAACCCTTCTAATCTAGCTTCTAATCATCCTGATCTAGCCATGATCCTCATACTGATGATCATGGTCTTCATCAGCCTTGATTACACGGGTTGTAGCTTTAGGAGAAGCTTGATCTGCTAAGACTTGATCTGTTGAACCTGTAGCTTTATTTATTTTATTTGTAGCTTGATCTGTTGATATAGCCTTATTATTAATATCCCCCCTCAAACGAACTGGAGAGGAAACAACAATGAGTTTGCGTGTGAGATACTGAAACCTAGGAGTAGGGAGGGCCTTAGTGAATATGTCAGCCAACTGATCAATCGTAGGAACATGATTAACTTGAATGTCCCCCTGAACAACTTTATCCCTAACAAAGTATAGATCAAGCTCGATGTGCTTTGTACGAGCATGAAGCACAGGGTTACTGGCCATAGCAATAGTGGAGAGATTATCACACCAGATAGTAGGAATAACTGGCTGAGGAACCCTTAACTCTTGAAGAAGAGACTTGAGCCAAGTGAGCTCAGCAACAGTAGAGGCAAGACTCCGATACTCTGCCTCTGTAGATGAGCGAGAGATAGTGTGTTGCTTTTTGGCACTCCAAGTAACAAGGTTAGGACCAAAAAATATACAAAATCCACTAGTGGACTTACGATCATCAGGGTTTGATGCCCAGTCCGCATCAGAATAGGTAACCAGGTTGAGGGAAGGGGCTGAATTAAGTATAGTAAAATGCAGCCCAGCAGTAAGAGTCCCTTGTAGATACTGAAGAATGCGTTTGACAGCCTTCCAGTGCTCATCCAAAGGGTGTTGCATAAACTGACAAACTCTATTAACAGAATAGGCAATATCAGGACGAGTGATGGTGGCATACTGTAGGGCACCAACCACTGACCCATATTCAGTGGAATTAGATACAGGAGAGCCAGTGTAGGCAGAGAGAGAGTGACCAGTAGAAGCAACCATAGGAGAAGGAAAAGGCCTAGCAGTGAGCATGCCAGTCCTATGTAGTAAATCAGTAATATACTTCTGTTGAGATAGATGAAGCCCAGTAGAAGTAGAAGAGACCTCAATACCCAAGAAATAACTGAGAGCCCCAAGATCCTTGAGAGCAAAACTCTTGTGTAGTTGAGAAACAAGTAGATTAATCAATATAGGATCACTGCCAGTGATGATAATATCATCAACATACACCAACAGATAAGTACAGTGATGTTTATGAAATCTGCAAAACAGAGAGTGGTCAGCCTTAGAAGAGTGAAACCCCATCCCAATCAAAGCCTGTTTCAACCTATCAAACCAGGCCCTCGGGGCCTGCTTTAAACCATAGAGAGCCTTGTGCAATTTGCACACAAGAGAGGGATTAGCAGCCACAAAGCCAGGGGGCTGTTGCATGTACATGTCCTCAGCAATAACTCCATTAAGGAAGGCATTGTTGATGTCTAATTGCCGTAGAGACCATCCCTTAGAAACTGCAAGAGAAAGAATAACCCTAATAGTAGTGGGCTTGACCACAGGGCTAAAAGTTTCATGAAAATCAAAACCTTCAATTTGATGAAATCCCTTAGCTACTAGACGTGCCTTGTACTTGAGAATGGACCCATCCGGGTTACGTTTGATGCGAAAAACCCACTTGCATCCTATGATTTTCCTGCCAATAGGTGCTGTCACAAGAGACCAGGTATGGTTTCGTTGAAGAGCATCAAACTCCTCATGCATGGCTGCTGTCCATAGAGGATGTTGAAGAGCCTGATGAGCAGTATGAGGCTCACTGTCTGTAAGCTGAGCCAGTAACACTTTAGGTTTGAAAATACCAGCCTTAGACCTTGTTACCATAGCATGAGAGTTGGTAGGAACAGAAGGAGCAACAGCAGTTGTAGGCTGTGGCACTAAGGTCAAACTCTCGATCTTATCTGAATCAAGAGAGAGAAGCTCTGGCGAAAGCTAGAGAGAGAAGCAGTGAAGAAGATGGAGATCCTCTGTGAAGAAAATGAAGATTTGCAGCTGCTGAAGATGATTTTCTCAGAAGACAAACATGTAAGAGAAAATCATCTTTATACTGATTTTCTTTTTCTGTTATTTTTCGATTTCTATTTCTTCACTGTAAATCTTCAAAATACAAATGATAGATATTTATATACAAAATAACTAGAATAATCTGAGCTGGAAAGTTTGTTACTTTGTTAACAAACTTTCCCTCCTTTCTTAACAGATTTCCTAACAACTTCTAACAACCCTAGAAGCTTCTAACCCTTCTAATCTAGCTTCTAATCATTCTGATCTAACCATGATCCTCATACTGATGATCATGGTCTTCATCAGCCTTGATTACACGGGTTGTAGCTTTAGGAGAAGCTTGATCTGCTAAGACTTGATCTGTTGAACCTGTAGCTTTATTTATTTTATTTGTAGCTTGATCTGTTGATATAGCCTTATTATTAACAGTACCATTAGATTACAATTCACAACAATCAACATGGAACTGGTTATGAAAATGAAACAAGATCTTAAAATTTATGGGGATGAAGAATGTACACAACACGGGAAAAGAAAATTATTGTGAATTGAGAAAAAGGTAAAAGTTTTCTTAAATTTTACAGTGAGTTTTTGTCAAACAAAATATACAAGTAGGATATAATTTCTTTCTAGAATGCTCATATGTACTTAATTTATATGATTTTTCTGTATAGGTTTATTCTAATTTAGGCGTTAAGTACTAGTATTAGCTTATTATTTTGAGTTTCGGGTACAAAGGTTTTTCAAAATTTCTTTTCAATTAATTATAAGATGAAGATTTTTTTTTTATTTTATATTTTAAATTTGACATCAAATGGGTTAAGAAGCAATGTGCATAAGTTGTAGAATTCATTTTCAAATTAGATTGGTTAAATACTTTGTTTGAGCTATTACCTAATAGTTAAAGTATCAGACTTAGTTTATCTGAATTATTTAGGTTTGAGTATTTCCATGTGATTGTATTTATTTACTTATTTGTCTTTTAATTTTTCTTGCGAATATGTTAGATTATTTAATTAAATACTATTTCTTTAACCCTTATATTAAACTTTTAGGTTTGGCTCCATACATAACAATTTATATAAATGAAAGTGATGAACTCACCTGTTGCAAATCCAGTCTCCAGCTTTCCAGCCAGGTGGGTTGCTGCAACCAGCTGATTGATGAGAACCATTCATATTTGCTCCTATATTAGCACTTTTCAATGCACCACATCTATAGCAGTTTGATCGGCTGGCATAATTGTGAGCTCCACAGTTAATGGTGGTGCAAAACCAGTCTCCAGCAAGAACCTCTGTCGCTGTCCTGTTGTCCAAGTAGGTTGTTACATCAGGGCCACCAAACTTAGGATACCCGCAACGTTGGCATGCAACCCTCTGCCTGAAATTGTGGTGTTGGCATGCAGCGCACATCCAGTCTCCTTCTGTCCAGCTCATTCTTTTGTCCTGACATATCACAAGAAAACGTGAACATATGCAACAGTTAGACTGGATATCAATCTTCATTGCATGAGGCAACTTAATAATAACCTACGATAAAAATAACCATTTTTATGAATGTCTTTTATAAAGTGGAAACTTAATCAAGTCGATCTCCAAATTTTAGCAGCTGTACTGTATGTGTTTGTTAGTAATTAGAAAACACAGGAACAAGAAAAACATGATAAAATTGCACTACAAGCTAGCTTAGAGTTGTTTCCACAATTTACAAAGTAAATTTATGTATTCACATGCATGCTCTTGATTTCAATCTTGTTATAACAACTCATGCCATATATGGTACTACCATGAATTTCAGAAGAATAAAATTGACACACACATAAAGAAATAATTCTCACCTTATATATGCAAGGCTTAGAGAGAAAAGTAGTAGTGTAGAGTAGAGAAGAAATTGTGAAGGGCAGTTGGTGAGTTTGGTGTTTGGGTTGAGAGGTCATATATATACTTGTAAGGGCTCATGTCTGGGGCTATTTATGGATGTTGGTCTATCATTTTTTAGCGTTTTTCCAGATGGTTTCCTTAACCTTTTAAGATGTTATTTCAAAAGTAGAAATTTCGGAGAGATCTAGGAGATGCACACTTAGAATGGACATACACTTTTTTTTTTCCTATTCTCTCTTTATATGATTCCCTTGCATTATTGCAAAAGAAACACTTGCAAGTGTTATTCTCTTCTCTCTATATCCATTTCCATTAAGGTGAGGTAGTACTGGGGGAAGATGTTATTAGAAAGGTAGCTGCTATAGCTTTCAGATAATTTTCACTCGGATTGGTCCCACGCGTGAATGCTAATATAGGTTCTGGCTCAAGTCGGCGTATACATTACACTGCCTTGCAGATACATTTTCCCAGGAGTCTCTGACAGTAAAAGGTTCAAAAACATTTCACTTGGAATCAATTCCTAATAATTATAATGCACATTTCACTTGGAATCAATTCTGTTGTTCCTTCTTTTCTGCAATAATTTAAAAGTCATTTGAAGATTCATATATTCATAGACAATCTTTTTTGCTTCCCATTGCCTAATTTATGTGTATATTCATATTTATATTCCATTAATAAGATCAGATCTGGGCCTCGCTACCCTTCCGCACTTGAAGTCGAATCATAATTTGCTTCCGAGCTCATGATCATGACCTGCCATGTGTTGGAAAGATCAGGTTCAAAGTTAACAAACAGCAGTTCAACTGGAAAATGGGATTGTGACGGCTTGACGCTGCTGGCAAGAGTGGGCAGAGAACCTAGAATATGCTAGTTATTTGACAAAACTGTGTTCCTCTCACTTCTATGTTTAATAGCACTAACTAACCTGAATGGTTCGTTACAGATATTTTCTCTCTCACTACCTAGATAAAAAAGAGATGCACTAACTACTTGATCTATAAATGAACATGTATAAATAAAACATCCACTAATAAGTTGCACAGCCCTACCTCCCTTGTGGGCACAGAAGGAAAGTTAAGAATATATAGCATATCTTGCAATTTCAGAATATATTCAAATCAATGAAGGCTTTAGCTTCATAAACCAAATTTGGCCAGGCTTCCATTTGCTGACATGGCAAACATATTCAAACTCCACTTAAGCAGAGATATGCTTGCGTGTTGACCTAAGTGTTCTATAATGAGGAATCCTAGCTAATCACCGTTGTTTTCTACCAGACAAGCTGCATATTCCACACATGCATATTATTATTAACCTTAGAAAAATTCATCACCACCACCTTGTCCATTCTTTATTTGTGATGCTTTTAGAAAGAGCTAGCTAGGGCCATCTATCTTCAATAATACTTGCAGATCCCCATCTATATATAAAGCTATTACCCTGGAAAAATAGTATTGGTCGCTTTTTGAGTTTTTGAATATTCCCAAATGAATTTATATCTTCATTTTGCCACTTATATATAAAATCATGATATTGTCACAACAATTAGTAACACAACAATCAACTCAATAGTTTATATTGGTTCTGCTAACACTTGCATACATCCATTAATTCCATCAAAAGCTTTTCTAATTTGAGTCTTATTCACTATGAAATGTCTTTTTGTTCTTAATTTATAAAAATATAAGTGGTGACACTCTACATCAACTCCATTAAAGGAACACCATTCTCTTAGTCTCTTTTTAACTCTAAAGTAAAGAACCTTATAATATTTATAAAGTGTTTCTCACACGTAAATATAAAAAATGAAAGTTTAAGTACAAGAAAATATGCCTCTTAAAGAGTAAATATTAAAATCTAAGTATAAATTAATTTTTAATATTTATCAATAAAAAGTTTGACTTAATTGGACTTAGAACACTTCATAATAACGTTTTAGAACAATCTAATGCTCTTAGAAGGATCAAATTGGGTTGAAGACATGAATTTATAAATAATAAAAAACCAAGTTGTTTGAAAAAATAGAAAGAAGAAGTTGTTTTTGACAATTGCTGAGATAAATTACGTTATCTCCCTACAGTTTTCAAAGAGTTCATTCGGGCTCCTATAACAATTATAGTTTAGTTCCTATAAATTTATAAAATTTCATTCAAACCCCTGAATGACTATTATGATTTCTATGTTGGTTTTTCATGTTAAAATAAACAATTTAAGTTCCAATTAATTTAGATGAGGTCCAAGAACACCTAGGATAATAGATAATTTTAGTTCATGTAATTTGGGCTTGTTTAGTGAGACCGAGAGTGGCGTGAGCGACAAAGTGAATCATGGTGAATTTGATTGCTATTATTGCTTTTGGAGCACCATTGCTAGTATTTACCCCAAATAGCAAACCACTCCCATTGTTGTGATTGATATTATTATTATTGTTTTTGGAGTCCACAACCCAATACACAAGCAAATTTCTTCAACTTCTCAACTTCATCATCAATCCCGCCTCCCATCATCGCTCTAACAACCACTGTTCCTTCTAGCAAAGCTATTGTCTTGTGTATATGTATAAATTCAAGATGTTTCAAGCCAACTGTTGACACGACCAAGTATTCGAAAGTGAAGGGGAGAAGATGTTTGGTCTTGCTCAATTAGAGTGATGAGATTTGGTTAGGCTTTTAAACATTTGGTCAAATGTCATTTACCTAATTTTAACTCTTCTTTTATTTTTATTTGAAAGTTTTTTATGTTTTTATTTTTTAATTTTAAAATTTAATCACATGTTACTTTATAGATTTGCATGTGAAAGGATGTTATTATGCCCATTAACTTTGACTTACGAATCTACCATATTTTGATGTATTTATGAATATTTGAGAACGAAAAAAGCTATGTATAAATTTTGTTAAATAATATTGTTTCCTAAAAACTCAAGGACTAAATTATAAATTCCCTTTTTTTCTTTTAATTTTGTTGTCTTAGGTTTTTATCTCTATTTTATGATTTCTTAATGGGCATAATGGGCTTTTAATTGGTCCACTTTAGTCAACATAAACTGAACCTTAAGGTTAGTTACCATTGAAAGTTCTTAAATAAAATGATTATTAATCTATCAATCCACATTTTATAAAAGGTGAGGGTAGGTTTTTGCATATTACCGCTTCTATGTAGGAGATTCAAATAGGAATTTTAGGAAAATGGTCCCTTCTTTAAATTGAAATTGTATAATTGTCCTTTACATGAATGAAGGTACAAAATTATTCCAAAATACCCCTAGTTAATACACAACTATTACATTTAATATAATACATTAAAATTTCACCAACCAAGATTTTAAACAAAATAAACTCAACCAACAAATAACCCTAACAACATGATTCATATACAATTTATTATCTTCTTCACAACTTTCTCATTTGGGTGCACAAAATTGCGGAGGAAAAAATAGCAAGTGGTGAAAAGATAAGTATTTTAACTATATGAAATGAATATATTTGTTGATTGAATTGATAATGGTTAGAGAAAAAATATATATTTTGATGGAAATCACAAATTTATTTTTTTGAAAGTTGTTGTCATTCCAAACAAATAAATTTGTACCTTGCATTGAGCTAACCCAAGGCATATGTGTTTCTGGACCCCAATCCGAAACACAATTTTCTATTCTTTGGGTCAGACCTGACCGAAGCATAATTTTTATGCTTCTGGTTGGGATATCTTGAGACACATGTGTCTTGGGTCACCCTAACTTGAAGCTACAGGTGTTTCGAAGCACAATTTTGTGTGTTTTGGTTTATGATGACTCGAGACACGTGTCTTAAGACACTCCAACCTTAAGCACAAACATTTATACTTCGGGCCAAGCTTAACCCAAGAAACATGTCTCAGGCCACCCCAAATTGAAGCATAATTTTTTTTTTTTTTTGAAGGGACAACAACTTTCAACAAAATAAAATTTGTGATTTCTATCAAAAAATTTTTTTTCCAACCATTATCAATTCAATCAACAAATATATTCATTTCATACACATTTTCACCACTTGCTATTTTTCCTTCAAATTTTTATGCACCTAAATGAGAAAATTGTGGGAAATTAGTTCTTTTACTACCGAGTCATATTGGGCGGTGGTGTTCATATTAATTAGTTAGTAGTCATTTTTCATATTTTCCCATTTATTTTACGGTTTTAAAGACTATATTTTTTACTTTTTTCTGATGTATAATGCAATGAGAGTCTGTCATGACTTAAATTTCTTATTCTTCTTCTTCTTTTTTTTCTTTCTTTTTTTAACTTGGGGGAGAATGAATTCTAATTCAAGACCTCAAATTTATTGAGATGTGTGATTATCACCAAGTTAAGCCTATGACCACCTGACTTAAGTTTCTTAAAATGTCTCAATTTGATATTTATGAACGGTTTTCAATTTGTTTCTTGTAGTTTAATTTTTTTACTTAATATTTTATTAGTACTCTTTTTGGAGTTTTTTATGGGTTAAAATTAGTTTCTTTTAAAATGAGTTTAAAATGTTTAATGTCTATATATGGAGTTTTTTTAAAACCAATATCTATATATGAGTTATTTTTATAAAACCGAAGCAAAATCAACATTGTTTTATCATTTATGTCCTTAAACATTCAAACAACTTATCTTAATGCAAATTCTAACATAAACATAAGTGCTTCTTTTAGTATGATTTTGATAATTTAATGGGATTTTAGTAAAGTATAATGCATGATCATCCACGTAATTCTTATTTGGATGCATGCATGATTTTACACTATATGAAATAAATATATTGGTTGATTGAATTGATAATTGTTGGAAAAAAATTCATATATTTCTTCAGAAAAAAAAATTCGTGTTTCGGGTTGGGGTGGTCAAGACATATGTGTCATGACCTGGAAGCTACAGAGATTAAGGATTATATAAGCGATCTAGAAATCTATTTTTATAATAGGGAGATATCTACTATCACAAACACGAGATAAAAAAAAAAACCTCACAACACATGCTAATAATTGTGCATAGTGATACTTGAATCCAATAAGTCACAAAAATTATTTAAGCACCTAATTTTATAAAAATATTTATATTCCTAAAATATTCATGGAAGAAATGGGTAACAAGTTCAATAAATACATAAATACAGAACACCATAATCTCCCAAATCCAATAATGACACAACTTATGGACATGGGAGTTGGGTTACCTTTGCTTTTCTTTATTGGGATCTCTTATGCTGCTCTTCTCTTGCACTCATCTAAGTTTTTGATATTCAATTTCCTTTGCCAAATATGTTGTTTGTAGATTAAGAAACAGAGGCTTGTAGGTCTATTGTTAAGAACAAATTCAATTATTATAAGTGTGTAATCAAAACAATCTTGATCCTAAAAACAGTATACTGTAGGCTGCAAAACTTGATGCCAACTTCGAAATCCTATGGCATGAAGTCACCATGCCATGGATTTTTGGAGGGATGTGAGAGTTCCTTAGTACTAATTATCTTACTATGAAACCGGTATTGTCTGTAAAACAATTAAAACATGATAAGCATTGGGCACCTATTCCTGCACTCTGGAGTCTGGACCTCAAAATGATGTGCCAGAGAACTTGTTCCCTTCAAATGGGTAACATAAAGAAACCAAGAATCTCTTAAAAGCTTGGTAATGGAGTGTAGAGAGGAGACAGTAACGTGTTTAGTTGACCAACAGTATATAAATATATATATAACTTGTCCATTGAGTCAATATACACAATACTCAACTACCATATTAAAAGTCAATGAGGGTAACATAAAAGGGTTCTTATGAAGAATGAACTTCATTTTTCCTAGGCATTTAAATCCAAGGCATAAGCAAGGCAAAAAAAGTTACATAATTTGACTCACTTTTAACTTGGGTACTGCATATATGCTTTTAAAGCAGAGCATCTGGTTCTTATCTTCATAATTATATATATATATATATACTTCTTTGAGATTTGATGCTTAAAGGGATCATAAATTATTGCTCTGAGAGAAGGCCTTTCTATTGAAGTGAACTACTCATGACTGTGATTCCTTGAATATCATGTCTGAGTTTTTGCCAGTAAATTTTACAAGTTGTCCTTAGCATTGGTTGAGTCCTGTGGTCCCTAACATTATATTGAATTATAGATGTCCTTTACACTCACACTGAGAGAGCTAGAGAGAGAGAGAGAGAGAGAGACTTTGATTGGAACTGGATAACATAGTATCTCCATTAATTAAGAAAAGAAAAAAAATCATAATAAGAGATTTCAAAAGCTTCATGTTAGAACAAACACCATGCACCATACAATAAAGCCAGAAACCCTTCCCAATACAAAGTTTACTTGGTAAGCTTGAGAAAAAGGGCCTTCAACCATGATCAACCTAATTGTTATTATCTTCATCAGTAGAATAGCAAAGAGAAAGTGGAGTCTGTGGAGGTTCTTTTTCCTAGATTGCATCACCTGGAAGTAGAAAGTAACAAAAAAAAAAAATTAAGTACTATAAAACTGAGATTGAATAATATCTTAAGGATCATAAAAAGAACCACTTTATTCGCTTCAAGGAAAAAGCATTAAGCTAGAAATGATGACTGTGAAGACTGAAGATTTCTTACCTTATTCCTTTGGTGTTTTGCATTTGTAGCACTCCATCCTGCTAGCATAGTTGTGAACTCCACATCCCATGCTGTTTTATAAAAATGCAGACATAAATATCACTTGGTCTGGCACTCATATCAGATTAATTGTCTTCATTACTATTGTTATTAAAATCTATACATGATCAAATGCAGTCAGGTTTCTGGAAAATTTTGTTTCTATTGCTATTATGAGAACAATGTACAATTCCATACAATTGTTATAATTAATATGCACAACAATCAACAAGGAACTGGTCATAAAAACAAGACAAGATCTTCAATTTTGCGGGGACGAAGAATGTACACAAAATAGAAAAAATTAAGAAACTCGGTGGGAATTGGAGTGCGAAAGTGAGTTGTTGTCAGACAGTTTTATATACAGGTAGGAAATTTCCTTCTATGTACTTAATTTTAATGGCACTTGAACAAAAAATCCTTGTTTAAAGAAAAGAAAAAATACTGCAATAATCATTTGACATTGTGAAACAATGCAGGCTGCTATGCGAAATTATAAGTTAACTAGGGAGTATATATGAATGTGAACTCACCTGTTGCACATCCAGTCTCCCTTTTTCCAGCCAGGCGGATAGCTGCCATCAGATCCATAATCATTTTTCGATGCACCACATATATAGCAGCTTGATCGGCTGGCATAATTGTGAGCTCCACAGTTCATAGCATTGCAATACCAGTCTCCAGCAAGGACCTCTGTCCTGCTGTATAAGTAGGATGCTACATCAGGGCCACCAAACTTAGGATACCCACAACGTTGGCATTCATCCCTCTTTTTGAAATTCTGGTGCTCGCATGCAGCGCACATCCAATCTCCTCCTGTCCAGCTCATTCTTTTATCCTGACATATCACATGAAAACTTGAACATAAGAAGCAGTTATAAAACAGGGTATCAATCATCAACTGACAAACCAATGATAAAATACTTATTTTTGTGTATGGAACTTAATGAAATCTCCAAATTTCCCTAGTTTGTGTGTGTTTGTTTAGTAATTAGAAATACAAAAACAAGGATAAAATGCTAAAATTGCACTTCAAGCTCATAACAGGTTGCTTCCACCATCTAGGAAGCAAATTCTGTAACCATGCTCTTGAATTTAGTGTTGTTCTGAAAACAAGAACTAGTTGCAATTTATGGCTGGAATGTCCTCCCAATTTGGAACTATAATTATTGAGTACTGCTATGAAATTTTGGAAGAATAAAATTAATAAGCATGAATGGAGATTCTCACCTTGAAAGGCTTCCAAAGAAAATATAGCACTGGTAAGTAGTGTAGTGTAGAGAGCAAATTGCAAATGCAGTTGGTGATTTTTGTGTTTGGGTTCAGAGTGTTTATATACTTGTCAAAGCCTCAGGTGTGGGGCCATTGATGTTGTTCTATCATCTTTTTTTGCCTTTTTTCAGATGGTTTCCTTAAGATGTGATCCGAAAGTAGAAATTTCTGAGACATTTAGATAAACCCTCCTCTTTCTTCAGCTTATTTCACTATTGTTCTTGAGAAGATCAGGAAGTAGCTATGCACTAGTTAGACGATGATTGAATGAGCATACATTTTTCCCATTAAAATTCCAATCATAGCCTCTCTTTATATGATTCCCCTAGCATTATTGCAAAAGAAACACTTTGAAGTATTATTCTTTTCTCCATATCTATTTCAAGTAAGGTGAGGTGGTATTGGGGAAGATGTTATTTGCAACTTGCAAGGTAGCTAGCTCTCAGGTTTTCTACCCCATTCCTTGCTTGGATTGGTCCAACGTGTGAAGGCCAGCATGGATGCTCACGTCTGCACGTATACATTGCAGACTTACTCGGATTTATCCAACTTGCAAATACACTTTCCCAGAGTAGGCTCATGTAGTCGCGGTGCACATGAGACAGTAAAAAGTTCAGAAACATGAGAAAGATTTCACTTGGAATCAATTCCTTATAATGCACATCCATTTTGGATTCCTTTTCTAGCAATAATTCAAAAGTGATTTGAAGATTCATTTAGCCATAGCCAATCTCTTCACTTCTTCCCATTGTTTAATTTATCTGTATATGCATTTCTATATTCCAATAAAAGACCAGACCAGACCAGGGCCTAGTTCTCTTCACTTGAAGTCTTAATATGTGTAAATAAAGCACAGAACATAATTTGCTGGCAGCCTAATTCCGAGTGCATGATGGCCTGCCATGTGTTGGAACAATCAGGTCCAAAGTTAACAGAGGTATGGCTAACAAAACCTCCCTTTTTTTAATTTTCATTAAAATGGGAATATTTTCAGCAGTTTAACTAGAATAAGGGATTGCGGCGGCTTGACGCTGCTGACAAAAGTGGGCAGAGAACATGTTATGCTAGTTATCTTGAAAGTGGTTCAATGGTAGTGGGCTCCTTTGCACTGTGTTTTGAATACAGTAAACTGAGCTTCAATGCAAGAATCATATTCGTTTATTACCTATGAAAAACTGGGTATATAATATATAATCCTAGTGGATGAGTATCATTAAATTTATTTGGGGCACTTGTGAACTGTTTTCCAGCCAACCATCATCAACTTCTTGTATCAATCAAGGCGTGCCAAAGGCATGCTACAAGAGTTTTCCTCAACTTCTTGCATCAAGTTAAAGGCATGACAAAAGGCATGCTACTAGACTGTTTCTGCACCCATACATGTTGACAAAATTGGATCGAAAACTTCTGCATTTCTTAATACAAGTTTACTACAGAACGTAGATGGTTAAATAAATATTGCATAATAATTTATCTCTGAAAAGGATAGCAACAGATTTTTAAATATGTCAGCTGTTTTTTGCCTAGGTTGATAGTGCTACAGGAGATGTTATAGAAGTTTTCTCTAATCTTTCCTTTTGCCTCAGGCCACTACCCCCAATGTGGGCACACAAGGAAAGTTAAGAATAGCATATTTTGCAATTGCAAATAACTTCTTCTTCTTTGAGAATATACTCAAATGAAGGCTTCACAAAACATGAACAAAAAGGAGGCTTTCTTCTGATAATTATAAATATGGTGTCATTTCCTGACATGGCAAATGTATTCAACTCCACTTAAGCAAAGATGCTTGCGTGTTGACCTGGGGTTCGATAAGAAGGAATCCTAATCACCATTTTTTTTAAACCAGACACGGTGCATATTCCACACATATAAAACCTTAGACAATGCACCAACTTCTTTATTCTCTATTTGTGATGGTTTTGAAAAGAGGGGCCATCTCTCTTCAATAATACTTGCAGAATCCACATCCATAGCATAGCCATAGATAGAATTTTTGAATATTCCCTCTTGCTTCCCACATGAAATTTATGTCCTCAACTGGCACTTAAAACCTTGTAAAATCATGATTGTCACATCAATATATCCCTCATTTTAGATGCCTCTTCACAGATACTGTAACTGGTAATCTATCCCACCTAGCTACTAAAACTTATGATTGTTTTCATATCGATTTCGGATTGGTGGTGACAACAGATATCATCCTCATAAAAGTTTCTCAAGCTTAATATCCTTCTTATATATATATATATATATATATATATATATATATATATATATATATATTGTTGTTATCCTGACCCTCAAAGTATTAAAATAACATGAGCATCTTTTGACCAAAATGTCAATCCATCCGTTGATTAGTTAAGAAGTGGTATTTTTAACAGATACAATAAAATCCTCTCTGCACACATCAAGTGGGTTATTCTGTTTTAATCTATTTAATCTAATTATATAACTTTCCAGGTCCTGGTCCTCCAGGAACAGGATCCCCACTTTTACTTTCTGGACTTAAAAGAAGAAAAGTGAAGCTACAATAATACTCTGCTGTATCCATCAAACATTCATTTCTTCAATTTAGATATTCCATGATCAAATATTTAGTTCTTTGATTGCAATCAATACATGTTCAATGTCATACTCTGCTAAGTGAGATGATGGTGTTATGTCTATCAAAGATTCGTTTCTGGTTTCAGCAGTTTTGATACTTCATTATCTTAATCTACAAACCCAGCGACATTGTGAATTGGCAGATTGTAATAATGTGGATGGCTTTGAATCATGGAAAAATATTCTGTTTTGGTTCAAATTGTTTTTGTTGGAATATTAATCTAGAGTCAATTAAATCTAGAGTTCATGAATCCTAATTTACATGCACTTAAATTTATCTTGGGAGGATTAATCTAGTTACATTCATGTATCTAAGATTTCTAAGTGAGTGTATGTTTTTAATATATTCATGTATTAGAATTAATTAGCATATATCTAAAGTAATATAAAAAGGATTGCTCATGTATAGTTTGATTATTCCATCGTAAAAAAATTATGTAAACACAAGTTGAGTTAAGAAAAATTTGAGAGTTTAGAGAACAATTTTCTTCTCTTACATTTATTTCCTATTATGAGTGTGTATTTTGCTTTAATATTGTCTGGGCTTATCAAATGCTTCCAACAGTTTTCAATAACTACGTTCAAATTTATTAATCCATTAAGATAATTGAGTCATCGTGACATGACAAATTAAAAATAATAACAATATTTAATAATTTGACAATAATTTTAAAAAATAAGTGAGATGTTAATTTTAAAAAGTAATTATAAAATAATTAATTTTAGAATTAATCTTTTAAAATGTCAAAATTATCCTTATCTTTTTTTTTCTTTCTAATATGATATCCATTAACTCTATCCCCTCCTATAATTTAACATTTATTTTTCATTGATAATATAAGCTATTGTTAAGAGTTAAATATTTCTTATCATTACGTTATTTATATATATATATATTATTTATTGATTTTATGTGAATAAAATCAACGTCATTTGAGTATCATGTCTGTTTTGGTCATAATACACTTACACATCATTTTAACAGTATAATATATCAAACGCATATATAGTACTTTTAAACTTAACATTAGTACTAATTATTCATCCCTAGCACTCAAAACATTCAAGGGTGTATTTGTTACATATGATTAGATTTTATTGCGTTTGTTACATATGATTAGATTTTATTTTAATCATAATCTCACGTTTGGAAAGCACTAAGAATTGAGATTTTATATCCAATAGTTCTAATTAATCACATCAATACGGGACTAAATAAATTCATATATACACATGGGTTTCATTAGTGATGGGATCTGATTTACTTTTCTTTATTACTTTATTTACTACATGTGTTTTCTTTATTTTAAATTTATAACCATTCTACATATCAATTATAATTTATTTTTATTTGATTTAATTTAATCTTTTTAACATATCTTAATTTTAAAAAAAAATTAATATGTTTATAAAATACTAACACTATTTTAAAGCATTTATTTTATTTTATTAAATAAAATAAAATAATTTTACTTTTATTTAAAAAATAATATTATAATATATAACTATTTCATTTAATCTCACGCTATATTAAATGAGAAACAACACTAATGTTAATCCAATTCATATTACACCAAACACATCACAGTACTAATTTTCTCATATCTAATTAAATCCAATTATATCCCCATAAAAATAGTTCAATTCAATCTCATGCACCAAACGCATCCTTGATATCTTATATTTATGATGACTGAAGTTGAAGAGGTCCACGAGAAAATGTAGAGATTGACCATATGCATGTATGGGTAGTTTTCTCCCCTTATTGTGGGAATAGATATCCAGGGCGCGTGTTTAGTGATTAATCTCGTCAGGTCCTGACAGTAATTGATATTATAATTGTACCACTTTAAAAAAAAAATTATCTTCTTTTAAATAAAGAAAAAAAAATCTGATATTGAATGGGTTAGGAGTCTCCCAAGACCTACTATGTAACACCCTAAATTCGAAACTTATGAAATAGAATAATATTTATTCAAAATCTACAAACAATTTAGAAACTTATATATTTATAAAGATTAAATGTTCCAACGAAATAAATTATTGAGTAATAATTCAACATAAACTTCAAAATAAAATATTATGGGTCTAGCACTTAGAAATAGAGCCCAATCGAATATAATAATTACAATTAAAGCTGCAATAAATAAAATAAGCTATGGTATTCCGATTGAATATAAAAGGATAAGAATAAAAGATGTAATGAACCACTCCTTTACTAATTTCTCATCTCTCGTACTAGTTTTACTCTTTAAAAATAGTGATGACGGTGGTGAACCGTCAACTTATTAAGAATAAATCAAACTTGAGTTTAGAAACAGTATGACAAAATATTTTTTAATAAACTTTTAAAAAGCTTAGCTTTTCAATAATGGTTCCACTCATTTAAGATTTTTCATATTTGAAGATAAACCGTAAATATAGCATAAAAAATTTTAAGTATTTTAAAGCACAATTAAAAAATTATTTCAGAATATCAACAGACAAAGATAGACTTAAATTATGTAGTAATCAGGGTGATCCGACAAGACATAATAGAATAGACATAAAACCATATGGATATGTAAGTGCGCACACGATAATTTAGACATATCATATATAAGGTCTATTAACATAACCTTTTCCAAATTAAACTAAAACAAATTTCATAATAAACATTTCTTAAAAGGGCTTATCTTAAGGAGCTATGTTTGGAAAAAAAAAAACTTCATAATTTAGTAGTATGAAAACAAAATAAATAAATACAACTCCACCTCTTTATCTTCATCAAAACTCATCTTTATCATCCATCAAAACTATAAAATAATAACAATTTTTTTTAGAAAATCAACAAATAAAAATAACTTCAACTCTTCATATTCATCACCATCAAAATTACAAAATATTTTATTTTTACAAAATCAACTCCACCTCTTAATATTTACCAAAAACTCATCTTCATCACTAACAAAATTAAAAACATTTTTTTTTACAAAATCCACAAATAAAAACAACTCCACCTCTTTATCTTCGTTACCTACCAAAAGTATAAAATAAAAATACGCTTTTTTTTTACAAAATTAAAAAATAAATACAACTCTACATCTCCATCATCATCAAAGAATTCATCTTCATCGCTTATCAAAATTCTAAAATAAATTTTTTTTTTTACGAAATCAACAATAAAAACAATTCCATCGCTAGTGGAGGACCTATTCCTCCGTTCTTACACAAGGAGCAAGATCGCTCCAATTGGAGTAGCGACCAGATGGAGCAATCTAGAGTCTCTAGATCTTTATATTGCTCCATCTCTTTCTCCTTCCTTTTTCTTTTCCATACATCTCCCTCATTCATTTAATGGAGGATATTTGCATTTTCTTTAGTTTTAATTATTTATTGTTTAACTAATCAAATGTTAAATGGATGATTTTTCCCTTACATTTTAACTTTAAGAGGGCAAATAATAGTAAGGGAGATTCTTGCATTTTTAAACAAAATGTCCATATAATTGCAATTAGATCAAAGTTTGTGAGAATTTATGCAATTTGCCTTTCTTACGGACAAAAATGCCTTTAAATAAGTTGTAGCATATAATATTCAAATTGGAAGGTTTTTTTTTTTTTAACCAATAAAATAGAAAAATAGAGAGAGAAAGTGATAGAAAAAATAGATAAGATATATCTCAAGATAGAGAGAGAAAGGTACATAGAGAAAAAGAGAAGGAAAATTATAGATAAAATTGGACAAGCGAGAAAGTTAAAAGTTAAAAGAGAAAGAATTGAAAGAGAGAACAAATTATTGAGAATTGGAAGAGAAAGTAGGTGAAGAACAAAACTCAATTTCTATTTGTAATAATTTTACAATTTTATATGTTAAATTTTATATTCTAATTATAAATAAATTTTACGCATTAATTATAAATAAAATTTTATACCTTAATTATAAATAAAATTTTATATATTAACTATTAACGAAATTTTATATGCCAACTATAAATAAAATTTTAAACACGAATGTGTTATAAAATCCCCTACAATTTGAGGGATCTCCAGCCTCCTCATCTAATTTTATTTTTTGTTAAAATTTTCTGTAGTTTCAATAAATATCCAAAAAATTTCTACAATTAGTATTCCGTTAATAAATCATTAAATATTTAAAATTAAATAAATAAAATTACTAAAAATTTAATATTAAAAATTATTTACCAAAATATTAAACTAAAATAATTAAAAAAAAAGTAAAAAGTAAAAATAAAAACCTCTTTCTTAGTTTCTTCTCCCCCCCTTTCTCTGCTCTCTCTGCTACAAATATCTAATCCAATATACCAGTTAACTAGTACCATTCACCGCATACATTCTCTAACAGATATTTTTGGCGGGTAATTATATCATAATACATATCAACCAAACACATTTCAAATGCTAGCAGCAGGCAATCAGATAATATGATGCTCTCTCCATCGATGCTTCCAGTTTCAGCTTCAACTACCACTCTCCATGTCCTTCCCTTCTCAGACCCTCCATACAAGCTCCTTCAAAACCACCCATCACTCTCTCTCCTCTCTAAATGCAGAAACATACAAAGTCTCAAACAAGTCCACGCCCAAATCATCAAGACCGGCCTCCATCATACCCACTTCGCTCTTAGTAAGCTCATTGAATTTTCCGCTGTTTCTCCTTTCGGTGATCTTTCTTATGCACTTTTACTATTTGAAACAATTCAGCAACCCAATCAAGTTATTTGGAACACTATTATTAGGGGCTACTCGTTGAGCTCCTCACCAATTTTGGCTGTAGCCTTTTATATTCGCATGATTTTATCCGGAGTTTTGCCGAATTCTTATACATTTCCTTTTATCTTGAAATCTTGCGCCAAAATCGCGGGTACCCGTGAAGGGAAACAGATTCATGCCCATATTTTGAAATTAGGGCTTGAGTCTGATGCATTTGTACATACTTCACTTATTAACATGTATGCACAAAATGGTGATTTAGACAGTGCAAGATTAGTTTTCGACAAAAGTAGTCTCCGTGATGCAGTTTCATACACGGCATTGATCTCCGGATATGCTTCTAAGGGTTGTTTAGATGATGCTAAGCAGCTTTTTGATGAAATGCCTGTGAGGGATGTGGTTTCTTGGAATGCTATGATTGCTGGCTATGCTCAACATGGTCGATATCATGAGGCATTGGCGTTCTTTCAAGAGATTCGTAATGAAAATATTATGCCTAATGAGAGTACAATGGTTACTGTCCTTTCAGCTTGTGCTCGTTTGGGTTCCCTTGAATTGGGCAATCGGGTTCATTCTTGGATTGAAGAACATAAACTTGGTAATAATCTCCATCTAGTTAATGCACTTATCGATATGTACTCAAAGTGTGGTGATTTAGACAAGGCTCGTGCTTTGTTCGAGAGTATAGAGCAAAGAGATATTATATCGTGGAATGTTATGATTGGTGGTTATACTCATATGAGCTACTATAAAGAAGCCTTAATGCTATTTCAGCAAATGCTGCGATCAAATGTAGAGCCTAGCGATGTCACATTTTTAAGTATACTTCCTGCTTGTGCTTACTTAGGTGCTCTTGATCTTGGTAAATGGATTCATGTTTATATTGACAAGAACTTCCAAAAGCTAAACAATGTCTCCCTTTGGACTAGTCTTGTTGACATGTACGCTAAATGTGGAAATATAGAGGCAGCACAACAAGTTTTTAATGCTATGGATTCTAAAAACGTAGCTTCTTGGAATGCGATGATATCTGGGTTGGCCATGCATGGAAATGCAAATAAGGCTCTCAAACTTTTCTCAAGAATGATCAGTGAAGGATTCAAACCGGATGATATCACATTTGTTGGTGTCCTATCTGCTTGTAACCATGCTGGTTTGCTAGATCTTGGACGCCAATATTTTAGCTCAATGATCGAAGATTACAAAATTTCACCAAAATTGCAACACTATGGATGCATGATAGATCTTCTAGGCAGAACTGGATTGTTTGATGAAGCAGAGGCTCTGATGAAGACTATGGAAATGAAGCCAGATGGAGCAATTTGGACTTCTTTGCTTGGGGCTTGCCGGGATCATGGACGTGTGGAGCTTGGCGAATCTGTTGCCAAGCATCTTTTTGAATTGGAGCCAGAAAACCCAGGTGCTTATGTGCTATTATCAAACATCTATGCCGGAGCTGGTATGTGGGATGATGTAGCCAGAATAAGAACAAGACTGAATGACAAGGGAATGAAGAAAGTTCCTGGTTGTACCTCCATAGAAGTGGATAGTGTAGTTCATGAGTTTCTTGTTGGTGACAAAGTACATCCCCAGAGCAAGGAAATATATACGATGTTGGATGAAATAGATACACTTTTGGAGAAGTATGGGTTTGTGCCTGATACATCTGAGGTTCTTTATGACATGGATGAAGAGTGGAAAGAGGGGGCACTGAGTTATCACAGTGAGAAGTTGGCAATTGCTTTTGGTTTGATTAGTACAAAGCCAGGGACAACAATTAGAATTGTCAAGAATCTTCGTGTATGTGGGAATTGTCATTCTGCAACAAAGCTGATATCTAAGATCTTCAACAGGGAAATAATTGCCAGAGATAGAAATCGTTTCCATCATTTCAAGAATGGTTCTTGTTCATGCAATGACTACTGGTGAAACTCTTGGATCTTGAACTGTATACTATTTAGGAATTATGATGATTTTTATAAGATGGTTAGCCATTATGTTTCCACCTAACATTGTCTCTTGAAGATTGAATCTGATTGCGAAACAGATATGAAAACCGATCTTTATTCATCTACAGATGATGGATACATCTTAAAGAAGTTGCTTTTTATAATACGATGATCATCAACTACAACAAAACCCAATCATATTAGCAAGTAAAGTTCATGCTTCAGTGTTAGACAAGTGGTTGAAGGAGTTTTTTCGCGCGGTGGCCAGAACAGTCTTGTCAGCGACTATGAAGTATGCTGCTCCCGCTACTGCAAATTGAATAAAATTTCCATTAACAAACGGAAAAAAAGAGTGAAAAGAAATACGACGAGGAGGGCGATGGTGATTAAACCTGTGGAAATGATGAGAGCTTGGGCGGTGTGATTGAGATTAGCTCTTGCCCAAGGCAGCATCCTCACACTAGCCAGCTGCATATAAATCAAATTTACTCAATCTAAAATAACTTCATTTTTAATTAGTTTTAAGAAGCCATGAGGTTGAAGACTTACAGTCGGAATAGCAGTGGCAATGGTAGCAACAACAGCTGCCTTTGCTCCCGCAACTACACCCTCTGTTTGAGTAATTCATGCAAATTGATAAATAAAAATCCAAATCAATATTGGCTCAAAAACTCATCATGGGGGTGTTAGTGGTCCCCTGGCATCAAATAAAAAAGGCAGCTTTTTTGGCATGGAGAGTAGCTATTATGTGCCAAATCTTTATCAAATAATTAACCAGGATTCTCTAATCACTATGTTATCAAGGAACCTAAACATGATATCTCATGATGAAAAGCAAAAAAATCAGAGAATTTGCCAAAAATGATACATACCCTGAGAGCAACGCTTAGCCATGGCCAGCTTGTGATCAAGAGAAGCCAAGTTAGACCTCTCAAGAGGAGACTGAGCCACATTTTTTGCCATTGTGACAAAGTGTTAATTTTGAAGAAATACGAATGAGAAGATGTTAGTGGATCAAAATGAATGAGATTAGTGAAAGCTTTGAATGAAGAGAGTGTGGGTTTTGATGGATATTTATAGGTAATTTGGTGAGAGAGACAGCCCACATGATGCAGAGTTTGATGGTTTCATTTCAATACCAAGGGTCAGGAGAATAACATGTTTTCACTTTCACCTGGATTTCTACAGTAGTCACATGTTCCCAGGTTTTTCAAAGAAAATTTTCACTGTATTACTATTACTTTATGCATATGTAAGGATAAGTTGGTGAATTACTACCTGCTCCCTCACCTGGATTTTAAAAATGTAAAATGTGTTTTAAGTACATTAATTGTATAAGGATTCAAAATTTAATTAAATAAATTATATCTATTTTTTTAATGAACAAATAATACTGCATCTACATGAGATTTGTTGAGTTACTCTTAGAATTAAAGTTTGCAGAAACTTACACTGAACTCCACTGTCGTTAATTTTAACCAGTAAAAAATAGGCTCTATCTATAGTGGATCTATAGATGGATCTCTCGCTTTTTTTTTTTTTAATGTTCAAATTTGATGTTAGGAGAGTTCAGTATGAGTTTTTATAAACTTTAATTTTGAGTGTAATTTAACAAAGTTCTGGTAAGCTCAGTGTTATTTGTTCTTTTTTCAATTATTAACAATATTTAATACCATAATTAAAAACATATAATCTCCATAAAAGTCCCTCCCTTCAACCGTTGGTTATGTTCCGAATAAGTCAGGTGTGGATTTGCTATGAATACTTTTTGACAATTTTTTTTTTTTTTTTTTTTTGGTTTCCTATGAGGTATCTGATCAGTTTGCGCGTGTCACGACTAATTCTCATTTCGAGTTTTAAGCCTCGCCCTAAGTACAAGATACTTCTAGTGGAATTCGAACTCCTTCTTTACGAGTAAAACTCACTCACTTAGAGTTCAGTTAGCCAATTGAGCCATAATTTGTGATTTTTTTTTATTTGACAATTTTCACTAAATATCAAGAGTTGATGACCTCATACGTAATTATGCATAAAAAAAAAAAACTAGGGGTATCGAAATCTGCTCACTTTACCCACTCGTGCTTTTCACCTACACAGAAATCAATAAAAGTGGTTTTTTCCTTTTTTGATCTCGAGTGAGGGAGAGATATTAGTAGAAGCCACCGGTTTGATGCAAAGCTGCCTTAAAACCGTGGGTTGCCATTGATGGGCACATGCACTGTCCATGAGATTCAAACACGTGTCTCGATTCAAGGGCTGCAATCCTGGGTTGTAGTACAGTAGAGACAGTGGTAAGCTGGGAAATATTTTGATGGGTTTGATGGGTTGTTGTGGAGTGGGTAGTAAGTGGGTGACACATTTTTTATTCACTTTCAAAAGTATCTTGTCCATGTCAAATTATTTTTAACATCGAAGAGTTTTATGCAGTTTTGTGGGAAATATTTTGGGCTATAGAGAAAGAAAAGTTAGTTTATTGGTTCATGTATTCAACAACTTTGATGTCATAATTAAGTTTAATATTTTACTCTACAACTAGCTTAATATTATAAATCCAATCTAATAAATGAGCGGTTCAATTGAAATTTCGGTAACAAGATGAGATTAATTATTTACAATTCACACTTACACTAGTTAAAATTATAAAATCTCAATCATGTATTCCTTTTCAAATCTCGAATTAATTATAATTATTTAAAATAAATAAATAAAGTTACGGTTTTAATTTAGACCTTTAGGCTTTTACCTACCCACTTTAATTTTTTTTTTTTAGTATAGCAATAATCTGATAAGCTTTTAGTTGAACTGTATGGAAAAACTTAAAGGGAAAGTTACATAGATATATATATGGCAACTTCAATAAAACAGCTTGACATGTGTTATAATATTTAATATTTTATTACTATTTTTATTATACTATTTATGGTAAGTGAGATAAATCATATTTAATATTAATCCATTAACTAATTACTGTATTATTAGTTGTGATTGAGATGTAATTAGAAATTTGCAATATGAAATAATTCCTCTCATAACCTTTCCAAGAATGTATGTCCGCTTTCTTTCTTCTTTATTATAAAGGTTAATTACACAAAACCCCTAAATTTAAAAAAACAATTATATGCATATATAATTTTTCTTTTAGTTACATAAATATTTTAGTGACTACCATTGAGTAAAGACTGACTCACGATTGACTTAATAAATTAAGAATAAAAATAGCATTTTACAGAGCAATATAATTAAAATAATAGAAAATTAAAAAATAATTCTAGATATTTTAATAACTATAAACTCAACCTAAATAGTTTATGAATAGTACCAAAAAAATTTAAATTTTCATTAAAATAAAAAGAGCAGGGAGGTCTGCTATTTTCTTTTTCTTTTTTAAAAATTTTAAAAAAATTTGGATGCCTTTTGGTATTTAGAAAAATATTTAGGATGAAATTTCTATTTTCTAAAATAGAAAGTTCATGTCATATTCTTACTATATAAATTTAGAACATTTTTATCTTTTCTATAACGATTAGTCAACTGCTAATCAATATTCATTAAGGAGTGTTTGTGTAATTAAAGAAAAAGTTAAATATACATATAATTTTAACTAAAATCAGGATTATTTGTACATTTAACCCTTATTATAATAAAAGTGGAACAAATATTTTAACATCACCTTTTTGAGTGGTTGTAGTAAAATTTTAATTTTTTAAATTTAACTATGTGTGCTTACCGGTACAACTATTCAACGTGTTTTGGTGTTAAAAATTACTTCTCCAATTTAATAATATTTCAGTTTTGAGTCACTAGCTGCATGGTAAACGATATATTTTTTTTAAAAAAAAAAACTATGTGTGTAGTTTATTAATTAGGTATGCTGATTATATTTTTATGTGGCAATATATATTATAAGGGTAATTGCAACAACTCCCCGAATATATAGGTATAATTGCATAAAAATTTGAGAATAATTGATAATTACAATAACTCTCTTTTGACCGGTGGACTAATCGTTGACCACAGTTAGTCACTAACGATCAAAAGGGTAAAATCATCATTTTAGAAAAAAAAAATTTAAAAAAATCTAGAAAAATAAGAAGAGGAGGAGGCGGAAGAATAAAAACAAAAAAAAAAACTGGAAAAAAAAAAGAAGAGAAGAAGAAAAGGAGGAGGAGGAGGATGAGGAAGAAGAAAGAAGAGGGAGAATAAAAATAAAAAAAAATCTGGAAAAAAAAAGAGAAGAAGAAAAAGAAGAAGAAAGAAGATAAACAATAAAAATAAAAAAAATCTGAAAAAAAGAAAAGAAAAAGAGAGGAAAATCCGAAAAAAAAAAAAAAGAAGAAGAAGAAAGAAGAGAAAGAAAAAAAAAATAAAAGAAGAAAAAGAATTCAAAAAAAAAATTTGGAAGAAGAAGAATAAAAAAGAAGAAGAAGAAGAAGAGGAAGATAGAGGAAGAATAAAAAGAAGAAGGTGGAGGAAAAGAGAAAAAAAATGATGAAGAAAGAAATTGAAAAAAGAAAAAAAATTGGAAGAATAAGTAAATCTGTGAACAAAAAAATTAAAAAAAAATTTGATTTTTTTTTTTTTTTTGTAATGGACCAGATAATCTGGTCCATTGGATGAAGATATTTTTATCTCATCTAATGGACCAGATCTTATCTGATCCATTTTTTAAATTTTTTTCTAAAATGACTATTTTACCCCTTTGACCGTTAGTGACTAACTTTGGTCAACCGTTAGTCAACCGGTCAAAGGGGAGTTATTGTTATTATCAATTATTCTCAATTTTTATACAATTATTCCTATATATACGGGGAGTTATTGCAATTACCCCTATATTATAGTGATCAAAATTAGTCAGGCCCAAAGCCAAATCAAATCAAGGATAAGACCCAAAGCCATGTAGACATACTCCAAATATACAACCCAAGCCCAAAAGAATGGCTAACCTACACGTCGACCACATGACATGTGGATTGTGTCGAACGACTCTATTACCTACATGTCAAACCATCCATTGGCTTCTAGCTTGACTCCATGAAATCTCAAACTACACATTGCTCGACACGGTGATCTAGGTCGAGAAACATTCCCCACCCCTTCGGGTTGGAGCCCGCCAAAGGCAACCTTAATGTCATCTGACATACCCTCACGTCGAGCGAAGCGTCAAGCTACCCAATGATACATAGCCTCCCAACCGTCGTGGCAACCAGATCCATATCCAATCGGTTAACCCATCGACCTGAACCGTAACCATCAGAACTTAAATTTAAAGTCTGATGGACTAAGTCAATGAGGCAATCAACCATCCTTAATTTGGGCCGAGAAACGCGAAACATGATCCCCCCAGTCCCTATAAAGGGAAGGCCTTTACTCACAGTGAGAGTTCACTCGATCATATTCAAAAAAAGGCAATTAACAAGTTCTCAGATCTCAAGCGATTCCTGAGAATCCATTCTCAAACTAATTCCGGCCAAACTCCGATCATCCGCCATTACCTCCCTAATTCGATCAGGGTCCCCCATCAGTACTACGCGACCTACGTCGGCTATAAGTTGAACTCATGAAGTATATCTATCCCTTCTGTTCTACGTCCATCACTAATTTCATTATGGTTTACTGACTTGACTATCGGAGTGTCTTTGGCCAGCACCACTCCGGTGTCGAACTCACTATCTTAAAGGTGTAAGTGTGAAAGATAAATCACTAGACCAACCTTATATTGTTAGATCTAATTGAATCTTTTGAATATATCAAATTGTGCATGTTATGTAATAATTGAATATATATATATTAGCATAAACTTAAATAATAGAAGAGAGAACGATTACATCTTCAGAGAGATAGAGATTCTTTTATTTTTCAAGTCTTCTCCTCTCAAGTCACAAATACAACATGCAAAGGATCTTTTTATAATCTCTCAATTGAATTACAAAATACCAGTTACAAATTGAAAGGAAAATCATCATATTTAGATAATAATAATAAACTGGATCACTAAATTTGGAAGCTAATGGAGATAATAGGGAGATGGAGAGTTTACAAGTTTTACATCTCTTGTGCTTATAAATGGAATGAGATTTTAGGTGTCAATGTATGAAATGGTATTATAATCTTAAAATTAAAAATAAAAACTAGAACGAAAAGGAAACAATATTGACAAAGAGGTTTTTTGACACAGTGCAAGAAAATTCATTTCCGCACATCCATTTGTAGTAAAGTAGTTAGTACACCTTCCCTCTACTTCAGTGGTGAGGGTTCAATTCACACCATGCACATACCAACATGTGTAGGTAGTTTTCTCCCTTTATTATGGGAGTAGATGTCTCCCATTATGAGAGTAGATTTCTGGACCGTGCATTTAGTGATTAATTTCGACAGATTCCCAATAATTATTAATATTGTACTTATACCCTTTTTAGAAAAAAAGAAAAAAGAAAATCCATTTTCTATTACAAGCCATTTATCATGGGCTTGAGCGGTTCGTCTTAGGAAAACAGTATTTTCCCCATCAATGGTTAAAAGCTCATGGTTGTTTTGGCCACTACAGGTACTTTATAAAGAGTTTTTATATGCCTGTGATTGATACGTAATAGTTACCATGAGCAAATAGAGGCTTATAAAATATTAACTACAGTTATTGTCGGTGATTTATATTTATATTCACTGTGGATAACTTTCGTTGTAACAATAATTATATTGGTGGAGTGGAAATAGGTTTATTCCCTCTAATTTACTCAAAAAAAATAAACTAAAAGCTAAAATTAAAAGTTACAAAGTTGCTCCAAAATAAGTGTTGAGCTTTATTTTGTTAGGGAATTTATATACGAAGCTAATAAAAAATGAAATGAATTCTACATTGAAAAATTATAAAATAATAGAATGGTATATTATCATGGGATACCACAATTTTTTTTTTTAAGGAGAAAAAAGTCACAAATTTATTGAAATGGCAGAAATATGATTACAAAATACTGCGAACATCTTCAACAACGAAGCTCGAAATACTGGGAAGAAAATCTTCCATCCAAACAACAGGATAATCAAAAGCAAAAAAAGTTTTAGCTAAACAATGTGCTACTCTATTAGCACTTCTAGAAACATAACATTAGAATTAGAACATACTAGTTTCTTGAGTTGGGATACCACAATTTAATAGACTAGTGTTTTGAGTTGTAAAGTTATTTACAAAATATATATACATATATATACCACTTCTTATAAAAATATCATCAAGCATCGAGTATGCAAACTTAACATATTTTTCCTCTTCATTTTTATAGATTCAACCGTTTTTTTATTTATTTATTAATGTTTCCATACAAAGGGTGTAGATATGCCACTTAAAAAAAAAAAACTTATTTACACACTCATTTTTTTAATTAAAATTTTATAATATACAAAAATATCTTTATATAAAATTATAAATAACTATAATATAATTTATACCCACTTGTGCTAATTAACAAATTGAAATCTCCTTCTAAAAGTTGATAAAAGCTCACCTCCTTGGCGAGATATTCATTTTTCTTCACTTGAATTATCCTATTGCCATACTAGTTATTAAAGTCTAAGTTGCATAGATTTAAAGAAACCCTATACAAATATATCTTTCTCTAACCATATATAACAAAAATTCTATTTAATTATGATTCATCAAAAAGCTTTTAATTTCATAAAACCTTTTTGGTTGGTGTCTCTGAGGACAGAAGGGCCTGATGGAGAGAATGGTTGGTGGTAACAGTGGCGAAGAGAGAGAGAGAGAGAGTGGTGGAGAATTTGGTTTTGGTGAAGAAGTAAGTGAATTGATAATAGAAATTTTGTTAGAAGAACAAATCTATGAAATCTTAAAAGAAACTAAGGAGAGCAGCTAAATTTTACAAGAAGAAATTGCAGAAGAATCAACGTGTTAATACAATGACAAAATTTTAAAAGTAGATAGGGTGTATAAACAAAAAATATTTAAATTTACTAATAATTTGGGTGTACCAATCAATCTTTTGGATGGCTATCAGCACAATACAAATTGGGTGTGGTATTAATATATCTTGTATTTTAGATTCTTTATTATATGTAATAAATCAAATTTTGTTACTTGCTTTTGTTTTTTTATACATTATAGTTGCATTTTTAGATACTTTCATATGTAGACGGAAGAAGCTATTTGTACTCCATCTTTAAGCGATAATGAGAATATATATTTTATTATACCATTAAAAATATATATTTTAATACTAATTTAAAAATTAACTAATTAATCATTTCTTAATTAAATTTATTTTAACTTAAATAATTTTTATTTTTATTAAAATTGAATTTAAATAATAATTAATAATTTTTATTTTTATTATTTTTATTTTTCTTAAAATTGAATTTAAAATTAACTAATTAATTTTACATATTTTATTTAAGTTAAATCATTTCTTAATTAAATTTATTTTAATTTAAATTATTTTATTTTATTTAAAAATTAATTGATATATCAATTTTACATTGTCTTAAACATTACACACAATTATTTTGCGTCCAATCCAATATAACACCGAACAATGAACAATACTTAATAGTCCATCATTTTTGTATTCCTTTTAATTTTTTTAATATTAATTAATATAATATATTTTATTTATAATTAATTTTAAAATATTTAATTTAATTTATATTTATTTTAAATAATTTTAATTCAATAATATAATATTTAAAAATAATTTTATTTTTTATAAAATTAATTTAATCAAATTTGATTTTATCCAATCTCATTCTACACCAAACAAGGGACAATACTATTTTTAATCTTATTCGTCCTATACCAAACACATCATAGTACTAATTAGTCCAATTCAATCCTATCATATCTCATAAAAATAGTCAAATCCAATCTCGTGCACCAAACGCACCCTTACGGGTCAGAGAACTACCGGGACCAACGACCCAGACAACTACTCTCAACAACGAGAGGGTTTTACTCCCAATATGGAGAGATGTCTACCCACACAATTGTGTTTTTATGAGCAATGATGAGAATAAATATTTATATGCTACACAAGGTGTTGAACCTTAGTGGGTTGGAGAAGTTTGAGGCTTCCAACCATTAAGGAAAGAGACCTTATATGATTTCGAAGGAGCCAAATTTCGGTCAATAATAGTTGTTTTTCTGACAGAAAATATTATGATATCAAAAAAGGGTGAAAATGGTGTAATATAATTTACTATACAAAAATGTCCTCACAAATAATGTAAAAATTTGTGGTACAGTTTGTATTATATATATATATATATATATATATATATATATATATATATATGCTAAACATGCATTTTATTCAAATGATTATTATATGGATGATTTATATCCATCTAAGAAACAATAAGAATTTTAATATGATTATATTCCAACATTTTCGAGTGAGAATTGTATATCAACCTCAATAAACTAATTAGATGTTTTAAAATAAACAAAATTAAAGGATCTACAACAAGCAATACCAGTTTTGAATAAATTATTTATCACATGTGGAGCTCTTAACAACTAACATATATATTTAACTCAAGCAGAGCATGATTTAGATAATATATTAACGACGGGCATAATTAAGTCGTTTTAAATAAGACAACCGCCTCATGATTCATGTGTGGGGTAATTACATAATTTAATACATGGATTGCGTGAATGAGTTATTTTCTGTATATAGCAACTTAATAGATAGTGAACACTATATCCGTATTGGATACGCGTTTACAAGGGTCATTGCTCATTGTAAAAGGAGGGTTTTTCTTGTAGTGACATTCTATGAATTATTCATATTGTAAAATCAAATTAAATTTAGTAGATACTACTTGAACTAAAGTGATCAAATTCATGACTGAGTTCTATCTCTTGAAGTATATAATATAAAAACACTCAAACAAAATTTCACCTTTCCCCAAAATTTAATTTGTTAACTTGTTTCTCTATTTTTTTTTTGGGTGGTGTTTTGTTAGCTTTATGTAAAAGGATTAGTATACTCACATTCAGCATATAGTACTCCAATGTGGGACATTCTCAAACTGATCAATGAGCGCACTTTGTAACCAAACTACATCGGTCGTCGGTATAATTTTATAGAATTTGAATACTAATTTTATGACCGACTTTGTTAGTATCTGTTTTTTTTAGGGCTAATTGCAATAAGGTGCCCTGACGTTTGACTATATTGCAATAAAATCGTGAGTTTAGCCTTAATTGCATGTTAATACCCTTAACTAACTGATTAATTGCATGTTAGTACTTTTGACCAAGTTGACTGGTATGTTGACTTTGACTTTTTTGGTAAAAGGACAAAATTGCCCCTGGTTAAAAAAAAATTAAATAAAAAATTAAAAAAATTTAAAAATTAAATTTTTAAAAATAAATCTCCACCGTCCATCAATACATTTTAAAAAAAAAAATTAAAATTATATAATTAAAAATAATTAAAACAAATATTTTATATTAAAAAATTTTGGTGTTCTTGGTGGAGATCCAGATTGGATCTCCACCAAGAACACCAAGAACAAACAAGAACACAAAAAAAAAAAAAAAAAAAATTCGAAAACTCGATCTGCTCATCAACGGAGCAGATCTGCTCCCGTTGATGGAGCATCTGCTCCGTCGCCGATGGAGCGCTGCTCCATCGGCGACATCTGGGTTCGAAGGCTAACCCAGTTGCTGGGTTCTCCAAAGGCGAACCCAGATCCTGGGTTCGCCTCGAACCCAGAAATTGGGTTCGACTTCGAACCCGAAATCTGGGTTCGAAGGCGAACCCAGCAACTGGGTTCGAAGGCGAACCCAGCAACTGGGTTCGCCTTCGAACCCAGCTGTCGCCGATAGAGCAGCGCTCCATTGGCGACGGAGCAGATGCTCCATCAACGGGAGCAGATCTGCTCCGTTGATGGAGCAGATCGAGTTTTGGAAATTTTTTTTTTTTTTTTGTGTTTTGTTTGTCTTGGTGTTCTTGGTGGAGATCCAGATTGGATCTCCACCGTCCATCAATGTTGATGGACGGTGGAGATCCAATCTGGATCTCCACCAAGAACACTAATTTTTTTTTTAATATAAAATATTTTTTTATATTTTTTTAATTATTTGGTTTTAAATTTTTATTTTTTATTTTAAATATATCTCCACCGTCCATCAAGATTGATGGACGGTGGAGATCCATTTTTAAAATTTTTAATTTTTTCAATTTTTTTAAATTTTTATTTAAATTTTTTTTTTAACCAGGGGTAATTTTGTCTTTTTACCAAAAGTCAAAGTCAATATACCGGTCAATTTGGTCAAAGGTACTAACATGCAATTAAGGCTAAACTCACGATTTTATGCAATATAGCCAACGTCAGGGTACTTTATTGCAATTAGCCCTTTTTTTATATATAACAATTAAAAAAGAAATAAAATAATGTTTATTTTTTAAAGATATCATTACATATATATAGTTATATATTTCTTAAAAGAATCACATGTTAATGTAATAATAGTAAAATTTACAGAGTTTTTTTTTTAAAAAAAAAAACTGACATCTGAAGGGTCGGAGGATTACCGGTACCAATCGAAATTAAATCACGGGGGAGAGGTCTACCCATACAATTGCGGTATTATAAGCAATGGTGGAAAAATAATAATTTACAATACATCACCGAGGTTTGAACTTTGGTGGCTTGGAGATTTTTGAAGCCTCCAATTATCAAGACAATTACCTTGTGTGATATGTAAAATTACACAGCTGTTAGTAGTAGATGAAATTAATACAGAGTTAATATGACATGTGAAGTTGAACTCTATATACAGGACAGTGATAATTAAAAAATCTTTATAAGTTGATGCAAGTTTTATGAATTACTTGATAGGTGTTTTACATTGAGTTGCGAGACCTTAGCAAAACCTCGTTCCTTTTTCATCGTTTTCTGTGTTTTACATCTTCCAAGTTCCAACAAATTCTCTGTATAACATAAAATAAATTAAATATTTGATTTCTTAGTTTATATATATATATATATAATATAATGTGATTATATTGCATCGTAACATATTAGATACCCTGTCACTTTCTCCATGCAAGAGAAGCATATGGGGAAGAAGCCCGCGTGCTACTGCAAGCTGACGCCTGAGGGTCCTAGTCAAAAAACTCCATCAATGATTTGCACATTTTCTAACCCATTTCAGCCTATATAGACCTTTTCTATCCGTTGACTGATTGCCTTCAAACTTTGACCAAAACCTTTATATAAATAAATAATACACAACAATCACATCTCATTACAAAAAAAAAAAAAACTATAATTTTCTCGATCGATATTGTATAATATGGTGTTTATACTTTGAGCATGTAGAGAGATACTATTTGATCAGATTTATATGTATTCTATTTCTGACTTGAAGATTTACTTATTGATGCCTTCAAAATGAAAATAGATTAGTTTTTATTGTATTTATTTTGCTCTATATATCTAATTTTGTATGATAATGTCCTCAATGTTTTGGTAATGATATGAATCAACCATATACTATAATTAATAATCATGCATCCCATTCTTTTCAAAGCGGTCCCCAAATAATATCCATTTTTTTCTTATTCTCAAGTCATCATATCAATCCGCACCGCACAATTTTCAAAAGCTAGCTCTGTATAGTGCTACTGAAACTCATTCTAGATCAAACTTTAAATTTAGATCTCTTATTGGTTTGAAATTTTTAACCCAATAATAATATTAAAATGTGTGATGGGTTGTTAACAAACAAAAGATAAATTGTAATAGTCAATCAATAATCTTGCTGTATTTTAAAACTTGAGAAAAAATTCAACTGAGTAAAGAGTTTGACAAACTTTTATTTTTCTAAACAAGTTTGGTAATTTTTGACACTGAACAAGTATAAAGTGATTTTAAATAGATTAAATTAAATGTATTATGTTTGGATAGACAAAAAAGAAGGCTAGTTAGAACATTTTTAGGCATAATTTATAAATACAAAATAATTTAATTGAAGTTATAAATTTTGACATGATTGATTAATTGAGTGAATTAAGTTTTTTTTTTGTTAGCAAGGTACAATTATAATATTAACAATTGTCGGAATTTGTCGAGATCGATTACTAAATACACGTCTCAGATATGTATTTTTATAACGGAATATCTATTCTCATAATAAGGAGATCAAATTACCCATATATACTGATAAATGGGTATGATAAAATTTAAACGCTCAATTTGGAGGCAAGCGAATTGAGTTTCGAAGTAAGACAAACAGAAAAAGGATAATATGAATTACTAGTTTACCATCTCTGCTTCTAGTGTCACGGAAAGTATGATAGCGTGACAAAGAAAGATAATTAAAAATCTTTACTTTATTACTAGAAATGTTTAAAAGAAAACAGAAAAAGAGGAAGGAAAGATGAATTGATTTGTCTTGTTTCTTATTTCTTGGATGGGTGAAAGAACATGGGAAAGTGTGGGTATGTGAAAAAGTAGAGAAACTGATACAAAAAGCCATAATGGCTTCTCTTTTAATTTTATTAATTTTACCATCATCAGGACAACCATTATTGTCCTCACATGATCAATTCATGGACTTCTCATGAGAATCACATTGGAACAATTATGGGATACCTCTACTTTTACACGTAAGCACAATTACTAATTACTATTACTTACCATTATTTAAATAATATCCAAACAATCATTAACAAATATATATACATATAGTAAACAACAGAAGGATAACAAACAAATTAGTCTTACATTAATTAATCATCTAATCTCACTTCCATTACAGTAAAAACAGAAGAAAACAGTTTTTTTTTTTTTGTTTTCTTGGTAGTTTGTCATACAACATGATGTTTGGTTTCTGTTTTCTCTATCTAATTTAGAGATTTTAGAGTTAGAAGTAGTCAAAATGATGAGGAATCTGATAGGGTGCGTCTCTCTCTTGCTTGCTCAACTTGGGTACATAAGCTTTGCTCGTAATCTTGCAAAGATTATCATTAGGTACATGTGGTGGTTTAATTGACCTGATTAAAGCCCAATTAACACCTTTGAAGAAGTCATGCCTCTTGATCTCAACAGAACCCTTTAAACTTCCAATTCTTTTCTTTGGATTCTTCATCAAAAGCCTGCTTATAAGATCTTGTACTTTGACCATATCTTCAAAATCCGTGCTTCTGCTTAAACCAATTCTTGGAAAGGTTAAGGGCTGTTTAAGGATGTTGATGAGAGTTTTCTCATTGTTTTCACCTTTGAAGGGTGTTCTTCCGTAAATCATTTCGTACAAAAACACCCCTAAAGTCCACCAATCCACTGCACTTCCATGGCCTTGCCCTGAGATCACCTCCGGAGCCAAGTACTCGTGCGTACCCACAAAGGACTTGGACCGAGCATTGATCGGCTCAGCCACCAGTTCCGGGTCAAGCTCTTCACTATTATGATCAGCTTGTTCCGTGATTGTTGTTGTGACAATATCTCTACCCTTCTTTTTTCTGATGGAGGATGAGAAACATGATAGAACTGGCTGCATTGGTGTAGCACATGAAGGGATTGAACATCTCTCGTACTTTTCAATGGTCTCTGAGTTGAGTTTAGGCCTCAAAATCTTTGGAACAACGTCGCATTTGAGAGAAAGGTCGAAATCAGAAAGCATTATATGGCCGTCTTCTCTAACCAGCACATTTTCTGGCTTCAGGTCTCTGTAAACGATACCCATCATGTGGAGATACTCTAGAGCTAAGAGCGTCTCAGCAGCGTAAAACCTGTTCATGCATATTCATATAAACTTTAGTTATAAAAAATCATTAAAGTTAACAACTCATGAAGAACCCTAATGTCAAACAAACTTACTTAGCAGAAGAGATGGTAAAGCGCTTCCCTGGCTGGCGTTGCCGAGCAGCATACAAGTCTCCACCTGGACAGAACTCCATAACCAAACATGAGTAATGAGAAGCCTCAAACTCAGCATACAAAGTTGGCAAAAAAGGGTGATCAAGCATAGTTAGAATCTCCTTCTCCATATCAGCTCTATGTAGCTTCTTCCTTATAGCAAGTGCTTCTCTGTCTACCACTTTCATGGCATAAAAGCACTGTGGAAGTCCCACTACAGGGTTCCTTATCTGGCAGAGATAAACATTCCCTAAATCACCACTACCAAGGCGGCGAAGGAGCCTGAAATGGTCGAGCCCAACTCGACCTTGTGCTCTCCTAAGCCTCTTCATGGCTTCCCATGCTGCTTGGTTGGCCTTGTGCGGCTTCTGAGAGTTGTAAAGAGACCCTTCAGCTGATGAGGAGCAAAAGGAGATGGAGCTACGGCGGCTGCCGAAGCTGAGGTTGCTCATGAAGCTACGGCTCGAGTCCGGCACTGTGATAGAGGAGGAGCTGCTGTCATAGTCGGATTCATCTCTAGTCATGGTTTTGGTTGGTGTTGCCATTGTTGTAGGTTGAGCATATAGTGAGGGAAGAGAGAGTTTCTGTTTAGCTTTCTTTGCAGGCTTTTTTTATATATAGAGATCGAAGGGACTTTGTGGGTTTTAGCGCATATTAATTTATGTAATGGGAAGCAGGAAAAGTTACAAAGTATTACTTTTTGTCTAATACAAATAGTCACTTTAATTAACAAAAGTCCCTAAGTTTTACATGTCTATCAAAATGCCACTATTTTCACCAATTATTACACCACTGCCATTATTACTTTAGATTATTAACCATCTCATCATATACATCTGTAATGATAATAAATTAATTGAATCGATCGCAATTATGGTGCACAAATTAAGCATAAATTGAAGTAAAAGTCTTGTGGTTCACTTTTTTTTAAATATATATATATATATATATATATATATATATTATGTGGTTCAACCAATTAATAACTGGGGATCTAGCAAAAGAGTATTTGAAATAATTAATACAATCTTTTAGGCATGGTAAATCAACTGCACAGCCACTAGACTTTGTTCTGTCAGAAAAGTGGGTTCCAGATAGGAATGTTCATGCATGTAATTAACTGGTATAATGTAGCGAAAGAAAAAAAAATTTTCTTTTTTGAGGAATATTCATCTTATCTTTCAGAAAATTTACATTCATAATATTTATTGCATGACAAAAAAATTATTATAATTTCTTTTTTTCTGATGCGAACTCACTTTTCTTTTCTATGCATATCAAGTTGGGTGGCAGTTTGGTTATTATGGTAAAAGATATGTGGTATTGTGAAGCCCGATGGTCAAAAGCACTTGTTCTTTTCTGCTAAAAAGCTTCTACTACACCGATTGTCACGATACTTTTCCAAAGCAGCCATGTATTATATATTAACAACTACTATTAAAAAAATAGGCAAAGCAATTATAACTAGATTTGCATAATGAAAACATTACACCAAAACGAGAGCTCTTGTCTACATTTCTCGATTCTTGACGGCCAATCCATTTGAACGGTAGTTATAGCTCTGACGTGGTGCTGGAGAGTACACGAAGAACCCGTGCCCTAATATTCATTTCCACCTCAACCATAAACATATAGATGTGAAAATCAAATCAGCTGTATCTTTATGATGTTGGTGTCATGCATGTGAACTCATGTAGAGCTGTGATATTATGCATACTACCTGTGGCCACTTTTTTATTTTGTTGACAATTAACAGCTTATTATTACATTAATTTATTTGAGCCCTTTTTCTCCTAATTACACTAATCTTTCTCAGTTAAACATTTTTATTAACATATTAATTTACTGGTTGGGTGCGATATTATTACCTATAAAATTGATTTCTACACCTATTTAACATTTAAAATTTATATAATAAATATTATTAATAAGGGTAGAACCAATTAATTAAAACAAATAAACTCTCTAACCTAGTAGATAAGTCATCTCTCCTGTCTAGGGATGTCGATTCTACCCGCGGTTGCGGATGTGGATATCTACAAGCACTCACCCGTTATGAATAGCTATTTGGGTACGCGGACGGGTATTGACTCATACTCGCTGCATATATGGGTAGGGTATCGATATTAATTTGATATCCATACTCTATCCCCATATCCACTAAAATTAAATATAATAATATATTTTAAAAAAATAACTCTAAACTGCAAAGTTGTTGAGTTAAAGTAAAAAGGTTCCAAAAATAAAATGAATATGTTGTTGTTTTATTACACAATTCCTGTAACACCCAAGTCCCAAGCTATCAAACAACATATTGTTGCAGTAACCGTAGACAACAATGTAACTAGACCTTGAGAGTATATAGATGGCTACATTATAAATCGAAAAATAAATGAAGTTGGAATTTAATTGATTCTTATAATTACATATTTAATTGGTTCTTTGTTGTGCTCTCTTGTTCTATTTCTCTTTTAGCTTTTACATTTTATGTGGTCGTATATTTATATTATGTGCAATTTTAGAATTTTATTTGAATATTTTTGTTTGTTTTTTAATTTTAATTTGTATTAGTTTGTAGAAGTTTATTTAGATTTTAATAAGTATTGTTGTGAACTTGAAAGTTTATTTTGATACACACAAGATCCCTTGCCTTAAAATTCTTCAAGCCATCAAGGTTCAAATCCTTGTGTAGTCATGTAAATATATATTTCCACCATTGTCCATAAAAACGCAATTGTGTGGGTAGACCCCTTCCGTTGTTGGGAGTAGTTGTCCGGACCGTTGGTCCCTGTAATTATCGTCTCCTGTTGCTGTAAGTAGTTATCCGGATTGTACCGTTAAAAAAAAAGGTTTATTTTGATATTTAAATTTTAATTTGTATCGTGATCAACTTGAAGTCAAACTTCTCATAGATTTGTTTGGTCATATAAAGAATAAGTTTAAATTGCTTATTAATTTTTTATTTATCATTTTTTTTTATAATTTTACGCTCATAAACAATACCCAACCCATTGTCATCCAATCGGCCAATCCTCTCTTATTTCCTAGTTTTGTTGTTAATAGCTGGAACTAATTTGAATCGACGAAATGCACCTGCGGTATTGCAGTAGTAGGACGCCAAATACATTGTGTTATAAAATTGTCAATTTATTAAATGTGATAGTGAACTAAAACATTTTGTTTGTTTCTTCTATTTATAAAAAAAAATCATATTTAATGAAATTCCATCTTTGGCTACATATACGGTGGTGGGATCCAATGTAGAAGGCTTCCTTTCTCTGAATAATTTGTAAAATTAGAGTTAGGATATTAATAGCATCTCCATAATAATATTATGGTTTTGGATAAAAATATGGTTGAATTGCACTCAAGTACTCTAACTTTTATTATAATTGCATATTTATTTTCAATTTTATCATAATTGTACTTGAATACCCTACTTTCCGTTGACCACCGTTAAAGTGACGGTTGACCAAACGGATTATGGTAAAATAACGAGACTGCTCCTGTAAAGGAAAAAACAAAAAAAAAATTGAAAACTCAGATGATCTGGGTTCGAACACGAATCATAATTTTTTTAAATTTTTTTAATATATTATTTTATTTAAAAATATGGTTATTTTTTTAAAATTAATTAAAATATGACGTGGCATATTCTTATTGGTTGGATAATTTTTTAAATTTTTTTAAAAATGAAGTTAAACATAAAAGACCAATTTTTCCCTGAACCGTTTGGTCAACCGTCACTTTAACGGTGGTCAACGGAAAGTAGGGTATTCGAGTGCAATTATGACAAAACTGACATTAAACGTGTAATTATGATAAAAGTCAGAGTACTTGAGTGTAATTCACCCTAAAAAATTTGTACAGGGTGGATAGATAATAAAATAAAAAAATATTCTCAAATATAATTACGCTAATTAAATATGGAGCTGATGTGATCAATTTTTTTTGTAGAGATTATGGAGCTCTTTTAGAAATTATAGTCGGCATTTTTACTATTTCCTACTGCCCTTCTTGTGATTGGTCATAAAGTGAACCTATAAAAATAATTTAATGATAAAATAAAATAGGAAGGAGAGTGAGACGTGTGTTTTATTGTGATTGGACATAAAGTGGATCCATATTTTTTTTAAATAATTACATTGAAAATAAAAGTATTTAATTTTTTTTTTATCAAAGTGGACCCATATTTAATTGAAAATATGATTTGTTCATAATGAGAGAGTTAAAAATGTATGATAGCATATGGATATGCTCTTAAGTTTAACAAAAATGTGAATAAAGCTGAGATAGCGATATCTTATAGAATATAGACTTATAATTTGCTTTCACTTTTAAACCATTTAAAAAATTAAATATTTAATTTCATCAAATAAAAAATATATACTATTTATAATTTAAGTGGTATCCACTTTATTTTTCAAGTTTTCTCTATCTTTAAACCGTTCGATGTAAAAAAAAAATAATTAAATATTTAAGTTTAACAAAAGTTTTTAACCAAACTTTGCAGATAGATTCGGTTCATTTGAAATGAAATAACATGGGTGTACGAAGAAAATTTTTGTAAATAAATAAATTTACTTTTATATTTAATTGGATGCTTCTAGTACAGATAGATTTCAATATATAATTTACATTGTTTTTTATTATGTTGAAGCACAATATAATTAATTTTTTCTTATATCACTTTTAAGTTCATAGTCTCTTATATTTTGTTTCCTTGATGCAACGTTAATTTTGCATTATTTGAAAATCTATGCAAAACTATGGAGTAATTAAGGCATAATGTTCCCCACTCTTTTCTTTTAAGATCAGACAAAGAATTTTGCTCTATCAACCACATTTTATGATGACAATCCAGTGGGTGTGGTGGGTCCATAACCAATCACAAATATTTTTTATCATCATTGATGATCATAAAAACCATCAATGAAATGAATCCCAATTCCCAATAGAAAACCAAACGCAATTGTTAGTTATAATATTTTTCATATATATTTATTAACAAAACCGAAAATAAAAGAGTAATAATAGCAAAAAAAGGATGTTACTTGATTGAAGCAGTAGGTAGTGGGGAAGATATATGATACAAAAAATCTCTTCCCCATTTTGATGGGATTTGATTTGGACTATTTGAAACCTCTCTGAGATTTTCTCTTTGTAATATTTTTTTAAAATTAAAATAATTTAAAATTTATCCTTGTCTTCCTTTGCTTTCATTGTTCCACTTTTCTCTGCAAGATCTCTTATCGTTTACACTTTTGGTTACGTTTCCAGGCAGCATATTTTGTTGTATTGCAGACTAGCAAATGTATAGGAACACTCAAACCTCCATCACTTGCCGTCTTGCCCCATACATTCTTCTCCCCCACACCATTTTCAATCTGAAGAAAAATCCATCAACCTTTTCTTCTTCTATTTATATATATATATATATATATATATATATATATATATATATATTTTTCAAGTCAAACAAATTCCCTCACCACAACAACAATCCCAATTACTTTGCTCAATTATCAACGATAAATGCACGCATGTAGTTTGTTGACTCGTGAAATATAACTCTTTTTAGGCCAAATATAATGGAAGAATTCATAAAGTTATATTAGGGTTGTGGATTTTAATAAAATTAGAGGACAGAACTGCTAAAAATAACAAAAAAAAAAAACAATATTCAGATTTTTTTTTAGCCAAACTTTTAAACTTGATTATTATAACTGTTAGTATACAGCTTTAGTTTAGTATTAGCCCATTGGGCTTAGTCCATGTATTAGCTCATTGGGCTTAGTCCATTTCTGTACATTGCCTATATGAGGCCACCTCTATTGTACATTATTCACACAATCAATATACACAATTTATATTGTTAACATAGTATCAGAGCTTTTTCTCTGATTTTTTGGTTCTTGTGGATATTTCCGGCGTTTTTCCGCTGCCCTCGTCTTCATCCAGTTGTCACTGTCAGAAGCGAGTTACCACCGTTATCCACAGTCCCGCAACTCCCGGATCTCATCGACTCTCGGCATCACTGTCCTTAGTGCTGCACCGCTGTCACTGATTTTTTCAGTTCACCACCCCCGCCATTTGGACCGTCTCCTTCTTCCGGCTCCATTGCCACCCCCTCACCTGATCTATGGCATGCTCGTCTTGGTCTTCCATTCTTATCTCGTCTTCAGTTGTTAGCTTCTCAAGGTTATTTAGGTTCAATTCAGTTTCAAAAATTTGATTGTCCTTCCTGTCATTTTGGTAAGCAAACAAAATTGCCCTTTAGTAATAGTGTCTCATTTTCTTCGGCATCTTTTGATCTTATACATTCTGATATATGGGGTCCTGCACCTGTTCCTACTGAGGGGGGATCTAGATATTTTGTCATATTTGTGGATGATTTTTCTCGATATACTTGGATTTATCTGCTTCATCATAGGTCTGAACTTGTGTCCATTTACCAAACATTTAATAAAATGATTCAAACACAGTTCAATCGCACCGTCAAAATCTTTCGATCAGATAATGCTCAAGAATATAATGATAAATCTTTCCTATCCTTTTTAGACAGTCATGGGACCCTTACTCAGTGATCCTGTCCTTACACCTCTCAACAAAATGGTCGTGCAGAACGAAAACATCGTCACGTTCTTGATGTTGTCCGCACTAAGCACATTGAGATCGACTGCCATATCACTCGTCAGCATCTCAAGAAAGGCATTCTAAAGTTGTTCTCCATTTCCTCTGCTGACCAGCCTGCTGATACTTTCACCAAGTCTCACCCGCCTGGTCGTCTTCGAGATCTTATATCCAAACTCCAGTTGGCTTCCTCATTGCCACCTCGAGTTTGAGGGGGATGTTAGTATATAGCTTTAGTTTAGTATTAGCCCATTGGGCTTAGTCCATGTATTAGCCCATTGGGCTTAGTTCATTTCCTGTACATTGCCTATATAAAGCCACCTCTATTATACATTATTCATACAATCAATATACACAATTTATATTGTTAACAATAACCAAAAACGTTTTTATAATTGCAAGAAATAGTAATAAAAAGAAGCCGCCCCTTGACCTTGACAAAGTCTAGGTTCGCGAATCTATCACATAAAACTACTGTTATAGATCTATTTTATGCTATGGATATTCATGATAGTTTTCGGTGTTACATGTCTAATTTTTCGTAATACAATTTCAGTAATTTCCTGTAATATATGTCTAGTTTTTTGTGATACATGTTTAGTACTAGTTTCCATGTTCCTTTTTTTTTCTTTTTTTTTTCTTCTACATTTTCAGTATTTTTGTAATACATCGTAGGGGTAATTACGATGGGTTATTTGTGTACTTTGAACTTCTAAAAAAAAAAAAGTGAAGGAAGAAAACCACTAAAAATCGACACGAAGACTGCAAAATTCGCTGTGTGTAGAATTCAGTGAGCAAAAGATGGCCAACCTGACAACCCCACGACAAAGACGAATATATATATAAACCCAAAGGTGATTTTGGAAACATTAAAAGCATAAATCTCAGTGAAAGTGGACCAAATTCAAAATGGATATGGATGCATATACTGAGGAACTGCTTCTCTGTTCTTTTTATACGAGTATTGTCACAGACATATTATCATGGGCAGCTCCAACTCGTGGGGTCCGATAAATTTATTTTGTTTTTATCCTCTACGTCTCGCTTTTATTTTTCTAATTAATTTATATTTATATCATCCATGTGCTCATATTTAACAATATCAACATTTAATAATTAAATATGAAATGTGTTTAGTTTTGTATTAAACTTTTTTTTAATGAAAATTCATAATTTTTAAATGTGCTCATATAATTGATGTAATATTGAATTGTCATGTAACAATAAATCGGTGTAAAATTACGCTGACATGTAAGAGTGGATTGGTGTAAAATTGAACTAATTAATTTAGTGTAAAATTGAATTAGTACATAACACTAAACTGATATATAACATTTATTTGGTATAAAGTTAAACTGGAATATAATGTGAAACTGGTGTAAAATTGAATTGATGTATAAAATTGAATTTTTCTTTTTTTTAAAAAAAGTGAGATTTCACATGTCAATTTAAATTTATATCAGTTGTATATTACTTGCCAGTTTAATTTTATACTGGTATATAACATTAAACTGATATGTAATATTAATTTTTTTTAAAAAAAAAAAAAAAAAAAGGAGGTCTGCTCACAGAACTCCATTGTTGGAGGTCTGTTAACAAACAATTTTTAAATTAGTGTTTGGTGTTTCATGACATCTTCCCAAACTAGAGAAGAGGATATCAAGAAGAAAATATCTCCAAAGAAAATTGGTAAAAATTTGTTCGCCAAAGTGAGTATTAATGGCACTACATGTTCTCGCAATAGAAGTACATTTTCTTTTCAAATTAATGATTTAAGGTAATACGGTTATTTTAACCATTTTTAATTATAAATCTACTATTTTAACAATTATATAATTATTATATTAAACATATATATATATATATATATTTTAAAATCTCATAAGCAGTTTAAACTTATTTATGTATATATTGCTCCACTATTTATGCGCCATTTAGTAAAGTAGACGTTTCGTACAAGTGTTAAAATGATTATTTTGAAACTGAAAATGATAGTATTCCTATTGGGTAGAAAATGACAAAATCGTTCTTGATCCAATCCAAGCTTGATAGAAGTCAGGCCCTTTTGGGTCGATGGAGCTGACCATTTGAACTGGACAGGATTCAATCGAATTTGTATATCGAATAAAATTATTAGTTGAGGTAGAATGGGCTAATGACGAGCCCATATAGGTCGACTCATATGATCCATATATTGATATTGTTTCTTTTAAAAAAATAAACTTATAAAATTATTCATTAAGATACATTCACTCGTAGTAAAATGATTAGTACATAACCAATCATGTGTTGGTGTGAGTGGTTTGGCACTCTCATTCCTTAAGCAAGGTCACGGGTTCAACCCCTCTTGTGAACAGAGTTGCATATATTGGGAGCACTTTACCCCTTAGTGAGCCGACTCGGTGTGAGTTCGAATTAGTTGGGGTGTGGACAGGGCTGATTGCACCGTATGGTGGATCCGCCCCACCCGAAAATCGGATGGTTTAAACAAAAAAAAAAAGTGGTTAGTGCACCCCTCTTCCACCTCAGTGGTAAGGGGTTTGATTCCCACTATGCACATTTATCAGTATGTGTGGGTAGTTTTCTTCCCTTATTGTGGGAGTAGATGTCTTCCGTTATGGGAGTAGATTTTCGGGCCACGCGTTTGGTGATTAATCTCGGCAGATCCCGGCAGTTATTAATATTGTAATTGTACCCCTTAAAAAAAAAAAACTATTCATTGAGGTCAAATTTGTTCATGACAAATCTGTTGGTAGATCTAAATTTGGAAAAATTGAGTTTGTACTAACATGTTTTTCTTAAAGAGGAATATTGTGATTTATGTTATGTAAAATAACATAAATTTAAATTTCAAAAATATATAAAAACAATTATAATACACTTTTATCTTTTGTTAATAATCTCTAAAGTCAGGATATTCGCTCAACAAGACTTTGAAAAAAAAACTTGTGTAGAATGGACGCATGCCTTCACCTATAACATAATATGTGGTATGAACAACTAATGACGGTTATTGTGTCCATGTCACATGAGAACTTGACATGCTATTAGTAGGCGTGAGTTTTTCTATAAGATTTAGACACGAGTTTCATATAATTTTTATTACGAAAATGAGTTTCTTATTTTGATGGACTTCAGTGTGTTACGTAAATAAATCCTTTTGGCTATCGCTTGTGGGCTAAGTGCAAGTAATATAAGAAAATAACCTGTAAGTTTCTCAAACTACCATTAATAATTGTGTGACTGAAATATAAGAAAATAACTTGCAAGTAATGGCAGACTCATGGATTTTAGCACACTGGTTTTAATTAGAATCGTAATGTAGGGACTGTTAGAGTTAATAGAACTGATTACAATCATCATCAACCAGATTCAACTCTTTCCATTTTTCTCTCTCGATTGTTCTAGGGTTCTTTCGTTTTTATCAATTTTTGGTATCAATCTTTCAGGGACCAAAGGAGTTAACATACATGTTAAATTCATTTAGACAAGTGACACTTGTTTCAAAATTTTCCTATCTCATAAAGAAATCAGAGTCAAGTGGCATTACATCAAATTTGGAAAATGTGGAAAATGTGATAAGTCGTAGCATCAATGGTAGTTATGCACTCGGGACCATTTTCAGGGTAGCTGGGGGAACTCTCGTTATAATGAAATAATACTAGCAATTCATTTTTATGGATACTTTTTTTTGTACCCAACATGAAATTTGTGGGGTTAGATTGGACCTTATTGAATTTGGATCACTTGAGTCAACCGTTGAATAAATGAGTAGTGTTCCACCTGAGTTCCTTTTAAACTCATTAACCCATTTAACAGGATTATTTTTGATGGAAAATTATATTATATTAACTTTTAATGATAATTTATTTTAAATTTATTTTAGATAGAGATTATATTATAGTTGATTATTTTATTTATTAATGAGCTTCTTGTTGTAAAAAAAAGTTTCGTGAATTAAAAGTATGTAACTAAGTTACAAATGTTTTAATTATTCAAAAATAATTAAATAGGTAAATTGATAAAACCTATAAATTAAGAGGTTAATTGGGTCATATTGGGTAATCAGTTAATTCACTGGATGGCATTTGAGTTTTAACTTGTAATACGATAAATTTAAAGGGTTGTATTAAGATATACCTAAAAATAAACGAATTATATTTAAATTTTTACAAGTAAGATAAGATAACTCGAATTACCAACCCTTTTTTTTTCTTCTGCAAGTATACATAGACATGACACAAATTTGGCCACCATATTCATTGGTGGATAGGTTGTCGAAGTTATCTCCAAAGTGGAAAAAGGTTTCACCTTTTAGGTTCCAGAGAATTTGATTTGAGACTTTAAGGTTATGTTTGGTGCGCGAGATTGAATTAAATTATTTTTATAAAATAGGATTGGATTAAATTAGTACTGTGCAGTTAACATTTGGTACATTAAAGATTGGACTACAAATAATATTGTCTCTTATTTGGTATTGTATGAGATTGAACAAAAAATAATTTTTTAATGTAAAATTGATCAAAATAATATTATATTTAATTAATTTTTAAATAAAATAAATTCTTTAAATTCAATTTTAATAAAAATAAAATTATTTAAATTAAATTTCAATAAAAATGAAATCATTTAATATTAGATTAAATTTTGTTAAAAATTTCTTTAAATTAAAATTAAAATTATAGAATAAAATATTTTTAAAATATATTTTGAAGTTTTAATTTAAAAAAAGGAAGGAATAAAGTTGTCCCCCCTGTTGTTGCAGGACTTAACAGTCCCGCCACAACATAATTATGTGTGATGGGGGATTGGCTTTTAACTAATCATGTTTCACACACAAACGGAAGATTGAACTAAAATTAGTCCAATCCTCCCTTTATTCAATACAACAAACGCACCACAAAATAATACTTATAAGAAACTAGTCGTTTCATATATTTTCTCACCTCATCTTTTGTTTCTAAACTCTAAATTATCCTATAATATAGATTGTACATATAATACGTGTCCGATATATGAATTATGTATATCAATCATAAAGCATTAAGCATTGAGTTAATTAATAAATGTTCTAACATTACATATTAAGAATTTCAAAAATAATTAAAAATTATATTTCTCCTTTCATGAATCCAATAATCCAATGGACAATTTTTTGTTCCTATTACATGTATGTCTCATCTCTCACAATAAAGCTCTCTTTTATATATCTATACATATGTGACGAAACGATAGCCATACCCTTGTCGAATCCGCTACAAAGAATTGCTTAAATTCTTTTACTAATAATAATAATAAAAGCTGGTATCTTAAACTGAAATAATAAGTATATCTTTATAATAAACTAAACCTAAAAAAATAAAAACACCCGAAACAAGTTTGAAAAGAATATGAAAAAAAATCCCTAAAATAAAAAGAAAATAAATCCTACTAAAATAGAATTCTCTGAAATTATCTTACATCAAATTCAACCCCTTGTAACAAAGAAATCCGTCCTCGAGTTTGATATGGTATTGTTTGGCAGCAGGGGTGGATGTGTATGGAGGGCAATCGGACATTTTTTATTTGAAGAACTGGTTTAGGATGTTGTCTCACTGGCTTCGGACCATGAGTCATCTCAGATGCTCCTCTACACCCATAATCAACTACTATATTGCCATTAGTTGTTAACACCCTCATAAATAATTAGAGAACTTCTACCATCTATGTGTGCAGTTCATTCAATTATGGACGATTTATATATATATATATATACCATCTCTTATTCTATGTTGAGAATCATATTCAGATTTATAAAAAGTGTGAAGACATTTTTCAATAGCCCAAAGTAAGGGTGGGCAGTGGCCCGAAAAGTTTGGGCTGAACATAGTATTGGGCTGACCCAATAGGAATAGTATGGGTGAACAGTCAACAGTGTTGGGCTAAATCAAGAATAGTATTGGGCTGACCCAATGGGAACAGTGAACAGTACCTGATTGTGGGCGCCGCATGTGAACAGTGAATGGCGGGCGTGAATAGTCTATTCTCTTCTCCTTAAAGCCTCTTGTGAGGTTGTTTTCTCCTAATGCTATTAGAGAGAGATTGTAATTATTTTGGTCTAGTAAAGTCGTTCTATCTTTACCTGTGGATGTTTCTCTAGAATTAATTGGGGGTTTTACCACGTAAATATCGTGTGTCCAGTTCTTCTCCATTTTTCTCAAATATCTACTTTAGTTGCGGTATATTGCTTCCACATACAGGATCCTAACAGTGGTATCAGAGCACTGGCTGAGATCCTAACAGTGGTATCTGAGCCTCAGGTTGTATTCCGAGTTGCTAAGGTGTCAAATTCTCTAGGAAATTCTTAGTATGCTCTGTGGTTGCAGCATTGTCTGATCTTCCACATCAGAAAAGAATTGTTTTTGAGTTTACTGACTAAGGAGCTTCCGGTAAGATTCGTCGTTTTTGAAAATAAGTGTGGTGGTATGGAAAGTGCATGTTTAGGTAAGGTTCTGGCTAATAAAAGACTTGGTACTTAAAAGTGTCTGTTATGACCCACCTCTCTTTCCTAGGAACTTACTTGGTGCATTGTTCATAACTACGGTCACTATTCTAGTATATGGGTACTATATGGTGATATAATGTGAGTCGGTCCAAGTGAGAAGCAGGTCATCACCAACATGATGGCAACAAAGTTCCAAATTGAGAAGTTCGACAGAAGCATTTCACGTTGTGGAAGAAGAGGAAGATAAGGGCAATACTAATGAAAGATAATTGCCCGGTAGCAATTGAAGATAGACCAAAAGCGATTACTGATGATGGAAGGTAATGCAGTTGCTAATCTGCATTTGGCACTTGCTAATATAGTACTAGTAAGTATAACAGAGAAGAAGACGGTAAAGGAGATATGGGATACTCTGATAAAGTAATATGAGGCCAAGTCACTATACAATAAAATCTTCTTGAAAAAGGACTCTATATTCTTTAAATGGCAGAATCTTTAACGATAACTGACCATATCAACACCTTGAAAATGAGCGTGAGGAACTTCTACTTCAGAGTCTACCAGATTTGTATGATCAACTCATCATCAAGTCTTGTGGAGTATATAGTCTTTAATGATATTACAGCCGCTGTATTAAATGAAGGAAGCATGCGCAAAAACAAGGAAGACAAATTCACAAGTCCACAATTGGCAAAAACATTAACGATGATGAGAGGAATGTCAACGGAACATGGCCCCAGTGGGAGTTGTAATCATAGTAGGTCAAAATCAAGAAGTAAGAAGAGTATCAAATGCTACAATTGTGGCAAAGCGGGCATGCCATATTAGAGTGTTGGCACAAGAAGAAGAGTGGGATAACGGAGCTCCAGAGTTATCAAGCTCTTAAGGGTGTAGCACCTCAGATGATGGTGAAGTTTTAAACAGCGAGGACACTACTTTTAGTGAAGGCAGAGAACGGTTTGCTGATGTTTGGCGTCTAGATTTAGCAAATTAGCCATATATCGGAACAAGGTTTGAAGATTCTCTCCGATTGAAATCTGCTTATTGGGCTCAAATCAGCAAATCTATTCTTATGCGAGCATTGTGTTACAAGCAAGCAGTATAAATTGAAGTTCAGCAGCAATACTGCTAGAAGATAATACATTAGAGACTTGATTCATTATGATGTCTGGGAATCACCGGATATATCCCTAGGAGGAGCAAGGCACATGGTGATCTTCATTGATGATTACTCCAGGAGATGCTGGGTGTACCCGATCAAGAAAACGTCAGATGTATGTGTAGTGTTTAAAGCCTTTTAAAGTGTTTCTTAAGATATGCTGACGGTGTAAAGGGGTATCGTTTGTGGGACCCCACTGCCCACAAAGTCATAGTCAACATGGATGTTATCTTTGTAGAAAATTAAATACAGAAGAAATGAGGCAATGGCACTTTAAAAGGAAATTCAGAGACTACAATAGCTCAGGAGGAAAATTCAGAAAAAGAAGATTCAGATTCTTCTGAAGCAGCATCAGCGCACGAGGCACAAGTACTAGTTGAGTCCGAGGCCTTAGAAATTTTGGGGGTCAACTCGAGAGAGGAAAGCACCGATATAGCACTCGGAGTATGTTACAGAGAGCAATATTGTATACTGTAAGGATGAAGAGCTATTAACTCTCAATGAAGCAATGAGTAGCCCAGATGTATCCTTATGGATGACAGCAATGCATGAAGAAAGCTCTCATAAGAACACGACATGGAAACTTGTACCACTACCACATGGAAGAAAAGCTATTGGCAACAAATGGGTCTATAAGATCACAAGAGATATCAATGATCAAGTGGAGCGGTTCGTATAAGACTGGTGGTGAAAGGATATGCTCAGAAAGAATATATTGACTTCAATGAGATATTATCCCCTGTGATTCGACTTACAACAGTCAGAGTAGTCCTAGCTATGTGTGCTGTATTTGATCTACATTTAGAGCAGTTAGATGTGAAAATTGTGTTTCTTCATGGACAAGTTGAAAAAAAATTTATATGCTCCAACCAAAAGGTTTTTTGCTGAAAAAAGGCAAGGAGAACTTGGTTTGCAGGTGTACCAAATCTCTGTACGGTTTAAAATAGGCACCGAGGTATTCATACAAGAGATTTGATTCCTCATTATAAGCCTTGAGTACAACAGACTCAGTTCAGATCATTATACTTATTACAAGAGGTTTGGTGATAATGGTGATTTCATTGTAATGCTGTTGTACGTGGACGACATGTTGGTAACAGGCCCTAACAAAGATCGAGTCCGAGAATTAAAGGCACAGTTGGCTATGAAGTTTGATATGAAGGATTTATGACCAACAAACAAGATTCTAAGGATGCAAATTCAACGAGACAGAAATAATATGAAGGTTTGGTTTTCCGAGAAGAACTATCTCAAGAAAATCTTACGCCGTTTCAATATGCAAAGATTGTAAGCCAATTTTTACCCATCTTCCTATTAATTTCAAGTTATCCTCAAGTATGAGTCCTAGCAATGAAGCAGAGATGATGGAGATGTCTCGATTATCGTATGCATTAGTAGTGGGAAGTTTAATGTTCGTTATGATATGTATAAGACCGAACATTGCACAAGCAGTGTGAGTAGTTAGTCGGTACATGGCGAATCCTGATAAAGAGAATTGGAATAGTGTGAAGAGGATTATAAGTGTAACATCCCGGATTTCGGGTAATGAATTTTTGATATATGTGAAATATGTGAAAATAAATTTTACTATTTGAGGGGGTGTAAATGTAATTAAATGTTTATTTTATGATTTCCAGCGGACCGGATTGAATAGTGAAAAAATGAAAAATTGGAAAACTGAACCAGAGAGCATCGCGACCTGGTCACCACGACCACAGGTCGCGATGGCTCGCTCGCGGTGAAAAACGCAATTTTGGGCAGTGAGCATCGCGACCAGTCACCGCGACCACAGGTCGCGATGGCTTGCTCGCGATGAAAATGGCAAAACCTGGCAGTGAGCATCGCGACCAGCCACCGCGACCACAGGTCGCGATGGACTGCTCGCGATGAAATTGTCAAAAACAGGCAGAGAGCAACGCGACCACCCGCGTGACCAAGGCGCGCTCGCGAGGAAGGCGGTGCGCGCACTCCAGTGAGCATCGGGACCTGGTGCCGCGACCACAGGTCGCGACGGCCGTCGCGGTAGCGAAAAAAATATAAAAAAAAGAAGAAGTTTCTCGCAGAAGCGAGAAAACAGAATAGCAAGAGAAAGAGAGAGAAAGAGCCGAGAAAAAGAGAGAAAAGGAGAGAAAAGAGAGGAGAGAAAGAAGAAGAAAAAAGAAGAAGAGGAAAAAGAAGAAGGAAAGAGAAGAGAAAGAAAGGTGTAGGTGAAGAGAAAAGGAAAGGAAAGGAAAAAGAGATCGTGGAACCGCGATTTCTCGAACGAAAAACGGTACCGAGGTTGGTGTACTTTTGTTTTCGGAATCTTTACGAAAAATATTTCGTTATCGTTTACGTATTGTTTTTGTTTCCGTTTCTTATTTTCGTTTCGATTTCGATTTCGTTAAATGTTTCGATTTCGATTTCGTTAGATGTTTTCGATTTCGATTTTCGATGTGTAAAAATTGATGATTGATATACTTATGGTTAATTTCGGAAAGATTTTATACTAGATCGTATTTGTTTGTGGTTCGAATGTTTCGATTTCGTATTAAATAGTTGATTTCGATATTTATATGATTATTGTTGATGCGTTTGAAGAATATCGTGTAAAATTTTAGATTGACTGAGTAAATATTGATTTGTAACTGATTGTGAAAATCGTTTATCGAAACGGCCCTAGGATACGTAGACATAGAAATGGATATAGGAGGTTGGTATACCAGCTGGGTTTTACTGAGCAGTACTGCGCCGATACTGATTGATTGATATTGATGATACTGATGTACCTCCTTTTGGATTCGTCCAGAGGCTGGGAGATACGTACCTCCTCAGGATTCGTCCTGGGGGTTGGGAGTTAATGTACCTTCCCAAGGATTCGTTCCTGGGATAGGGAGCTATGTACCTCTCTAGGTTCCGTACCCACGGTCCTAGAGTTGGGAGACACGTACCTCCTCAGAATTCGTTCTGGGGGTTGGGAGCTTGACCCATATTCCAGTCCGAGTATGTTTAGTATTCTAGTGGGCCAGTAATGATTTGAATTGAAACTGAACTGAATGATTTGATGGATCGAATTCATATATTGGTTTCATTATTAATTTAATTGTTTTGAGAGTGATTTAGAAATGAAAATCATATTGTGGTTTATTGCTTCTTTAAAGAACAATTATATTGTGAGTTATTTAATTGAGTTTTTAGTACACCCACTAAGCTTTATGCTTAGCGCGTTAGTTTTGTGTCTAACGCGTAGGTACCAGGAATCCGGAGGAAGCTAAAGACTGAAGGAAGAGCAAGTTGCAGACCGAGTCACAGAGATTGTACAGTTGGGTAGCTATATTTTTGTTATGTGTATATATATTCTGAAAGCATGCATATACAGGGAATTTGTAAATACGTTTTGTAAAATGTTTTGTAATTAACTAGTTTATGACTTCTGTATTTTATTATCAAAATGATTGTAAATGTTTAAGTTCGATTTATTTTATTTTATAAACTGTTTTGATAAGTCGCACTAAACGGCAGAGTGCGCAACTGTTTGAAACTGTATAGAAGTGTTGTTGAGAATTGTTTTGGAATTGTTTTGTGTAAAAGCAGGGTTTTGGAAAGTCCGAAAAACAAACAGTACTCTGCCGGATTTTCGTAAAAAGTTTGTATTGAATGGGCTCACTCGAAAACGATTTTTAAACTATAATTTATATGGTTTTCTGTTTACAAAATGAATTTTTAAAAGTTCTGAAAGTCCGAGTAGCGCTACCCGGGTCGGTCCGGCCGGATCGGGTCGGGGGGGTGCTACAATAAGATACATCAGAGGAACCTCAGATGTTGCATTATGTTGTGGAGGATCAGAATTTACTATCACAGGCTATGAAGAGTCAGATTTTGCAGAAGATCTCGATGAAAGAAATTCACTACAGGTTATGTGCAGGAGGAGCTGTGAGCTGGATTTTCAAATTACAAACTGTGGTGGCCTTATCTACAACAGAAACCGAGTATATGGCAGCTACACAAGCTTGTAAATAAGCAATTTGGATGAAGAGGTTAAAGGAGGAGCTTGGGCACAAACAAGAGAAAATTCCTCTATTTTGTGACAGTCGAAGTGCCTTGCATATCACAAGGATTCCAATCTTTTCATTCCAGGACAAAGCACGTAGGAATTTGAGAAGTAGTGGAAGACAAAAGTATGGATATGCAAAAGATTCACACCAAGGAGAACCTAACAAATGCAACGACCAAATTAATCAATACTGACAAATTTATATGGTGTAGATCCTTAATCGGCATAGCAGAAACATTAGTAGCATGCATGAGTATGAGCAAAGATTAGAAATAGATAGATGGACCATAAAAAATGATTTCAAGTGGGAGAATGTAAAAAGTGTGAAGACATTTTTCAATAGCCCAAAGTAAAGGTGGGCAGTGGCCCGGATAGTTTGGGCTGAACACAATATTGGGCTGGCCCAATAGGAATAGTACGGGTGAACAATTCAATAGTGTTGGGCTAACCTAAGAATAGTATTGGGTTGACCCAATGGGAACAGTGAACAGTACCGGATTATGGGCGCCACCCGTGAACAGTGAATGCGGAGTGAATAATGACGTAAGCAGTGACGTCAACAATGACAGTGACGCCAACAATGTTGAACAGTGCCGTGAACAGTACCGTACACGTGAGCAATGCCCGGTGAACAGTACCAAAATTTTCTTATAAATACCCCCTTCATTCATTTGTTAAACCATCCCAAAAATGTAGTTTCTTCTCTTCTCGTTAAAACCTCTTGTGAGGTTGTTCTCTCCTAGTGCTATTAGAGAGAGATTGTAATTATTTTGGTATAGTAAAGTCGTTCTATCTTTACCCGTGGATGTTTCCCTCAAATTAATTAGGGGTTTTACCACGTAATTATCGTGTATTCAGTTCTTCTCCACTTTTCTCAACTCTCTACTCTAGTTGCGGTATATTATTTTCATATATAGGATCCTAACAGTGATATCAGAGCACTGGCTGAGATCCTAACAAGATTATAAATCAAACATAACCTTAATCATTACTCTTGAAAACACTGCAAGAGGAAACAAATGTTAATTCCGTGATTACACATTATTTGTGCAACAAACAAACTTTGTTTCTCAAATATTAAACACGACAAGTCTTTCATTGGATATTTTATACGCATAATGGAGATGACTTTCTGATAATCATTGAAAATATATGATTTGAAAATATAATTTTTTTATTAATTGGTTGCTTGCCATAAACCATTAAACACGATATATATGTCTCATTTTTATATGGAAATGATCTTTTATACAGATATCATGCATCTATAAGAATTAAGAAAGGACATTCTAATCACTGCTAAAGTGCTTAATTATTGATATTATTGTTTATCTGGGGTCACTTTACACGTGGAGTAATACAGAAGTTAGATGCTTGAATTTGGACTACTTAACCAAGCATATTCGGGTATTTCTTCACACAAATTTTGAGCACTCCTTTGATTTAAAGCCATCATTAATCACAAACCCCAATAAAATTGATTGTTGCCAAATTCAAATGTATATTTATACACCAGCGTTGTTCAGAATATAAATATATATTTTATGTGATGATCAGTTTATGGAAGTTCCAATAAGGATTATAAAAAGAAATAATTAATTAGCTTGACTGGGGTAGTTTAAAGTGATCCATAGAATATTGGTGTAGATAAAATCCACATTAGTTGCTAATGCTCAAATCTGTATAACATAATCAGATTAAACTATTCTAGATATAGTGATATTGCATGCAGTTATCGTGACATTCATGCCAGTGAATGCCAAAAGATCCTAAAGAAAAAAAAGATGAAATATATATTAAAAAAAAGTAGGTACATAGCAAGAAAGTTAATGGGGTTGGGTAGGCTAGCCAGTAGGATATATTTTAATTGAGATAAGAAATATGCATGTATTGCTAGAAACTTGGTTTGGCATTAACAAGTGTTAGCAACTCTCAATATTAAATACTAAATGTGCTGTCCGAATATCTATTTTTATAATGGGAGACATCAACTTCCACAATAAAGGGACTTGAACCCTCACTATTGATGTAGAATGGAAGTGCACTAAACACTTAAACAATGAGTAATTATGCTATTGACTATGAATTAGTATAATAGGAAAGTACTTTTAATTTTAAGAAACCACAAATTAACAAACAAACCAAAAAAAAAAAACACTTTAAGCGGCTTTTGATGACCTTAGTAGACAAATTTTTTCTAAGAAATGATTTATCAAACTATATATTTCCCTAAGCTTCTGATGTCAAATAGTTATGATATTAAAGTATTTACAATGCTATTATGCATTTGGAGAAAATTGAATGCCAGATCTATATTGAAAAAGTTAAAAAAATCTCTCTATTGCAATTATCTAACTTTAATATTGATATGATGTGACAATAAAAAGTTAGAGAATATCAAGTAGAGTTTCTAATTGTAGATATCCTGCTTGATATGCCGACTAGAATTTCTAACTTTTCCCACCAAAATAATTTTAACATTTTCTCAATGCATTTAATTGTCATATTGAATTAGAGAGATTGTGGTGATTAGTTCGAAATTACTATTTAGATACTTACACTAGATAAGTAAATATGCATTTTTATAATTTTTTTGACAAGGTATATCCATATTATTTAGAAATACTGATGTGGCACTAATTAGATACTCAAAAATAAATATTTGCATTGGAGATGCTCTTATAGATAATAACTCAAATATAAACCAAACTCCCTAAAAGTTTTGGTGAATGGGATATAATATCTCAAAATTTCTCATATAAACTATAAGATTCTCACTACTATACTAATTAGTATCCACAATTTTTTTTAAAAAAAAACTCTTGATTTTCCTATCAACAACTATCATAAATATAAAAACTTATTGATATAAAATACTATAAAATATACCTTTAATGAGACGGATGACTATGCCTCACTGTAATAGTAGAATGGAACGGAACTTCACCTATATATATATAGCACTGATAAAATGGAGTGGTCAAACTAATTAATTAAATTGTTACTAAAGCCAACAACTTGGAAAAGGGCACTTGGGGTTTATATATATTATAAAGATTTCTCTCCTTTTCACTTGCAGCATTCACAGTTCACACGAAAGCAGAGATGTTGGTGAAAGTGAGAGGTAGGCCAAAGCAGATAAAACCCTAGTTAGCTATAGAATGCATTGTTGTAGTAGTTTGAATAGTATTATTATTTGTAATGTTTATCAGATTAGATTTAGAATATCATTAGTTCTTTATTAATACACTTGTCAAGTTAAATTATTTTAACAATCAGAAACATTACGATATTTATATAAATATAATTAATAAAATTCAAGTAGAATAAAAAGCCTAAATAGAGATAATATTTTAAGGAAAAGATAATTTCCTACCATTGCAGCTTTGATTTGTGCGAGACAGAAGTCAATCTGAATAAACAAATCCTAATGGGATTCATATACATTCATAGTGGAAGGAAGAGGACCCATAGACGATTGTCTGGTAATACAGGTCTTTCATTTCAATATAATTCTCTATAGTAGTACTGGAAAAGCTTTTTTACATGTTGTATGTTTTGCACTAAACAGTGGCCGGTGGGTGTCACTTATTTGAGTGCTGTCTGTCAGTACGTGTGCAGGTGCATTGCATTATTACTCTTCACGTGTCAATTGCAAGTACACTAAAGGCATGTGAGAAAAAAAATAAGAACTACATATCAATTAACCCTAACAAGGAATGTCCATATGTTCTAGATTTTGCATTTATGTGTGTGTTTTAACTGTAACTACGCTTCCTTGATTGATATGTGCATGATCGATAAAGTATTATGACTACAACCCAAGTCGGCGCAGAATCCTTTTGCTTTTTTCCAAACTTGACAGTTCAAAACAAGTATAAACAACACCATTTCTAGTAATTAAAATAATTGAACAAGTAAAAAAAAAAAAAAAAAAAATGGAGTCGCACTCTATGCAACGACACCATTTCTTCCTTTTTCTTTCTCTGCCTATACAGCAAAAAGGTGGGGTAGAGAAAGCACTTACAAAGCCTAGGATACATGCTGTGGTTCACAATCTTCACAAACACATGACCTATCCATCCTACCACAAACAAGATGTGATGAGAATGAAGAAGGTGGTGTTGGTATTGCATGTTCCAGATTCTATATTTCCTCTTACCATCCCCAATCAACATCACCTTTAATTTCCCATTATTTCCTTTCAAATATCTTTTCTTTTATTAAAAAAAGAGTTTCAATCAGTGCTAGAACTTTCCAACGAAAATGCGATAAGCCTAATCCCTACTTTTATCAAGAACAAGCAGTGACTTGTCTTTATTGCAGAGTGGAGGGTCATTGAGTTCAACATTGATTACACTCTTTCCCTATAAAAGGAGAAACTCCCAACACAAATATCAGTTGTGAGTTGAAGTGTAGAAAACAAAGCATCTCCTTAATAATTCTCTCCTAGCTAGCTTTCATTTTCAACATTTTCTGCTCTTTGAAAGCTTTAAAAAAATGGTTAGTTTCTTCTTAACTACTCTTTCTTCTATTTGTTAATAGTGTGTTAATATTATTATTAAATTTATTAAGAGTATAGGATCTTTAAAAGAAATGTTTTCCGCGTGACTCAGGAGGGCAAGATGAGTTGGACAGTTGCCGATGCTGTAGATTACAAGGGTTTTCCCGCTGACAGGTCTAAAACTGGCGGTTGGGTTCCTGCTGCGCTTATCCTAGGTTTGTTCATTTTCTTATTTAATTGATTTTGATCACCATTCATAGTTTTCCTTGTTTAATTTGTTTGAACTTCCCGTCTCATCATTTAATTATTATACATATTAGCAGTAAACTAAATGGTTTACAAGAAAAACATAATTTACACCAACTGCTTGTCACTTCTTGCTTTTATGCTCGTTACAACCCCACTTCTGTAAAGAAAGTTGCACTTACAATTTATTCTTACGTTCCTAGCTACACAAGAATATTGAAAAAGTTCTAATCTATGAATTTTTTTATTTTTATATTTCAATCAATAATATGCATCATGTACGTAATAAAGTAGCCTTTCTTATTATGCCTGGAAGCAGTCGCAGCCCTGCATTTTCTAAGAATTTCATTTTCTAAAATAAAACTTTTAAAAGTTAAATAAGAACTGAAATAGTTATAAGAAATTAAAAGAAATCTTTTTTGTTCCATATCGTTACAGAAATTAAAGCTCTTTGATGTTTACAAGTAAAAACAACTATTATTAATTTTATATATGGATATCAAAGTACTAAATAAGTTTGAATAAATTTGGCAGGGATCGAAGTATGCGAGAGGCTTTCCACAATGGGAATTGCAGTTAACCTTGTGACATACTTGGTGGGAACAATGCATCTGGCCAGTGCAACTTCGGCCAATATTGTGACAGATTTCATGGGCACTTCCTTTCTCCTGTGTTTGCTCGGAGGATTTCTCGCCGATTCTTTTCTTGGCAGATACAAAACTATTGCTATATTTGCCACCATCCAAACTCTGGTTGGTACATGCACTTTCCATTAATATAATAAATATTAATTCTACATATTATCAAAACATCTCATATAGATAGAATTGCGAAACAAAATTAAAACTGTTCATGACCGTATATTAAAAGAATAAATATATTATTTTAATAATTTTTTAAAAATTAAATATAAATTAGCAACTCCTCATTATGTATACTAATGACACCTCAAATTCTTAAAAATCCTAAAATATAATTTTCTATAATTTGCAACTTCTTATATTTCTATTTTTTTGGTTTCCAAGTTTTGATATGGGATGAAATATTGGTGAATTAGGGTACTGGCATGTTAGCAACGGTGACAAAACTGCCACAGCTACGTCCACGTCCATGCCATGCATCTGCCACCAATACTTGCGAACAAGCCAGTGGATTTCAAATGGGAATTCTATACGTTGCTTTATATTTAATTGCATTAGGTACTGGTGGCCTAAAATCAAGTGTGTCTGGATTTGGAACTGATCAATTTGATGAGAAAGATGAGAAGGAGAAAGCACACATGGCCTACTTCTTTAACAGATTTGTCTTCTTCATTAGTATAGGGACTTTAATGGCAGTTACCGTGCTTGTCTACATACAAGATGAAATGGGACGAAGCTGGGGTTATGGGATTTGTTCAGTTACCATGTCTGTAGCCATCTTAATATTCTTCTCTGGGACTAAAAGATATCGATACAAGAAAAGCTCGGGAAGCCCCATAGTTCACATTTTCCAAGTGATTGTAGCTGCTATAAGGAAGAGAAAGATAGACCTCCCTTACAATCTTAGCATGTTGTATGAGGATACTCCTGAAGTGTCAAGAATTTATCACACAGATCAATTCCGGTAAGCTCCAATTTAGTAATCAAGATCATGAATACTTCATGGAAATCAATATATAGAGTAGTTAAATTATATATTCAAGTGTTCTTTACTAGGTAATTTAAGCTTTTATTGCAGTTTGTTGGACAAGGCTACAATTGCTACAGAAGGAGATTTTGAGAATGGTTCTAGTCCAAACCCATGGAAGCTATGCTCAGTCACAAGAGTGGAGGAAGTGAAAATGATGGCGAGACTCCTGCCAATATGGGCCACAACCATTATTTTCTGGACCACTTATGCACAGATGATAACATTTTCGGTTGAGCAAGCAACCACCATGGAAAGATCAATTGGGAATTTCCAAATCCCAGCAGGCTCTCTCACTGTCTTCTTTGTGGTTGCTATAATGATCACTCTAGCTGTTTATGACCGTCTCATTATGCCTCTTTGGAAGAAATGGAAAGGAAAACCAGGTATATATATATAGTTAAAACAATAAATAATTCAAATAGTTTCAAATTCGAGTCTAGAAACTTTATAATATTGCAATAGTGTGGATTAATAAATTAACCCAAAATGACTGGTTTGTCAGAGGGATAATTAAGTAGTGAAAATTATTAAAATTAACCATCTAAATTTATTAAAATTTATTTTTTAACCATATCTTTTAAAATATTTTTTAGTGACCACTATAAAATTTTTATTTCAATTCGTAACCAGAAATTATATACAGTGCCTCTAAATAATTATAAAAATTACCCTAAACAAAACAACTGTATAATTATATAAATAACTCTAAAAATATGAAAACCTTTATTTTTTTTAATTAATTTCAGAATATTTCACACTAAAATTTAACTTGAAGCCTACTAACATTTAACGTGGAACCTATTAAACTATAACATAAAACATGTTAAAATGTAATGTGAAATTTGTTAAAACGTAAAACATACTAACATTTGATATGAAACATGCTAACACTCAACGTAAAATATACTAACACTCAATGTAAAACATGCTAACATTTGACTTAAAACCTATTAATAAGGGTTTTATTATAATTAATTTGACATTGTCACTAACAATTAAAAGGAAAGATGTGTTTAAACACAATCTTTTATATATTTAAAAAGTTATTTTTGAATTTATCCCAGATTGGGATTCAAATTCAAGAAATTCCGATAAAGCTAATTTTGATGCCATATTAAAGTATCACTTTAAAGCTTTACACTTAACATCAGTAGTAATTCTTTTACTGTTTGGTTTTCATTAAGTTAATAAAAATACTGAAGAAACGTTTATCTCTGCAACAGGTTTCACTAACCTTCAGAGAATGGCCGTAGGCCTGGTGCTGTCAACCATGGGAATGGCAGCGGCCGCATTAGCAGAGAGTAAAAGGCTTTCGGTGGCAAGAGCTGTGGGTCGCGACACTGCAACCCTGCCCATAAGTGTGTTCTTATTGATCCCACAATTCTTCTTGGTGGGTGCTGGTGAGGCCTTTATATACACGGGTCAGCTCGATTTCTTCATAACTAAATCTCCCAAAGGAATGAAGACAATGAGCACCGGTCTTTTCCTCACAACTCTATCGCTTGGTTTCTTTGTGAGTAGCTTCTTAGTATCAGTTGTGAAGAAGGTGACAGCAACCAATGGAAAACATGGATGGTTAGCTGACAATATAAACTACGGGAGGCTTGACTATTTCTATGGTCTTCTAGCCATACTAAGCTTCATAAATCTAGGAATATATCTTATTTGTGCAGTCTGGTACAAGCCAAAGAACCCTAAAGCTGATGTGAAGATGGAAACTTTTGTTAATGGATCCTCTGCTGATGAGACGTGCTAGGTTTTTAATTAGGGTTTGCATGTACGTTGTTATGGTTTTGCTATAATTTTGAAGCCCTTGTATAAATTATGTGATGTTTGTATATTGAATGGTTTCTGTTTTTTGTATTTTAATCATCAATTTGAGTGACTTGCATTTTCATAAATAAGTCTCCAATTTTTTATATTTTTATCTTATATTCCATCTAGTTTACAACTTTGTCAAAACTGATCAAATTTGTCCCAAACTTTTAAATTTGTACTAATAAATTAAACTTCAGCAATCATGAATTCTAACAGTCGATGATTATTTTAGTCCTTTTAACTTGTACAGATAAACCCTAAAAAAAATTGTACAAATAAAATCAAAAACTAAAATCAATGTATATAACTAAAATCAACCATAAATTATTATAAAATTTAAAATCAATTGAAAATTTTAAAACCCAAAATAAAAAATAAAAAATAAAAAAGGAGTCCACCTTCACTACCAATAGAGGTGGACTCCGGTGATATCCTCCACAATGGAGGAGATCCGTCTCCTCCTACTACATGAAGATCATAAATCTCCTCAAGATTAACTTTACAATATATTTTCTTTAACACAACTACCACAACTACCAGTAATTACTTTAAAAGTTACAATAATACTAAATTTGCTAGTCCTAAATTTGAATACTATATAGCTAGAACGCCTTTACTGTTGGAAATAAAATACTCAAACAACTTTTATTTAAACTCAAGACAAATATTACAAGAAAACTCTCACTCAAGAACTAACTCACTCTTTTACTTCTTCTTCACTCACTTAGAAGCTTTGCTTCTTCTTGATGTCTAAACCAAAATGGGGAAGGAGTATTTATACTACTTACAAACAATTTTAGACCACACAAATAAACTAATCCAAAATTATAATAACCATACACCTCATCATTCTACATCCTTCCACACCCTTCCAATTGACCACATGATTTTTATGTTTAATTACCAAACCCTAGAGAATTCTAGATAGAGGGTTTGGACCTTATTTATGGACTTGGACTCTAATTTATTTGGGCTTAGGTTTGGGCTCCCATAATGGTTCAGACTTTTAAATGGTTCGGGCCTAAAACAAGTTTACACTTCAACACTTACATTCAATTGTTTTTAAGGTGCAATATATATGAAGCTACCAACACGTATAGTTAACAACTGAGAAGTGTCCAAAAATATGTGACAATTCTTGATTGTAGGATAAACTTACTTTGATGCTCGATATTAGATTAAACTATTTTTGTGAGATAAAATTGGATTTGAGCGTATTGAATTGTATTGTACTAAATTAGTTATGTTATTTGTTAGGTGCAGTATGAAGTATGGATTAGACTAAAAATAGTATTATCTCTTGTTTGGTGGTATGAGATTAAATAAAATCAAAACGAATTTTTTAAAATTAATTTTAAATAAAATAAAATTTATTTTTTATTGATTTTAAAAAATATTAGTAAAATAGATTAAATAAATATAATATTTTACGTAAACAAATTAAATAAAAAATTAAAAAAAAGGATGTGACAAATTTATCCTTCCTGGGAATGGAGAAATCCAATTCAATCCATACAACAAACAAATATGAGATTGAATTAGAAATTATCTAATCCAGTCTAATCTCATATGTCAAACTAACCATATAAGTGTTATTATTTTCAAAAGTAATGCTGGTATTTAATATTTGATAAATTGAACTAAAAAATTTAAAAATTAATAAAATATATTATAATTTTACATAATACAATTTTCTTACTTTTAACCTATTACTTATGATAAATAATTTTTTTAAAAAATTATTCATATTATGTAGAGTTGATATCATCATTTTCAATATTATTATTCAACCTTCAATTTTTTTTTTTTTTTACTATTACGACAATTTTCTTTTAACCAAATTGGTCCTCGGTATCCGACTCGAAAAGTATATGAATTATGAAATATAATTAGTAATTTCTTATTCTGGTATGATTACTGCTTGGCATTAACGGGGCATTATGAAAAGTATTCATGATGAGGAGAAGATTATAAGAAAGAAGTGATAAGAGCCGAATCTTATATCGAATAAAGAATATGTGATGGCGATGTATGTGTATTTGTATATACCAAGTGAATGGCTCAAGAAGAAGTCGGTGGATTCTGTGCCCCATATTTGGTTAAGGAATTGGAGTAACTAGCCGCAGCCTCCTTTTGTTGAATGAACATGGCATGCACAACAACACCAACCATCAAATTCAAAACGCATTAACTCTTCTCTTCAAGTGGCTACCCATATACCAAATGCTGCTTTTTGGGCTCATTTCTGACCGCAACTTTTTTAGTGACTTGGGAGATCTCCATCTCCCTCACCTCTCTCTCCTGCCAGTACCTAACTCTAGCTACTATATATGAATTTTCAATCAAGGATATTATGACCAAACTCATAACAATATTATAAGAATTAAAAAATAATATTGAATCTATATGAGATTTGTTAAATTACATTCAAAATTAAAGTTTATAGAAATTCACACTGAACTCCCATAACGTTAAGTTTGACGTTTAAAAAGTAGGCTCGAGTCTCTTCTGATTCGCGATCTATAGTTGACCCACTATGGATCTCTCACTTTTTCTTTTATTTTTTATTATTTTTAACGGTCAACTTACTTTTAAACGGGCCAAATTTAATGCCAAAGAAGTTTAGTGTGAGTATCGTTAAACTTTGATTGCGAGTTTAATTCAACAAAACTCATGTAGGTTCAATGTTATTTATTCGTATAAGAATTAATATTTTTTAACAACATATTAAACATTTAAAAAGTGAATAAAAAATTATATATATATATATATATATTTTTAAATCTGACACCTTTACGGGTCAAAGGATTAAAAGTTTTTGATAAAACTAGATTTTCATGAACCCTATAAATTTCGAGAGAGAGAGAGGAAATTTGAGAGAGAAAAGTTGAATCATATTTTTTGTTAAAATCTGATCTCAACAGTACCAATCCAATATATAGCATGAGTTACATGTGAGTTAGTTGACCAGACTTCAACAGTAACTAACTTAACAGTAATATCATATTTACTAAATACACTGTTGGACTATTCTAAATGCACCCACTGATGTTCACTTTACTCTTTGATGCTGATGATAATCTCTAACACTCCCCCTCAAATGTAGCTGATTGAGATCAGCAAATTTGAACCTCAATTTGGAGATTTGATCAGCATTTGATACAGCACCAGCCTTAGCAACTGAACTTGAGATGTCACCACCAGTACTCCCCCTCAAATGCAGCTTAGCACAGTCAGTGATAAGCTTAGCACTCAGCAAATGAAATCTAGAAATTAGTAAGGATTTGGTGAATATATCAGCTGTTTGAGCTGAAGTAGGAACATAACGAATTTCCAACCTCTTGGCAGCAATGAGATCACGAAGGAAATGAATGTTGATCTCAATATGTTTTGTGCGTGCATGAAACACCGGATTGTGTGCAAAAGAGTTGGCACTCATATTATCACATCAAAGCAAAGGAATACCAACCAAGGGAAGCTAAATTTCAGCAAGAAGGGACTGCACCCATACAATGTCAGTGGTAGCCGTAGTAAGAGAGCGATATTCCGCTTCAGTACTAGAACGAGCCACTACTTGCTATTTTTTAGAGGACCAGCAAATTAAATTGCCTCCTAAATACAAACAGTATCCTCCAATAGATTTTCTATCATTCGGATTGCTTGCCCAATCCGCATGGGCAAAACCCTCCAAGGAAATAGATAAGGAAGGAGTGAAAGACAAGTTATAAGAAAGAGTACCTTTAATATATCGAAGAACTCTCTTCACTGCCTGCCAGTGAACATCTGTTGGGGCTGCCAAAAATTGGCTAAGCCTATTAAACGAGTAGGACAGATCTGGTCTTGATAGAGTAAGATATTGTAAAGCTCCAATAGTGATACGATGTAAGGTAGCATCAAAAAATGGAGAACCAACAACAGCTGAAAGTTTGCATGAAGGTGATAGTGGAGTGGAGCATGGCTTAGCATCAGCGATGTTGGACTTGTTAAGAAGATCACGGGCATACTTTGTTTGAGACAGTGTCAAACCAGTAGCTGTGCGATGAACCTCAAAACCCAAGAAATAGTTCAAGGAGCCTAAGGATTTTAAAGAAAACTGTACATAGAGATCTTGGATAACCTTGGCAATCAACCTAGAATCACTACCGGTCACAAGAATATCATCCACATATATAAGTACCAAAAGAACTGCATTAGATGATTTTGAAATAAAATAAGGAAGAGTCGGATTTTGAGTTGAGAAAACCCCACTGCTGAAGAGCAGATTTTAACTTGGCATACCAAGCCCTAGGTGCTTGTTTAAGGCCATAAAGGGACTTGTGAAGTTTGCAGACCATTGTAGGTTGAGAAGAGTGAATAAAACCTTCGGGTTGACTCATATACACAGCCTCCTGAAAATCCTCATCAAGAAGGCGTTATTTATATCAATATGTTGAATATCCCAATTGGAGGACACAGCCAAAGCAAGCACAATCCTGATAGTAGATGACTTCACAACTGGGTTAAAGGTTTCCTTAAAGTCTAGGCCAGGGGTTTGATGAAAACCTTTGGCCACAAGACGAACCTTGAATCTTTCGACAGACCCATCAGCTTTGTATTTGATGCGAAAAATCTATTTACACCCAACAATATTCATATCCTGAGTGTAGGGAACCAAACTCCATGTTTTGTTCCTTTTCAAGACATCAAATTCAGCCTGCATTGCAACATTCCACTGAGGATCTACAAGAGCAGCTGAAACTGTGGAGGGAACTTCTGCTAGAGAAGGCAGCTGCTGGAGAGATTGAGTAGGAACAGAACTGAGAAAGGATCTGGGCTTAAACATACCATTTTTAGATCTGGTAATCATGGGATGAGAAGACAGATTCTGAGTGGCTGAAGTACCATACTGCAGTGGAGAAGAGTTCCCTGAAACTGAAGAGGAGTAATTCTGGGCAAAATCTAATATAGTAGAAGAGCTGTGTCCAGTAGTAGTTGGAGAAGAAAATAGAGTAGAGTAGGGAAATTCCCTTTCATTAAATAGAACATGTCTAGAGATGTATACCCTTCTAGAGGGCTGTAAACATCTGTATCCCTTGTGACAGTCACTATAGCCTAGGAATAGACATTTTGAAGAATGAAAACTGAATTTGTGTCTATTATAAGCTCGCAACCAAGGAAAGCAAGCAGTTCCAAAAGTTTTCAGATCAATATAATGGGGAATCATACCAAAAGCTACATAATAAGGTTACTTATGTTGAAGGACTGGAGTTGGCAGCCTATTAATGGTATAAACTGCAGTAGAAAAAGCTTCCCACCAGTAGAAAATAGGCATACCAGCCTGAGCCAAGAATGTCAAACCCATCTCTACAATAGACCTATGTTTTCTCTCAACAAGACCATTTTGTTGGTGAACATAGGGACAAGAATACCTAGCACTAATGCCATGTTGAAGAAGATAGGGAACTAAGGCTTTGAATTCCCTTCCATTATCATTTTGAATTGTCTTAATTTTGGCATTAAACAATCTCTCAACAGTTTTGTGAAACACTACAAATCTGTCTTTTACTTGAGATTTAGTAACTAGGGGATATATCCAACACATCCTAGTGAATGAGTCTACAAAGCTAACATAATAGCGATATCCAATGGAGGATATAATAGGAGAAGGCCCACAAACATCACAACAAATCAGTTCTAAGGGAACAGCTGCCTTATAGCTAGATTGGTTAAAAGACAATTGATGACTTTTACCAATTTTACAAGCATCACAGAATTGAATAAGAGCTGATCCATTAACTCTAACATTTAAAGTTTTAAAAACTTTAGCAAGTATTTGAGGAGAATGATGGCCTAATTTTTGATGCCAAGTATTTACAAGTATATCAATAGGGGATGAAAGTATACCTTTAGAAACAGTAAAGCTATTACATTGTGGTTTTCTTGTAACATTATTCATACACAGTAAGGAACTAGTAGATGTATGATCACAAGAATTACAAGAATTGAAAAATGGAATTGTAGAAGTAAAAGATACAGTATATACTGATGCAGGAATGTCATGCTTGCTAGTGTACTTAACCCTTGGAAGAATAAATTGGTATAGACCATCCTTCAGAGCTCCTTGGAGCAATACTCTCCCCGAAGTTTTGTCCTTCACAAAACAGTGTGCATCATCAAAAATCACAATAATATTGTTGTCATGTGTGAGTTGTGTTATACTCAATAGGTTCTTATTGATTTGAGGCACACGGAAAATATTGTTCAAGTACAGATTTGTATATGGAGTTGTGTGAGAATGAACAATAGAACAACCTATATGAGAGATAGGAAGTTTAGCACCGTTACCTATAGCCAGGGACGTAGCCAGGATTTGAAGTTAGGGTGGGCTAATATAAATTTAATTGGAGACACTTGAGACAAATACATACTAGTTTCATATTAAGGTAATCAACTGTAACAATGTAATATATAGTGAGCCATATTCCTTAAAATGTATTATGTAGACACAATATGTAAATTAAAAAAAAAGATAAAAAAAAAGTATCAAATAAATATATAATACGAATACAATAAAAAACTACTTAAGTCGTATCTTACGGTTCTTTAAAATGTCAAACTTATCAATTACAAAATCTGAATCAATAGTCTCAGCAATCCCTCTTTCAATGTAAATAACCATAGAGTTTGCCAAAAACTCTTGCTCCATTTTATTGCGAATTGATGTCTTAATAAGTTTCATTGCTGAAAATGCTCGTTCTGTTGTTGCTGTGGAGACAGGAAGAGTCAGCACCAAGCGAATCAATCTATCAATCAAGAAATAATGTTGTGACCTTTTACTTTGAACTAACAAACGACATAATTCAGAAAGAGAAGCAATATTTTGAAATTGTGGCTGACAAATTACATCTAACTTATAATGTCCCAATTGTCTCTTCAAAGCGTTTATGTCATCTCCAGTAAAATCCCAAGGATAGAATTTCTCAGCAAGAGTACAAATAACATCTATACTGAATGATTTGAAACCATCAATAGGATTTAAAGCCTCGCTTAGAGTAAGGAGTTCCACTGTTTTCTCTGTAAATCTGTTGTTCAACTCCATCAAATGAAAATCAATTACAGCATTAAATATATTAAAATGATAAAAATGCTCCACTATAATATTATTCCTCTGTTGACAAGAGCGCCTTGTACCTTCCATGTAACGTTCACCCATATTAGGTATATCAATGTCATGTCTTTTACAAAATGATACCACACTTTCAAAAAAATCATCCCATTCATCCTCTCGGAGCTGTTGAAGAAGTAGTTTTGTAGTTGAGACCAAATTCAATGCATTTAAGATATCTTGAGATTTCATTTGCAGTGCACGACAAAGTACATCAGAGATTCCTAAAACTCTATGCAATAGCAACAAGATAAACACAAAGTCAAAGTTTCTCATATCTTTATATGCACCTTGCGCCTCTCCACGTATATTACCATTCAACCTCACATCCGAAAGTTTTTCAAGAAGAGTACAAGTTGAGCCAAACATGTCAATCAACCTACTAACAGAAGTAAAATGTGAATTCCAACGAGTAGGTCCAGCTCGCTGTAAAGAACGAATTTGATTAACCCCTGTACCACTCTCAAGTTCTGCTGAAGCTATCATATCTATAATTTCATCTTTTCAAATTAATTTCAATTCAGAATGACGCTTAGCAGAAGCACCAACAAAGTTAACAACGGAACTTAACTTAGAGAAAAAAAGCCATACCTCACGCACTTCTTTAGATACTGCAACTAAAGCTAACTGTAGTCGGTGAGCAAAACAATGAATATAGTAGGTATATGGACAATCTTTAAGGAACAAAGCTTGTAATCCATTCCATTGACCCCGCATGTTGCTAGCACCATCATAACCTTGACCTCTTAAATTTTCAGTTAAGATATTATATCGATCAAGTACAATACATATCTCTCTTTTTAAAGTTGAGGCATTTGTGTCACCCACACCCACAATTTCAAAAAACCGTTCCCGAAAAACCCATCGACATCGACATACCTCAAGATAATAGCCATTTGTTCCTTATTGGATTCATTAACTGATTCATCAATAAGAATACAAAATTTAGCATCCCCAATTTCCTCCCGAATTTTATCCCGAACACAGTCAGTAAGAATCTTCAGTAACTCATGTTGAATCATCGGTGATGTATACTTTGCATTTTGAGCAGCATTATCCAAGACAACTCCAGCAATCTCATTATTCACTCTTGCCTGCAATTTTATCAATTCAATAAAGTTTCCGCGATTAGTAGAATTGATGGATTCATCATTACCTCTAAAGGCACACCCTTGCAATGCTAACCACTTCACAGTTTCTATTGAAGTCTTAAGAAGCAATCGATTCTGCATAACTGCTTGTGAAGATTGTTTATTTATTCTTTTATCAATATGCAAAGATGGGTCTTTCAAGTTTGCCCATTGCTGTATAGCCGTATTGTGTAGTGAACGGTGATCATCACCTCCTTCATGTTTTTTCAATGGACAATTGTCTCCACAATTAACTCTCTTCCAATTGTTGAAACCCTCAATAGTAAACGTGCGATATTGTAATGTACTACTATAAAAAAGATAGCATGGAAAACAATATGCACGATCATTTTCTATGGAGTACTCAAGCCATGAAAATTTTGTGAACCAAGAACATTGAAACCGACGATTTTGATTCCCACTTTCCGACAATGGATAGTCAAAAATAGGTTGACATGGTCCCATATCAATATAAACTCTTCGAACCTCATCTTGCTTATTAATAGGATATTGCCATATTGGAATACGCTTTCCGGGATCACGTTCAAAATAAGGAGTATCGGTGTGAGATGGAGTATAGTCGTTCTCAAATTTAGACCTTTAGTCTTGGAAGGAGACTTTGGACTTGTAGTATCCATATCACTTATAACATTTGACCTACTTGATGATTGACCATCATCTTTTTTATTGAAATAATGAAAGATATTTTTTCTTTTCATTATGACCTACAAAAATAATTAAATATATTTTAAAAAATTCAAAACAAAAATCACATTACAAATAATCATATACCAAAACTATTAAATTTCTAATGGAATAGGAAAATATTATTTAGCATAAAAATCCCTAATTTCCCAAAATTATGTTCATACAAAACTACTAACCTTAAAAAAAAACTATTAAACCATAAAAGATGTGCATAATAAGAAGAAATATTTAATTAGTATTAATTTAAATAAACAACTAACTAATCTCACAAAATTAAATATTTCTAATGGAATAGGAAGAAATTATTTAGTATAAAAATCCCTAATTTCCTAAAATTATGTTCATACAAAACTACAAACTTTAAAAACAAAAACCATTAAACCATAAAAGATGTGCATAATAAGAAGAAATATTTAATAAGTATTAATTTAAATAAACAACTAACTAATCTCACAAAATTAAATATTTCTAATGGAATAGAAAAAAATTATTTAGTATAAAAATCCCTAATTTTCTAAAATTATGTTCATGCAAAACTACTAACCTTAAAAAAAAAACCATTAAACCATAAAAGATGTGCATAATAAAAAAAAACATTTAATAAGTATTAATTTAAATAAACAACTAACTAATCTCACAAAATTAAATATTTATAATGGAATAGGAAAAAATTATTTAGCATAAAAATCCCTAATTTCCTAAAATTATGTTTATACAAAACTACTAACTTTAAAAAAAAAAAACCATTAAACCATAAAAGATGTGCATAATAAGAAGAAATATTTAATAAGTATTAATTTAAATAAACAACTAACTAATCTCACAAAATTAAATATTTCTAATGGAATAGAAAAAAATTATTTAGCATAAAAATCCCTAATTTCCTAAAATTATGTTCATACAAAACTACTAACCTTAAAAAAAAACCATTAAACCATAAAAGATGTGCATAATAAGAAGAAATATTTAATAAGTATTAATTTAAATAAACAACTAACTAATCTCACAAAATTAAATATTTCTAATAGAATAGGAAAAAATTATTTAGCATAAAAATCCCTAATTTTCTAAAATTATGTTCATACAAAACTACTAACCTTAAAAAAAAAACCATTAAACCATAAAAGATGTGCATAATAAAAAAAAACATTTAATAAGTATTAATTTAAATAAACAACTAACTAATCTCACAAAATTAAATATTTATAATGGAATAGGAAAAAATTATTTAGCATAAAAATCCCTAATTTCCTAAAATTATGTTTATACAAAACTACTAACTTTAAAAAAAAAAAAAACCATTAAACCATAAAAGATGTGCATAATAAGAAGAAATATTTAATAAGTATTAATTTAAATAAACAACTAACTAATCTCACAAAATTAAATATTTCTAATGGAATAGAAAAAAATTATTTAGCATAAAAATCCCTAATTTCCTAAAATTATGTTCATACAAAACTACTAACCTTAAAAAAAAACCATTAAACCATAAAATATGTGCATAATAAGAAGAAATATTTAATAAGTATTAATTTAAATAAACAACTAACTAATCTCACAAAATTAAATATTTCTAATAGAATAGGAAAAAATTATTTAGCATAAAAATCCCTAATTTTCTAAAATTATGTTCATACAAAACTACTAACCTTAAAAAAAAAACCATTAAACCATAAAAGATGTGCATAATAAAAAAAAACATTTAATAAGTATTAATTTAAATAAACAACTAACTAATCTCACAAAATTAAATATTTCTAATGGAATAGGAAAAAATTATTTAGCATAAAAATCCCTAATTTCCTAAAATTATGTTTATACAAAACTACTAACCTTAAAAAAAAAAAATCATTAAATCATAAAAAATGTGCATAATAAGAAGAAATATTTAATAAGTATTAATTTAAATAAACAACTAACTAATCTCACAAAATTAAATATTTCTAATGGAATAGAAAAAAAATTATTTAGCATAAAAATCCCTAATTTCCTAAAATTATGTTCATACAAAACTACTAACCTTAAAAAAAAACCATTAAACCATAAAAGATGTGCATAATAAGAAGAAATATTTAATAAGTATTAATTTAAATAAACAACTAACTAATCTCACAAAATTAAATATTTCTAATAGAATAGGAAAAAATTATTTAGCATAAAAATCCCTAATTTTCTAAAATTATGTTCATACTAAACTACTAACCTTAAAAAAAAAAACCATTAAACCATAAAAGATGTGCATAATAAAAAAATATTTAATAAGTATTAATTTAAATAAACAACTAACTAATCTCACAAAATTAAATATTTCTAATGGAATAGGAAAAAATTATTTAGCATAAAAATCCCTAATTTCCTAAAATTATGTTCATAAAAAACTACTAACCTTAAAAAAAACTATTAAACCATAAAAGATGTGTATAATAAGAAGAAATATTTAATTAGTATTAATTTAAATAAACAACTAACTAATCTCACAAAATTAAATACTAATAAAGTTAAGTTAACAACTAATAAAATTAAAAAATAATAATAAACAATTAATTAGTATAAAAAAAATTCTGTCATAAAATTATATTAATGTACAACACAATAGTAAAAATAAATAAACAAACAACAACTACAATCAAACAATAATAAATAAATTACTAAATAAAATGAAGTATATAAAAAATAAATAAATAATGAAATATATAAATAATTAAAATAAAAGAACTAATAAATAATAAAAAAATACTTACAAATGGAGATAAAAGAATGGTGGTCCTAAGAACACAAGTGAACAAAGGAAGTGATGGTGATTTGTGAGTTGTGAGTAGAAGAGAAAACAAAAAAAGCTGCTGCCGGTTACTGTAGCGTCTGATGAGGAAAAGAGGATGTGATTTTAGATTTGTGATATGAGAAGTAATTAGGTTAAATTGATTAGGATAAATTTAAGATTAAAATACTATTGGGCCTTCTCATTTTTTTAAGTTTTGGACTTTTTACTTGTTTTTTCCTTTTAATTTTATCAGGCCCAAATGATGTGTATATATATATATATATATATATATATATATATATATATGTATATTTTTTTTTTTTGAAACAGCCCAAATTACATTTATTTATCATTTTTTTTCATTTTAACAGGGTGGGCTTAAGCCCACCCTAGCCCTTACATGGGTTACGTCCCTGCCTATAGCCAGTTGATCCGAACCTTTGTAATCACTGCTGATATGCATGCTGTTAAAGTCGGGAGTGATGTGATTCGTTGCTCCACTGTCCATGTACCAGCTAGCATCACTAACAGTAGAGGGTGTAGCAATGTAGACACTCACATTAGAATTCTGGCCTGGATAGTTCCCAGAATAAGGAGCAGAATAATACTCCATTTGTGGCTGTGATAATTATTGAGCTATATTGCCCTGCAGAGGATTGAAGGTGCTTGATATTTTTGGTTGGTTCTGAAGCTGCTGCTTACCAAAATTACTAGAAAATAATTGGTCAAATCTGTGATAATAGATTGCTGAGAAGTGACCAGCCTTGCCACAGAGCTGACAGTTAAGTCTTTGATTATAATACCTGTCATCTCTACCTCATCTTCCTCCCCTTGATCTTCCTCTATTGTTGTTAGGATATGGACCTCCTCTTGCAAAATTTGCAGATTTAGAAACTGTATTAGCTGAAGCCCACCTATAATTGTACTTGAATGATACTGTTACAGCCTTGACTCATATCCCATAAACAGGAATTATGCATCTTGTAATGTAATCTCTCCTTTCTTAGATGTTATATTACATACCACATGATCAAATTCTAAGCCTAGACCTCTAAGAATATAGGCAACTAAATCCTGTTCTGTTAGAACTTGGCCAGTTGCCATTAGTAAGTCAGTTATGCCCTTAATTTTAACTATGTAATCACTTATTTTCATGGCTCCCTTTTTAAGTGATTGAAGTTGTGCCCTAAGGTGCATAATCCTAGCCATGGATTATTGTGAGAACATATTTGTAACTGTATTCCACACCTCACAAGCTGTCACACATTAAGTGACTCTACCGAGAATTGATGGACTCAATGTTGACATTAACCAGCTCACTAACAGTTGATCTATTTTCTTCCAGTTCAAATAATCATCATTATAAGCTAAAATTATCTCACCTGACTCTTCATCAACAATTTGGACAAACTTAGCAGGACATGTTGTTGCTCCAAAGATGAAATCCTCGAGATCGAAGGCTCGTACAATATGAAGGATTTGAGTCTTCCAGTAGATGAAGTTGTCATCATCAAGCTTGATAGAGAGGTTGAAGTTTAGATTCTTCGAAATCAGTTGAGACTGAGTTTCTCTCTGCTTTTTAGTGAGTCTGGGAGTTCGATGGAACGAGTGAGGAAGATTAGGCATAGGAGAAGAGTAAGGAAAATCAGGTAAAGGAGAAAAAGCTGGGGACATCATGGCCTCTGTTCGTGAGGCTCTGATACCATAAAAGTTTTTGATAAAACTAGATTTTCATGAACCCTAGAAATTTCGAGAGAGAGGAAATTTGAGAGAGAAAAGTTGAATCAGATTTGTGTTAAAATCTGATCTCAACAGTACCAATCCAATATATAGCATGAGTTACATGTGAGTTAGTTAACCAGACTTCAACAGTAACTAACTTAACAGTAATATCATATTTACTAAATACACTATTGGACTATTCTAAATGCACCCACTGATGTTCACTTTACTCTTTAATGCTTATGATAATCTCTAACAAGGATTACCGGGGTCAACTGAGATTAAATTATATAAGTACGGCCCGGACAACTACTCCCAGCAACCGGAGACGATAACTACCGAGATCAACGGCCCGGACAACTACTCCTAATAACGGAAGGGGTCTACTCCCAATGCGGGAGAAAGGTCTACTCACACAATTGTATTTTTATGGGCAATGGTGGGAAAATATATTTACATGTAAATATAATGATTTGAACTTTGATGGCTTAAAAGATTTTGAGACCTCCAACTATCAAGGCAAGTGATCTTGTGTATTATATTTATTTTTTTAAGATATGAGATTTTTTTTTTTTTAATGGAAGAAATTTTATATCAATGTATTGAAAGAATCCCGTGCTCTTTGAGCACCATATGATATACTTGTATTGTTTTAATCATGGAAAGTTTTTCTAATTTATTTTGTTATATATGTCTGCAGAAATCATATCAAAATCGTAATCGGATAATGTCCCCATTTTGCATATGTCAAACTTGTTTGACTTTGTATCCTGTTGGGGTTGTATTGGAACTTGGAACTGATTTTCATTCTAACTTTATTGTCCTGAGCTAGGCAAACCAACACCATATTATGTTTTGTGAGGTTGCTAATATCATACTGTTTCCCAATATACAATTATACATACAACGTATTCACTATATATAATATATGTTTCCTACATTAAAATTATAAGTTGTATAGAATTTTATTGAATATTCTTATAAGGTAATTTCTTAAATATATTATTTTATAATCTAATAGAAATTATTAATTTATTCTATTGATTCAAGTCGGAACCTATAAAATTTATTATATAAAAGAAATTATTAATTTATGGAGTATTAATTTATAGAGGTTGTAATGTAATAAGGTCTAAGGGACACTACTAACTCTTAACATTTGTCTATTCCTTTTGGGGCCAAATACCTCCAACCTCAACCGTTGGTGCCAAAGAAGAATTGAAAAAAGCAGAACTTCGATCACACTACTTTCATCTACATAACGATTTCTATTAATTTGATAGTGAAAATAACAGTTAGTTTTTAAATTGAAGGTAGGTGTAAAGATTAATTTAATTTATTTTAAGAAAATTTTCTTGTTATATTAGCCTTCTTTCATCGAATAATTTTTTTTTAATAGATAATGACAAAAGTATTTGTAGTTGGTAATATCGGCTTCCTTTCTTTTTTTGTTATATATCCTTAATTTCTCGGTACTGTAATTATTTCAACTTTACAGCAGATGATATGTTTAGTAGAAAATAGATATTAATTTTCTCTAATATGGAATAAGATTTTAAAAAATTATTATTATTATTAGAAATGGCAATATGTGTCAAACAAGATGATATGTATCCAACAAATGTTGCCAATTCACCTTTATTTTCCTATCAAGTTTAGACATATCAACCTAAAAGTGCTTGTGGAGTTGTGGTGGTGCTGGTGGTGTAACGAGGATTGATTCGAACAAGAAAACGAAGGAAGATGGAATCCTTCATCTCAGATGCAGTAGATTACAAGGGTAATACTGCTGATAGGACCAGAACTGGTGGCTGGGTTGCTGCAGCTCTAATCCTAGGTAATTTTCATTTTTATTCTTCTTAATTTACATATGCATTTGATTTTTATGATTTTAATGTCCTTTAATATGTTAAATCATCCCCGTATAAGGTTAGTGTAAGACAAATTTGATATCTCTAAACCTCTTAATCTGCAATCTCTAGCCAACTGGACTATTCTCACTTGACACGCATGAAATAATTAAATATTTTATGGGATAAAATTGAATTTGTATTTTATTAGATTAAAGTAATATCCTTTTGTTTAGTAAAATATGGGATTAGACTATAGTAATATCTTTGTAAATATAGTTTGAAATTGAAAAACATATTTTTCCTTTAGATGAAATTAATGTGATTGTGGGTTTGACTTATTGTTCCTCTCTTTCATCTCAAATTTCAATAAATAGGTATCGAAGTAATTTCAATAAATAGGTATCGAAGTGTGCGAGAGAATGGCGACAATGGGAGTTGTGGCGAACGTCGTGACATATGTTGTGGGCACAATGCATGTTCCAAGTGCAACCGCTTCGAATGTGACTACAAATTTTGGGGGCACATCGTACCTTTTGTGCTTGCTTGGAGGCATAGTTTCCGACACTTGGTTAGGTCGATATTGGACAATAGTCACTTTTGCCATTATTAGTGCACTGGTAAGTTTGATCAGTACCCTACTACATATATATCACAGTTTCATCTCAAATTTTTACAAATACATGAAATACAAAATATAAATACTGCTAAATGATAGGAACCCTTTATTTGATGATTACAATTAATCACTGATATATGGACGATGGAGGTGACAAACTATAGGGTACATGCATGTTGGCCATTTGTACAGCACTACCACAACTACGTCCTCCTCCTTGCCAAGCTTCTTTATCCAACAAATGTGAAGAGGCCAACAATTTCCAAATGGGTGTCTTCTACTTAGCTCTATATGTATACGGAATAGGAGTTGGTGGAATCAAATCAAGTATTTCAGGGCTTGGAACAGACCAGTTTGATCAGAAAGATGACAAGGAAAAGGCACAAATGGTGTATTTCTTCGACAGGTTTTACTTTATTATCAATATCGGAGCCCTACTAGGTGTTACAGTTCTTGTTTGGATACAAGACCAAAGAGGTCGAACTTGGGGATATGGAATAAGCTTAGCTGCTATGATTGTTGCACTTGTTGCATTTCTTTCTGGGACCAAAAGATATCGATACAAGAAATGTGTTGGAAGCCCTATTTTTCAAATTCTTCAAGTTTTGGTTGCTGCTTTAAGGAAAAGGAACGTCCCATTTCCATCTAGTGTTACCTCTTTATATGAGGACTAGACCCAGGAAGCAAGAATTTCTCGCACAAATAAGTACAGGTACGTAGTTTAATTTATTGATTCTACATAATAATATTGTTTCCATTGATCTAGTAAAAAATTATTTACTAATTATTTGACCCAAAACTTGAAATGCTAAATTATCCTATATATTAAAAGAAATATAATACCTACATGCATTTGTATGTATGTACATCCAAGGCCGGCCTTGACGTTTTAGTGGCCCGGGGCGTCAACAGAAAATGAGGCCCTAATATATTATACTTTAATAAATTCTAATAAATATAAAATTTTACTGTACGTATTTTTTTTATGGCTGGAACCCAATGGGAGGTTAAGTCATCACATCTTCAATTTTATTAAAATTAAAAGTAGTCATTACAAAAGATGGATAAAGAAAAATAAAGTCATAAAAAACAGCTTAACGCACCATTGTCATTCCTCTTGCATCCTCTGCATATTCAAGTTAAGAATTCTTAGATATCAAGAACATAATAAGTAGAAACAATCACAAAAACACTTTGGATCTTGAAGCATTTTGAGTTGCAAAATCATCGATAATAGTTTGAAAATCCAACTTATCCAACGTATTTTTTTCGATGCATAAGATGGCCAATCCATTCAACCTCTCCTGTTATATAGTTGACCGCAAATAAGATTTTAACAATTTAAGTTTAGAAAAACTTCTTTCAGCGGATGCAACAGTAACAGGAACAGTTAATAAAATTCTATAAGCAATTGAAATATTTGGAAAACACTTTAAAGATTCCACAAACTCAAGAACTTGAATGGTCGTCTTTGTTCCTTTAGGTAAGTGCATTGTCAACACCTGCAACTCAGAAAACAATTCATCTGCAATAATGTCTGATTTGTTGTTACGTGTTAATGCAGTTTCAAGGTTAGAACAACATTCTTGCAGTCAATTATACTCAATCACAACCAACTTTTTAGGACCAAATAAAAGTCCAAAAATACCTTCAAATTCTTCAAGTTGTTCAAACCTGGTCTTCAGAGAAGAAATAGAAACATTAACAACAATTAGAAAATAATTAACCCTGAATGATTACAGAAATCCCACTCACGAGTCACAAGTCACAATCTTAGCTGCTAGAGGCTCCAATAGCTGAACAAAAACCACAATTAGAGCCCAACATTTTGTACGCCTAATATTAAAAATACCATAATTAATCAAACTATTCAAACCTCAAAAAACCAACCATCTACGAAATAAAGAACTCCCAAGAGGTGATTAAAAAGCACTTTGAGAGCTCCATGATCTTCTTCTTCTTCTTATATGAAGTAAGGCAGTACCGATCTTATAAAATCTATATTTGTACATATATTATTTTTGTAAATTGTAAGCTACATAGTACAAATAAATAAAGGAAGACTAGAAAATTGTAAAAAACAAAACTGAAAATAAATTAGCTATAAATAAATCAAAAACAGAATCAAAAATCTAAACAAAAAGAGAGGCATGTCATGGTTTTAATACCTTTCAGTGCGAGAATTGGCAGAATTCAGAATGAAAGGTAAAGTTGCAAACTTGCAATGGCCGATCTGCCGATATTGAAAAGAAACAAAATGGTAGAATGAGCAAAAAAGAAAAACATGCAAAAAAAAAAATAGCAGAATAAAAGAAAGAAAAACAAAAGAAAGTATAGCATTAGATAATCAAATGACAAGTAAAAACAAAATGATAAAAAAAAAACATAATAATGAAAGTTAAAAAAAGAAAGTAAATTGTAATAATGAAATCTAGCATCTTTTTCTACTAAAATTTTGACCAATTAGCTTCTTTTTTTTAATAGAATAAATTAAAAAATTATGAGGCCCCATGAGTTTGGGGCCCTGGGCGAGCGCCCCTTACGCCCCGGCTCAGGGCCGGCCCAGTACATCCAGCTAACAATATAATGACATGTGTGCATTTTTATATACATACTGGTGTAGCTTATGATGAGCAGCAACTGCATGCAGCAGGTTACTAACTGACAAGTGAAGTTAATTAGTTATGTTTAGTTATTGAACTGATTCTTGTAACAGAATTAGCTGAGGTGTAAGACTGATTAGGCTGGCCTTAATTCAACGAAAATCTGTTATGAGATCAGAGGAATTCAGTTTTAGATTTTCCTCCATTGTTGTTCATCAGAGTTTTCTATTGTTTTTGCTAGCTTGCTCTTTCAAGCCTTTTAACAAACACTTCCTGTTTTTCATCAAACACCTGCACTATAGCAGGATTTACACATACTTTTATTAGATAGACACATACCATAGACTTCCTCTAAACGGGGCACTTTTCCATAGATAAAGACAATATGGTGGGAGACAGTAAACATCAATAAGAATTTTGATATCTAGTACTTTTTAATTAATAACTTAAATTGATCTCTTTTAATGTATAGTCTAATTAATTACAAGTAATGCTAATCCCTTTACTTTTCCGCTATCAATCTTTAATATTGAGCAGGTTCTTGAAAAAAATTATAGAAGCTTTACAAAAATTTTCAGAGAGATTAATTTAAAAAAATTTAATATGATAAAGTACTATTTTGATAAATATTAAATTTGTGACAGTTGCTTGGACAAGGCATCCATCATCACTGAAGAGGACGAAAAGGGGAGTAGTACTCCAAATCGATGGAGACTTTGTACAATAACAAGGGTGGAGGAAGTGAAGATGCTGATAGGGTTGATACCAATTTGGGCGACAACAATCATGTTTTGGACGGTTTATGCACAGATGGTCGGCTTCGCAGTGCTACAAGCTACTACCATGGATAGAAACTTGAGAAATTTTCCAATCCCCCCAGGCTCTTTCATTGTTTTCTTAATTGGAGCCATTATGGTCACTCTTGTTATCTATGATCGCCTCTTTATGCCTCTTTTTAAGAAATCTAAGAGAAAACAAGGTATCCGATTCAATTATGTCTTGTAGGGTTTTGGTCTAACAATAATCTAAAACATGGTTTCATATAATTTTTTTTTTCTTCAGGTTTGACAAGTTTACAAAAAATAGGAATAGGTCTCTTCTTCTCCATACTAGGAATGGGAGCTGCAGCACTCGTGGAAACAAGAAGATTAAGTATTGCCAAAGCCAAGAAGGAAACCAACACAACTCTTCCAATAAGTGCATTTTTCTTGTTGCCTCAATTCGTCTTGGTGGGTATAGGAAATGCATTCATATATGCTGGCCAGCTTGATTTCTTCATAACTCAATCGCCAAAAGGAATGAAAGCAATTGGCACCGGTCTCTTCCTAACAACTCTATCCTTAGGCTTCTTCGTAAGCAGCACTCTGGTCACAATCATCAAGAAAGTTACGAGAGGAAATGGCAGGCAGGATTGGCTGCCTCGTAGCATCAATAATGGCAGATTGGATTACTTTTACTGGCTTCTAGCAGTGTTAAGCCTCATCAACTTGGGATTTTTTCTTCTATGTGCTATGAAGTACAAGCCAAATTCAGATGAAAATGCAGAAAATAGGCAAGTTGATGTTCATATTCCTCCTAATAAAGAAGATAGTACGTAACTGTTGAGCAAGGTGTAAAATAATAACAACTTAGTTACTCATATTTAAGTAGATACTGCATAATCTGTTTTTCCATTGATTTTTTCTTTTTCGATTCATAAAATAAATATTTGTGTGTGTACCTTACTACTTTATGTTCAAAAATACATACTTGAGAATATTAAAAATCACTTTTAAATTAATTAGATATATTAAATATATTTTTATGTCAAAATTAAATATTATAAATAATATTAAATAGGACACCAAACAAATCCTTTATCATGAAAAGAATAAATTAAAACAATTATTTCCCTTCACTCTTGTAATCCAACAAGTTAGTGGCTTCCACAGCTTATTAAAACCAGACCTTTAAGGTTATGTTTAGTTTGTGGAATGGAATTAATATTGGAATTGAATGAAATCATCGTAATAAATATCTACTCCTATAAGAAGAGATGAAAGTTACCTCTATATACTGATAAATACTCATGGTGAGATTTAAATCCTCACTACTAAGATGAGAGAGATGTGCAGTAATCACTTAAACTGTGAATTTAAATGTAAAACTTAAATGTTTTAATCTTTGAAATAGTTTAATTTTTTACATTTAACAAAAAAATTAAATTAAATTCGAATATTGATTAAAACAATAATCCTAAAAATATATATATATATATATATATATATATCAAAATATTGTAAAAGAAAATGTAATAAAAATTTAAAATATAATTGGTCATTTTTTTTTATCTAAAGACTCAACAGTACTGAATTTTACTAGAGACTGAATGAGAACTGAATTCTAAAACTACTAAATATAGTGTCAACTTGTTTGTTGTTTAAAAATAAAAATGTCTGAAAACTAATAATTTGACATTTATACCCTTATTACTATTAATTGATATATAATTTTATTTGCTATGATACAAATAAATAAAAGTAAATAATTTAATAAATATTAAAGCATTTTTATGTATATATTGATAAAATTTTATTCATAATGAAAATATAATAAATAATTATATTAAAAAATAATTTTTATATTAGGAGCCGAAACCAAGATATATATTAAATCTCAAATTGTAGCATAATTATCAATAATATATATGTATTTAGCTTGTTACTACTGAAAAACTAGAATTAATGTATACATCATAAATAAAGTTATAATTTTTCAATTACAAACAATAAAATTATATAGAGCATAAATACTTCGATAAAGAAAATAAATAAATAATTTTTACCGGAATTTTGTTCGGAGATAATTCAATATTTCGATTCCAAAAAACTTTAAGGATAAATAAATAATTTTTACCAGAATTTTGTTCGGAGATAATTCAATATTTCGATTCCAAGAAACTTTAAGGATGAGAAGTTATTAGAGTTTTTCTTTTTATAAAGTTGTTTCTAAAAAGAAAGAAGGTAAAAGAAATAAAATTGTATGATATAAAATTAAATAAAATTGAAAAAATGTTATATTTAGGAGAATACTTAAAAAAAAATATATTTTGAATATATTTAAATAATTTACAATTAAGTAAAAAGTTAAAATTTTTTACTTTAATTTAATAGATTCAATTCGAACCCATTAAATTATAAGTGAAAAAAAAAAAAATAACGCCCAAGTTCATTTGTTCAGTTAAAGTAATGTACAAAAACAAAGAGTTAATTACACTCAACCTCCCTGAGGTTTGGCTAATTACATTCGGAATCAAAGTTTGCATTAATGGACACTAACCTCCCCTCACGTTAACGTTGACCGTTAAAATAACCGTTGACTTTTTTCAAAATTTTTAAATGACCAAAATACCCCTGTCACAATTTTTTACTATTCATTAAAAAAATTAATGGTGAGATCCAGATTGGATCTCCACCGTCTATCAACAATGATGGACGGTGGAGATCCAATCTGGATCACCACCAAGAAAAAAAAAAATTTGAATGTTCATCGTCGAACCCAGAGGGTTCGAAGATCGAACCCTTCTGGGTTCGAGATCGAACCCAGAGGGTTCGAAGATCGAACCCTTCTGGGTTCGAGATCGAACCCAGAGGGTTCGTTCTGGGTTCAATCTCGAACCCAGAAGGGTTTGAAGAACGAACCCTCTGGGTTCGTAGAACCCAGACGTTCTTCGAGATTCATCGAACCCAGAAGGGTTCGATCTTCGAACCCTCTGGGTTCAAGATTCATCGAACCCAGAAGCTCGAACCCAGAAGGGTTCGTTCTTCGAACCCTTCTGGGAGAAGGGTTCGATCTTCGAACCCTCTGGGTTCGTCGATGAACATTCAAAATTTTTTTTTTTCTTGGTGGAGATCCAATCTAGATCTCACCATTAATTTTTTTTTAATGAATAGTAAAAAAATTGTGATAGGGGTATTTTGGTCATTTAAAAAATTTGAAAAAAGTCAACGGTTATTTTGACGGTCAACGTTAACGTGAGGGGAGGTTAGTGTCTATTAATACAAACTTTGATTCCGAATGTAATTAGTCAAACCTTAAGGAGGTTGAGTTTAATTAACTCAAAAACAAATGTAATTATTATATATGATGAGCCAAGGGCCTCTAATGCTGATGAGGCCACCAAATGATGGCACATTTTTAACCTTCTAAACCTAAAAATTAGTCATTCATTTTCAAGAAAATTTCCCTTCTCCTCAATTTTTCTTCCCTTTCACTTACCAATCTCTTCTTTTTTAAATTAAAATTTTCGTTAAAGCAACAAGCAAGGATAAACAAATAAGTGAATTTCGAGATTTTTTTTTTTTTACACAGGGCATGGGCAAGCAGACGCAACGCTTTATAAATAAATAATACTTGCTGCAACAAGATCTTGGATGAAAAACAGGGCATTCATGAAGCCATATCTTATCCTCTTGAGAGTTAATAGCAACTTTGTTCCCCTCTCTAGGAATAATCTTGCAAGAATTACAGCCCAAAATATTCGAACTTTAAGAGGAACACAGAGCTATCACTAAAGGTGAAGGAAGATAATTAAAATAAAATTTTAAGTTGACGAAGTTAAGGTAACGAACGTGCTAATTCGCGAGGTCAAGGAAGATAAATAAATTATAGTGAAAGGAAAAATTAAGATGTGAAAACAAATAAACATAAAGTCATATTAAGATTTAAAACAAAAAAATAAAGACCACCTAAGATTACAAAATTGAAGCATGTAGAGCCACACCATATTTTATTTTCTTTTTAGCTTATTTTGTATTAAATTTTTATTTATATATATTTAATATTTATAATTTTTTATAACTAAAAATGGCTTAAATATTAATAGCTTAGATTAACAGACAATTAATAAAGGGACTAAAGCGTTGTATTATTAAACATTTTAGGGACTCTCAGTGATCTGAAAGAGCATATATTGTTAAAGAACGATATTTCATTAAACATTAGGGGCCAAACGAAATTTCCCCCTCCGTCATTGATTAAATTTTGGTGCCTGGGCAATTCGAAGCGTATCACCATTCACAGGTCGACAACAGATCACCACTCAAATAAAGCGCTGCTCAACTAACCAAGCCCACGTATACAAAGATTCCCTCACACCACACACACACACCACCTATTTGTTCATGGTTTGTGGGCCTCACATCCACTTTCTCACCAATCACTTTCACGCGCTTCGGTCACTTGCCCCGAGGCTCCACCTCCGCTGTCACTGACGGTACCCTTCCGTAATGAAACGGACATAAATAGGTAAGTAGGTGTGAATGTAAAAATTCAAACCCGCCGCGGTTGGGTGTAAATTGAAAAGTAATATTCATATTCTACCCACAAATCTGTATAAAATTAAAAAATATATATAATATATATTCTTTTAAAAATACACTTGTTTTGATTTTAGTAAAACTTAAATTTGTTGTGGTTATATATTTGTTTTATAAGTAATTTTGGAAGTTTATTGGATTTAATTTTGTTTGTTTTGAATTTTTAATTTATGGAGTGTGGAAGTTTTCTTAAAATTTTATTTATTATTATGTTGGAACTTGCAAGTTTATTTGTACTTTATTATGTTAAATATTGTAGAACTTTGAAGATAAATTAAATTTTGCTTTAATTTGTATTTGTATATATGTAGGCTACTGACTTATAGGGTATTATTTTATTATTAATTATTTTAGCATTCTTTTATAATATGCAGTTTTGCAGCCGGGTGGATATAGGCAAAACCCACTTGTAAATGCTCGTCCATAAATTTGCATAATTTTGCAGGTTCGTAGGGCGGATATAAATGTGATAATAACAAGCGTGCTTGGGTGTACATTTTGGAAAAATCTGTCCGAACTTAACTCGTTGTCAATTGTCATCTCTAGTTGTGATTACATCTGATGTCTGCCATCTCTATTACTATATTCAATTATATTCATGTTTTTATTAAATTCTATTATTATGTCAATTATATATTTTTTAGGGTAAAATACACTTATACCCTCTCACTGATGGTATAATGATATTGAGATGTCACTAATAAACTTATTACAAATTATCACTCCTCTATAATAGCACATCACATAATAAAAATATATTAATATTTTAAAAAAATAAAAAAAATAGAAAAAAATAATAATCTCCTCCTCTACGACCATAAAAAAGCTCGAATGAAACTCCTTACTACTAGAAAGTCGAGCCTCGCGTAAGCCTCCACCATATCATAACGATTGGGAACCTCACCTGAGCCTCCCTGTCACAATCACAGGGAGGCTTGTGCAGTTTCGGTGGCTCCCCCTGTCTCCATTTGTGGCAAACCTCTCTTTCTTACAAATTTGAAAATTTGTTTTTAGATTTGGAAGAAAACTTCTGTAATATTTTTATATATTTATATTATAAAATATTAGTATACCTTTTTGGCTCATCATATTTGACCAATTGTAAAGGAGTGTCTGTGTATAATATAGCATTAGTGACGTTTCGATGTTATTATGCTATTAATGATGGGTGTAGAGTATTTTACCCTTTTTAAATTTATTTATGAAATATGACAATTAATGAAATCAAGATCAATAATTTTTTAGTAATTTTTGTTAGATCTAGTTATGTCTTTTCCCTCAAATTTTAAATTAATTATAATAATTTAAAAAAAATTAGCTTTAAAAATTATGATATCATTTTGGAGTTTTAGAACTCAAATTAAATACATTCTCATAGAACGAAAACATATTTTTTATCATTTAAGAAAGTTGTTATTTATAAGATCAAACATTTTGAATAATAACCAAATTGTAATTGTAATTTTGTTTTTACCCCTAATTATCATGATATAATGTTTAACTTTAATTAATTTGTGTTGAACTAAACCTTTCAAATTGGTTTGAGTTTTTCCTAATCTTGTACAGTTTAATGTTTTGATTCTTCCCTATCTAAATTCACTACATACAAAATGATTTTATATAATTGTCTTATGTATTTTTATTTATATTTTGACATACTACATATTATACGACAACTCGAACCTAAGATATTACGAGACAGAATAAACATTATTTGTTACCATATCACATTGGATAGCGGTGTATTTGATTTATTTTATATTACCAATTTAATATAATATTCTATTGCTATAAAGATGTTTATATTGTAAATAAAAATTATAATAATAACTAAAAATCATTATTACTCCTCATATGTTTACATATAAAAGCTAAATATATTCTCAAACTACCTTTTTTAATAGGATTACTATATTGTTAATATATTCCACTATTTATACTGAAAAAAAAATAATAATGTTATCCTCATTATTACTAGAGACTTTCAATTATGAAATATAGAATTTAGATATTCTTTTTTTACTCGTGGGTAATTTCCGACTAATTTACAAGATTAGCTATCTATAAGAGTAGGGTGGGTTCCCTAATTTTTCGCATAGATCACTTTTTCACGGTCTACATCGAGAGCTTTGATTAATCACTAACCATCCTCTCACCTACGAAAGTAAGCAAGAAGGAAGTTTCACACCCTCTTAAGTTGTTGACATACCCATCAAATCTTCTACTAAGAGAAATTTATAAGAGGTCAAAATATTGTCTCATCAATATTAATTACACATGCAAAGTGACATTTAACGTCATCACAATAAATGCTAAGGATGCATCACAGTAAATATTGATGCTCTTAGGCCATCTAATTTTTAATACGGGCTCAAAAATTTATTAATTTACCCGATCATAACAAGAATTTAACATGGAAGGCATATCCGAACATTGAAGGTTTTCGGTCAACTATCTCATCAGTTACTTAAGTCCTCTAGTTGGATATATCTTCCAACTAGGCCACTAACTTAATAACTTCATAAATAAGAGGCAAGTTCCATAAATAAGGTAAGACAATTTTACAAGCATAAACTTTGCATCTCTCACTCTTGATTGTCTCTCACTAAAGTCATTAACTCAGTTGACCATCGGAGTATAAATGTCGATTATTGGCCTGCGAGAGATTCTGTTTGTTTTCAAGTTAGCAATCACACCCAACAGGTGCAAGGCAGGGATATCATTGGCCATCCAAAAGACCTATCGCCTCACCGAAGAGCCTCTCGGCGATTGAAACTTCAATAATACCAAAACTTTTTAATCATTTTTCTTTATTTTATTTTACGTATCATTTTGACCATTTAACTTAATTGTTCATTAAATTTTCCTATCAATAAATTATAAATTTGGAATTTATTGAAAGAATACAATTTGAACCTTCAATTTTAATAATATAATTATACAAGGTTCCTTGTTTTGGTGGTTGGAGACCTCAAAATTCTCTAAGCCATCAAGGTTCAAATTATTGTACAGCCATATAAATATATATTTTCACCATTGCCATAAAAATGTAATTATATAGGTAGACCTCTCCCTTATGTTGGGAGTACTTATTCGGACTGTTGGTCCCGGTAGTTCTTATATCCCTTTGCTGAGAGTAGTTATCTGAACCATACTTGTATGATTTAATCTCGGTTGGTTTCAGTAGTCCTCTAACCCATAAAAATATCAGATTTAAAAATAAAATTTTTTAATAATATAAGTATTAGAAAACTTATCACTTAATCACCTTAATTTTTTTTTAATCAAAATTTAGATATTGAGCTTGAATAATGTAACATGTCATACTCTTTAATATCACACACGAAAGTCTTGTGACTATGAAAAACTTGTCATCATTTATACGCCTCCCATCTGCCCGTGATTATTGGTAGCGCATCATATAAGTAACTTTTCATCCCGGATGCTAAATTCAATTTGCTAAAGTGAAAATAAGTAATAAAATGATGACTTTAAGTGATTAGTGGAATTTCATGTCTATTTTAATGAAAGTCCCACTATATATATATATATAATAAGTATTTTTTTATAATTTATATAGGGATAATAGTTTTTTTCATTAAAAAAATAAATATCTGAATTATGAACGTAATAATTGAAATTAATAAGTTGAACACTATAATTTTAAAAAATAATAATAATAAAGTGATAACCTGTCGGAAGTAATAAATTCTTCTGTGACCACATATTGGGCGGCTGCTATAATTAACGATAAGAAGGTGAGCAACATCTTCAGTTAAATTCTCTCCAAAAAAAAAAAAAAAATTTACTCTTTTACTACCAACAATCATCGTTCCCACTTTCTTGACTACAGTCCTACACACTCGCCAACAAAAAAAATGCAAAGCAAATTATATCACTGCACTTGGATTCCATTGATGAGTGAGACAATGACCCTCTAAAACTAAAAATATTTCATTCTGGTCTCTGCCTCCTTCACTTCACTGGAAAAAAAAGCACCGAATATGGACACCAACAACAACAAGCCACAGAAGAAGAAAAAGTGGTTCTTTTCATTCGTCTTCTCTCTTTTGGTTTCGACCCTTTTGATAATCATCACCATCTCCATTTCTTCGACCACCACAAGGTTCTACAATCGCGCCCGTGTCATCAACCCACGCCCAAAATTCGTGGAACAAGAGCTGCACGTGATACCCACATCGTCCGAGAAGATTCCCAGACTCGCGTATTTGATTTCGGGTTCAACAGGTGACTGCGAGAGCTTGAAGAGGACGTTGAAAGCTTTGTACCATCCGAGGAATCAATACGCGGTACATTTGGATTTGGAGGCCTCTGTTGAGGAGAGAATGGAGCTGGCCAGGTTTGTTGAGACCGAGCCGCTTTTCAAGGAGCTGGGTAACGTGAGGGTGGTTGTGAGGGCTAATTTGGTCACCTACAGAGGACCCACTATGGTTTCCAACACCCTCCATGCTGCCTCCATTTTGTTCAAGGATGGTGGTGAATGGGATTGGTTCATCAACTTGAGCGCTTCAGATTATCCTCTGGTCACACAAGATGGTATGTACGAGTTTGATTGCTTTTGTTTTGTCCATTTTTTGCGATTTCGATCTGAATCTTCGCGGGACTCTATATTTGAGCCTTGAATCTGAAATATGCTTGTCTCATTAGCAATATCACCCACTCCATTGGTATTTACAGATTCTGCTTACGGCTGTGGCCCAGTTAGGTGTACTAGTAGTGATTTTAGTTGTTATCCACTTCACTGATTCGTTCAATTGAATTTTCTGTCTAGTGAGCATGAACTGATGGGTGTCAAATTTGAGCAGACCCATAAATCTCATAAACAATTTTTTTCTCATTTCGTTGTTGCTATTTATGCTGATTTGAGCAAACCATGTTGTTTCCCATGTAGCCACTTTTCCAAAGGATTAATGCCTTTAATTTGTTGTTTTCCTACCAATTTATAAGTGTGAAACAAGAACTGATATTATATTCCCGACCGTGTATAATGAATCCTTTGCACTAATTAAGCCCATTATTTGGGAGAAAAAGCAATGATGAAGTGCTTATGCATCAGGTCACTTTAATATGTTTTGAGTCCTTGCTAAAACTTTTCTTGTAACAGATTTGCTTCATACATTGTCAACTATTCCAAGACACCTTAATTTTCTCGAGCATACCAGTGACATTGGCTGGAAAGAGTATGTTCATTGTCCTGTCTCATAATTGTATTTTTGTTTTCAAATGGTTCAAAAGTAACGTAGAAGATATCAACAACATTATGTATAAATCTGCTTAAGAAATGTGTTTTCTCTGAAATTGCACAGGCATCAGAGAGCCAAGCCTGTCATAATTGATCCCGGATTGTATAGTGTGCAAAAATCTGATGTGTTTTGGGTCCCAGAGAAAAGGAGCGTGCCAACTGCATATAAGCTGTTCACAGGTGAGGCTTTTTTTTTTTTTTCTTTCTTTTGTTTCTCATTTTAAAGAAACAATGTGGCTAAAAGCATATTTCGTTCTCATTTTTCATTATCACCGAGGCACGAAAGAACAAATCAGATTATCTTGTACTGCATCAAAAAAATTCTGTAGATTCAACTTACTGAGCTGGCAGCTCAAAACATTATTAATTAGCTCTACCTTGCTGCTTTACCTTGCGAATAAAAGCTGCAAAATTAATAATTAATTTGCATCTCTATCAATATTCTATCTTTCTCCTTTTGAATTGTCATGTTATTTCAATAACTAAGCATAATCGTAACATACTTCTAATTATTCTTAGCATGGATTTTGTTTGTTAATTTCTTCAGGTTCTGCTTGGATGATGCTTTCGCGTCCCTTCATAGAATTTTGTTTATGGGGATGGGACAATCTCCCAAGGATAGTCCTCATGTATTATGCCAACTTTCTATCTTCACCTGAAGGGTATTTTCACACAGTCATCTGCAATGCTGAGGAATTCCGAAATACTACTGTAAATCATGATCTCCATTTCATATCTTGGGACAACCCTCCTAAACAGCACCCGCATTTCCTTACTGCTGATGACTACCAGAGGATGGTTGACAGTAATGCCCCATTTGCAAGGAAATTTGGCAGGAATGAGTCAGTGCTTGACAAGATTGATTCTGAGCTGTTGGGTTGCAATGCTGATGGTTTTGTGCCTGGTGGATGGTTCAGTGGTGACAGAATTTCGAACATAACTGCCGCACATCATGTCAGGGCAAACACCAGTGAGCTTAGGCCTGGTCCTGGTGCTGAAAGGCTCAAACGCCTCATCACTAATTTATTATCAGCCGAAGATTTTCATTCAAAGCAGTGCAGCTGACTTCCCAAGTCCTGGGAAACAACCTTGTTGGAAGACAATTCTACTTCACCTAGTTTTGCATCAGCTCTATAAATGCTCCTCTTGTTCAGTTAATAATCTTAGACAACCTATAGGAACTAAAGGGGAAGTAAAACTACTTCCCATCTAGATTATATATATTCAATACCTTCACCTTTTTTAACATTCAATACGGTATTTATGTAGCGAAAATGCTAATAGGTGTAGTTGAATGATTGTTTTATTGACATAATTATGATATTAAATGGAGTAATGCTTCATCAATTCTTTGTATGCGTTGTGCACCATGCCTTGTCTAAACTTTGATTTGTTTGACTCTGTTCCAACCCACTATATTGCAGGATCACATGTTAGTGTTTATTCGCTGGTGAAAAGAGAGAGAATGAGGGAGGAGTTCTGAGTGCCATTAGCACTACTTTTCATTGTTTTTTGGTACAAACAAGTGCCAGTATTCAATGCATTGAAACCCTCCAAAACTAGTTAACCCTTTCAGATTACATACCACTGTAACTTAATGTTACCATAATGTTATATTATTGCTTGATACTCCTTCAAGTACAGTTGAAAATGCAGTCCAAATAATAATGATATCCAATCATAATAAAACTTCATATATCAAATACCTGCTTTAAATAGGAAATGAAGTTGCTTTTTTCTATCATTGTATTTTATCTTTTGAAATAGAAGAGCGAGAATCACCAAGAATGGAAAGATACATGAAAAATAAAAACTAGCTAACTGCATGAAAGATTTTTGCCAATTATTAAACCAAAAAGAAGAAAAGAAAAAAAAATGAAACACATCAAAGTTCCTCTAAATTTGCCATTTTAGAAAATGAATCAATGGTCTTGTATATTTCTCGTGCATTAGGGTGACGTGTATCACCTGCAAGGAACTCTTCAACCACACCATCCACTTCTATCACACTGCAACCAGGTATCTTCTTCATTCCACCTTCTGAGATCAATTTCCTTACTCTTTTTGCTTCCATATCTCTGCCAGCTTCCTTATATAGATTATAGGAAAGCACATGAATACCACAATCAGCTATTCCCATATCAGCAAGCTTTTCCCAGACTCTGTTTCCAACTTCAACATTCCCATAAATCCTACATGCACCCAGTAGTGCTCCCCAAACATTAGCATCACCTTCTCCGAGCCCTCCCATTTCACTCTCTATGAACTTCTCGGCTTCCTCTACCCTACCTGCTCGGGCCAAGAGATCAACAACACATGCATAGTGCTCATGCTGGGGCTCGACCTCATAAACAGTACTCATTTGTTCAAACAATTTAAGACCTTCTTTGACCATCTTTGAGTGTGTACAAGTCGTGAGGACTGCAACAAATGTTGTCTCTGTGGGTTTTGTCCCACTTTTAACCATTCTATCAAACAATTCAAGTGATTTTCTTGCATCTCCGTTCATTGCTACACCGGTAATCATAGCATTCCATGCTCCAGCATCCTTGTCAGAAATCCCCTCAAACACTGATAAAGCTGATTCCACATGACCGCATCTGGAGTACATATCAACTAATGCAGTGGCTAAGATCAAGTTCTTATCAAGGTTGTACCGCTTAGCATACGAGTGAACCCATAAACCTTGACTGACCGCACCAAGATGAGCACACGCCGTAAGAAGGCTAACAAGAACTGATTCATTAGGATTTGTACCAACTTCTTGCATTTGCCTAAACAAAGAAAGCACCTCTTTAAAGTCACTAACCCTTGAATAAGCAGCCATTATTGCACTCCACGATATTGCATTTCTTTCAGGCATTTTCTCGAACAGCACTCTCGCATTCTCAACATCACCCATTTTGCCATACCCATCAATCATTGCCGTCCACATAACCACATCTCTCTGAACAGTTTTATCGAACAGCACTCTTGCACTTCTCATATCATGAATTAATGAGTAAAATTCAATTAACGAGCACACTACAAAAGGGTCATCACTCAATCCAAATTTAACAACATGAACATGTACAAGACGACCAGTTGTTTCCAAAGAAGAAAGAAGAATTGAACATGCTTTAATCAAGGGTGGAAACGTATAGTTATTAGCCTCAAATCCACTATTCAACATGTCTATGTAGCACAAAACCGCGAGTTTTGGAGAATTAGCTTGCATATAACCTCTAATCATAGTATTGTACATAAAGGTGTTTCTGTGAGCAGAATTATCGAAAATCAAGCGAGCGTAGGAGAAGAAAGAGGGATTCTTTGAAGTTGCAGCCACGGAGAGGAGAGGTCCGATGGCCATTGGATTTTCTGGTAGATAGGTTTTGAGAAGACGGCCATGGATTTGCTTGAGTTGGTTTAAGGTTTTGCATTTTTGTACCAGGTTTGCTGTAACGATCGTTTGAATCATTTGAATTGGCGGGACATTTCTGGGGTCCCAACAAGGCTGCACACCCAAAATGCTTTGGTTTCTTTACCTTTTTAAACATGTTATATATAATATTGGCTCCTCACGCATTTCAGGTTCAAGATGGCTTTTAAATTTCATAACAATAAATTTATTATGAAATTAGCGACAAAAAAAGAAAAAGAAAAGAAGGTGTTGAAATTGCTCCTCTGCACCAATTCGTAACTTTCTTCTGTTGGTGCACCGCTCAGTGTAACAAGGTGGTGCGGCACCTGGCGTGTAGCTAAGGGTACGCCACCTGCTAGGCTGTTTGGTTAAATACCAGTTAATTGGTTGGATATTTTATATCTTCATTATTATTCATACAAAAAAAAAAAATTAGGACCGGTAATGTACTTTATTTAAACGGATCATTCCCTTAAACCCGACACGATACATTTAGTAAAATAGATTACATCTTCTAAACCATTTATGTAATATTTATTTTTTTATATACTATAATAATAAACATAATTTATTTATATACTAATATACAAAATTACAATAATGACCCTAATAAATTTAAACTTGTAATTTGACTTTCCCCTTCTCATGAGAAGAGATAATTACATCACCGCAGCTCTTTCTCCGGCTTAGACTGTTTAGCTTTGGAGATTTGGGTCTCGTTAATGGCAGCTGATATCAGATAAAAATATGAACGTTAGTACTTTGCCAGACCTACAGACGCTGCACGTAAAATTTAAAGCAATTTTCTTTTCAATAACATGCCCCAGGACTATGTTGTTGATAGAATCGCCATCATGCTCTTTCTAAGCTGCTTAATGGCAGCATCACGCTCTTCCTGGAAAAAGGTACAAAAAGTTTTTAATGCTAATTTCTTCAATAACATCTCCAAATGCATAACAAGAGAAACATAACTGTTCATGCCCACACAAAAAATGAAGAATATACTTAAAGTGTTGTACCTTTTGCCTTGCTTCACATTGGCTTTTCTCCGCCTCGAGCACCTGGTGATTTTCCTCCAATTTTGTGTAAAACTGGATGGCAGAAACAGAAACAAAGACAATTAACACAATGAATGCAACAACAAAAAAACTGTTGTTTAGATGACGCCTTGCAAAAGGAATTTTGCTCTCCATTGTTTGATTAAAAATACCTCCTTCCGTTTCTCAGCACGTTTGGAACATCTGAATTTGGTACTACCAGGTGTTATTTTGACGAGGTGATTCCTACTTTATATAAAGTATGATTTTATTAAGCGATAAAAGTCTATATTTATAAGAAGATACAGACATCCTGGAAAATTAGTTATATATATTTTAGAATGACCATAACTTTAATGGAAGATGGACGATTCCTCACAACAACAAAAAAATCAATCATATTAGTGAAGCTTTTAATTTTTCATGGTTAGGATGATCATCCCATATGAAATTTGAACAAAAATATAATATTTTCATTATATGTCTATTTATATTTTAAGTTGTCAGTGTATCTCCATTTCACTTCAGTGGTGATTGGTGAAAGTTCAAATATCACTATGTACATTTATTAGTATAGTCTTCCGTTGTATGAGTAGATATCTGGACCGTACATTCAGTGATCAATTTAAATAAGTCCTCATAAACTTATAATTTGGTAATTGTACCCTTAAAAAACAAATACATCTACATTCTTTTGTCTATCTTATTATAATATTAATTAATAACGGTTAAAAAAAAATTGGTAATGTGTATAGTAGCCGAACCCTTTTCCACGGTCAGGATGTCCCGTCCAGCATGAAATTGTTATTTTATCTATATTATAATAATATTAATTAATAATAGTAGAAGGATTTTAAAATATAATATTTTTTAAAGTAACTTTTTACTCATCAGTGCATATCTCTTCCATCTCAATGGTGAGAGATTCAATTCCCACCATGTATATACTATTATGTATGGGTAGTTTTTTTTCCTTTATTGTAAGAGTAGATTATCTCCCGTTATGAGAGTAGATATCCGGACTGCATATTTAATAATTAATTTTAGCAGGTCTCGACAATTATTAATATTGTACTTGTACTTCTTTAAAAAAAAATAAAAATTTTGACTTTTTATTATCTGGATTGATGAGTATGATACTATACACGATAAAAGGTAATAGCAGCATAAATTATTATGAACTCGAATTTGGGATATTATTATGCTAGATGTGATGAAAATATTATTGGCTTGTATTAAGATATTTAAGAATCTCTTATCATATTTATAAGGGATATTCCTATTTTCCCCTTGACGATTCAGTCAATGATAATTTATCCCCTTACATTTTAGAAATAGTAAGTAAAAAGACTTAATCACCCTTAAAGTATATATACTTACCCTTTAATGTTTTAAAGGTAATTAAGTTTTTTTTACTTACTTTTTGAATGAAAAGTTAACTTTAGAAAGGAAAATAACTATTTCTAAAATGTGAGGGGGTAAAGTATCATTAATCAAATCGTTAGAGCGGAATATAGAATTATTCCTATTTATAATTATATGTGATTCAATTTAAAAGAGAAAGAAAAAGTACAAAAATGTCGCGGAAGCTGTAATAATGCTTATGAGAGTCGCAGAATCAGCCGAAAGTATTTAATATTTTTGTGTTCAATTGCTTAATTAAAAAGTCTAAACATAAAATACGTTAAATGTTTAATATTTTTTTTTATCTCTATTATACAGATACGTGTTTTATTTAAATTCAATTGTACTTAAAAGGAAAACAGAACAATAAAAGTATAAAGTACATAATACCATTTATAAATTTCTATTAGAGCATTTTTGTGAATACCCTTAAAAATTTCTTTGTGAAATTTTATACTAGTAACTTCTTTAATTTATCTATTTACAATGGCAAAATTTTGGAATATATATATATATATCCGATAGCGAGTCAAGAATCCATTAGGACCTACTAATATAAAGTATTACATGTACAACGTGCATATATACTTTTATAATAAAAAACCTAAAACAAAATTCCTCACACAAACAGTTAGATACATTTAGGGTCTGTTTGGGATAACTTATAAAAGTGGTTTATTGGCATTTTGGGTCCAAAAGCCACTTTTAGACTCGTTTGGATGTTTCCATGGAAGAGCTTTTAAACTTTAAAAGCTCTTCTAGATAAACCCAAAATATATGATTTTTGCAGGAAGAACTTCCAAGAAACTAAAAGTTCAAAGTAAAAACCCTGCCAAACAAGGTCCTAGTGAAATTTAAACTCTTATTACCTAATTACACAAATTTATTTTTCCGTATCAAATGAGCTAATGGTTGAAAACATGAGTACTATCATATACATACTCATGATCTTCTTTGTGCTATGTTTCCAGTGAAATGACTCAATGAGTTGCCTCCAGCTCCTCCACGGCCTCCCTGGCCAAAACTGATATCGAAGTGAGACAAATGAACAGCAACTACTCACCATCCACGCTTCTTATAACTTGAGTCCAGTCCATCAATGGCTGATCAAAATTTACCAACACGATACACCATCAAGAGGTTTCCAATCTTGAGATTCAATCCCTTCACATAGGCAGGCCCCTTCCTCAATCCATCCAAACGGCAAACAATAATTCCATTTTCTATCCTTAGGTCCAAAAGTTGGTAATTGGATGATCTCGTTAGTAAAGAACCGTATAAGAAGAGTACACCAATATGATAAGAAAAGAATCTAACCGCCTTTTGCATCACTGGAGAATTTTTGTTTTTGAAAGAGTATTTGATATCGCTAGAAGGATCATACAAATCAAAATAAACTAGTAAAAACTCCATTATATGATCTTCTAAATTGTGCCGAGTCATTAGCAGTCACCATTGAAGCACAAGTTGGCTGCCAAAATTAAATATTTTTCTGAATAAGTAATCCTTCTAGTCCAGTAGCGAAAGCGATAAGAGTAAAACTAGATATGGACCGGGGTTGCGCGCACGCAAGCCCCCACAGCAACAAATTATGACGTAGGCTCTGCCACTTGGGCAGACCTTAGATGGGCGCACCTCCTGAGTGCAATGGAGACCACATGTCTAGGCCATGAGCCTTCCTGATCACTCATTGACCCCGTCCAGGTAAGTATGTTCACTTGTCGATTTCTTAATTATTTATATGTACCTAACTTCATCTATTACTTTGTCTTCTCCTGATGTGGGATACACTGCATCAGTTTGCAGACATTTTCTTGCTTTGTGTTCTCCTGATACACTGCATCATTTTCCAGACATTTATTTTGTTCTGTTTTTGAGGTCCAATTTTTTATTTTTTTTAATAAATAAAGTCAGTAATTTGGAGAGGGAGATGTACAACCACCCAAAAAATAGTTGATATGTCGTTTTAACACTTTAATCAACCCAACAATCCATCACCATTGGATCCACAGTAGACGGGAGACAAAAAAAAAAATAACATCACATGTTAATTACATTTCACAAAGATGTATCTGAAGTAATTCTATTTTGCATAACTGAACTTTCCATCTGAACTTGACAATCTTCCTTAATGCTCCTGTAATTCTATTGTGTTTGTACTTTTGTGCTGTTGATTGGTAATACCCCCATGGTGTATCTACAATGTTGTGGATGGTTGTGTTGCCCGTATTACGGACAAACTAGAAACAATGGAGCCTTGCTCTAGTATCAAAGACAGGATTGGATATAGCACGATAAAAGATGCAGAAGATAAGGGTTTGATCACATCAGGAAAGGTATTAAAAAAATGGCATCAATGCATTTATGGTAACTGTACACTTCCATTACAATCAAGTTTTATAGTGTACACTCTCCATCAACCTGTTTTTACATTTTGGTGATGCTCAAACTGCGTTTTGGCATTTACCATATAAATATTGCACAATATGGAGTACTTCAACTAAAATATCTCTTTGTTTCTGGTATGTCTTCAAATGACAGCGGTTAGAGACTGTCCTCGTTGAGCCAACAAGTGGTATTCATCACTGTAGCCAGAGGTTACAAACTTAACATTGCATTAACTTGGACTGCCATCCATCGATGAGTCTTGAGAGAAGAATTTGTTGGAACAATCAATCAGTAATCTAAATAAAATTAATAAATAAAAAAGAATACAGAGAAGAAACAGTATACAGAAAAAATAAATTAAAACCTAAAGAATACAGAGAAGAAACAGTATATAAAAAAAATAAATTAAAACCTAATGTTAATTCGTAATATGAGCCCCAAGAGGCCCACAAGCCTTGTTAGCCATTCAAATATCTAAATATTATTTTTTACTTATATACACTAAAAGAAGAGTGTATTTTTTTAGATGTAAGATTGGAGTTTTTAACTTCATACCACACACACACCAACAGAATTGTGCTCCCAGCTTTTGGAAATGCTCGAGGTTCACCTCAGAAATCTAGCCAAGGGCTATAAGGAGGCTATTCTAAGATTGAGGAGATCAGGAGAATCTGATGAATTACTGTTTATTTCTTGTTAAATTTTATTTTGGTATTTAACAATTTGTACATTATCCTGTACAAAAGTGTGTTTTTTGTATTTATGTTATGTTTCCAAATAGGTAAAATCTTAATTTGTGCTTTTGTATGCTGCAAAAGTCAAAGGCAAGCATCTGATTCAAGGAATTGGCTCTGGTTTCAACCCTAAAGTTTTGGACATTGGCTTGCTTGATGGAAGCTGTTCAGGTAAGCAGTCAAGATCACATCACGGGTTATTTTCTTTGAATGTAAATTATCAGTTGTGTTATTGATCTTTTATTTATTGTACTTGTTCAAAAATACTAGTAACTAACAATATAGTAAAATTTGTAATTGCAATGGTCTTGTTTTCTTCAACCAAAACAACATTGCATTATTCCTTCTAAACGGGTTATACGGGTCATCCTGCAACCCGTTTAATGAAATCCGACAATAACCCGTTTATATAAATGGGTTGACCCAATTTCCAATTTGAACCTATTTAGATCAATTCGAACCCGTTTAGATTAATCCACACTTGTTTATTTGTTTTGAATTCTTATCGGGCTCACAGGTTATGACCTGTGACCCATATTGCCAGCCCTACAAAAATTCTCAAACAAATTGATAAAATTGTACCACGTTGTGTATCCTATGGATATATAGTGGTGGCAATCAGACATTTCTGATTATTTTGGATCTTTCAATTCATACCACATTTATTATGAAAAATTTTGTTTGGATCCAAATTTTTAAAAAAGTTTGTTTCCAATCCGATTTTCGGATCGCATCAAAGTTGATTTTTTTGAACATTTTTTTAAATTTTTTTTTAATTTGTTATTATTTTTTTTAATAATATTGAGCTGTATTGTGTAGTCCTCAAAAATCGCTCGGGGACACGGGGCACTACAACCTGCAAAGACAGAACGCACGTGACCCGCAGGACGTCTGGGACACCGGGGTGGTGCCGGCCAAAGTCACTCCGACGGTCAAGTTAGCGAGTGCTAGTAAAAGTGTAATGTTTGTAAATGGGGATGAGTGAGGAATACTTCCTGCTATCTTCACAGTTGGGGTTTTTTTGATCAAAGGAGGTGTAAGGTCGGAGAAGCTCAACAATGGCCGGGGGGTGTGGCTTTTTCTTAGTAATCTCTTGATCTCAGTTTTTCGGCCGTCCCCTCTTATGAGGGATTATCTTCCTCTTTATAGGAGACTGATGCTTCTTCTTTTTGAGGGATCTCATCATTCTCTCTTCTCTGTCTTCCACCAAGAAAGCATCTGGGTGCTTCTTTTGATCGGGCTGCCATCAAGTGTCATTATGACTTTGTAGGACCTGTTTCAAAGTAGATCACAATCTGGTCTCCCTCGGAGCGACGGAGATGTTATGTCTTATGACATGTAGGTTTCTTGTCAATCTGGACCATGATTGGGTGATGTAGCACGGTCGCACTACATGAGGGAACATGTCGTGCGACAAGGTCTTCAAACTGGTACGTCGTCGTACTACACGAGTGCTTCGTGTCGTACGACATATTCTTCCAACTGGTACGTCGTCGTACTACACGAGTGCTTCGTGTCGTGCGACATATTCTTCCAACTGGTACGTCTACATGAGGATGCTCCATGTCGTGCGACTTGGTCTTCACGCTAAGCCTTTGTCGTACTACATGGGAATGTACCCTTCTTTTTGCTATGGGCTTTGTCTTTGGGCCATGTTTTGGGCCATACATATTTTGGCTACTACAGTTTGCCCCCAAACGCATTGGTTTTCAGAAGAGCCAAGGGGTTTGCGTCGTACGACATGTAGTCATGGATATGTATGTGAATTTCAGAGGTTGGCTCGATATTGTCGCACGACTCAGTCCTTCTTAAGAGAGTGTTTCAGTGTTGGTGAATGGATGATAATGCATAAGTTTTGCCATTGTCGTACGACAATGTTTGTTAGAGAAGGAACGATTGACCTTCAAATGACTCTTCGATATCTGTGCCGAAGTAAATGTGGTCATAATGGGCAGTGTGCATGCGTGGCTAATGATAGGTCATGGATTTGTGTGTCCAATGAGAAATTGACACGTAAGCACGTGTTTTCTTTTAATTGCCGCCCTTCCGCTTTCTTCTCCATTTTCAATTTCTTGCTTTCTTTTTCTCGTTTTCTCTCTCAAAAACCAGTCGCCTGTGGAAACTTTTGCCGGCGTCTTTGCTGCTCACTTTGGCCATTTCCGTTTTCATTCCGGCGAAGCATTTGGTCACCCTTGCTTTTTTGGTAAGTTTTCCTGGTTCCTTTGCTATTTTGATTTCTTATTTTCATATTTGGTTTCTGGGTATTCTTTCGTGTTCTTCGAATAGTTTTTGAAAAGAATTTTGAAAAAAAATGTTTTAGATCGAAAATTTAGACTTAGGTTTATACACAACTTGTTTGTAGAGTCTAGGTCGCACGACGGTAGCCAAGACGTATAGGTCGCACGACCTTCTTAACAGTCTTGGGAGCTGATATTAGGTCGTGCGAGGTGCTTGCTAATCCCAAGTGTAGGAGTCGCGTAGCAGTATAACTCGGAGTAACGAGTGTCGTACCACGAAGAGCAGTAAGAAAGATCGCAAAATTTACAATTGATAAAACAATTCAATTGTGTTTAATTGATAGTAAAACTTATGAATGAGAAATACTAAGGCTTCGGGGTTCCACCTTTAATTATTTATGCAATATTATTGATTCAATTATATTCTTAAAACTTACATAAGAATAGACATAGAAAAGATGAATTCGGTTGATGGTGTTTACACATAAGCACAACTAATTTCTTATAGGAAAAATCTCAAGCATAGCCTGTACCTACAGCAACAATCTATCAAGAAATAATTCCATCGAAATTCTAAATAATCTATTGGCTCACCAAAATTATAAAAGCATGGATGTTTTTACTAAACAATAGGAAAAGCATGACTGAACCTATGAATAAGATTATATAACACCCATCAATCATTAAAAGAATCTAAACCAAATATTAAATTTAACAAACCAAAAACCAAATTTATATTGAAATACTTGTCTAAATTGAATCAACAATACACATAAATAATCTTAGGTTTCTCCCCTCACCTTAGTTAGGAGATTAGTTCTCCATGAAAAGAAATACAAAAATAGAATAAAATGAAGGAAGGAAAGGTAGTAGCTTCTCTTCTCCTCTATTCTCTCTCTCCTTTCTCTCTTTCTTTTCGATCTGGATTCCTTATCAATTGAAGGACATGGGGTATTTATAAGAAAATTCTGGGTACTGTTCATCGGGGGGTACTGTTCACGAATACGGCACTGTTCACGACGTCACTGCTTACGAATACGACTGTTGACTGTTGACTGTTGAAGCCGCCATTGTACTGTTGAAGCCGCCATTGTACTGTTCATAATGACTATTCACATGTACGGTACTGTTCACCTAGGCCACATCATCAGGAAAACATGCTCAAAATACATAAGATTTATAGACAATAAATATCACTTTTGAGTACTCATCACGAGGTCTTTGGTTTAGGTTATAATTACTAACCGTGGCTACTGTCGTTCGACCTGTAGGTTTTGATGTCGAGTCGAGGTGACGAGAGTCCTCCCAGTACCTCTGGGCGCAGATACGATGATCCCATAGATCTGTCGTACGACTCGTGGGGAGAGTCAGAGGCGGCGAGTGCTGAGGTGACAGTGGCGTCGTACGACACTGTGACTGTCTCTTTCGCGGGTACATCACGCGTGGCGGACGACATTCCCATGGGGATTCCGTTAGTCGAGCTACCGGGCGACGCAGCTGGCCCATGTCCAATGGGACCTAGTAGGCCGCTGGGTTTGCTATTAAATAACCCAGCAAGCGTGCTAACTGAGGACGACATCATGCGTCTTCGATTTAGCTACGGCATACCTGATGGTGTCGCACTGAGGGCGCCGTATAAGGAGGAGAGGCCAGATTGGGACGTCCCAGGATGGACCTGCCTGTACGAGTTTCCGTTCCAGCGGGTAGGATTCAGGTTGCCCATAGTTGGGCTGCTGAGGAAAGTGCTCGATCACTTCGAGCTTGCCCCAGGGCAGCTGATGCCCAACAGCTGGAGGATCCTGCTGGCGCTGGATCTGTTGTGTATGAGGGAAGGGATAGTTTTCGAGCTCCCTGACCTTTTCTACTCGTACACCGTGCGGGAGTACGACACAGAAAAGGGTCGTTACAACTTGAACCTTCGACCCAACATAACACACCTGATCACGGAGCTGACGACGAATGACAGGCTGTGGAAGGATAGGTATTTCTTTGCGAGGGGCCTGCTTGTCGATTGGCCTCTCGGGGATACCATCGTTCGTGCGACCTGGTCTAAGGCTGGTGGGTCTTTATTTTAGTAGCGTCGTACGACTGGCTTTACTTTTATTTTCACTAACTCTTTTTGTGTTTGTTTTGTAGTGAACACAGGAGCGCCTCAATCAGTCGTTGGATTGACCTGTGTGACGCGTACGGAAAAAGTCCTGTCGTACGACGTCAAGGAGAGGAGTTGGAGGAGTATACTATCGGAGGAGAACTTGCGGCCGAGTCATCTCTGGAAATTTAGCGTTATAAACGAGCCAGGTACCCCTACCCTGCCTTCAAAAATTTAGTGGAGTTTGTTAGGGTCAGGCATTGTGTCGAGCGACTGTACGGCACACGATTCCTGACTCCCATCTCATACGTCGAGCGACGATTTGCAGTTGATATTATGGCGGGGGAGATTGCTGCACCTGCTGCTGATGACGCAATGAAAAGGCTGAGGGAGAAAAGGAAGGGCAAGAAGAAGGTTGAGTCGAGTGACCAAGCGGCCTCCACTCCTCCACCTCCTCCTTCTAGTCTAACCAAGACCTCCCATGATGTTTCTTCTGCTGGGAAGAAAAGAAGAAGGGAGGATTCGACGTCGGGTGTTGACGCGTCGGTCGACCTGGTCTTCCCACAGGATGCCTCTGCATACTCTAATGTAGGGTCGATCCTTCCACAGGTCGAGCGGCTGCTGCTGCCCGAAGACAAGAGTCGCCTAAGGGAGATGGGTCTTTCCCAAGCTGCTGACTGGGGCCTTGGTCACCTCTTCCAGGTATGGTCGTACGACCAATATTTGTATATTTTGTTTTAACCATTTCATAATTTGTTTTGACTTGTACTTTTATTTTGTGTAGGCTCTTCAGTCGCACGTTCATCTGAAGGAAGAGCTGGGCGTCGCCCTCAAGAAGGTGAGGGACCTTAAGGTGAGCAACCAGGGCTTGAAGGCTGACAATGACATGCTGAAGGCTTCGAATATTGAAGCCAAGAAGACTGCTCTTGAGGCCTCCAGTCGGGCGGTGGAGGCCACTTTGGAATTAAATAAGCTGAAGTCGCGTGTTGACTTACTGGAGGCCAAGCTGAAGGCAAAAGAGGCAGACTATGACTCCCTGTACGACAAGGCAGAGGATAACATCCTCAATGCAGTCATCAAGACTCGTGCAGATTTGATGAGGGAGTACAGGGATGGTCGTGCGACCGAGTGGAAGGTTGATAGCTGGATTGCCGACCACGAGGAGCTGTCGCGCTATAATGAGGATGAAGCAGATGATAAGCCTGGCGAAGAGCCTGTTCCTTCTCCTCCAGAAAGTTCGGCCATCGTAGCCTTGGCTGCCCAACCGACTGGAGAGCACGATGACCTTGCCCCATAAGGGGTTGTAAAAATATGTTGTTGAACGTATTTATTTTTAGTTTTGCTTTAATGTATGCTCTGTTTAAACAACAATTTTTTTTTTTAAAATATATGAAGTATGTTAACTTTTCCTTGATGTCGTATGCTTTTTATGATAGTAATTTCTTTTTCTGATTGCGTGATCTGTTGGAGATGGAAAATCCATGACCTTGAGTGCGGGTCATGTTACCGTTTGGAGATGGAGACCGTGAATGCAGGTCGTGGTCCATGACCTTGAGTGCGGGTCATGTGACCGTATGGAGATGGAGAGTCCATGACCTTGAATGCGGGTCATGTGGCCGTATGGAGATGGAGAGTCCATGACCTTGAATGCGGGTCATGTGATCGTTTGGAGATGGAGAGTCCATAACCTTGAATGCGGGTCATGTGATCGTTTGGAGATGGAGAGTCCATGACCTTGAATACGGGTCATGTGGCCGTATGGAGATGGAGAGTCCATGACCTTAAATGCAGGTCATGTGATCGTTTGGAGATGGAGACCGTGAATGCAGGTCGCGGTCCGTGACCTTGAATGCGGGTCGTGTGACCGTATGGAGATGGAGAGTCCATGACCTTGAATGCGGGTCATGTGGCCGTATGGAGATGGAGAGTTCGTGACCTTGAATGCGGGTCGTGGTCGACCTTGTCGTATACTTGGTTTGTTTATGGTATTGAATTGCCCCAGTTGGAGTGTGTAACTGCTTAGTTGCACACTACAACTTTGATTAAGAATGTAGTTAAGATAGTCTTTGCAATGCTGGCCTGCGTAAAAATGTTAGCGTCGGCCGTTGGGTTTATCAACGACCCTCCGACGGGGAAGAGAGTTCTATGTTGCAAATATATACGTATATATATATATATATATATATATATATATATATATATATTTTTAAAACTGATATGGTTTTAGATGGCATGCGTTCCAACTGTTGCCGATCTCCATGCCATCTGTACATCGTAGTTTATAGGCTCCATGTCCAAATATATTGGTGATTTGATATGGTCCTTCCCACGTAGGACCGAATTTGCCTGCTCCTTTTTCCTTTGTGTTTTGGAAGACGCGGCGAAGAACCCAATCTCCAATACGGAATGACTTGAGACGAACGCTTCTGTTATAATGGCGGGCGACTCGTTGTTGGTATACGGCTAACCTGATTGCGGCCTTGTCGCGGCGCTCGTCGATTGTGTCGAGTTCACTCAGCATTTCTTTGTCGTTTGCTTCTTCTGTTGCGTGTCGTATCCTATAAGAAGGGTAGTCAGCCTCTGTTGCTATGACGGCCTCTGAGCCGTAGGATAGAGAGAATGGTGTTTCGCCTGTTGACGTCCTTACCGTCGTACGGTAAGACCATAGCACACCTGGTAACTCGTCGGCCCATTTCCCTTTGCATTGGTCGAGTCGCTTCTTGAGGGTGGACATGATTGTCTTGTTAGTGGATTCTGCTTGTCCGTTAGCTTGAGGGTATCTTGGGCTTGAATAGCTTAGTTTGATGCTCCATTTGTCGCAAAAGTCTTGGAAATCGTATGAAATGAATTGTGAGCCATTGTCGGTAACTATTTCCTTTGGAACTCCGTAGCGGCATATGACATTCTTCCAAATGAAGCTTTTTACCTCGGCGTCTTTGATTCTTACATATGAGTCAGCTTCGACCCACTTTGTGAAGTAGTCGGTTACGGCTAGCATGTAGACTTTTCCTCCGGTAGCGACGGGTAATTTCCCTACTATGTCCATGCCCCACTTCATGAAGGGCCATGGTGCTGAGATGGGGTGGAGTCTTTCCGGGTGTTGATGTGAAACGTGGGCGAAGCGCTGACAGGGGTCGCACCTTTTGACGAGGTCGTGCGACTCGGACCGCATCGTGGGCCAGTAATACCCGGCCGTGATTGCTCTATTGGCTAGGCTTCTCCCCGTCGAGTGATTCCCGCATTGCCCCTCGTGTAAGTCCTTGAGTACTTGCTGAGCTTCGACTGGGTCGAGACATTTGAGGTAGGGCCCGGAGTAGGATCGCCTGTAGAGTTGACCCTCTATTATAGAAAATCGGGCGGCCTTGATCTTAATTCTTCGTGCTTCTACTTTGTCAGTTGGGAGGGTGTCGCCCCTCAAGTAGTCGTAGATCGGGGTGATCCAGGTTGGCTCGTCCGAAATTGGATTGACTTCGAGCTTTGTTGGTTTCCACACAGCTGGCCATTGGACAAACACCATGGAAATGGTTCGCTCAATTGTGGTATCCAGTGAGGACCCAAGATTGGCGAGTGCGTCGGCATGCGCGTTTTCGGATCTGAGTATTTGCTCGATGTCGAATGACTCGAATGAAGCTTGTAACTCTTTTACCAAGGTCAAGTAGGCCGACATTTTCAAGTCCCGAGCTTGATAGGATCCTTGCAATTGTCTCACAATTAATTGGGAGTCACTGCGTACCTTGATTCGCTCGACGTGTAAGTCCTTTGCCAAGGTGAGCCCGGCTATGAGGGCTTCGTACTCGGCTTCGTTGTTGGTGGTCTTGAATCCACATCTGATGGACCTCTCGATGATGTGCTCCGTAGGGGAGGTAAGTACTATTCCCAGCCCGCTGCCTCTAGCGTTACTTGATCCGTCAACTGCTAAACTCCACTCCTCCCTTGGTGTGTCGCACGACATGGTGCAAAGTTCTTCCTCCGCTTGTTGTAGAATCCCGGGCGTGAAGTCTGCTATGAAATCCGCCAGTACTTGCGACTTGATCGACGTGCGAGGTTGGTAGTTGACGTCGTACTCGCTCAGCTCCACGGCCCATTTCACTAGACGGCCGGATAGTTCAGATTTATGTAGGACACTCTTCAAGGGGAATTCAGTGAGTACACTAATAGTGTGGCATTGGAAGTACGGCCGTAATTTCCTTGCGGCTGTGACTAGTGCGAGAGCTAATTTCTCAAGTTGGGTGTACCTTGTCTCTGCGTCAAGTAGGGTCTTGCTGATGTAGTATACAGGGAGTTGTTTGCCATCCTCCTCCCTTATCAGTACCGGGCTAACGGCCGTCTCGGATACAGCGAGGTAGAGCAGGAGGGTCTCTCCTTCCTTAGGTTTGGACAGGAGATGTGGGTTTGCTAGATACCTTTTTATATTTTGGAAGGCGTCCTCGCTTGTTTGATTCCAATCAAATGACTTGCTCTTCCTTAGAGCATCGAAGAAAGGTTTACATTTTTCGGACGACTTCGAAATGAATCGGTTGAGGGCCGCGAGTCGTCCGGTTAGCTTTTGTACGTCTTTGATGCTTTTGGGGGACCTTAGATCCATGACGGATCAGAGTTGATCCGGGTTGGCCTCGACGCCTCTCTTGGTTACTAAATAGCCAAGGAACTTCCCTGATGAAACTTCGAAGGAACATTTGGTTGGATTAAGCTTCATCCCATACTTGTCGATGATGTCGAACGATTGCCGGAGGTGGTCGAGGTGTTGGTCTGCTACTAATGACTTTACCAGCATGTCGTTTATATAGACCTCCATAGTCTGTCCAAGCATGGTTGCAAACATTTTGTTGACTAATCTTTGGTAGGTTGCCCCAGCGTTCTTGAGGCCGAATGGCATTACCTTGTAGCAGAAAATGCCGCGCTCCGTGATGAAAGAAGTCTTCTCTTGGTCGTCCGGATGCATAAGGATTTGGTTGTAACCGGAGAATGCATCCATGAAGCTCAATAGTTAGTGGCCTGCCGTAGCGTCCACCATCATGTCGATGTGTGGGAGAGGGAAGGAATCTTTCGGACAAGCCTTGTTGAGGTCTGTGAAGTCGATGCAAACTCGCCACTTCCCATTCTTTTTCTTCACTACCACTACGTTTGCGAGCCAGTCTGGGTAATTTACTTCTCTCACCGAACCAATGTCAATTAGCTTTTGGATTTCTTCATTTATAACCTTGTTGCGCTCGGGCGCGAACTTCCTTCTTTTTTGCTTCACAGGTGGATGATCCGGGTCGACTTGCAACCTATGTACTAGGACTTCTGGGCTAATTCCGATCATATCTGCGTGCGACCATGCGAAGCTATCGTGTCGCGCTGTCAAGAAGCTGAGTAGTCTTGCTCGGATATTTTGTGGAAGGCGGGACCCGATACTAACTTTGTGGTCCGGAAAATCTGGATGTATGGATACTTCGTCGAGTTCTTCCATATCGGGTTTGTCTTTGTAAGTGGGGGTGCTCTCACTCTGTAATTGCTATAAGTCGGACGACCTGCTTTTAAGAGTGTTCTGGTAGCAGTCACGCGAGGTCTTTTGCTGCCCTCGGATCTCGTGAACTCCCCACCTGGTAGGGAAACGGATGACCTGATGATACGTTGAGGGAACTGCCCTCATCTCATGAATCCACGGGCGACCCATGATTATGTTGTAGGACGACGGACAGTCCAGGATGAGGAAATGTGTGTTCAAGTTGACGCCTTCCGCGTAGACTGGAAGGGTGATCTCTCCCAGAGTGTTCTTGTGTTCTCCACTAAATCCCACAAGGATTGTGGAGCGACGTGCGATGTTACACTCGTCGATATGCATTTCTTTCAATGCGCCGAGGAAGAGTACATTTGTTGAGCTTCCATTGTCTACTAGGATCCGTCTGATCAAACAGTTGGCCACCGTCAGTGAGATGACCAGTGCGTCGTGGTGGGGATTGAATAAATCCATGTGCTTATTGCTGCTGAAACTGATTGGGTAGTTACACGTGGGATCCGCCGTACGAGTTCGTTGGACGTCCGTACGACCGGCCTGTTGCGAGTGGCGCTTTACCTCCGAGTAGGTTACTCCATTTACTTCAGACCCGCCAGAGATGACGTTCACAGTTCTCTCGTGTTTGGGAGGTTCTGGTGGTGGTATTGAAGCAATGTCGCGCGACCTCTCTTTATTCATAAAAGTTTGCTTACCTTTATCAGTCAGGAATTCTTTAAGGTGGCCTTTCTTGAGTAGTTCGGCCACTTCCAATCGTAACGCCACGCAATGCTCAGTTCGATGGCCGTGGTCTCCATGGAATTCGCACCATTTAGAGTTGTCTCTTTGATCCGGCGGGCTCATCATCTTGTCTGGCCAACGAACCGACCTACCCATTCCTTTGAGTATGGCGACTACCTCCGTTGGTCTGATGTTCAAGTTGTATTCTGGTGTTATGTTTTTTGGACGAACGAACGGCCTTGGTGGTCCGTCGTCGCGCCGGCGCTCGTACATCATACGGCCGTCCCTTCGGGGTATGGTTGGGTATGGCCCCCTGCGTCGAGTGTTGATTTGTTGTTCGACCATCCTCTCCGACTTATCCTCCTTGTAGTTCGCTCTACTAGGTTTATGGTTTACTTCATCCTCTTCCCATTTTATCTGCGCCCATGTCTTGGCGAGGACGTCTTCCATGGTTTTACAAGGGTATTTGGTGAGCTATTTGTACAGATCGGAATCATAGAGTAGACCCTTGCGGAAGGCTGATATGGCTGTCGCCTGGTTACAATGAGGGATGGATACTTTTTCGTGGTTGAACCGGCCCACAAAGTCTCGTAGGCGTTCACCCCTCATTTGGTTGATTGTATAGAGGTCGTCGGATTGCTTTTCTAGCTTCCGGCTACTAGCGAACTGTTCTACGAAGGTGTCAGTGAGTTGGGCAAAAGAGTTGATGGAAATATTGGGGAGGTTGGTGTACCATTGTAGGGCAGGTCCTACGAGGCTCGAACCGAAACCTTTACACATGCATGCTTCCCTAAGGTCACGAGGGATGGCGGCCGTGAACATCCGTTGTCGATACTGCGCAATGTGTTCGTCGGGATCTGTCGTACCGTCGTATTGCTTCATACCTGGAAAGTTGAACTTCCTTGGCATCTCCACCAATGCTATTGTGTCGACGAAGGGGGAGTCCGCAAAACTATTGGCCGCACTTTTCTTTATAGGAGTGGGCATTCCCGGAATGCGTTGGATGAGTGCTTCCATCTCTGTGAACCTTCGTGCCAAGTCTCGGTTGGCCAAGGTCGGCTCGGCGCTCACTCGGTTTGGGTCTGACGGCGCTGAATGCGAAGGGCCGGATGACGTTCCTTGTAGCGGGATGGTTGGTTGGGTTGAGCCGACGTTGCCATTGGGAGTGGATATAGGTGGCACTCATTGTGTAGCTCTTGCCATGTCATCTGATCGATGTCCTCCCATCCCATTTGGAATATTCTCTGCCATATGTCGTGCGACGATATGGGGTCCACTCGTAACGATATACGTGGGTTGGATCGAGGTCTCTCGCGGTAGTACCATGTTCGTCCGGGCGGACTGGCACGTAATAAGTAGCGTGAGCGGTTTGCTCGAATGACAAGGGTTGGGACGTTGAAGCGTCTCCAAATGGTCGTACGGCAGTGAGCGAACTGATCCTATTTTGCAATTCTTGGTTCTCTGCCAACACTCGTTGATTCTCTTGTTCGAGTGCTTGGAGCCTATGGGTATTCTCTTACATTTGTGATATGAGGAGTTGTACCCTAACCTCCATCGCATCGTGATGAAAATCGTTAGATGACATAGTCGGAGTTGCCGCGTTCTACCTTAGCTTGCTTATAGATTGTCGGGCCCCACGGTGGGCGCCAAATTGTAGTCCTCAAAAATCGCTCGGGGACATGGGGCACTACAACTTGCAAAGACAGAACGCACGTGACCCGCAGGACGTCTGGGACACCGGGGTGGTGCCGGCCAAAGTCACTCCGACGGTCAAGTTAGCGAGTGCTAGTAAAAGCGTAATGTTTGTAAATGGGGATGAGTGAGGAATACTTCCTGCTATCTTCACAGTTGGGGTTTTTCTGATCAAAGGAGGTGTAAGGTCGGAGAAGCTCAACAATGGCCGGGGGGTGTGGCTTTTTCTTAGTAATCTCTTGATCTCAGTTTTTCGGCCGTCCCCTCTTATGAGGGATTATCTTCCTCTTTATAGGAGACTGATGCTTCTTCTTTTTGAGGGATCTCATCATTCTCTCTTCTCTGTCTTCCACCAAGAAAGCATCTGGGTGCTTCTTTTGATCGGGCTGCCATCAAGTGTCATTATGACTTTGTAGGACCTGTTTCAAAGTAAATCACAATCTGGTCTCCCTCGGAGCGACGGAGATGTTATGTCGTATGACATGTAGGTTTCTTGTCAATCTGGACCATGATTGGGTGATATAGCACGGTCGCACTACATGAGGGAACATGTCGTGCGACAAGGTCTTCAAACTGGTACGTCGTCGTACTACACGAGTGTTTCGTGTCGTGCGACATATTCTTCCAACTGGTACGTCGTCGTACTACACGAGTGCTTCGTGTCGTGCGACATATTCTTCCAACTGGTACGTCTACATGAGGATGCTCCATGTCGTGCGACTTGGTCTTCACGCTAAGCCTTTGTCGTACTACATGGGAATGTACCCTTCTTTTTGCTATGGGCTTTGTCTTTGGGCCATGTTTTGGGCCATACATATTTTGGCTACTACATATTGCTAACAAAGATAATTTTTTTATTGGATCTCTGTAGTCTCTACATGCGATAATTTATTAAGATATATAAATTTTATTTTTATTTTTATTTATTGAAAGGGTACAATTACAATATAAACAACTGTCGGGACCTGCCGAGATTAATCGCTAAACACGAGAGAGGTGCACTAACCACTTTACTAGAAGTGGATGTGCTTTTTATTTGTTCTTTTAAAAATTGATGTTTTATTACTTATTTATTAAGAGAGTTTATAAATTAAATAATTAATTTGAATAACCTCAATAAATACACTCCCTTCGTTCTTTGATTTCAAGAGAGTATACTTTATTAAGATATATAAAATCATTTATTAAGATATTTTATGTTATTTTTTGTAAATTACATTATTTCTATAGTTAACAAAACATTACATTATATATATATATATATATATATTTTAATAATAGATATATAAATATTAATGTAACCTTTTAATTTTGAAAAATAAATTGGATGTTGTGATATTCAATAACAAAAAACTTTAAATATTTTTTGCACAATTATTTTTAATTGAAATGTAAAATATTTTTAAATTTTAGATGTTTTATATTCAGATTTATTCAGATTCGAATATTTTCTTAATTGGATTTGGACCCAATTTCAATCCAAATTGTTTCAGACTCGGACTTTATATAATCCACATACTCAATCCTCCCCAATATCCAAAAATTATATTCGAATTTTCAAATATTTGATTTTTCAGATCAATCCGAATATGGATTTGAATCTAATAGAACAATCCGAATTGTATATATAAACTTATTTTTTAATTGTCGAATTGCATCGAACAATCTGAATGTGATTGCTGCCTCTATGAATATATAAATATAAAGGTTAAAAATTGAGAATTCCTACCGGTGGAGCAACGCCTCTTTAAAAATTGAGAATATAAGGGTAAGGATCCCATTGGTACGGACGTTGATGTGTTACAAATCCTAACCAGTAAGGGAGGAGAAGGAGAAGGAGATATATAGAGGATTCATGGTAAACCTTAGTAATTAAACCCACATCACAATATTGGCCTTGACACATTTTTAGTTTATTCATTTCAGGTTCAAGATGACATTAAAATGTTATCCCAATAAGCTATAAAATTATTGAAGTTGGGTGGTCATGTTGAGATGATTTTACTCTTCAGCAATTTGAACAATCTTCTTTCCAATGTTATCACCACGAAAGAGTCCAACAAAAGCAGAGGGAATGCTCTCCACCCCACTTGATATGTCTTCAAGTACCTGAATTTCGCCAGCACGAAGGTGATCGCAGGTTTTCTGAAGGAAATCTTGATACATACTCATGTGATCCGGGGTTAAAAAGCCATGTATCTTAATTCTCTTGTACACAACATCTAGCATATCCGGAGCAGCTCGTTTTCCGGCGTCTGTATACTCAGAGATTACCCCACAAACAACTACTCTGCCGAAAGTTTTCATGTTAGCCACTGCTGCTTCTTGCATTTCTGCTCCCACATTGTCAAAATAAATGTCAATTCCATCCGGGAAGTACCTGTAAGAGTGAAGAAAACCGTTATGTTGTATATGTGTGCAAATTTTTAAGTCCATTTGATCTGTGATTCAAATGCAATTTTCTCTGCTTGAAAACAGGGGATATAACTTTTGAAGAGTTGCTTGATTGAATTGTATTTTGAAGCAATTTTCGAATATAGTCTTGAAAATTTGTTCACAATCATATAATGAGATGAAGCTGTTTTTTTTTTCCTACAAATCAAATGTTTCTTCCTAATGGGAACAATTGTTTGAAGTTGTGAATTCATTTTTAGACAACCTTGAATTGAAATTCTTCTTACCTCTTGAGAGTTGCCTTTAAGTCGATTTCTTCCTTGTAGTTGAATGCTTCATCAAAACCAAGCTTCTCTTTCAGTAATGCTACCTATTATTTGAAGTAGATAAGTATTGTATTAATTTAAAGGCAATTATCAATTTGGTCACTAACTTTTGGGGAATCATCAGATTTTAAATTTATTGGTATCTTTGAGCCCTATGTTTTTATAAATATATCAATTTGATCTTTCTGTGAGTCAATCGTTAGTCAAAATTAACTGTTATAGGGGTGTTTTTGTCTTTAAACATATAAATATGTCAACAGTAAATTGTGGGTGAAACAACATAACTACCCCTACTTAAAAATTTAAAATAAATTAAATTGATCTCCATCGTCCATCAAAATTATATTGAAATTTTATATATATATATATATATATATATATATATATATATATATATATATAAACTATGAATGAAGAATTTTTTAAAAAAATTTCCTTTTTTTTTTGTGTGTTATTGTTAGGTGGAGATCAAAGCAAAAATAAAAAAATAAAAAAAAATAACTCGTCGAACGATTTCTGGGTTTGTTCGAAACGAACCCAGATTCATTTTTTTTTTTTGTTGGAACGAACTTCGATCTCCAGCGATGGAGACTGGGTCTCCATCGCCGAAGACCCAGCGACCTCCATTGCTGGAGATTCGTGTTTTTGAATTTTCTTTTTCTTGGGAGATCCAATCTGGATCTCCACCATTTTGAGTTTTAATTTTTTTTTCCAATTTTTTTTTTGTTGAACAGCAAAAAAGATTTTTGATTTCCAATTTTGATTTTTTTTTAAAAAATTCTAATATAATCTCCACCGTCCATCTAAATCTATTAATTTTAATGGACGGTGGAGATCCATTTAAAATTTTATTTTATAAAAAATTAATATAAAATGATCTTATTACTCTTCTAATTATTAATAATCTTTTTTAAAATTTGAGGTTAAAATTATAATTTTGACTAATTTAAATAGAGTCAAGAGTAAATCAGTTTTTCTGCCAATTCTGTGAGGGATCGAAATGATATATTTCAGAAAGTTAGGGCCTAAGAATAACAATAAACTAAACTGTTTTAAAATTAAATGATTCCTCAAAAGTTAGGAACCAAATTGATAATTGTCCTTAATTTCACTACTTCTAAAATAAAATAAGTGAAAATTGACCTTTTTGTTGCTTCCGGTGGAGCCTACGACATAGCAACCAAACAGTTTTGCATATTGTCCAACCAAGTTTCCAACCGATCCAGAAGCAGCAGACACAAACATTTTCTCTCCTTTTTTAGGTTTACATATATCAAATAATCCAGCATAGGCTGTCAGTCCACTGAATCCTGAGAATGAGAATGAACAACAAATATCATTAAAATGCAATATTTTTTAATGCAAAAGTCATTGGATGCCGTTCAACATATTGTTGTATGACTGTAATGACTATGAGTTGACTATATATTACCTAGAATTCCAACTTGGTAAGACAATGGAAGTCCCATGGAATCACATTTCCTTAACATTACACCTGGTTCGACCACAGTGTAGTCTCCCCAAGTGATAAACCCGACAACCAAATCACCTTCCTGAAATTCTGGATTCCCAGAAACAACTACTTTGCCCACACCATAAGCATCAAAAGCCTGTCGATCCAAAACAAAAAATACTCCCATGCCATCAGTAAAATTGCATTCTCAGTTACATTAAGAAAACAAGCATGTTAATTAGTTAGATATATACCGTGCCAGGTGTAACACGAGTTGCAAAGTTTATTGCAGACTGTGAGGAGCTGAAACTCTTTATGCGGTTGACCTGGTAAGGATCGATTGATACATAGAGATTCTTCACAATAATGGTGTTCGTACCAGGTTCAACCTTCAGAGGAAGAACAGCAGCCTTGATCTCAAAATCAGACTCTTTGGGTGCACCATCTACGGGAGTCTTTATTGTTATGTACCTGTTGGTGACTTCCATTGTTACTGTGATGGATGTGTTGTTCAAGCTCTTTCAGATTATAAAGATGATAAATGTAATGGTTTTTAGATTCTCTGGAGTCTCTACCTGCCGACACCACAAGTAAACGATAATTCAATTATTGATTAGAGAGAGAGAGAGAGAGAGAGAGAGAGAAAGACTTTACCTTGTGTTCTATTTTGATTTGAATTTGAATGCAATTTTTGTGTGGTATCTAAAAGCTTGTAATAATTTATTAATGAAGTCACAGTAAAAAGGAATCAAAATTGTAACCGGTAAGCATCTCATTGGTAGAACGAAAAGGAGATCATGTGGAGAGGATTCATGGTAAACCCACATCACAATATTGGCCTTGACACATTTTAGTTTGTTCATTTCAGGTTCAAGATTACATTAAATGTTATCCCAATAAGATATAAAATTATTGAAGTTGCGTGGTCATGTTGAGATGATTTTACTCTTCAGCGATTTGAACAATCTTCTTTCCAATGTTATCACCACGAAAGAGTCCAACAAAAGCAGAGGGAATGCTCTCCATCCCACTTGATATGTCTTCAAGTACCTGAATTTCACCACCACGAAGGTAATTGCACCTTTTTTGAAGAAAATCTTGACACACGCTCATGTGATCCGCGGCTAAAAAGCCTTGTATCTTAATTCTCTTGTACACAACATCTACCATATCCGGAGTAGCTCATTTTTCGGCGCTTGTATACTTAGAGATTACCCCACAAACAACTACTCTGCTGAAAGTTTTCATGTTAGCTACTGCTGCTTCTTGCATTTCTGCTCTCATATTGTCAAAATAAATGTCAATTCCATCCGGAAAGTACCTGTAAGAGTGAAGAAGACCGTTACGTTGTAAATGTGTGCAAGTTTTTAAGATCATTTGATTTGTGATTCAAATGAAATTTTCTCTGTATGAAAACAGGGGATATCATTTTTTGAAAAGTCGATTGATTGTATTTTGAAGCAATTTTCTGAAATAGTCTTGAAAATTTGTTCACAATCATATAATGAGATGAAGCTTTTTTTTTTTTACCACAAATCAAATATCTCCTCCTAATGGGATCAATTGTTTGAAGTTGTGAATTCATTTTTAGACGACCTTGAATTGAAATTCTTCTTACCTCTTGAGAGTTGCCTTTAAGTCGGTTTCTTCCTTGTAGTTGAATGCATCCTCAAAACCAAGCTTCTCTTTTAGTAATGCTACCTATTATTTGAAGTAGATAAGCATTGTATTAATTTAAGGAAAATTGTTAATTTGGACCCTAATTTTTAGGAAATTATTAGATTTTTAACGCAGTTTCATTTATTAGTATCCTTGGGTCCTAAGTTTTCGTAAATATATCAATTTAGTTTCTATATGAATTAACTATTAGTCAAAATTAACAGTTCTAGGGGTATTTTCGTCTTTAAATATATAAATATGTCAACAGTAAATTGTGAGTGACACGACATAATTACCCATACTTAAAAATTTAAAATAAAATAAATTAAAAAAATTAAAAAAGATTTAAATGGATCTCCACCCTCCATCAAGATTGATGGACGGTGGAGATTATAGTGAAATTTTTTTTATAAAAAAAATTGTGAATGCAGAATTAAAAAAAATAAATTCCTTTTTTTTTCTTACTATTCTTGGGTGGAGATCCAAGCCAATAAAAAAATCTCGTCAAACTATTTCTGGGTTTGTTCGAAATGAACCCATATTCATATTTTTTTTTTGGAACGAAAGGTTGCTTCATCTCCAGCGATGGAGATCAGGAGATTTGTTTTTTTTTTTCTTTGGAGATCCAATCTGGATCTCCATCATTTTGAGTTTCAAATTTTTTTCAAATTTTTTTTTTGCTGACTAGTAAATAAAAATTTAAAAAAATTGATTTTTAATTTTTTTTAAAATTTCAATATAATCTCCACTGCCAATCTAAATCTATCAATTTTTATGGACGGTGGAGATCCATTTAAAATTTTTTAAAAATTTTATTTTTTTAAAATTAATATAAAATGATCATATTACTTTCTAATTAATAATAATCTTTTTAAAAATTTGAAGTTAAAATTGTAATTTTTACTCATTTAAATAGAGTCAAGAGCAAATCAGTCTTTCTGCCAATTCTGTGAGGTCTGATCGTTAGAAAATTAGTCAGAGGGATCATAATAATGTATTTCAAAAAGTTAAGGCCCAAGGATAACAATAAACAAAACTGTTTTAAAATTTTATGATTCCCCTAAAGTTAGAGATCAAATTGATAATTGCCCTTAATTTAACTACTTCTAAAATAAAGTAAGTGAAAATTGACCTTTTCGTTGCTTCCGGTGGAGCCAACGACATAGCAACCAAACAGTTTTGCATATTGTCCAACCAAGTTTCCAACCGATACAGCAGACACAAATATTTTCTCTCCTTTCTTAGGTTTACATATATCAAACAATCCGGCATAGGTAGTCTCCCCAAGTGATAAGCCCGACAACCAAATTACCTTCCTTAAATTCTCGATTCCCAGAAACAACTACTTTGCCCACACCATAAACAACTACTTTCCGATCCAGGACCCTCGCACCGTAAGTGAATAAAAGTTAGAATTAATGGTTGAAAGAGTATTTTTGTTTTCTTAGCAATCTTTTTAAATAGAATTTATATTTTTTAAAAATTAAAAAATATAATATAATTCTGAATCTCTCATGTCCATCCTTCCTTTTTTTTTTCTTCATAATAGATAGATAATAGAGATAAAAAATAATAATTAAGACACTAAATTAAAAAATAAATAGATGAATGTCCACTGTCTATCTTTAAGATGGGTAATTAAAAAAAAATTAAAAGGAAAAAAAAATAGTGAGATCTCATTTGATTTCCATCAGTGGCCAAATGACCTCTGTTGATGGAGATTTATTTATGAAGATCTCATCCTCACCTTCTTTGATATGTTGTTTTTATGGCTGGGATCTCTACTCTATATTTTATATATATTTTTCCTTTTTTAATCTGCATTGTCCATCATGGACATTGGAAATCTATCTGTCTTTTTTTTTAAAAAAAAATTTAAAAAATAATATTGGGGGTAGTTTGGACATTTAAAGTTTTTCAAAGTTAACAGTTAAATTTAATAGCAGTTGACTTACGGCGAGGGAGTTCTTTGTCAATTGACCAAAAAGTTATGTATAGAAGTGAATATACAAACCTTAGGTCCATTGGTTGTAATTACTTTGGTTATAATATAATTTATTAGAATATTGAAACTCAAAACCAACCAATGATGTTGGCTGACTTAAGTTAGTTGGTGTCACCCTGAAGACTTAATTAATTAAGATTAGACCAAAACTAATAATTAAAACACTAATACTAATTTGTAAGTACTTAAACATTTGTATATAAACATATTATATGAGTGTGATAATCCTAATATAATCTTATAAAGTTCCGAATTACCAATTTACCAAAAAATGCTTTCCTTGAATATCCTTGTAAGCTCGTCACTTTGTATGAATATTTTAAATCAACATAGCGCCCATTTCACGCGCTAGCTAAATTAATTGGGAATCACAAATAAAAAACCTTTTGCTATAAAATATAAGCCAACTAAAAATAACGAACCTTACAAACTATTTTAAAATGTTGAGTAGTTCTTTTGTATATAACTACTTATAGATACTCAAATGGAATTCTTTTGATGTGTCAATATTTTTTGGTCTATGTTGTGTATTAAAGTCCACTTACATACTAATTATATTACTAAATTATTATTGTAATATTTTAGTACCAATAAATGTTGATGTGAAAAATGATCAGTAAATTGGCTTTTTTTATATGTAGAGCAAGTTGAATTTTGTATATGTATTACAAGTTACGTTTTCATATTTATACAATTTCTAGAGGATTGTGTTTCTATTATTAGAAATAGACAAATTTTTTTATATTACTTTCTAAAAAAAGTTGATAAACTAACTTGCTTATGATTTAAAATTTTGTGTAACAACTCACCATCCACGCTTCTTATAACTTGAGTGCAGTCCATCAATGGCTGACCAAATTTTACCAACAAGATACACGATCAAGAGGTTTCCAATCTTGAGATTCAATCCCTTCACAAAGGCAGGCCCCTTCCTCAATCCATCCAAATGGCAAACAATAATTCCATTTTCTATCCTTTAGGTCCAAAAGTTGGTAATTGGATGATCTCGTTAGTAAAGAACCGTATAAGAAGAGTACACCAATATGATAAGAAAAGAATCTAACTGCCTTTTGCATCACTGGAGAATTTTTGTTTTTGAAAGAGTATTTGATATCGCTAGAAGGATCATACAAATCAAAATAAACTAGTAAAAACTCCATTATATGATCTTCTAAATTGTGCCGAGTCATTAGCAGTCACCATTGAAGCACAAGTTGGCTGCCAAAATTAAATATTTTTCTGAATAAGTAATCCTTCTAGTCCAGTAGCGAAAGCGATAAGAGTAAAACTAGATATGGGCAGGGGCTGCGCGCACGCAAGCCCCCACAGCAACAAATTATGACGTAGGCTCTGCCACTTGGGCAGACCTTAGATGGGCGCACCTCCTGAGTGCAATGGAGACCACATGTCTAGGCCATGAGCCTTCCTGATCACTCATTGACCCCGTCCAGGTAAGTATGTTCACTTGTCGATTTCTTAATTATTTATATGTACCTAACTTCATCTATTACTTTGTCTTCTCCTGATGTGGGATACACTGCATCAGTTTGCAGACATTTTCTTGCTTTGTGTTCTCCTGATACACTGCATCATTTTCCAGACATTTATTTTGTTCTGTTTTTGAGGTCCAATTTTTTATTTTTTTTAATAAATAAAGTCAGTAATTTGGAGAGGGAGATGTACAACCACCCAAAAAATAGTTGATATGTCGTTTTAACACTTTAATCAACCCAACAATCCATCACCATTGGATCCACAGTAGACGGGAGACAAAAAAAAAAATAACATCACATGTTAATTACATTTCACAAAGATGTATCTGAAGTAATTCTATTTTGCATAACTGAACTTTCCATCTGAACTTGACAATCTTCCTTAATGCTCCTGTAATTCTATTGTGTTTGTACTTTTGTGCTGTTGATTGGTAATACCCCCATGGTGTATCTACAATGTTGTGGATGGTTGTGTTGCCCGTATTACGGACAAACTAGAAACAATGGAACCTTGCTCTAGTATCAAAGACAGGATTGGATATAGCACGATAAAAGATGCAGAAGATAAGGGTTTGATCACATCAGGAAAGGTATTAAAAAAATGGCATCAATGCATTTATGGTAACTGTACACTTCCATTACAATCAAGTTTTATAGTGTACACTCTCCATCAACCTGTTTTTACATTTTGGTGATGCTCAAACTGCGTTTTGGCATTTACCATATAAATATTGCACAATATGGAGTACTTCAACTAAAATATCTCTTTGTTTCTGGTATGTCTTCAAATGACAGCGGTTAGAGACTGTCCTCGTTGAGCCAACAAGTGGTATTCATCACTGTAGCCAGAGGTTACAAACTTAACGTTGCATTAACATTGGAATGCCATCCATCGATGAGTCTTGAGAGAAGAATTTGTTGGAACAATCAATCAGTAATCTAAATAAAATTAATAAAACAAAAAGAATATAGGGAAGAAACAGTATACAGAAAAAATAAATTAAAACCTAAAGAATACAGAGAAGAAACAGTATACAGAAAAAATAAAGGGTGAATTGCACTCAAGTACCCTGACTTTTATCATAATTGCACGCTTAATGCCAGTTTTGCCATAATTGCACTCTAGTACCCGGTAATCCGTTGACCACCGTTAGGGTAACGGTTGACCAAACGGATTCAGGGGTAAAATGGTCTTTTACATTTAAATTTATTTTTAAAAAATTTAAAAAATCGTCCAACCAATAAGAACATGCCACGTCATATTTTAATTAATTTTAAAAAATATTTTTTAAAAAACCAAATAAAAAAAAAAAATTCAAAAAATTTTCGAAGAACACGAACCCAGAAACTGGGTTCGACCGCGAACCCAGTTGCTGGGTTCACGATCGAACCCAGCTTCTGGGTTCGATCGCGAACCCAGATTTCTGGGTTCGCGTTCGAACCCAGATCTGGGTTCGCGTTCGAACCCAGCAACTGGGTTCGAAGATCTGATTTTCAATTTTTTTTTGTTTTTTTTGTTTTTTCCTTTGAGGGGCATTCTCGTCATTTTGCCGGAATCCGTTTGGTCAACCGTTACCCTAACGGTGGTCAACGGATTACCGGGTACTAGAGTGCAATTATGGCAAAACTGGCATTAAGCGTGCAATTATGATAAAAGTCAGGGTACTTGAGTGCAATTCACCCAAAAATAAATTAAAACCTAATGTTAATTCGTAATAAGAGCTCTAAGAGGCCCACAAGTCTTGTTAGCCATTCAAATATTCAAATATTATTTTTTACTTATATACACTAAAAGAAGAGTGTATTTTTTAGATATGGGATTGGAGTTTTTAACTTTATACCACACATACACCAACAGAATTGTGCTCCCAGCTTTTGGAAATGCTCGAGGTTCACCTCACAAATCTAGCCAAGGGCTATAAGGAGGCTATTCTAAGATTGAGGAGATCAGGGGAATCTGATGAATTACTGTTTCTTTCTTGTTAAATTTTGTTTTGGTATTTAACAATTTGTACATTATCCTGTACAAAAGTGTGTTTTTTGTATTTATGTTATGTTTCCAAATAGGCAAAATCTTAATTAGTGTTTTTGTATGCTGCAAAGCTCAAAGGCAAGCATCTGATTCAAGGAATTGGCTCTGGTTTCAACCCTAAAGTTTTGGACATTGGCTTGCTTGATGGAAGCTGTTCAGGTAAGCATTCAAGATCACATCACTGGTTATTTTCTTTGAATGTAAATTATCAGTTGTGTTATTGATCTTTTATTTATTGTACTTGTTCAAAAATACTAGTAACTAACAATATAGTAAAATTTGTAATTGCAATGGTCTTGTTTTCTTCAACCAAAACAACATTGCATTATTCCTTCTAAACGGGTTATACGAGTCATCCTGCAACCCGTTTAATGAAATCCGACAATAACCCGTTTATATAAATAGGTTGACCCAATTTCCAATTTGAACCTGTTTAGATCAATCCACACTTGTTTATTTGTTTTGAATTCTTATCGGGTTCACAGGTTATGACCCGTGACCCATATTGCCAGCCCTACAAAAATTCTCAAACAAATTGATAAAATTGTACCACGTTGTGTATCCTATGGATATATAGTGGTGGCAATCAGACATTTCTGATTATTTTGGATCTTTCAATTCATACCACATTTACTATGAAATATTTTGTTTGGATCCAAATTTTTAAAAAAGTTTGTTTCCAATCCGATTTTCGGATCGCATCAAAGTTGATTTTTTTGAACATTTTTTAAAAATTCTTTAATTTGTTATTATTATTTTTAATAATATTGAGCTGTATTGCTAACCAAGATAATTTTTTTTATTGGATCTCTGTAATCTCTACATGCGATAATTTATTAAGATATATAAATTTTTTTTTTTTTTTTGAAAGGGTACAATTACAATATAAACAACTGCCGGGACCTGCCGAGATTAATCACTAAACGCGAGGGAGGTGCACTAACCACTTTACTAGAAGTGGATGTGCTTTTTATTTGTTCTTTTAAAAATTGATGTTTTATTACTTATTTATTAAGAGAGTTTATAAATTAATTAATTAATTTGAATAATCTCAATAAATATACTCCCTTCTTTCTTTGATTTCAAGAGAGTATACTTTATTAAGATATATAAAATCATTTATTAAGATATTTTATATTATTTTTTGTAAATTACATTATTTCTATAGTTAACAAAACATTACATTATATATATTTTAATAATAGATATATAAATATTAATGTAACTTTTTAATTTTGAAAAATAAATTGGATGTTGTGATATTCAATAACATAAAACTTTAAATATTTTTTGCACAATTATTTTTAATTGAAATGTAAAATATTTTTAAATTTTAGATGTTTTATATTCAGATTTATTCAGATTCAAATATTTTCTTAATTGGATTTGGACCCAATTTCAATCCAAATTGTTTCAGACTCGGACTTTATATAATCCACATACTCAATCCTCCCCAATATCCAAAAATTATATTCGAATTTTCAAATATTTGATTTTTCAGATCAATCTGAATATGGATTCAAATCTAATAGAACAATCCGAATTGTATATATAAATTTATTTTTTAATTGTCAAATTGCATCGAACAATCTGAATGTGATTGCTGCCTCTATGAATATATAAATATAAAGGTTAAAAATTGAGAATTCCTACCGGTGGAGCAATGCCTCTTTAAAAATTGAGAATATAAGGGTAAGGATCCCATTAGTACGGACGTTGATGTGTTACAAATCCTAACCAGTAAGGGAGGAGAAGGAGACGGAGATATATAGAGGATTCATGGTAAACCTTAGTAATTAAACCCACATCACAATATTGGCCTTGACACATTTTTAGTTTATTCATTTCAGGTTCAAGATGACATTAAAATGTTATCCCAATAAGCTATAAAATTATTGAAGTTGGGTGGTCATGTTGAGATGATTTTACTCTTCAGCAATTTGAACAATCTTCTTTCCAATGTTATCACCACGAAAGAGTCCAACAAAAGTAGAGGGAATGCTCTCCACCCTACTTGATATGTCTTCAAGTACCTGAATTTCGCCAGCACGAAGGTGATTACAGGTTTTCTAAAGGAAATCTTGATACATACTCATGTGATCCGGGGTTAAAAAGCCATGTATCTTAATTCTCTTGTACACAACATCTAGCATATCTGGAGCAGCTCGTTTTCCGGCGTCTGTATACTCAGAGATTACCCCACAAACAACTACTCTGCCGAAAGTTTTCATGTTAGCCACTGCTGCTTCTTGCATTTCTGCTCCCACATTGTCAAAATAAATGTCAATTCCATCTGGGAAGTACCTGTAAGAGTGAAGAAAACCGTTATGTTGTATATGTGTGCAAATTTTTAAGTCCATTTGATATGTGATTCAAATGCAATTTTCTCTGCTTGAAAATAGGGGATATAACTTTTGAAGAGTTGCTTGATTGAATTGTATTTTGAAGCAATTTTCGAATATAGTCTTGAAAATTTGTTCACAATCATATAATGAGATGAAGCTGTTTTTTTTTTTCCTACAAATCAAATGTCTTTTCCTAATAGGGACAATTGTTTGAAGTTGTGAATTCATTTTTAGACGACCTTGAATTGAAATTCTTCTTACCTCTTGAGAGTTGCCTTTAAGTCAGTTTCTTCCTTGTAGTTGAATGCATCGTCAAAACCAAGCTTCTTTTTCAGTAATGCTACCTATTATTTGAAGTAGATAAGTATTGTATTAATTTAAAGGCAATTATCAATTTGGTCACTAACTTTTGGGGAATCATCAGATTTTAAATTTATTGGTATCCTTGGGCCCTATGTTTTCATAAATGTATCAATTTGGTCTTTCTGTGAGTCAACCGTTACTCAAAATTAACTGTTATAGGGGTATTTTTGTCTTTAAACATAACAATATGTCAACAGTAAATTGTGGGTCAAACAACATAACTACCCCTACTTAAAAATTTAAAATAAATTAAATTAAAAAAGATTTAAATTGATCTCCACGGTCCATCAAGATTATATTGGAATTTTTATTTATATATATAAAAAAAAACTATGAATGAAGAATTTTTAAAAAAAATTTCCTTTTTTTTTTTGTGTTATTGTTAGGTGGAGATCAAAGCAAAAAATAAAAATAAAAATAACTCGTCGAACGATTTCTGGGTTCGTTCGAAACGAACCCAGATTCATTTTTTTTTTTTGGAACGAACTTAGATCTCCAGCGATGGAGACTGGGTCTCCATCGCCGGAGACCCAGCGACCTCCATCGCTGGAGATTCGTGTTTATGAATTTTTTTTTTCTTGGGAGATCCAATCTGGATCTCCACCATTTTGAGTTTTAATTTTTTTTTTTCCAATTTTTTTTGTTGAACAGCAAAAAAAATTTTTGATTTTCAATTTTGATTTTTTTATAAAAATTCTAATATAATCTCTACCGTCCATCTAGATCTATTAATTTTAATGGACGGTGGAGATTCATTTAAAATGATCATATTACTCTTCGAATTATTAATAATCTTTTTTAAAATTTGAGGTTAAAATTATAATTTTGACTCATTTAAATAGAGTCAAGAGTAAATCAGTTTTTCGGCCAATTATGTGAGGGATCGAAATGATATATTTCAGAAAGTTAGAGCCTAAGAATAACAATAAACTAAACTGTTTTAAAATTTTATGATTCCCCAAAAGTTAGGGACCAAATTGATAATTGCCCTTAATTTAACTACTTCTAAAATAAAATAAGTGAAAATTGACATTTTCGTTGCTTTCGGTGGAGCCTACGACATAGCAACCAAACAGTTTTACATATTGTCCAACCAAGTTTCCAACCGATCCAGAAGCAGCAGACACAAACATTTTCTCTCCTTTTTTAGGTTTACATATATCAAACAATCCGGCATAGGCTGTCAGTCCACTGAATCCTGAGAATGAGAATGAACAACAAATATCATTAAAATGCAATATGTTTTAATGCAAAAGTCATTGGATGCCGTTCAACATATTGTTGTATGACTGTAATGACTATGAGTTGACTATATATTACCTAGAATTCCAACTTGGTAAGACAATGGAAGTCCCATGGAATCACATTTCCTTAACATTGCACCTGGTTCGACCACAGTGTAGTCTCCCCAAGTGATAAACCCGACAACCAAATCACCTTCCTCAAATTCTGGATTCCCAGAAACAACTACTTTGCCCACACCATAAGCATCAAAAGCCTGTCGATCCAAAACAAAAAATACTCCCATGCCATCAGTAAAATTGCATTCTCAGTTACATTAAGAAAACAAGCATGTTAATAAGTTAGATATATACCGTGCCAGGTGTAACACGAGTTGCAAAGTTTATTGCAGACTGTGAGGAGCTGAAACTCTTTATGCGGTTGACCTGGTAAGGATCGATTGATACATAGAGATTCTTCACAATAATGGTGTTCGTACCAGGTTCAACCTTCAGAGGAAGAACAGCAGCCTTGATCTCAAAATCAGACTCTTTGGGTGCACCACCTACGGGAGTCTTTATTGTTATGTACCTGTTGGTGACTTCCATTGTTACTGTGATGGATGTGTTGTTCAAGCTCTTTCAGATTATAAAGATGATAAATGTAATGGTTTTTAGATTCTCTGGGGTCTCTACCTGCCGACACCACAAGTAAACGATAATTCAATATTTGATTAGAGAGAGAGAGAGAGAGAGAGATAAAGACTTTACCTTGCGTTCTATTTTGATTTGAATTTGAATGCAATTTTTGTGTGGTATCTAAAAGCTTGTAATAATTTATTAATGAAGTCACAGTAAAAAGGAATCAAAATTGTAACCAGTAAGCATCTCATTGGTAGGGACGTTGATGCGTTACAAAATCTCTAGGGGAGTAGAACGAAAAGGAGATCATGTGGAGAGGATGCATGGTAAACCCACATCACAATATTGGCCTTGACACATTTTAGTTTTCTTCATTTCAGGTTCAAGATTACATTAAATGTTATCCCAATAAGATATAAAATTATTGAAGTTGCGTGGTCATGTTGAGATGATTTTACTCTTCAGCAATTTGAACAATCTTCTTTTCAATGTTATCACCACGAAAGAGTCCAACAAAAGCAGAGGGAATGCTCTCCATCCCACTTGATATGTCTTCAAGTACCTGAATTTCACCACCACGAAGGTAATTGCACCTTTTTTTGAAGGAAATCTTGATACACGCTCATGTAATCCGCGGCTAAAAAGCCTTGTATCTTAATTCTCTTGTACACAACATCTAGCATATCCGGAGCAGCTCGTTTTTCGGCCTTTGTATACTCAGAGATTACCCCACAAACAACTACTCTGCTGAAAGTTTTCATGTTAGCTACTGCTGCTTCTTGCATTTCTAATCCCACATTGTCAAAATAAATGTCAATTCCATCCGGAAAGTACCTGTAAGAGTGAAGAAGACCGTTACGTTGTAAATGTGTGCAAGTTTTTAAGACCATTTGATTTGTGATTCAAATGAAATTTTCTCTGCATGAAAACGGGGGATATAATTTTTTGAAAAGTTGCTTGATTGAATTGTACTTTGAAGCAATTTTCTTTAATAGTCTTGAAAATTTGTTCACAATCATATAATGAGATGAAGCTTTTTTTTTTTTTTTTTAACCACAAATCAAATATCTCCTCCTAATGGGAACAATTGTTTGAAGTTGTGAATTCATTTTTAGACGACCTTGAATTGAAATTCTTCTTACCTCTTGAGAGTTGCCTTTAAGTCGGTTTCTTCCTTGTAGTTGAATGCATAATCAAAACCAAGCTTCTCTTTTAGTAATGCTACCTATTATTTGAAGTAGATAAGCATTGTATTAATTTAAGGAAAATTGTTAATTTGGACCCTAATTTTTAGGAAATTATTAGATTTTTAACGCAGTTTCATTTATTAGTATCCTTGGGCCTTAAGTTTTCGTAAATATATCAATTTAGTTTCTATATGAATTAACTATTAGTCAAAATTAACAGTTCTAGAGGTATTTTCGTCTTTAAATATATAAATATGTCAACAGTAAATTGTGAGTGACACGACATAATTACCCATACTTAAAAATTTAAAATAAAATAAATTAAAAAAAATTAAAAAAGATTTAAATGGATCTCCACCCTCCATCAAGATTGATGGATGGTGGAGATTATAGTGAAATTTTTTTTATAAAAAAAATTGTGAATGAAGAATTAAAAAAAATAAATTCCTTTTTTTTTTGGCTATTCTTGGGTGGAGATCCAAGCCAATAAAAAAATCTCGTCAAATGATTTCTGGGTTCGTTCGAAATGAACCCATATTCATATTTTTTTTTTTTTGGAACGAAAGGTTGCTTCATCTCCAGCGATGGAGATCAGGAGATTTGTTTTTTTTTTTTTTTTTGTTCTTTGGAGATCCAATCTGGATCTCCATCATTTTGAGTTTCAAATCTTTTTTTTGCTGACTAGTAAATAAAAAATTTTAAAAATTGATTTTTAATTTTTTTTTTTTAAATTTCAATATAATCTCCACTGTCAATCTAAATCTATCAATTTTGATAGATGGTGGAGATCCATTTAAAATTTTTTAAAAATTTTATTTTTTTAAAAATTAATATAAAATGATCATATTACTCTTCTAATTATTAATAATCTTTTTAAAAATTTGAAGTTAAAATTGTAATTTTTACTCATTTAAATAGAGTCAAGAGCAAATCAGTCATTCTGCCAATTCTGTGAGGTCTGATCGTTAGAAAATTAGTCAGATGGATCATAATAATGTATTTCAAAAAGTTAAGGCCCAAGGATAACAATAAACAAAACTGTTTTAAAATTTTATGATTCTCCAAAAGTTAGAGATCAAATTGATAATTGCCCTTAATTTAACTACTTCTAAAATAAAGTAAGTGAAAATTGACCTTTTCGTTGCTTCCGGTGGAGCCAACGACATAGCAACCAAACAGTTTTGCATATTGTCCAACCAAGTTTCCAACCAATCCAGCAGACACAAATATTTTCTCTCCTTTCTTAGGTCTACATATATCAAACAATCCGGCATAGGTAGTCTCCCCAAGTGATAAGCCCGACAACCAAATTACCTTCCTCAAATTCTGGATTCCTAGAAACAACTACTTTGCCCACACCATAAACAACTACTTTCCGATCCAGGACCCTCGCACCGTAAGTGAATAAAAGTTCGAATTAATGGTTGAAAGAGTATTTTTGTTTTCTTAGCAATCTTTTTAAATAGAATTTAAATTTTTTAAAAATTAAAAAAATATAATATAATTCTGAATCTCTCATGTCCATCCTTCCTTTTTTTTTCTTCATAATAGATAGATAATAGAGATAAAAAATAATAATTAAGAGACTAAATTAAAAAATAAATAGATGAATGTCCATTGTCTATCTTTAAGATGGGTAATGAAAAAAAAAATTAAAAAGAACAAAAATAGTGAGATCTCATTTGATGGAGATTTATTAATGAAGATCTCATCCTCACCTTCTTTGATATGTTGTTTCTATGGCTGGGATCTCTACTCTATATTATATATATATTTTTCCTTTTTTAATCTGCATTGTCCATCATGGACATTGGAAATCTATCTGTCCTTTTTTTAAAAAAAAATTAAAAAAATAATATTGGGGGTAGTTTGGACATTTAAAGTTTTTCAAAGTTAACAGTTAAATTTAATGGCAGTTGACTTACGGCGAGGGAGTTCTTTGTCCATTGACCAAAAAGTTATGTATAGGAGTGAATATACAAACCTTAGGTCCATTGGTTGTAATTACTTTGGTTATAATATAATTTATTAGAATATTGAAACTCAAAACCAACCAATGATGTTGGCTGACTTAAGTTAGTTGGTGTCACCCTGAAGACTTAATTAATTAAGATTAGACCAAAACTAATAATTAAAACACTAATACTAATTTGTAAGTACTTAAACATTTGTATATAAACATATTATATGAGTGTGATAATCCTAATATAATCTTATAAAGTTCCGAATTACCAATTTACCGAAAAATGCTTTCCTTGAATATCCTTGTAAGCTCGTCACTTTGTATGAATATTTCAAATCAACATAGCGCCCATTTCACGCGCTAGCTAAATTAATTGGGAATCACAAATAAAAAACCTTTTGCTATAAAATATAAGCCAACTAAAAATAACGAACCTTACAAACTATTTTAAAATGTTGAGTAGTTCTTTTGTATATAACCACTTATAGATACTCAAATGGAATTCTTTTGATGTGTCAATATTTTTTGGTCTATGTTGTGTATTAAAGTCCACTTACATACTAATTATATTACTAAATTATTATTGTAATATTTTAGTACCAATAAATGTTGATGTGAAAAATGATCAGTAAATTGGCTTTTTTTATATGTAGAGCAAGTTGAATTTTGTATATGTATTACAAGTTACGTTTTCATATTTATACAATTTCTAGAGGATTGTGTTTCTATTATTAGAAATAGACAAATTTTTTTATATTATTTTCTAAAAAAAGTTGATAAACTAACTTGCTTATGATTTAAAATTTTGTGTAACAACTCACCATCCACGCTTCTTATAACTTGAGTGCAGTCCATCAATGGCTGACCAAATTTTACCAACAAGATACACGATCAAGAGGTTTCCAATCTTGAGATTCAATCCCTTCACAAAGGCAGGCCCCTTCCTCAATCCATCCAAATGGCAAACAATAATTCCATTTTCTATCCTTTAGGTCCAAAAGTTGGTAATTGGATGATCTCGTTAGTAAAGAACCGTATAAGAAGAGTACACCAATATGATACGAAAAGAATCTAACCGCCTTTTGCATCACTGGAGAATTTTTGTTTTTGAAAGAGTATTTGATATCGCTAGAAGGATCATACAAATCAAAATAAACTAGTATATACTCCATTATATGATCTTCTAAATTGTATCGAGTCAATAGCAGTCACCATTGAAGCACAAGTTGGCTGCCAAAATTAAATATTTTTCTGAATAAGTAATCCTTCTAGTCCAGTAGCGAAAGCGATAAGAGTAAAACTAGATATGGGCAGGGGCTGCGCGCACGCAAGCCCCCACAGCAACAAATTATGACGTAGGCTCTGCCACTTGGGCAGACCTTAGATGGGCGCACCTCCTGAGTGCAATGGAGGCCACCTGTCTAGGCCATGAGCCTTCCTGATCACTCATTGACCCCGTCCAGGTAAGTATGTTCTCTTGTTGATTTCTTAATTATTTATATGTACCTAACTTCATCTATTACTTTGTCTTCTCCTGATGTGGGATAGACTGCATCAGTTTGCAGACATTTTCTTGCTTTGTGTTCTCCTGATACACTGCATCATTTTCCAGACAAATTATTTTGTTCTGTTTTTGAGGTCCAATTTTTTATTTTTTTTAATAAATAAGGTAAAACTCGAATCCTTATTGGTAATTTGGAGAGGGAGATGTACAACCACCCAAATAATAGTTGATATGTCGTTTTAACACTTTAATCAACCCAACAGTCCATCACCATTGGATCCACAGTAGACAGGAGACAAAAAAAAAAAAAAATTGACATCACATGTTAATTACATTTCACAAAGATGTCTCTGAAGTAATTCTATTTTGCATAACTGAACTTTCCATCGGAACTTGACAATCTTCCTTAATGTTCCTGTATGTTTGCACATACGCATTGTGTTTGTACTTTTGTGCTGTTGATTGGTAATACCCCCCCCCCCCCCCCCATGGTGTATCTCAACAATGTTGTGGATGGTTGTGTTGCCAAACTAGAAACAATGGAACCTTGCTTTAGTATCAAAGACAGGATTGGATATAGCATGATTTAAGATGCAGAAGATAAGGGTTTGATCACATCAGGAAAGGTACTAAGAAAATGGCATCAATGCATATATGGTAACTGTACACTTCCATTACAATCAAGTTCTCTAGTGTACACTATCCATCAACCTGTTTTTACGTTTTGGTGATGCTCAAACTGCGTTTTAGCATTTACCATATAAATATTGCACAATATGGAGTACTTCAACTAAAATATCTCTTTGTTTCTGGTATGTCTTCAAATGACATCGGTTAAAGACTGTTCTCGCTGAGCCAACAAGTGGTATTCATCGCTGTAGCCAGAGGTTACAAATTTAACATTGCAATGCCATCCATCGATGAGTCTTGAGAGAAGAATTTGTTGGAACAATCAATCAGTAATCTAAATAAAATTAATAAAACAAAAAGAATATAGAGAAGAAACAGTATACAGAAAAAATAAATTAAAACCTAATGTTATTTCGTAATAAGAGCCCCAAGAGGCCCACAAACCTTGTTAGCCATTCAAATATTTAAATATTGTTTTTTACTTATATACACTAAAAGAAGAGTATATTTTTTAGATGTGGGATTGGAGTTTTTAACTTCAAACCACACATACACCAACAGAATTGTGCTCCGAGCTTTTGGAGATGCTCGAAGTTCACCTCACAGATCCAGCCAAGAGCTATAAGGAGGCTATTCTAAGGTTGAGGAGAATATGATAAATTACTGTTTCTTTCTTGTTAAATTTTGTTTTGGTATTTAACAATTTGTACATTGTCCTGTACAGAAGTGTATTTTTTTGTATTTATGTTATGTTTCCAAATAGGTAATATCTTAATTAGTGTTTTTGTATGCTGCATAGGTCAAAGCCAAGCACCTGATTCAACGAATTGGCTCTGGTTTCAACCCTAAAGTTCTGGACATTGGCTTGCTTGATGGAAGCTGTTCAGGTAAGCAGTCAAGATCACATCACTGGTTATTTTCTTTGAATGTAAATTATCAGTTGTGTTATTGATCTTTTATTTATTGTACTTGTTCAAAAATACTAGTCACTAACAATGTAGTAAAATTTGTAATTGCAATGGCCTTATTTTCTTCAACTAACACAACATTGCATTATTCCTTCTAAACGGGTTACACGGGTCTTTCTGCAATCCATTTAACGAAATCCGACAATAATCCATTTATATAAATGGGTTGACCCAATTACCAATTCAAACCTATTTAGATCAATCCGAACCCGTTTAGATCAATCCAAACTAATTTATTTGTTTTGGATTCTTATTGGGTTCACAGGCTGTGACCTGTGACCCATATTGCCAACCCTACAAAAAATCTAAAAAAAAATGATAAAATTGTACCACGTTGTGTATGCTATGGATATATGAATTTGATTATTTTGGATCTTTCAATTTATACCGGATTTACTCCGAAAAATCTTGTTCGGATTGAAAATTTTAAAAAAGTTTGTTTCCAATCCGATTATTAGATCGCATCAAAGTTGATTTTTTTTTAACGTTTTTTAAAAATTCTTTAATTTGTTATTTCTTTTAATAATGTTGAGCTGTATTGCTAACAAAGATAATTTTTTTATTGGATCTCTGTAGTCTCTACATGCGATAATTTATTAAGATATTTTTTTTTGTTCTTTTAAAAATTGATGTTTCATTACTTATTTATTAAGAGAGTTTATAAATTAATTAATTAATTTGAACAATCTGAATAAATATACTCCCTTCTTTCTTTGATTTCAAGAGAGTATACTTTATTAAGATATTGTTGGGAAAATTACCTCCCCTAAACCTCCCTAGAAATATGCTAAATATCAGAAATAACATAAATATAAAATAGAAAATAATAACAATTATCACAACACAATAATTTACGTGGAAAACTATAAAACCAGGAGAAAAACTACGGCCCTCAGAAAGAAATTCACTATATGATAAATTGTTACGATCACACAATACTATTCTCTCAAAACTACCACACCAATACACTCACACTCTCTCAAAGCATATAATAATTCACACCTTTCTACACTCTAAAATAAGAGAAATAATAAAGGAATTTAATTAGAATTAAATACAATGCTTTAAGTGTATTTAATTGGTGCAATTAGAAACTAAGGACTTGGTCTCCTTATATAGCCTTGAGAAGCCTTGACATATTGTTATTTTTCCAATGTGGGATTCATATCCCTTTCATTGTCTTCTCTTTGCTTTCTTTATTTTGTCAATTTTCAACAAATCTCCACCTTGGCAAAATACAAGAAACCTCCGCCCTTCCGCCGCAACTTCATGCAACCATTGTCTATACCGACAATCATAATTCTCAACCCAGAGAACTATCATACTCCACCATAAAAGTATACCACTTAGAATTAATCACTAATTCTAAGATTTTCACCTCGGCACATGTCGAACAAACTTGCTGAAATTTATGGTGCAACTCCCATGTTGGCTTTCCCCGGAAGTTCTTCAGCCATCGACATAAATCTACCACACACCTTGCATCAATGCCGCCAACCAATGCCTGTGTGTAAACTTATGGACCCACTAGTAGTGACACATCCTTTTTCATAGCACCTAGTGATATGCTATAAGGATGTACATATCTTTCTCAAATGATAAATTCAGTGTCTTCACAAGACACACTATTAGCTTGATTGTTGGAGCTACCTACTGAACCTGCTCCACCGTTTTGACAATTTTTCTTAACGTGCCCAGATTGTCCACACGCCCAGCAAAATATTTTCTTTCTAGAGTTATTCTTCTTCCAATTGCTCCCATTGCTAGCTACCAATGCTGTGTCTTCTGATGAAATACGACCTTCACCCTTCAGCTTTCTCTCCTCAGAAAGGAGTTTACCGGTAACTTCTGTAAAATTCAGAGTCTCCTTCCCATATACCAAAATAGGTTTCATATGTTCATAGGAAGATGGAAGAGACAATGTAAGCCTTAATGCTTTATCTTTATCTTCAATTTCAACTCCAATAGCCTCCAATTCAGAAACAATACCATTGAGAACACTCAGATGATCTGAGATTTTTGCACCTTCCTCCATATGCAGGGTATGAAACTGTTCCTTCAGGTACAACCGATTTGAGATGCCTTTTGCCTGATACAACCCTTCAAGCTTTTCTTAAAGTTCCTTGGCTGTCAGTATTCCATGCATATTTGCAAGAACATTCTTGACCAAACACAGACGAATCACACTTGCAGCTCTCAAATCCATTTCTTCACAATCTTCATTGCTCATACTATACTCACCTTTGCTGGAATCACCTTTACTAGATTCACCTTTGCCATAATATTTTAAAACAGGGCCTGATTTCTCCTTTAATACCTTGTGTAAACCAGATTGTATTAACACATCCTTGACTTGTACTTGCCACAAGCCAAAATTAATCTTTCCATCAAATTTCTCTACACCAAACTTCAAAGAACTTGAAAATTTAGACATTCTAACGTATACTGTAATAGTGCCCGTAGTCCGTGAACAACACTCCAGGTAAGTTCCCAGGAAAGAGAGGGGGGTCACAATGGACACATTTAAATACCAAGTCTTTCCTAACAAGAATCTTCCTTAGACAAGCACTTCCACAATACTACCACACTTAACTCCAGCAACCAAGAACAATTTAGACCAAGAACAATTCTTTTCTGATGTGGAAGATCAGATAACGTTGCAACCACAGAGCATACTAAGAATTTTCTAAAACATCTGACACCTTAGCAACTAACCTAGGCTCTGATACCACTTGTTGGGAAAATTACCTCCCTAGAAATATGCTAAATATCAGATATAACAGAGAAATAAAATAGAAAATAATAACAATCACCACAACACAATAATTTACGTGGAAAACTCCAAAACCAGGAGAAAAACCACGGCCCTTAGAAAGAAATTTATTATGTGATAAATTGTTACGATCACACAATACTATTATCTCAAAACTGCCACACTAATACACTCACACTCTCTTAAAGCATATAATAATTCACACCTTTCTACACTCTAAAATAAGAGAAACGATAAAGGAATTTAATTAGAATTAAATACAATGCTTTAAGTGTATTTAATTGGTGCAATTAGAAACTAATGACTTGGTCTCCTTATATAGCCTTGAGAAGCCTTAACATATTGTTATTTTTCCAATGTGGGATTCATATCCCTTTCATTGTCTTCTCTTTTACTTTCTTTATTTTGCCAATTTTCAACAAATATATAAAATCATTTATTTTATATTATTTTTTTGTAAATTACATTATTTATATAGTTAACAAAATATTACATTAGATATATTTTTAATAATAGATATATAAATATTAATGTAACTTTTTAATTTTGAAAAATAAATTGGATGTTGTGATATTCAATCACATAAAACTTTAAATATTTTTTGCACAATTATTTTTAATTGAAATGTATAATATTTTTAAATTTTAGATGTTTTATATTCATATTTATTCAGATTCGGATATTTTCTTAATTGGATTTGGACCCAATTTCAATCCAAATTGTTTCAGACTCGGACTTTATATAATCCACATAGGGCTCAATCCTCCCCAATATCCAAAAATTATATTCGAATTTTCAAATATTTGATTTTTCAGATCAATCCGAATATGAATTCAGATCTAATAAAACAATCCGAATTGTATATATAAATATATTTTTTTAATAGTCGAATTGCATCGAACAATCTGAATGTGATTGCTGCCTCTATGAATATATAAATATAAAGGTTAAAAATTAAGAATTCCTACCGGTGGAGTAACGCCTCTTTAAAAATTGAGAATATAAGGGTAAGGATCCCATTGGTACAGACGTTGATGTGTTACAAATCCTAACCAGTAAGGGAGGAGAAGGAGGAGATATGGAGAGGATTCATGGTAAACCTTAGTAATTAGACCCACATCACAATATTGGCCTTGACACATTTTTAGTTTATTCATTTCAGGTTCAAGATGACATTAAAATGTTATCCCAATAAGATATAAAATTATTGAAGTTGGGTAGTCATGTTGAGATGATTTTACTCTTCAGCAATTTGAACAATCTTCTTTCCAATGTTATCACCACGAAAGAGTCCAATAAAAGCAGAGGGAATGTTCTCCACCCTACTTGATATGTCTTCAAGTACCTGAATTTCGCCAGCATGAAGGTGATCGTAGGTTTTCTGAAGGAAATCTTGATACATGCTCATGTGATCTGGGGTTAAAAAGCCCTGTATCTTAATTCTCTTGTACACAACATCTAGCATATCCATAGCAGCTCGTTTTCCGGCGTCTGTATACTCAGAGATTAAACTACAAACAACTACTCTGCCGAAAGTTTTCATGTTAGCCACTTCTGCTTCTTGCATTTTTGCTCCCACATTGTCAAAATAAATGTCAATGCCATCCGGGAAGTACCTGTAAGAGTGAAGAAAACCGTTATGTTGTATATGTGTGCAAGTTTTAAGTCCATTTGATCTGTGATTCAAATGCAATTTTCTCTGCTTGAAAACAGGGGATATAACTTTTGAAGAGTTGCTTGATTGAATTGTATTTTGAAGCAATTTTCGAATATAGTCTTGAAAATTTGTTCACAATCATATAATGAGATGAAGCTGTTTTTTTTTCCTACAAATCAAATGTCTTTTCCTAATAGGGACAATTGTTTGAAGTTGTGAATTCATTTTTAGACGACCTTGAATTGAAATTCTTCTTACCTCTTGAGAGTTGCCTTTAAGTCAGTTTCTTCCTTGTAGTTGAATGCATCGTCAAAACCAAGCTTCTCTTTCAGTAATGCTACTTATTATTTGAAGTAGATAAGTATTGTATTAATTTAAAGGCAATTATCAATTTGGTAACTAACTTTTGGGGAATCATCAGATTGTAATGCAGTTTCATTTATTGGTATTCTTGAGCCCTATGTTTTCATAAATGTATTAATTTGGTTTTTCTGTGAGTCAACCGTTAGTCAAAATTGACTGTTATAGGGGTATTTTCGTCTTTAAACATAACAATATGTCAACAGTAAATTGTGGGTGAAACAACATAACTACCCCTACTTAAAAATTTAAAATAAATTAAATTAAAAAAGATGTAAATGGATCTCCACCGTCCATCAAAATTATATTGGAATTTTTTTATTAAAAAAAAACTATGAATGAAGAAAAAAAAAACTATGAATGAATGAATTTTTTTATTTGTGCTGTTGTTGGATGGAGATCAAAGCAAAAAAAAAAAAAATCTCGTCGAACGATTTCTGGGTTCGTTCGAAACGAACCTAGATTCATTTTTCTTTTTTTGGAACGAACTTCGATCTACAGCGATGGAGACTGGGTCTCCATCGCCGGAGACCCAACGACCTCCATCGTTGGAGATTCATGTTTTTGAATTTTTTTTTTTTTTTTTTTTCTTGAGAGATCCAATCTGGATCTCCACCATTTTGAGTTAAAATTTTTTTTTTTTTTTGTTGAACAACAAAAAAAAAAAAATTGATTTTCAATTTTGATTTTTTAAAAAAACAATTCTATTATAATCTCCACCGTCCATCTAGATCTATTAATTTTAATGGACGGTGGAGATCCATTTAAAATTTTATTTTATAAAAAATTAATATAAAATGATCTTATTACTCTTCTAATTATTAATAATCTTTTTTAAAATTTGAGGTTAAAATTATAATTTTGACTAATTTAAATAGAGCCAAGAGTAAATCAGTTTTTCTGCCAATTCTGTGAGGGATCGAAATGATATATTTCAGAAAGTTAGGGCCTAAAATAACAATAAACTAAACTGTTTTAAAATTAAATGATTCCTCAAAAGTTAGGAACCAAATTGATAATTGCCCTTAATTTCACTACTTCTAAAATAAAATAAGTGAAAATTGACCTTTTTGTTGCTTCCGGTGGAGCCTACGACATAGCAACCAAACAGTTTTGCATATTGTCCAACCAAGTTTCCAACCGATCCAGAAGCAGCAGACACAAACATTTTCTCTCCTTTTTTAGGTTTACATATATCAAACAATCCAACATAGGCTGTCAGTCCACTGAATCCTGAGAATGAGAATGAACAACAAATATCATTAAAATGCAATATTTTTTAATGCAAAAGTCATTGGATGCCGTTCAACATATTGTTGTATGACTGTAATGACTATGAGTTGACTATATATTACCTAGAATTCCAACTTGGTAAGACAATGGAAGTCCCATGGAATCACATTTCCTTAACATTACACCTGGTTCGACCACAGTGTAGTCTCCCCAAGTGATAAACCCGACAACCAAATCACCTTCCTCAAATTCTGGATTCCCAGAAACAACTACTTTGCCCACACCATAAGCATCAAAAGCCTGTCGATCCAAAACAAAAAATACTCCCATGCCATCAGTAAAATTGCATTCTCAGTTACATTAAGAAAACAAGCAAATAAGTTAGATATATACCGTGCCAGGTGTAACACCAGCTGTAAAGTTTATTGCAGTCTGTGAGGAGCTGAAACTCTTTATGCGGTTGACCTGGTAAGGATCGATTGATACATAGAGATTCTTCACAATAATGGTGTTCGTACCAGGTTCAACCTTCAGAGGAAGAACAGCAACCTTGATCTCAAAATCAGACTCTTTGGGTGCACCATCTATGCTAGTCTTTATTGTAATGTACCTGTTGGTGACTTCCATTGTATACTGTGCTGTGCTGTTCAAGCTCTTTCAGTTTATAAAGATGGTAAATGAAATGGTTTTCAGATTCTCTGGGGTCTCTACCTGCCGGCACCACAAGTAAACGATAATTCAATGTCAACTTACATTAAAAAAAAAAAAAAAAAACTTTTTTAAAAACATATGTGTGTATATATATATATATATAGAGATCGATCATCTCAATAATGGAGATCATCTCTATCCTCTATCAGACCCATTCAATCCAAGAACAATATTTGATTTTTCGGATCGGATAATATATATATATAGAGAGAGAGAGAGAGATAAAGAATTTACCTTCTGTTCTATTTTGATTTGTATTTGAATTCAATTTTTGGGTGGTATCTAAAAGCTTGTAATAATTTATTAATGAAGTCACAGTGGAAAGGAATCAAAATTGTAACCAGTAACAGTAAGCATCTCATTGGTACGGACGATGATGTGTTACAAAATCTCTAAGGGAGTAGAAGGAAAAGGAGACGGGGAGAGGGTAAACCCCACTCACAATACTGGCCTCGACACATTTTAGTTTGTTCATTTTGGGTGTATTTGGTATCTGGGACAGAACAGGACAATGTGGGACAAGTTGTTCCTGTCCCATGTTTAGCGCGACATGAACGTTGGACAATTTGGGACAAAAAACACAAAATTTTGTCTCATATCAGTCCCTCGGACAACTAGTCCCATAACATAGGACAAGCCTAGAAATGACGCATATACCCTTAATTCTTTCAAAAATTACAATTAAACCTAATATATAAAACCACTTATAATCAACCATAATTCATTTTCAATATTCTGCTGCTGGAGATCGGAGAAAACAGATCGAAGGAGAAGAAGAAGAAGTAGAATCAGAATTGGCGAGTTTTAAAGATGAGCTTTTCTTTTCTCAGTTTTTTTTTTTTTATTTGTTCAATTTCAGTTGATTTGTGATCAGATTTTATTTGCATTGTTGGTTTTTAAGTATCTTAGATTTTTGCTTGTGAGATATTTGAATTTTTTTTTAAAATTTTTTATGGGGTTTTACTGGGTGTTGCTAATTTAGGTTTTCCGTTTGGTTGCCGAGAAAATGTTTTGGTTTTGATGAAAAATCTGACATTGTTCGGCATTAGTTAGTTTACTTAATTAATTAGTTTCCATGAAAAAATAAATTGATGAAATGAAACACAGATCTGTGGATTTTTATTGGACCACTCTTTTGTATTAATTTTTTATTATTGCATTTGAGGCGGTGGATTTCTCTATATATTCTGTCCCTCCCTTTGGTTTGTTAAAAAAACACAGATCTGTGAAATACAAAAAAGCTTCTCTCTCTCCAAATTAATTCGCGTGCGTGCACCTATTTTTCGAATCCTCTGCTTCTACTTTCTTGTAGAGTTATTACTTCTCCTTTAGGGCGCGTTTGGCGACAGGGTTAAGGGCTGGATCCAATCCAACATTTGGTGTGACACCAAACTGGACAAAGTCCAATCCGGTGTCACTTAGTTAAGTTGTTGTGGCAGGACAAATATGTTTTTTTTTTTTTGTCCCACCATCTTTTGTTTTTTTTTTTTAACAGCCTTTATTTTTTAAAAAAAATACAATTTATTTTTTAAAATAAACTTTTTAACACAGTTTTTTTTAATACTATTATTATAATTATTTATAAATAAAATATATTACTTTAAAAAATTTTATTCTAATATTAAAAGTAATATATTTTAATATTAATTTAAAAATTAATTAATTAATTTTAAATATTTTATTTTATTTAAAAAATTAACTAAATTTATTTTAATTTAAATACATTTATTTTAATTAAATTTAAATAATTATATTTTATTAATTAAATTAAATTATTTTATTTTATTTAACGATAGATCAATTTTGTATTGTCTTAGACATTAAATATAATTATTTTACGTTCAAACTAATATAATAGCGAATAATGAACAATATTTATATCTATTTTAATTTTTTTTAATATTAATTAATTAAAATAATATATTTTATTAATAATTAATTTTAAAATATTTAATATAAATATATTTAAATTTTATTTAGATTTCTTTTAAATAATTTTATTTTAATTATATGAAATTTAAAAATAATTTTATTTTACATGAAATTAATTTAATCAAATTTAATTTTATCCAATCTCATTCTACACCAAACAAGGGACAGTACTATTTTTAATTCTATCCATACTACACCAAACACATCACAGTATTAATTAATCCAGTCCAATTCAATCCAATCCTATAAAAATAATCCAATCCAATCCAATCCCATCCCATGAAACAAACGGACCCTTGCTTTCTTATTTTGTTATTGTTTCTCTTTATTATTATTATTATTTTATTTTATTTTATAATACGTTATCAACATGATTAGTTTATTATTATACTCTGTAATTGTCATTCTATTGGATCTTTCACATCAGAAAATAAGTCTAATTTTATTTATATTTATAATATTGCAACCTGAAGATTGCAAAATAAATAAAATAACCAAAAGTTTTTAAATATCAAGGATTTGAGTCCAATAACTTGAAGTTCTGGATTTAATAATATTCATTTAATTTATTGTTTATATATTTAATTAATCCAATAAGAACCTGAAATTCTGAACCTAATAATATTGATTTTAATTTACTATTCATATATTTTATTTACTATTTATGCATATTTACTGATATACCTCCAAATTGGCTGTGCCGACAATATTTACTGTTTATGCATATTTATTTACTGTTATGCATCTAAATTGGCAATGTCGACGCTATTTATTATTTATACATAGTTATTTATTGTTATACATATCAAGTTGGCTATGCTGACATAATTTATTATTTATGCAATTTATTTACTGTTATGCATCTTAAGTTGACTATGCTGACATTATTTACTATTTATGTATTTTTATTTATTATTATTAATTTCATTGCTTTTAATTTTGATTAAATTTTGCATATATATATATATATATTTGAAATATATATGGTGGAAATTTAAAATTTATTACATCAGACTAGAAGTTCTGATTCTGCATATAATTTTTAGACCGAAAGTTCTGGTTCCATTTGTGATTTTCAGACCAGAAGTTCTGATTTTCTTCTGATTATATATGTGATTTTTAGACCAGAAGTTCTGATTAACTTCTGATTATATATATGATTTTCAGTCCAGCAGTTCTGGATCACTTTTGATCATATATGTGATTTTTAGATCCAAAGATCTAAACATGACAAAATTTGTGGATTAAGATTTGATGTATTTTAGATTTTTGGAGACAATTAAATGTTATGGGTCATTGATGCTGAATTGTATCTAAAAACTGAAGACTCAGTTTATTACTATTACAGAACCAGAAGTTCTGTGGGAAAAATTAAAGATAGATATTACCATAAGAAAGAAGTGGTTATTCCTATTGCCCAATCAATTCAGCAATATTTCCAGGAGTGAATGCTAATACATACAAAAACTTTGGACATGGCCATAATTGTGGTTATGAGTATGGATATAGTGGTTATTAATTCTCAAATCACCATAATGCCAAAAAACTTCCTTAGAAGTGGAATGTCTATAAAGTTAACAAGACAAAGGCAAAAGTTTACAGAATAAACCCGTAAAATAATATAGACGTTTGTTTTAAATGTGTAACGAAAGGACATTGGGATCGTACCTATCGTACACCCAAATACTTGATAGAGATTTATTAAATTTTATACTTACTAAATATTTTTGTTATCTTCATATATTTTTGCTTTATATTTATCTAATATATTTCTTTTTTTTTATTAATTTATTATCTAATACGATTTTTCTTTGATAAGAAAAATATAAATCTAGAAAATAAAATGTCTGCTATTGATAAACAAGACGGAAATATATGTCTTGCTGATAGTGCAACGACACATACAACCCTACAGAATCAGAAATATTTTCAGAGTGTGACTTTGCTCAAAACAAGGGATACCATATCCGGTCCAGCAGATCTGATTGAAGGCTCCAGAAGAGCTACAATATTTTTACCAAATGGTACTAAGTTATATATCAATGATATTTTATATTCAAGTATATCCAAAAGAAATCTAGTTCTCAGATCCAAAAATATTTATGCTTTGGCATGACCGTTTAGGTCACCCAGGATCTACAATGATGCGTAGGATCATTGAAAATTCTTATGGACATCCATTAAAGAACCAGAAGATACAGTTGTTACATGAGAATATATGTTCTGCATGTTCACAAGGGAAGTTTGTGACCAGACCATCTTATTCTAAAGTTGGTTTTGAATCCCCATTATTTCTTAAAAATAATTCAAGGGAATATATGCGGACCACATGTTTATTTATTATCTACTCGTAATGTTGCTTTTGCCAGATTACTTGCATAGGTTATTAGGCTTCGAGCACATTTTCCAGATTATCTGATAAAATCAATACGCCTTGATAATGCTAGTGAGTTTACATCCAAAACTTTTTATGAGTATGCAAAGCAGTTGGGATTGATGTTGAACATCTAATTCCACATGTGCACACCCAGAACGGATTAGCAGAATATTTTATCGAACGTCTCTAGGTAATTGCGAGAACTTTATTATTAAAAACACAATTACCAAGTTATGTATGGGGACATGTTATTTTACATGCTGTTGCATTAATCCGTCTTCGACCTACTACTTATCATCAGTATTCACCATTACTGTAACATCCCCAATTTCGTATAAATATGAAAGTGTAGTTTAATTAATATGGAGTATGGGAATATGAAATTTATGATTTGAGAGGTGGAAAATATAATTAAATATATGTATATTTTTAAAGTTTCTAGGTGGACCAGGTGGACCGGACTAGAAAGAATACATGAAAGAGAAGGAAAATGTTGGCAGTGAGTACCGCGACCATTCACCGCAACCAGGGATCGCGATGAGCAGCTCGCGGTGAAAATGATAATTTGAGGCAGTGAGCACCGCGACCAGGGATCGCGATGAGTAGCTCGCGGTGAAAATGTTGATTTTTGGGCAGTGAACATTGCGACCAACATCGTGACCAGACACCACGATGGTTGATCGCGATGAAGGCGGTAAAATCACTCCAATGAGCAACGCGACCAGGTGGCGCGACCACAGGTGGAGCGGTCGCGATGACCGAACTTTTGTAAAAAAAAATAACAGGCGGTGAGAAGCTTCACGAAGAAGCAAGAGAGAAAAAGAGAGAAAGAGAGAGATCGGGGAGAAAAGAAAAAGAAAAAGAAGAGAGGAGAAAGAAGAGAGAGAAAGAGGGAAAGAGAAAAAAGAAGAAGAAAGGAGAAAAAGAAAGGAAAAAGGAGGAGAAAAAGGAAAAATCCAGAAAAGAAAAGTAGTGAAAACGGTATCCAGGTTGGTGTACACTGATTTCTGAATTCGTTATAATTTTCGTTATATGCTTTCATTTGAATTTCCATATTTTGTCAAATTGAGTTTGAAAATTTGTTTATGGATTTTGTATAATTATATTTCGTTTACGAATATTGTTAGAAACTGTTTGAAAATAATTACGGAATATTATATAATTGAAATTCGTTTATATCGTATGTTTTATAATAAATCGTTTTGCGAATAATGTTTGGAAACGATTTTGCAATAATTTAATATAATTATTGTTTTGTAAATGATATTTGAAAATTTTTTTAGAATATATGGATAGGAGTATTGATTAAAGGTTTTGGATTTGTGAATAATTTTGAATATACATTAAATTATTTTAGCTTTATTAAATTTCTATAATATCGTATGTTATCAAATACAACTGTTTTTATGAATATTGTTTGAAATAAAGATTGAAATTGAATTAGATTTACAAAATTCAAGTTGTTGATTTCGAGAATAAAATGATTTGAAATGAAATTTGTAAAATTGTGTATTGTGAAACGGCCCTAGGTTACTTGGACATAGAAAACGGATATGGGAGATTGGTATACCAGCTGGGTTATTTCAGCAATACTGCACCGTTATTAGTGACAGTTGCATCTCGCGGGGCAAACCTGGCATAGACCAGTTTAGGCGAATCCTGGAGGTGAACATTGCACCGTTATTCGTGACTGATGTACCTCGCGGGGCAAACCTGGCATAAACCAGTTTAGGCGAATCCCGGAGGTAGACATCACACTGATACTAGTGACCATTGAACCCTCGCGGGGCAAACCTGGCATAGATCAGTTTAGGCGAATCCCGGAGGTGGACGTCACACCGATATTACAGATATTAGACCCATATTCCAGTCCCGTGAATTACATTGAGTATAGCAAAGGGCCAGGAATGAGATAAGTTGAATAAAATGCTTATAAATGAATTTAGAAATGGGTTTCCTATGATTTATTTCATTAATTTAGTTAAATGATGATATGTTTTTATATTATATTATGAATACATTTCATTTTACAATTTATTTTGTGATTTCGATAAATGAGTTTAGTGTACACCCACTAAGCTATATACTTAGCGCGTTGATTTCATCACGCGTAGGTAACAGAAATATAGAGGGAGAAAAAGACTGAAGAGATGATAGCTGCGGACTGAGGATCAGAGTCACCATACTTTTGGATAGTCACATTTGAAATTCTATTTGTATATTATAGTTAGTTAAGCATGTATATACAGAAGTTTGTAAATTTGTAAAAGTGTGATATACTGGTTTTGTAAATAATTGTTTTATGGTTTATGTTTTCATTTTCCAAGATTTGTAAATATTGGTTATGAATTGTTTTATATGGAAATATTTGGAAAGTCGCACTATACGGTAGAGTGCACAATTGATTGAGAAAGACATGTTGAAGTGTTGAAAATATATTGTTTGAGTTATTGTTTGAAACAAGATTTTTGGAAAATCAGAAAAACAGAGGAAACTCTGGCAATATTTTTCAAAACAGTTTGTATGGGCTCACTATAAAAGAAAATTTAAAATATAATGTATTTGATTTTCAACAGTTTTCAAATTATAAAGTGAGTCAAGTCAAGTTTTGAAAACCTGGTAGCGCTTCCTGGGTCGATCCAGTCGGGTCGGGTCGGGTCATAGGGTGTTACAATTACAACTTGTGTTTGGTTATCAATCTAATATATCTCATTTACGTATTTTTGGTTGCGCTGTCTATGTCCCAATTGCCCCTACTCAAAGAACTAAATTGGGTCCCTAAAAACGTTTAGGGATATATGTTGGTTTTGATTCACCGTCAATTATTAGATAGTTGGAACCTTTGACGGGTGATCCTTTTACCGCACAATTTGCGAATTGTTATTTTGATGAGACAAATTTTTCATCTCTAGGGGAAAGAAAAACTTATCCTGAAGAGAAGCAGGAATTTTCTTGGAAGGTTCCAAGTTTGATTCATTTAGATCTATACACTTCTAAGTATGAGAATGAAGCGTGCATCTTCAAACAATTGCTAATCAGTTACCAGATACGTTTACAATTGCTAATTGGGTAACAAAATCGTATATACCAGCTGTCAATGTACCAGCCCGGGTGATTGTTCCGAAAGAACGATCTAAACAATTGGCAGCAACTGAATCATCTGTTGCACGACAGAAACGTGGCAGACCACTTGGATCAAAAGATATAGTTCCTTAGAAGAGGAAAGTAAATTATCAGGATTCCGATGTAAATAAAACTCGAGTTACAAATAAATCCACTTTCTCTTAATCAACTCCAGTAGAGTTAAATGTTCCTGAAGCGACAAAAGCCCCTGAAGTGGCAGAAGCCTCTGTAGTGGCAGAAGCTCCTGAAGTGGCAGAAATTCCTGAAGAGAGACAAGAAACTATAAATGAAGAAATATCCATAAATTATACAAGAGAAATGTGGAATCGTGAAGAAGCAATCACCAATGATATATTTTCATACACACTAGCTACTGAAATTATTAATGATGATTATGAACCTCATTGAATTGATGATTATAGACAAAGGCATGATTGACCTAAATGGAAAGAAGCAATTCAAGCAGAATTAAATTTTTTAGCCAAATGTGAAGTATTTGGACCTGTAGTCCAGACACCTGAAGATGTCAAACCCGTTGGATATAAATGGATTTTTGTACGAAAACAAAATGAGAAAAATGAAGTCGTGACATATAAGGGACGACTCGTAGCACAAGGTTTATCATAGAGACCTGGTATTGATTTTGATGAAACGTACTCACCAGTGATAGATACAATTACATTTCGATTTTTATTAAGTATAGCTGTTTAAGAAAATCTTGAAATGCGTATAATGGACGTAGTGACTGCTTATTTATATGGGTCACTCGATTCAGATATTTACATGAAAATCCCTAAAGAATTTAAAATGTCAGAAGCATATAAATCGAGATCTCGTAATTTATATTCGATAAAGTTGCAAAAATCCCTGTATGGATTGAAACAATCTAGACGGGTGTGGTATAACCATCTTAGTAAATATCTTATCAAAGAATGATATATTAATGATCTGATATACCCATGTGTTTTTATAAAAAAAAATCTGAATTTGGATTTATTATTATAGCAGTATATGTTGATGATATTAATTTAATTGGAACTCCTAAAGAGCTCCTGAAAACTGCTGAATATTTGAAAAAAGAATTTGAAATGAAAGACTTAGAAAAAACAAAATATTGTCTCGGCCTGGAGATCGAATATAAATCAAAAGGAATACTAGTCCATCACTCAGCATATGTTGAAAAGATTTAATGTGGACAATGCTTATCCGTTATGTAGCACCCCCCGACCCGACCCGGGGAGCGCTACTCCGACTTTCAAAAACTTTTTCAAAACTTCATTTTCTGTTTTAAAATCATTGTGAGCCCATAAAAATAATTAAACTTTTTACAAAAATCCGGCAAAGTACCGTTTGTTTTTCGGACTTTCCAAAACCTATTTTTGCACAAATCAATTCAAATTCACATTTTCACAAACACTTCAATATCAATCAAACAATTGCGCACTCTGCCGTTTAGTGCGACTTATCAATCACAATTTATAAAATAAAACAGTTCAAACTTTTATATATATACAGACCTTTAGAAATCGTAAAGTAATTAATTAAAAACATATTACAAAACATATTTACAAATTCCCTGTATATGCATGCTTTCAGAAAATATATACACATAACAAAATATCGCTACCCAACTGTACAATCCTGTGACTCGGTCTGCAATTCTTCCAGTTCTTCAGTCTTTAGCTTCGTCCAGATTCCTGGTACCTACGCGTTAGAAACAAACTAACGCGCTAAGCATAAAGCTTAGTGGGTGTACTAAAAACTCAATTAAATAAACTACAATATAATTAGTCTTTAAAGAGAAATAAACCACAAGATAAACATTTTCATCACTAATCGATTTCAAAACAATTGAATTTCAAAATTAAATCATTAAACAATTTCAATTTCTCGAAGTTCAATAATGAAATCAACATAAGAATTCGATCAATAAAATCATTCGATTCACTTTCAATTCTATCAATTTTGGCCCACTAGAATACTAAACATATACGGACTGGAATATGGGTCAAGCTCCCAACCCCCAGAACGAATTCTGAGGAGGTACGTGTCTCCCAACTCTAGGACCGTGGGTACGGAACCTAGAGAGGTACATAACTCCCTATCCCAGGAACGAATCCTTGGGAAGGTACATTAACTCCCAACCCCCAGGACGAATCCTGAGGAGGTACGTATCTCCCAGCCTCTGGACGAATCCAAGAGGAGGTACATCAATATCATCAATATCAATCAATCAATATCGGCGCAGTACTGCTCAATAAAAACCCAGCTGGTATACCAACCTCCTATATCCACTTCTATGTCTACGTATCCTAGGGCCGTTTCAATAAACGATTTTCACAATAATCACAATATAGTACAAATCATGAACAATAGTCATGCGAGCAGTATTTTTCACAAAGCACAACAGTCGAAATGTTCGAAAACGAAATTGAAATATAATATATCACAAATCAGTCCAAAATCAACAATAATCGTACAAAATATCAAGCATGTAGTATTTACGAAATCAACAAAATCGAAAGAAAATCAAGATGCGATCTAACATAAAAGTATGCCAAATTCGACAATAGATGTAGCAAATACATATATAATAAACACTCTACTTACGGAAAATCGAAAACAAAAACTTTGAACGAAATCGAAAACGAACACGGAAACGAAATCGAAAACGAAAACGAAAACATTAACGAAAGACTTTGCGTAACGATTTCGAAAACAAACGTACACCTACCTCGGTACCGTTTTTCGTTCGAGAATCTCGGTTCGACGATTTTGTTTTCCTTTCCTTTCCCTTCTCTTTCTTTCTTCTTCTTCTTCTTCTTCTTCTTTCTTTCTTTTTCTCGCTCTTTTCTCTCTCTCTCTGTTCTGTGATGATTTCTGGCTTCTTCGAGAAGCCACTTCTTTTTTTTATATTTTTTTTCGCTACCGCGACCGCCGTTGCGACCTGTGGTCGCGGCACCAGGTCGCGACACTCACTGGAGTGCGCGCACCGCCTTCGTCGCGAGCGCGCCCTGGTCGCGCGAATGGTCGCGTTGCTCTCTGCCTGTTGTTGACAATATCATCGCGAGCAGTCCATCGCGACCTGTGGTCGCGGTGGCTGGTCGCGTTGCTCACTGCCAGGTATTGCCATTTTCATCGCGAGCAAGCCATCGCGACCTGTGGTCGCGGTGACTGGTCGCGGCACTCACTGCCAGATTTTGCGTTTTTCACCGCGAGCGAGCCATCGCGACCTGTGATCGCGGTGACCAGGTCGCGATGCTCTCTGGTCCAGTTTTCCAATTTTTCATTTTTTACTATTCAATCCGGTCCACTGGAAATCATAAAATAAACATACATTTAATTACCTTTACACCCCCTCAAATAGTAAAATTTATTTTCACATATTTCACATATATCAAAAATTCATTACCCGAAATCCGGGATATTACACGTTAAGTACTCCTATGGTTGTTAGATCTCTTGATCCCAAAAAGGATCTCTTCCGGCCTATAGAAGATAATGAAAAGATACTTGGTCCTGAAGTATCATATCTTAATGCGATTGGTACTCTATTATATATTGCTTAATGTACTAGACCTGATATTGCATTTTCAGTAAATTTATTGGCAAGATTCAGTTCAGCACCAACTCGAAGACATTGGAATGGAATCAAACATATTTTTCGTTACCTCCGTGGTACAATAGATTAGAGATTATTTTATGCATCTAACAATTTTTCAGGTTTAATTGGTTATGTTCATGATGGATATTTATCTAATCCCTATAAATCTCATTCACAAACGGAATATGTTTTTACCTATAATGGCACAGCAATATCATGATGATCCACAAAACAAAGTGTTGTTGCTACCTCCTCCAATCATTCTGAGATCCTTGCGCTTCATAAAACAAATCGATAATGTGTTTGGCTAAATTCTGTTATTCATTATATTCGAAGTATATGCGAATTTTCATCATCCACATAAATGCAAACATCAATATTTGAAGATAATGCAGCTTGTATTGCTCAGATCAGAGGAGGATATATCAAAGGAGATAGGACCAAACGTATTTTTCCAAAATTCTTCTATACTCATGAACTTCAACAAAGTCGATAGATTGATGTCAAATAAATACCAGATCTGTTTATTAAAACATTGTCAACGTCAACATTTGAGAAATTAGTATATGACATTGGCATGCGTCGGCTTTGCAAATTATAGAATTAATATAAAAGAATTATTTTTGTCAGGGGGAGCGTCCAATCAGGGGGATCATCCAATCAGAGGGAGTAAATTTTTTAAGAAAGCAATATATGTGCACTGTACTCTTTTTCCCTTTAACCGGATTTTGTTCCACTGAATTTTACCGGCAAGGTTTTTAATAAGGCAGTTTAAGTGCATGAAGTACTATTTATGATCCGGAAGATCATGATATGTATATTTTAAAAGATGATCAAGAGAATCATCATGTATAATTTGCTAAGGTTTTATTCCAATAAGTTTTTCCTAAGTAAATTTCAAATATAAAAATCCAAAGGAGGAGTATTGTGAAAAACTGTGCAAAAAAATGTGGATTTGTATTAATTTTTTATTATTGCATTTGAGGGGGTGGGTTTCTCTATAGTCTATATATACAGCCCCTCCCTCTTGTTTTTGAAAAAAAAAAATCACAGATCTGTGAAATGCAAAAAAAGCTTCTCTCTCTCTCTCCAAATTAATTCACGTGCGTGCACCTATTTTTTCAAATCCTCTGCTTCTACTTTCTTGTAAAGTTATTACTTCTCCTTTACTTTCTTATTTTGTTATTGTTTCTCTTTATTATTATTATTTTATTTAATTTTACTTTATTTTATAACACATTTCAGGTTCAATATTACATTAACTGTTATCCCAATAAGATATAAAATTATTGAAGTTGCGTGGTCATGTTGAGATGATTTTACTCTTCAGCAATAAGATATAAAATTATTGTGTATATATATATATATATATATATATATATATAGATATAGATATATAGAGAGAGAGAGAGATAAAGACTTTACCTTGTGTTCTATTTTGATTTGTATTTGAATGCAATTTTTGTGTGGTATCTAAAAGCTAGTAATAATTTATTAATGAAGTCACAGTAAAAAGGAATCAAAATTGTAACCAGCATGCATCTCATTGGTACGGACGTTGATGTGCTACAAAATCTCTGAGGGAGTAGAAGGAAAAGGAGATGTGGTGAGGATTCATGGTAAACCCACATCACAATATTGGCCTTGACACATTTTAGTTTTCTTCATTTCAGGTTCAAGATTACATTAAATGTTATCCCAATAAGATATAAAATTATTGAAGTTGCTAGGTCATGTTGAGATGATTTTACTCTTCAGCAATTTGAACAATCTTCTTTCCAATGTTATCACCATGAAAGAGTCCAACAAAAGCAGAGGGAATGCTCTCCATGCCACTTGATATGTCTTCAAGCACCTGAATTTCGCCACCATGAAGGTAATTGCAGGTTTTCTGAAGAAAATCTTGATACACGCTCATGTGATCCGCGGCTAAAAAGCCTTGTATCTTAATTCTCTTGTACACAACATCTAGCATATCTGGAGCAGCTCGTTTTTCAGCGTTTGTATACTCAGAGATTACCCCACAAACAACTACTCTGCCGAATGTTTTCATGTTAGCCACTGCTGCTTCTTGCATTTCTGCTCCCACATTGTCAAAATAAATGTCAATTCCATTCGGAAAGTACCTGTAAGAGTGAAGAAGACCGTTACGTTGTAAATGTGTGCAAGTTTTTAAGACCATTTGATTTGTGATTCAAATGCAATTTTCTCTGTTTGAAAACAGGGGATATAATTTTTTGAAAAGTTGCTTGATTGAATTGTATTTTGAAGCAATTTTCTGAAATAGTCTTGAAAATTTGTTCACAATCATATAATGAGATGACGCTTATTTTTTTCCCTACAAATCAAATGTCTCTTCCTAATGGGAACAATTGTTTGAAGTTGTGAATTCATTTTTAGACGACCTTGAATTGAAATTCTTCTTACCTCTTGAGAGTTGCCTTTAAGTCGGTTTCTTCCTTGTAGTTGAATGCATCATCAAAACCAAGCTTCTCTTTAAGTAATGCTACCTATTATTTGAAGTAGATAAGCATTGTATTAATTTAAGGAAAATTATTAATTTGGTCCCTAATTTTTAGAAAATTATCAGATTTTTAACGCAGTTTCATTTATTGGTATCCTTGGGCCCTAAGTTTTCGTAAATATATCAATTTAGTTTCTATGTGAATTAACTATTAGTCAAAATTAACTGTTCTAGGAGTATTTTCGTCTTTAAATATATAAATATATCAACAATAAATTGTAAGTGAAATGACATAACTATCCCTACTTAAAAATTTAAAATTTAAAATTAAAAAAGATTTAAATGGATCTCCACCATCCATCAACATTGATGGACGGTGGAGATTATATTGAAAATTTTTTTATAAAAAAATTTGTGAATGAAGAATTAAAAAAAATTTCCTTTTTTTTTTGCTGTTCTTGGGTGGAGATCCAAGCAAAAAAAAAAATCTCATCAAACGATTAACGAACCCAGATTCATTTCCTTTTTTGTTAGAACGAACTTTGATCTCCAGCAATGGAGACTAGGTCTCCATCGCCGGAGACCCAGCCACCTCCATTGTTGGAGGTCACTTCTTCTCTAGCGATGGAGATCGATCTGTATCGCTGGAGATTCATGTTTTGGATTTTTTTTTTTTTTTTTGTAGTTCTACTTGGGAGATCCAATCTGGATCTCCACCATTTTGAGTTTCAAATTTTTTTCCAAAATTTTTTTTTTGCTGAACAACAAAGAAAAATTTAAAAAAAAAATTGATTTTCAATTTTTATTTTTTTAAAAAAATTTCAATATAATCTCCACCGTCTATCCAGATCCATCAATTTTGATGGACGGTGGAGATTCATTTAAAATTTTTATTTTTTTTAAATTAATATAAAATGATCATATTACTCTTCTAATTATTAATAATCTTTTTAAAAATTTGAGGTTAAAATTGTAATTTTGACTCATTTAAATAGAGTCAAGAGCAAATCAGGCTTTCTACCAATTCTGTAAGGTTTGATTGTTAGAAAATTAGTCAGAGGGATCAGAATGATATATTTTAGAAAGTTAAGGCCCAAGGATAGTAATAAACTAAACAGTTTTAAAATATAATAATTACCTAAAAGTTAGGAACCAAATTGATGATTGCCCTTAATTTAACTACTTCTAAAATAAAATAAGTGAAATTTGACCTTTTCGTTGCATCCGGTGGAGCCAACGACATAGCAACCAAACAGTTTTGCATATTGTCCAACCAAGTTTCCAACCGATCCAGAAGCAACAGACACAAACACTTTTTCTCCTTTTTTAGGTTTACATATATCAAACAATCCGGCATAGGCTGTCAGTCCACTGAATCCTACAAGAATGAGAATAAACAACAAATATCCTAAAAATGCAATATTTTTTAATGCAAAAGTCATTGGATGCCCTTCGACATATTGTTGAATGATTGTAATGACTATGAGTTGACTATATATTACCTAGAATTCCAACTTGGTAAGACAATGGAAATCCCATGGAATCACATTTCCTTAACATTGCACCTGGTTCGGCCACAGTGTAGTCTCCCCAAGTGATAAGCCCGACAACCAAATCACCTTCCTCAAATTCTGGATTTCCAGAAACAACTACTTTGCCCACACCATAAGCATCAAAAGCCTGTCGATCCAAAACAAAAACTATTCCCATGCCATCAGTAAAATTGCATTCTCAGTTACATTAAGAAAACAAGCATGTTAATAAGTTAGATATATACCGTGCCAGGTGTAACACGAGTTGCAAAGTTTATTGCAGACTGTGAAGAGCTGAAACTCTTTATGCGGTTGACCTGGTAAGGATCGATTGATACATAGAGATTCTTCACAATAATGGTGTTCGTACCAGGTTCAACCTTCAGTGGAAGAACAGCAGCCTTGATCTCGAAATCAGACTCTTTGGGTGCACCATCTACGGGAGTCTTTATTGTTATGTACCTGTTGGTGACTTCCATTGTTAACTGTGATGGATGTGTTGTTCAATCTCTTTCAGATTATAAAGATGATAAATGTAATGGTTTTTAGATTCTCTGGGGTCTCTACCAGCCGACACCACAAGTAAACAATAATTCAATATTTGATTTTTCAGATCGGATAAGACAATTCGAACTGTATATATATATAGAGAGAGAGAGAGAGAGAGATAAAGACTTTACCTTGTGTTCTATTTTGATTTGTATTTGAATGCAATTTTTGTGTGGTATCTAAAAGCTTGTAATAATTTATTAATGAAGTCACAGTAAAAAGGAATCAAAATTGTAACCAGTAAGCATCTCATTGGTAGGGACGTTGATGCGTTACAAAATCTCTAGGGGAGTAGATGGAAAATGAGATGTGGAGAGGATTCATGGTAAACCCACATCACAATATTGGCCTTGACACATTTTAGTTTGTTCATTTCAGCTTCAAGATTACATAAAATGTTATCCCAATAAGATATAAAATTATTGAAGTTGCGAGGTCATGTTGAGATGATTTTACTCTTCAGCAATTTGAACAATCTTCTTTCCAATGTTATCACCACGAAAGAGTCCAACAAAAGCAGAGGGAATGCTCTCCACCCCACTTGATATGTCTTCAAGTACCTGAATGTGGCCAGCATGAAGGTAATCGCAGGTTTTCTGAAGGAAATCTTGATATACGCTCATGTGATCCGCTGCTAAAAAGCCTTGTATCTTAATTCTCTTGTACACAATATCTAACATATCCGGAGCAGCTCGTTTTTCGGCGTCTGTATACTCAGAGATTATCCCACAAACAACTACTCTGCCGAAAGTTTTCATGTTAGCCACTGCTGCTTCTTGCATTTCTGCTCCCACATTGTCAAAATAAATGTCAATTCCATTCGGAAAGTACCTGTAAGTGTGAAGAAGACCATTATGTTGTAAATGTGTGCAAGTTTTTATGGCCATTTGATTTGTGATTCAAATGCAATTTTCTCTGTTTGAAAACAGAGGATATAATTTTTGAAAAGTTGCTTGATTGAATTGTATTTTGAAGCAATTTTCGGAAATAATCTTGAAAATTTGTTCACAATCATATAATGAGATAAGCTTTTTATTTTTTTTTTCCTACAAATCAAATATCTCTTCCTAATGGGAACAATTGTTTGAAGTTGTGAATTCAATTTTAGACAACCTTGAAGTGAAATTCTTCTTACCTCTTGAGAGTTGCCTTTAAGTCGGTTTCTTCCTTGTAGTTGAATGCTTCATCAAAACCAAGCTTCTCTTTCAGTAACGCTACCTATTATTTGAAGTAGATAAGTATCGTATTAATTTAAGGGTAATTATCAATTTGGTCCTTAACTTTTGGAGAATCATCATATATTTAACGCAGTTTTATTTATTGGTATCCTTCGGCCCTATGTTTTCGTAAATATATCAATTTGGTCCTTCTGTGAGTTAACCGTTAGTCAAACTTAATTGTTCTAGGGGTATTTTCATATTTAAACATATAAATATTTTAACAGTAAATTGTGAATGAAATGACATAACTACCCCTACTTAAAAATTTAAAATAAAATAAATTAAAAAAATAAAAAAGATTTAAATAGATCTCCACCGTCCATCAATTTTGATGGACGGTGGAGATTATATTGAAATTTTTTTTTTATAAAAAAATAAAAAAAAAATTGTGAATTAAGAATTAAAAAAATAAATTCCTTTTTTTTTTTTTTTGTTGTTCTTGGGTGGAGATCTAAGCCAAAAAAAAAAATCTTGTCAAACGATTTTTTGGGTTCGATCGAAATGAACCCATATTCATTTTTTTTTTTTTGGAACGAAAGGTTGCTTCTTCTCCGGCGATGGAGATCGGGAGTTTTTTTTTTTTTTTTTTTGTTCTTGAGAGATCCAATCTGGATCTCCACCATTTTGAGTTTCAAATTTTTTTTTTTTTTTGCTGACCAGTAAATAAAAATTTAAAAAAATTGATTTTCAATTTTTTTTAAAATTTCAATATAATCTCCACTGTCCATCTAAATCTATCAATTTTAATGGACGGTAGAGATCCATTTAAAATTTTTTAAAAATTTTATTTTTTTAAAAATTAATATAAAATAATCATATTATTCATCCAATTATTAATATTTTTTTAAAAAATTTGAAGTTAAAATTATAATTTTTACTCATTTAAATAGAGTCAAAAGCAAATCAGTCTTTCTGCCAATTCTGTGAGGTCTGATCGTTAAAAAATTAGTCAGAGGGATCATAATAATGTATTTCAAAAAGTTAAGGCTCAAGGATAACAATAAACAAAACTGTTTTAAAATTTTATGATTCCCCAAAAGTTATGGATCAAATTGATAATTGCGCTAAATTTAACTACTCCTAAAATAAAGTAAGCGAAAATTGACCTTTTCGTTGCTTCCGGTGGAGCCAACGACATAGCAACCAAACAGTTTTGCATATTGTCCAACCAAGTTTCCAATCGATCCAGAAGCAGCAGACACAAATATTTTCTCTCCTTTCTTAGGTCTACATATATCAAACAATCCGGCATAGGCTGTCAGCCCACTGAGTCCTGCAAGAATGAGAATGAACAACAAATATCCTAAAAATGTAATATTTTTTAATGCAAAAGTCATTGGATGCCCGTCAACATATTTGTTGTATGCCTCTCCAAAAAAAAAAAAAAAAAAAAAACATATTTGTTGTATGATTGTAATGACTATGAGTTGACTATATATTACCTAGAATTCCAACTTGGTAAGACAATGGAAGTGCCATGGAATCACATTTCCTTAACATTGCACCTGGTTCGACCACAGTGTAGTCTCCCCAAGTGATAAGCCCGACAACCAAATCACCTTCCTCAAATTCTGGATTCCCAGAAACAACTACTTTGCCCACACCATAAGCATCAAAAGCCTGTCGATCCAAAACAAAAAATACTCCCATGTCATCAGTAAAATTGCATTCTCAGTTACATTAAGAAAACAAGCATGTTAATAAGTTAGATATATACCGTGCCAGGTGTAACACCAGCTGCAAAGTTTATTGCAGTCTGTGAGGAACTGAAACTCTTTATGCGGTTGACCTGGTAAGGATCGATTGATACATAGAGATTCTTCACAATAATGGTGTTCGTACCAAGTTCAACTTTCAGAGGAAGAGCAGCAGCCTTGATCTCAAAATCAGACTCTTTGGGTGCACCATCTATGCTAGTCTTTATTGTAATGTACCTGTTGGTGACTTCCATTGTATACTGTGCTGTGCTGTTCAAGCTCTTTTTCTTTTCTTTTTTTGTTGAAGCACTGTTCAAGCTCTTTCAGTTTATAAAGACGGTACATGAAATGGTTTTTAGATTCTCTTGGGTCCTACCTGCCGGCCCCAGTACAATCTCAACTTACATTAAAAAAAAAAAAAAAAAGACAACTAATACGTTACCAACCGACGCAAAAACGATTGGATAATAAGACGAACATGACAAGAGTGGAATCACATTTGTAAGAAGCGTTCTTGAAGCGCAGATTCTCTCTTGACGTAAAGAAAATTGAAGGGAAAAAAACAACCAATGTTGTTGCCTTGTTGGCTTGTTGCTAACTTAAGTTAATCTGCGGACACATCAAAGATCCATTCGATTATAATGAAACCCAACTTAACGGTATTCACTTACATATATAACTTTCCGATCCACGGACCCTCGCACTGTAAGTTAATAAAAGTTAGAATTAATGGTTGAAAGAGTACTTTTGTTTTCTTAGCAATCTTTTTAAATAGAATTTAAATTTTTTAAAAATTAAAAAAATATAATATAATTCCGAATCTCTCATGTCCATCCTTCCTTTTTTTTTTTTCTTCATAATAGATAGATAATGGAGATAAAAAATAATAATTAAGAGACTAAATTAAAAAATAAATAGATGAATGTCCACCGTCTATCTCTAAGATGGGTAATAAAAATAAAAAAAAATAAAAAGAAAAAAAATAGTGATATCTCATTTGATTTCCATCAGTGGCCAAATGACCTCTATTGATGGAGATTTATTAATGAAGATCTCATCTTCACCTTCTTTAATATATTGTTTTATGGCTGGGATCTCTACTCTATTTTTTATATATATTTTTCCTTTTTTAATCTACATTGTCCATCATGGATATTGGAAATCTATATGTCCTTTTTTTTCAAAAAAAAATTAAAAAATTATATTTGGGGTATTTTAGACATTTAAAGTATTTCAAAGTCAACCGTTAAATTTAATGGTAGTTGACTTACAGCGAGAGAGTTCTTTGTCTATTAACTAGAAAGTTATGTATACGAGTGGATATACAAACCTTAGGCAGGCTGGTGTACTTACTTTGGTTATAATATAATTTATTAGAATATTGAAACTCAAAACCAACCAATGATGTTGGCTGATTTAAGTTAGTTGGTGTCACCCTGAAGACTTAATTAATTAAGATTAGACCAAAACTAATAATTAAAACACCACACTTATAAAACACTAATACTAATTTGTAAGTACTTAAACATTTGTATATGAACATGTTATATGAGTGTGATAATCCTAATATAATCTTATAAAGTTCCGAATTACCGATTTACCTTAAAATGCCTTTTTTGAATATCCCTGTAAGCTTGTCACTTTGTATGAATATTTCAAATTAATATAGCGCCCATTTCACGCTCTAGCTTAATTAATTGGGAATCACAAATAAAAAGCTTTTTGCTATAAAATATAAGCCAACTAAAAATAACCGACCTTACAAACTCTTTTAAAATGTTGAGTCGTTCTTTTGTATATAACTACTTATTGATACTCAAATGAAATTCTTTTGATGTGTCAATATGTTTTGGTAATGTTGTGTATTAAAGTCCACTTACATACTAATTATATTACTAAATTATTATTGTAATAGTTTAGTACCAATAAATGTTGATATGAAAAATGAACAGTAAATTGACTTTTATATGTAGAGCAAGTTGAATTTTGTATATGCATTACAAGTTACGTTTTCATATTTATACAATTTCTAGAGGATTGTGTTTCTATTATTAGAAATAGACAAAAAAAATTTATATAATTTTTAAAAAAAAAGTTGATAAACTAACTTGCTGGATACGACATGGTGTGACAGGTTATGATTTAAAATTTTGTGCAACAACTCACCATCCACGCTTCTTATAACTTGAGTCCAGTCCATCAATGGCTGATCAAAATTTACCAACACGATACACCATGATCAACAGGTTTCCAATGTTGAGATTCAATCCCTTCACATAGGCAGGCCCCTTCCTCAATCCATCCAAATGGCAAACAATAGTTCCATTTTCTATCCTTTAGGTCCAAAAGTTGGTAATTGGATGATCTCGTTAGTAAAGAACCGTATAAGAAGAGTACACCAATATGATAAAAAAAGAAAGAATCTAACCGCCTTTTGCATCACTGGAGAATTTTTGGTTTTGAAGGAGTATTTGATATCGCTAGAAGGATCATACAAATCAAATAAACTAATAAATACTCCATTATATGACCTTCTAAATTGTATCTAGTCATTAGCAGTCACCACTGAAGCACAAGTTGGCTGCCAAAATTAAATATTTTTCTGAATAAGTAATCCTTCTTGTCCAGCAAGGAAAGCTAAAAATATAAAACTAGATATGGGCAGGGGCTGCGCGCACGCAAGCCCCTACAGCAACAAATTATGACGTAGGCTCTGCCACTTGGGCAGACCTTAGATGGGCGCACCTCCTGAGTGCAATGGAGACCACCTGTCTAGGCCAGGAGCCTTCCTGATCACTCATTGACCCCGTCCAGGTAAGTATGTTCTCTTGTTGATTTCTTAATTATTTATATGTACCTAACTTCATCTATTACTTTGTCTTCTCCTGATGTGGGATAGACTGCATCAGTGTGCAGACATTTTCTTGCTTTGTGTTCTCCTGATACACTGCATCATTTTCCAGACATTTATTTTGTTCTGTTTTTGAGGTCCAATTTTTTATTTTTTTTTAATAAATAAAGTAAAACTCGAATCCTTATCAGTAATTTGGAGAGGGAGATGTACAACCACCCAAATAATAGTTGATATGTCGTTTTAAAACTTTAATCAACCCAACAATCCATCACCATTGGATCCATCACATGTTAATTACATTTCACAAAGATGTCTCTGAAGTAAGTCTATTTTGCATAACTGAACTTTCCATCTGAACTTGACAATCTTCCTTAATGCTCCTGTATGTTCGCGCATGCGAATTGTGTTTGTACTTTTGTGCTGTTGATTGGTAATACCCCCATGGTGTATCTCAACAATGTTGTGGATGGTTTGTGTTGCCCGTATTGTGGACAAACTAGAAACAATGGAATCTTGCTCTAGTATCAAAGACAGGATTGGATATAGCATGATAAAAGATGCAGAAGATAAGGGTTTGATCACATCAGGAAAGGTATTAAAAAAATGGCATCAATGCATGTATGGTAACTGTACACTTCCATTACAATCAAGTTCTATAGTGTACACTCTCCATCAACCTGTTTTTACATTTTGGTGATGCTCAAACTGCGTTTTGGCATTTACCATATAAATATTGCATAATATGGAGTACTTCAACTAAAATATCTCTTTGTTTCTGGTATGTCTTCAAATGACATCGGTTAAAGACTGTCCTCGTTGAGCCAACAAGTGGTATTCATCGCTGTAGCCAGAGGTTACAAACTTAACATTGCAATGCCATCCATCGATGAGTCTTGAGAGAAGAATTTGTTGGAACAATCAATCAGTAATCTAAATAAAATTAATAAAATAAAAAGAATACAGAGAAGAAACAGTATACAGAAAAAATAAATTAAAACCTAATGTTATTTCATAATAAGTGCCCCAAGAGGCCCACAAACCTTGTTAGCCATTCAAATATCTAAATATTGTCTTTTACTTATATACACTAAAAGAAGAGTATATTTTTTAGATGTGGGATTAAAGTTTTTAACTTCAAACCACACATACACCAACAAAATTGTGCTCCGAGCTTTTGGAGATACTCGAGGTTCACCTCACAGATCTAGCTAAGGGCTATAAGGAGGCTATTCTAAGGTTGAGGAGATCAGGAGAATCTAATGAATTACTGTTTCTTTCTTGTTAAATTTTGTTTTGGTATTTAACAATTTGTACATTATCCTGTACAAAAGTGTGTTTTTTGTATTTATGTTATGTTTCCAAATAGGCAAAATCTTAATTAGTGTTTTTGTGTGCTGCAAAGGTCAAAGGCAAGCATCTGATTCAAGGAATTGGCTCTAGTTTCAACCCTAAAGTTTTGGACATTGGCTTGCTTGATGGAAGCTGTTCAGGTAAGCATTCAAGAATACATCACTGGTTATTTTCTTTGAAAGTAAATTATCAGTTGTGTTATTGATCTTTTATTTATTGTACTTGTTCAAAAATACTAGTAACTAACAATATAGTAAAATTTGTAATTGCAATGGCCTTGTCTTCAACCAAAACAACATTGCATTATTCCTTCTAAACGGGTTATACGGGTCATCCCGCAACCCGTTTAATGAAATCCGACAATAACCTGTTTATATAAACGGGTTGACCCAATTACCAATTCGAACCTGTTTAGATCAATTTGAACCTGTTTAGATCAATCCACACTTGTTTATTTGTTTTGAATTCTTATCGGGTTCACAGGTTATGACCTATGACCCATATTACCAGCCCTACAAAAAATCTCAAAAAAAATTGATAAAATTGTACCACGTTGTGTATGCTATGGATATATAGTGGTGGCAATCAGACATTTTGGATTATTTGAATCTGATTATTTTGGATCTTTCAATTCATACCACATTTACTCTGAAAAATTTTGTTTGGATCGAAATTTTTAAAAAAGTTTGTTTCCAATCCGATTTTCGGATCGCATCAAAGTTGATTTTTTTGAACGTTTTTTAAAAATTCTTTAATTTGTTATTATTTTTTTTAATAATATTGAGCTGCATTGCTAACAAAGATAATTTTTTTTATTGGATCTCTGTAGTCTCTACATGCGATAATTTATTAAGATATATAATTTTTTTTTTGTTTTTTTTTAAAGGATACAATTACAATATGAACAAGTGTCGGGACCTGCCGAGATTAATCACTAAATGCGCAGCCCGGATATCTACTCCCATAACGGGAGAATACTACTCCCACAATAAGGGGAGAAAACTATCCATACATACACATGGTAGGAATCGAACCTCTCATCACTGAGGTGGGAGGGAGGTGCACTAACCAGTTTACTAGAACTGGATGTGCTTTTTATTTGTTCTTTTAAAAATTGATGTTTTATTACTTATTTATTAAGAGAGTTTATAAATTAATTAATTAATTTGAATAATCTCAATAAATATACTCCCTTCTTTCTTTGATTTCAAGAGAGTATACTTTATTAAGATATATAAAATCATTTATTAAGATATTTTATATTATTTTTTGTAAATTACGTTATTTCTATAGTTAACAAAACATTACATTATATATATATATATATATATATATTAATAATAGATATATAAATATTAATGTAACTTTTTAATTTTGAAAAATAAATTGGATGTTGTGATATTCAATCACATAAAAGTTTAAATATTTTTTGCACAATTATTTTTAATTGAAATGTATAATATTTTTAAATTTTAGATGTTTTATATTCAAATTTATTCAGATTCGAATATTTTCTTAATTGGATTTGGACCCAATTTCAATCCAAATTGTTTCAGACTCGGACTTTATATAATCCGCATAGGGCTTAATCCTCCCCAATGTCCAAAAATTATATTCGAATTTTCAAATATTTGATTTTTTAGATCAATCCGAATATGAATTCGGATCTAATAGAACAATCCGAATTGTATATATAAATATATTTTTAAATTGTCGAATTTCATCGAACAATCTGAATGTGATTGCTGCCTCTATGAATATATAAATATAAAGGTTAAAAATTGAGAATTCCTACCGGTGGAGCAACGCCTCTTTAAAAATTGAGAATATAAGGGTAAGGATCCCATTGGTACGGATGTTGATGTGTTACAAATCCTAACCAGTAAGGGAGGAGAAGGAGAAGGAGATATCGAGAGGATTCATGGTAAACCTTAGTAATTAAACCCACATCACAATATTGGCCTTGACACATTTTTAGTTTATTCATTTCAGGTTCAAGATGATATTAAAATGTTATCCCAATAAGATATAAAATTATTGAAGTTGGGTGGTCATGTTGAGATGATTTTACTCTTCAGCAATTTGAACAATCTTCTTTCCAATGTTATCACCATGAAAGAGTCCAACAAAAGCAGAGGGAATGCTCTCCACCCTACTTGATATGTCTTCAAGTGCCTGAATTTCGCCAGCACGAAGGTAATTGCAGGTTTTCTGAAGGAAATCTTGATACATGCTCATGTGATCCGGGGTTAAAAGCCTTGTATCTTAATTCTCTTGTACACTAGATCTAGCATATCTGGAGCAGCTCGTTTTTCGGTGTCCGTATATTCAGAGATTACCCCACAAACAACTACTCTGCCAAAAATTTTCATGTTAGCCATTGCTGCTTCTTGCATTTCCGCTCCCACATTGTCAAAATAAATGTCAATTCCAAATAGGAAGTACCTGTAAGAGTGAAGACCATTACGTTGTAAATGTGTGCAAGTTTTTAAGGTCATTTGATCAGTGATTCAAATGCAATTTTCTGTGCTTGAAAACAGGGGACATAACTTTTGAAGAGTTGCTTGATTGAATTGTATTTTGAAGCAATTTTCGGATATAGTCTTGAAAATTTGTTCACAATCATATAATGAGAATTTGTTCACAATCATTTTTTTTCCTACAAATCAAATGTCTTTTCCTAATGGGGACAATTGTTTGAAGTTGTGAATTCATTTTTAGACGACCATGAATTGAAATTCTTCTTACCTCTTGAGAGTTGCCTTTAAGTAAGTTTCTTCCTTGAAGTTGAATGCATCGTCAAAACCAAGCTTCTCTTTTAGTAATGCTACCTATTATTTGAAGTAGATAAGTATTGTATTAATTTAAAGGCGATTATCAATTTGGTCACTAACTTTTAGAGAATTATCAGATTTTTAATGCAGTTTTGTTTATTAGTATCCTTGGGCCTTAAGTTTTTATAAATCTATCAATTTAGTCCTTCTGTGAGTCAACCGTTAGTCAAAATTAACTATTCTAAGGGTATTTTCATCTTTAAACATATAAATATGTCAACAGTAAATTGTGGGTGAAACGACATAACTACCTCTACTTAAAAATTTAAAATAAAATAAATTAAAAAAAATTGAAAAAGATTTAAATGGATTTCAACCGTCCATCAAGATTAATGGACAATGGAGATTATATTGGAATTTTTTTTATAAAAAAAAAACAGTGAATAAAGAATTTAAAAAAAAAATTCATTTTTTTTTGCTATCCTTGGGGGGAGATCCAAGCAAAAAAAAAAAATCTCGTCGAACGATTTCTGGGTTCGTTCGAAACGAACCCAACGAACTTCTATCTCCAGCGCTGGAGACTGGGTCTCCATCGCCAGAGACCATTGGAGGTAGCTTCATCTCCAGCGATGGAGAGATTCGTGTTTTTGAATTTTTTTTTTTTTGTTCATTGGATCTCCACCATTTTGAGTTTTAATTTTTTTTTTCCAATTTTTTTTGTTGAACAGCAAAAAAAAAATTGATTTTCAATTTTTTTTTAAAAAAATCTAATATAATCTCTACCATCCATCTAGAGCTATTTGGGATAGTTTAGACATTTAAAGTTCTTCAAAGTTAACAGTTAGATTTAATGGTAGTTGACTTACGGCGATAAAGTTCTTTGTCCATTGATCAGAAAGTTATATATAGGAGTGAATATAAAAACCTTAGGTACATTGGTTGTAATTACTTTAGTTATAATATAATTTATTAGAATATTGAAACTCAAAACCAACCAATGATGTTGGCTGACTTAAGTTAGTTGGTGTCACCCTTAAGACTTAATTAATTAAGATTAGACCAAAACTAATAATTAAAACACCACACTTATAAAATATTAATACTAATTTGTAAGTACTTAAACATTTGTATATGAACATATTATATGAGTGTGATAATCCTAATATAATCTTATAAAGTTTCGAATTACCGATTTACTTTAAAATGCTTTTCTTGAATATCCCTGTAAACTTGTCACTTTGTATGAATATTTCAAATCAACATGTCGCCCATTTTACGCTCTAGCTAAATTAATTGGGAATCACAAATAAAAAGCTTTTTGCTATAAAATATAAGCCAACTAAAAATAACATACCTTATAAACTCTTTTAAAATGTTGAGTCATTCTTTTGTATATAACTACTTATAGATACTCAAATGGAATTCTTTTGATGTGTCAATATTTTTCGGTCTATGTTGTGTATTAAAGTCCACTTACATGTGACAGGTTATGATTTAAAGTTTTGTACGTTGACAAATTATGTTTTCGTGGATATAGCCTTCTGCTTTCTTCTCATATACTTCGTGAATCTGCTCGTTACACTTGTCCCCACAACTTTGAGATCAAAATGTACACTGTATAGTGAGGTGTATTAAAAAAAATGAGCATAACACCAAAATTCTCTTAGGTTTACTGGTCTATAAGTAAAATCAATATTTAAATATATTGGCAAAAACCTTTTTTATCATTAGTTAAACTTCATCCAATTTAACAATTGACAATTTTAACAGTTAAAAATACCAAATGCCCCCAAATAATATTAATAAATATAAAACTAAAAAAATATATTAAAATCTCCACCGTCCATCTATTTTTTTAATAGTTTTTTTTTATTTTTTAATTTAATGAATATCAGTAGTTTTATATATTATTTAGCTTTTGGTCCTTTTAACAGTTAAAATGGTCAACCGTTAAATTGAATGGAGTTTGACTAACGACATAAAAGGTTTTTTATCAATAAACTCAAAAGTTAATTCCACTTATAAATAAACAAACCCCAGAGATCTACCTTAAGGATGTATCCATGATAAGGTAAGCCTGTCAAAATAAAAAAAAAGTTAATAGTATAATTTTTTTACATAAAATATTATATTATTATACATACATACACAGACCACAATACATTTATTTCTTTTCACAACTCTTTCTCTGAGATAGTGAGACATAGTCGAACCCACAGTACATTTGTTTCTTCACTCTTTGTCTTGATTAGTTCATTTTATTTTAGTTATTAATTTAATAATTTTGTTTTAATTTTATTAATTTTTATTTTAATATTGTCTACTTAATCTGAATTTGATTGTTTATTTTAGGGTGAATTGTATTCAAGTTCCCTGATTTTTATCATAATTGCACGTTTAATGCTAGTTTTGTCATAATTGCACTCGAATACCCTACTTTCCATTGACCACTGTTAAAGTGACGGTTGACCAAACGGATTATGGTAAAATAACGAGACTGCCCCTGCAAAGGAAAATTTTTTTTTTGAAAACTCAAATTTCTAGGTTCGAACACAAATAAGAATTTTTTTTTTTTTTGATAATGTGGTGGAAGAGATCTCTTCCATCTGTTTTTTGAATTTTTTTTTAAATTTTTTTAAATTTTTTTTAATATATTATTTTATTTAAAAATATGGTTACTTTTTTAAAATTAATTAAAATATGACGTGACATGTTCTTATTGGTTGGATGATTTTTTAAATTTTTTTAAAAATGAATTTAAACGTAAAAGACCAATTTACCCCTGAATCGTTTGGTCAACCGTCACTTTAACGGTGGTCAACGGAAAGTAAGGTATTCGAGTGCAATTATAACAAAACTAGCATTAAACGTGCAATTATGACAAAAGTCAGGATACTTGAGTGCAATTAACCCTTTATTTTAATATTTATTGTTGATTTTTGGGTTCATTCTGGAACCCAGATTTCTGGGTTCGAGAATGAACCTAGAAATTTTGGGTTCGAGAAAGAACCTAGAAATGGGTTTGTTCAAACCTAGATTTCTGGATTTTTGTTCTATACTTATTTAATTTATTTACTAATAATTAATTTAGCGATTAATTTAATTTAGTGTTAACTTAATTTTTTTTATTTGCACAGCATGTTAATTTTGTACTTTGTTTTGTCTTTTCTTTATATTAAAGGTGTGTTTACTGTATGTAATACACTTTTATGAGTATGACTTAATATATATTAGCCCACCCTGACATATGATACTAGCTACATCCCTAGTCTACCTGTTATTGTTAATAAGGTCTGTTTTGGGGAGCTTAATCATAAACGTTTTTAGTTTATTCAATAAGCTGTGATCTAAAATCTGTTTGATAAAACTTATAGAAATGACTCAATAAAAAAATTGGCCAAAAGCTACTGTTAAAAGTCAAAGTTAGTTATAATCCAACTTTACCTTCTGCTTTAAGCGGGAAGATGATTATAACTTTTTATGAAATTTTATTAGACTCAATTATCCCTCGTTTTATATTAAAATTAAAAAAAAACTTAATCTTAAACATTAAATTTTGAAAAATAATAACTAATAATGAATTAAAAATACTTAATATTTTTTTCAACTTCGATATTTTTGGACAAAAAAATAAAAAAATAAATTAGATTAGTTTTTTTTATCTTTAATAAATAAAACAGAAAATATTATTTATTGTTGTAAAGTGGTGGATTTACACCACTCAATATTTGTATATTTTTAATTATAATTTAATATATAAGTGGAATGAAGTAGGTGGATTAACTCCTATATATATATGTGCCCATTTGCTTTGTAAGAAGAAGAAAATAAGAAATGTGAGTAGTGGAATTTCTTTCTCTCCCAATTGCTTCTCTTTCTCTTTTGTTTACATTATTTGGTTTGTTGCTTTTTCTATCAATTATTTTGTTTATTATTATTACTTAGTTTTATTTCTTTTATTTACAACACGTTATCAGCACGACTAGCTTATTAGTATGCTCTGTGATTGCCACTCTGTTGGATCTTTCACATCAGAAAATAAGTTTAGTTTTTACTTATATTTATTATATTGCAACCTGAAGATTACAAAATAAATAAGAGCCAGAAGCTTTAAATATCAGAGATTTGAGTCCAGTAACCTGAAGTTCTGGATCTAGTAATATTCGTTTAATTTATTATTTATATATTTAATTAATCCAGCAAGAACCTGAAGTTCTGAATTTAATAATATTGATTTTAATTTACCGTTCATATATTTATTTTATGTTTATACATATTTACTAACATATATTTAGATTGGCTACGCCGACAATATTTATTGTTCATGCATATTTATTTAATGTTATGCATTTAAGTTGGCTATATCGACATTATTTGTTATTATACATATTTATTTATTAATATGTATATTAAGTTGGCTATGCCGACGATATTTATTATTATATATATTTATTTAATATTACGCATATTAAATTGGCTACGCTAACATTATTTACTTTTTATGTATTTTTATTTTTGATTATGAATTTTAATTCTTTCAATTTTAATTAAATTTTGCACATGTGTATATATATATATATTTGAAATATATATGGTGGAAATTTAAATTTTATTATCAGACCAGAAATCTTAATTATATAAATGATTTTCAGACCAGAAGTTCTAATTGATTTTTAATTATATTCGAATTTTATTTTATCAGACTAGAAGTTCTGATTTTATATATGATTCCAGATATAAAAGCTTAAGATGGCAAAACTCAAGGATTTGCGGTTTGATGCACTCACAGTAGATGGAGACAATTATTTGTCTTGGATTATTGATGCCGAGTTACGGTTAAAATCTGAATGTCTTTATGATACAATAGAAGAAGGAAACGAGTCTTCTGAGAAAGATAAATCTACTGCTATGGTGATTCTTCGTCATCATTTACACCAAGATTTAAAGGCTCAGTATCTTACTATTATAGAACCAGAAGTTCTGTGGCAAGAATTAAAAGACCGATATAACCACCAGTCGGCCATAACCCTTCCGAATGCCAGGTACGAATGGCAACATTTGAGGTTTCAGGATTATAAATCTGTTTCGCAATATAATTCTGCTATGTTTCGAATTACTACAAAATTGAAATTATGTGGCGAAGATATCTCTGATAAGGACATGCTGGAGAAAACATTTACCACTTTTCATGCCTCAAATATTTTACTACAGCAACAATACCGAGAACGCAGATTTACAAAATATTCACAATTAATTGCATGTCTCCTTGTTGCCGAAAAGAATAATGAACTTCTATTAAAAGTTCATGAATCACGCCCGACCGGTTCAAGTGCATTCCCAGAAGTGAATGCTAACTATAGTGGGAATCATCAACGTGGTTATAACAATGGTTTTGACTATAATCGCGGTCGTGGTCGTAATCGCGGTCGTGGGCGTGGAAATGAACGTGATAATTTTGGACGTGGTACTTATCAATATTCAAGCTATCAAAATTTTAAAAACACCCCCCAGAAGTGGAATGTTTATGAGGCAAAACAAAATAAAGGTAAGACCACTCAACATGGACCTATTAGAAATGATGGGATTTGTTTTAGATGTGGCAGTGATGATCACTGGTCACGCACATGTCGAACACCAAAACATTTAGTTGATCTTTATCAGGCATCATTAAAGGAAGATGAAAAAGGAAAGAAAGTTGAGACGAATCTTGTTGATAATTCTGATCATGCTGATATTACCCATCTTGATGTTTCAGATTTCTTTGATGACCCCAAAAGGAAACATTGAGCATTTAATTGGTGATGGAAATATCCATAACAATTAAATATCGTTTTTAATATTTATTTGTGCAATTGTAATATTTGTTTATTTTCCTTAATAGTATTTGTATAATGTGTGTTTTTCTTTATGCAAGAATATGAATATAAATGAATTGCATGTTGCATGCTAGTGACGTACTACTTATATTAGGAGATACAGTTCCCCAGAAGAGGAAAGTAAATTATCTGGATTCGTATGTAAATGAAGCTCGAGCTATAAATAAATTAATTTTCACTAAATCAACTCCAGTATAGTAAAAAGTCCCTGAAGTGATATAAGTCCCTGAAGAGACAAATCCTTGAAGTGATATAAGTCCTTGAAGAGACAAGTCCCTGAAGTGATATAAGTCCCTGAAGAGGCAGGTCCCTGAAGTGATATAAGTCCCTAAAGTGACAGGTCCCTGAAGAGACATAAGTCCCTGAAGCGACAGGTCCCTGAAGAGACATAAGTCCCTGAAGCGACAGGTCCCTGAAGAGACATAAGTCCCTGAAGCGACAGGTCCCTGAAGAGACATAAGTCCCTGAAGCGACAGGTCCCTGAAGAGACAAGTCTCTGAAGTGATATTAAGTCCCTGAAGAGACAGGTCCCTGAAGAGACAAATCCTTGAAGTGATATAAGTCCCTGAAGAGGCAGGTCCCTGAAGTGATATAAGTCCCTGAAGTGATATACGTCCCTGAAGCGACAGGTCCCTGAAGAGACAAGTCCCTGAAGTGATATAAGTCCCTGAAGCGACAGGTCCCTGAAGAGACAGGTCCCTGAAGCGACAAATCCCTGAAGTGATAAGAGGTCACTGGAGTGACATAAATCCTTGAAGGACACAAGTCCCTAAAGCGACATAAGTCCCTGGAGCGACATAAGTCCCTGAAGTTACAGAAGTTCCTAAAGGACATAAAATGCCAGAAGCATATAATTCGAGATCTAGTAATTTATAAAGTTGCGAAGATCTTTGTATGGATTGAAACAATCTGGATGGATGTGGTATAAACGTCGTAGTGAATATATGATCAAAGAAGGGTATATTAATGATCCAGTATGCCCATGTGTTTTTATAAAGAAATCTGATCTGGATTTGCTATTGTAGCAATATATGTTAATGATATGAATTTAATTGGAACTCCTGAAGAGCTCCTAAAAACTACAGGATTAACATAAAAGAATTTTTATCAAGGAGAGCGTCCAATCAGGGGAAGTATCAAATCAGGGGGAGCATCCTACCAGGGGGAGCAATTTTTGAAGAAAGCAATATATGTGCACTGTACTCTTTTTCCCTTTGACCGGATTTTGTCCCATTGGGTTTTACCGGCAAGGTTTTTAATGAGACAATTTGAACACATAAAACACTACTTGTGATCCAGAAGATCATTGTATATATTGTTAAGGTTTTTATCCTAATGGAATTTTCCTAGCAAAATCAAATACAATAAGGTGGTGAAAATCCAAGGGGGAGTGTTGTAAAGTGGTGGATTTACACCACTCAATATTTGTATATTTTTAATTATAATTTAATATATAAGTGGAATGAAGTAGGTGGATTAACTCCTATATATATGTGTGCCCATTTGCTTTGTAAAAAGAAGAAAATAAAAAATGTGAGTAGTGGAATTTCTTTCTCTCCCAATTGCTTCTCTTTCTCTTTTGTTTACATTGGTTTGTTGCTTTTTCTATCAATTATTTTGTTTATTATTATTACTTAGTTTTATTTCTTTTATTTACAACATTTATAGCCCTAAAATATTGGCCTAAAATTTATTTTCTGTCAAGCCCTATAGATTTTATGGGAAACAAAATTTTGTGATGATTATAGATATCACTTTTGTTTTAATTTTGATACTCGCTTTTGAAAGTGTGCCCCGCTAACATATTTGTACTGTACTATTGTATTCTCTTGTAGCTTGTTCTCACAAAAAAAGACTTGATACTTATTAGGGCTTATATAGGGTTTTACGTTTTAGACAATCTCACTACTGATTAGTCCCAGTCTCAGGTCCCAAGTCCCAAGTCCCAACCCCATTTCCCGCCCAAAATTAGGGTTTGGAATTGAATTGATTTGAAGAGCAGTGAAAATTGATTAGTTGGTAGCAGAAATCCCGGAGGAGGATGGTGTCTCCGAAGCAACTCCTCTCAACAATCGAGAGCTCTCTCCTGGGACCTTCACCGCCATCACCAGCCCAACGTATCGAGCTTATTCACGCTATTCGCAACGCACTCTCCTCTTTCCGCTCCCTCCTCTCTTACCAGGTAACTGACCGTCTCTGTAATTGCTATTAATTGTTTCTGTTCTTTTTTATTTTTTTATTTATTTTTTATTTTTTTCTTTTCTCTGTAGCCTCCCAAACAGTCCGACCGAGCTCACGTGCAGTCCAGAGAAGTTAGGCTTCCGGATTCACCACCAATATCGCTTGATGATCAGGATGTGCAGATTGTAAGCTCATTTTTATTTCAACTCGCTATGCTTATACTGTACTAGCCCAAACAGTCGCGCATGACATTCACTTAATTTATTGCTTACATTTTCATTTTCTTTGTAGGCCTTGAAATTGAGTGATGACCTCCATCTTAATGAAATTGATTGTGTTCGTTTGCTTGTTTCTGCCAATCAAGAGGTAGGTCTTTGATCTCTTTGTTTTTCATAGTTTTACTTGGTTTTTATATCTTTGATATTAGCATTACGACCTCGTGTACGTTCTTAATATTTCTTTCATTCTTAGTGGGGTTTAATGGGACGGGAGCCATTAGATATTTTACGCCTTGCAGCAGGACTCTGGTATACTGAGAGACGAGATATAATAACAGCCCTATATATACTGCTAAGGGTATCTCCTCTTCCTTGTGCTGTTAATCATTTTTCTTTCTTTTGATTAGAACATCCGCCCTTCATCTTAATCTTCTAAGACTTGTTGCATGGTTTGTTGTTGCAGGCTGTTGTGCTTGATCAGGGACTTGATGAAGATATTGTTGCTGACATTCAGAAGCATCTGGAAGATCTTATTAATGCGGGACTTAGACAGCGATTGATTTCCCTTATCAAGGTTTGGACCTCTGTGATATTTTCTTTTACATTATATCTTCTGAGTATTATGTGATTTCTACGAGTACTCTTTCAGTCATTGTATTACTGAGATTATTTGGATGCTGAATCTAATACTTTTCGAACATAAAAACCTTTCATGTTGTCTATGTGTTGCCGATAGGCCATATCTACCTCTGCTTCTCCTCTCTATTTCCTTCTAAAAATTTTAGAGTGAGTTGTTCCGAAATTAGATCAAAGGGTTATTGTGTATTTAATTTTTCTTGTTATCAATTTTCACTTTTATGTTTGCTTTTATATCATTTACCAAAGAAATAGTCCTCTTTTATAGTGATTGATTTGTTTTGCTTTTGGATTTGCTTTCAGATTTGGTATTTGTTTCGTCTTTTGATAAGCTTCAAATTTGGTACTTTTAATACCTTTCTTCCAGTAATTGTTTGAAAAGTTGGTCATGGAGAAAAGCAATGTGGCAAAATTTGTATAATATGTTCAAAATTCACACTATAATAGGTCTTTGACAATTTGTTTTCACTTATTTCCTGTTACTCTGCTAATTTTAAAATTAATACAATTATGCAGATATAAACATCTGGAAAGCAACTTTTTGCTGACTCAGAGCTGCTATGTTCAAATCTTTAATCACATATTATTTCTTTTGAATTTTAAAATTTCATTTTGATTTTATGGTTATACCTCTAGATCTTTAAAATGTTATCTAGCTTGAGCCTCAACATAAGTATCAACATGTTGAAATATAAGAATCCGCTTTCAGCATTGGCACTGGCTTTATAGCAATTTGGCTATTCTGATTTAACACAGGCTTGCTGTTTCGTTTGTTTAGGAACTCAATCGGGAAGAACCTGCTGGTTTGGGTGGGCCCCTCTGTGAGTGTTATGTTCTTGATTCTAGAGGTGCTCTAGTTGAAAGGAGAGCTGTGGTTTGTAGGGAAAGATTAATACTTGGACATTGCCTTGTCCTCTCAGTTCTAGTTGTGCGGACTAGTAAGTTTTTAAGCATTTTTGTCTGGTTATATGTTTACAAGTGTTTATGATTTAAGGTTTTTAATAGGTCAATTTCTGCTTAATATAGTGCCTTCAACAATCTAAGAGAATGAAATTGTGTTTTGGAATTTAGGAATTTGATGGGTTTCTATTAGTCTGAATTGAGTAATACATTACACTATTACAGACTTACAGTATTCTTGGAATTTGGCGACTTTTGGTCTCCCTGTAAACACTAATTGAGTCAAATTGCTAGGTCAATTTTTTTTTTTGTTTCTTGTATATAAAAGATAAAAAAGTTATTAGCACAGGTAAATATATACGTTTCTCTAACACTGTAAAGATAGCATGAATACCATTATGGTCATGTGTGGCCTAGTTGTTCTTTGAGATGCATGCAGTTCACAACATAGTGAAACAAGAGGTGAGCTGCATGATTTTTGTTGAATTATGGATGGAGAGAGGGGGGTGGATTGCCACATGGGTCATGCACTGAAATTTTACAGTGTTGGCATAACTGAAGTACTGAGATCCAGATTGCACGTCAAATTATTATCAAAACTTATGGTTTGTCTTAGAAGGTTCTCGTAGACTAATCTGTCATCTGAATCCAGGTTTGAATAGTATATTTGGGTGAAATCCGTTGCCAATTTTTTTTTTGTTCCTGACTTGAAAGAGACCACCTTATAGCATTGTCCTTTTGTTGCATAAGATTGTAACATTTACTTGTTGCAGGTCCAAAAGATGTGAAGGACGCCTTTTCTGCTTTAAAAGACAGTGCTGCAGAACTTAATGAGAGTAATGACACGCTAAAACATCAGGCATGTCTTTGTATTTGTTCTGACTAACTGATTTGTATGTTTGTCGAGCTCGGATATTACCTGGGCTTTTTTTATTCATACATTATATACGCACATAACTTTTTATGATCTTATCTCTTTGAAAGTGTAGTCGCTTTGCCTCTTACTCTTCTTTTTTCTCACTTTTCTTCCCATGCAGATCACATTTAGCCTTCTTTTTTCTCTTGTCATTACTTTCATATCAGATGCTCTGAGTGCAGTACCTGATAACTCATCTGTCCTGTCTCGTGATGCTTCTTTCAGAAAAGAGTTTCATGAAACTGTAAGCTAAACAATGAATTGTTTTTACTCATAATATTTTTTTTTAGTTTTTCAGTGAGATGTTTTGCAATGCTGATGATTTTGCATGCTTTAGGTAATGGCTGCGGGAAGTGATCTGATTGTGGAGGGTTTTGTTGGTGGCATAAGGTTAGCTTGGGCTGTACATTTGATGTTGATACATGATGAGACTGTCGCAAGGGAAACAGTTTCAAGTGCCTCCTCTAATGACTTGGTTCATGTACATTCGTGTTTGGAATCAATTTTTTCAAACAATATTTTCCAGTTTTTACTGGATAAAGTTCTTAGAACTGCAGCGTATCAGGTTTTGTTTTCATTCTCTGTTTATAATTTACTAAGAAATTTTCATATCTTATCAAGGACTCCTTTGGGCAATTGTTATCTTTATAGCTCAAGTGTTTAATAACTCAAAACTTATTCAAATTTTATTCAACACCTCTATGCTGTCGATTGTTTCATTTTAACCGTAACATGTATACATTATAGAATCATTTACAATTTTGTTCTGGATCTGCAACTGTAGTCTGTGAACCTTTGGACTTTGCTTCCGTCACTTGTAAATTCTTTCTGTTTCCTTACTGCTTTCTTGATCTTTTTGGTTTGGGCTGCTAAATTCTACTGATTTATCATCTGGTTGCATATATTATTGCATTTTTTAATGTTTGTCTTGTCCACTTGCTTTTTAAATTTTTTTTTTCTTCATCTTCTTCAAAATATTTTGCACTTGATTGTATATCAAGAGACGTTATTTCTTAATTTGGGAGAATGATCATTTTCCTGGTTTCTTATCTATAATGTGGGATTGTAATATTTCATTTGGTTTTCGGCGTGTTTAAAGCTGCTGTCTGTTTGTAATGTCTACAGAATGATGATGAGGATATGATCTATATGTATAATGCTTATTTGCACAAGCTAATTACTTGCTTCCTATCTCACCATCTTGCCAGAGACAAGGTCAGTAAATTCTTTTGCTTCCTAAAAGTATATTATAATGGTACTTTAATACACATTATTTGGACAATTAATATATTTCCGTAACTGAATTATCCCACAGGTCTGTTTCTTATACTGCTTATTGCGAAAGTGCCTTGTTTATCTAATTATTTAGGGTAACATTCAATATTTATGCAAAAGTAATCGAAAGCTTCATAGTTGTTGTCATTGTTTTGGTGTCCTTGTTTGAGATTAGTGTATGCTGGCTGTTGTTGAAATTGTGTAATTATGTAGCATTCCAACTGAAAAATAATATGTAAGTAGGAACATCTGAGCACCAAATATTCTTCCAAGGAAAAAAGACATGCTCTTCCCCTCTGATTCCTTACAAATATTTGTGTTCAAAGTTTAAACAGGTTATTCCAACTCTGTAAATCTTATTCTCACGAAGATCATATTGTTCTGAATTCATTTTTCATACCTAATAAAGTATCCACTTAATTTTATCCTAACCTTGAAATGCCCTCTTGAACCTTAAGTTCAAGAGAGCACTGCATAACTGTGTTGTAGAGGTTGGTACTGTTGTCCCATTATTTACAAATATAGCAGACAAATCCAGAAAATCTTCACTTTATGTACCTGGAGGTGATTTGCTTGAAAATGCTATGTACAAATGTTGACAGGTCAATGAGGTCATGGTAGTAATCTTTTTTCCTTTCTCTTAACCAACTTCATATAAGTTTTTGATCTTCTTCTTCTTCTTGCTCTTTTTATTAGTTTTCTTCATAGCTGATTGTATCATATACTATATAGGGAATGTAAGGATCTTATCGTCCACTTGTTGGTGAAGTTGATGATGGTGGTGGTGGTGATTGTTTATTCTGTTATAACTGGCAGAATTTCTGATTATTCTTGAAGTTTTTAAGTTCTTTTGCAAACGATTTCACTTGTAATTAATTGTCAACATACACTTAAACAAGTTATTTATTAATTCGTAAGAAATTTCTACTAACTTTACTGAGAGTTGTAAATGCTGTCATCAATTGTCCCATTTCTTAATCTCTATTGTAGCACCACTATCTTATGGCTTTATGTGCATTGTCAAAGTTGCAATGCAGGAACAGATACATTTGGAGAATTAGTCTTGAGGAATAAATTAGACTTAAGCAAGGAACATTAGCTCCTGGGTTTGTTTTTTATTTTGGTGATTGGCTTTATTAAACACACTCAGACAAATGTTTACATGTAGAGAAACACAAATGCCTGCCCTCCTCTTTTTTATGTTTCTGGCCTTGAAAATGCCTATTTTGCATTATCATTATTGTTACTTTGACAAAATTGTTTAAATACTTTCGTACAGGTAAAAGAATCAAAGGAGAAAGCTATGAGTTTTCTTAATTCATATCGTGCAGCTGGATCACATGATTTTATGCATGATAGCAACATGCTTTCAAATCAATCCACTGAAACAGGCCCATTAGCATTTATCTCACTCTTGGAATTTGTCAGTGAAATTTATCAGGTTTGTTTGGAGTATTATGAAAGAATTTTGAACTGTAAGACTTGGTGATTCTTCATTAGTCATTCTGGTTAATGTATCAGCAACTGGAAAATGTTAAAAGATGCTGAAATAGTATTGTATTTATTTCCATTGAAAATTTAAACAATGGAGAGTTATTTCCTCCTTTTAAAGTATGCCTAATTTTCAGCTGTCATTTGGATTGACACTTTCAACTTTTCTTTTCTTTTTCTTTTTTTTTTTTATGTCAAAAGCAGCTCATTTTATTTTATCATTTTACATGGATATTAATTCAACACATTTGTTTGTTTGATTATGATGATTATGATGATCCTGTTATCTTTAATACTTACAAATTTCAGAAAGAACCGGAGCTGTTGTCTGGCAATGATGTCTTGTGGACATTTGTGATTTTTGCTGGAGAGGATCATACTAATTTTCAAACACTTGTGGCTTTCTTGAATATGCTGAGTACGTTGGTAGGTGCATTGTGTAATTGAATATGTGAGGCATGCCTCATAACCTCCATTTGATGTCTGACACGCATTTTCTTGTTTTAGGCTTCTGGTCAAGAAGGTGCTTCAAAGGTTTATGAGTTACTGCAGGGTAAAGCATTTCGCTCTGTTGGGTGGAGGACTTTGTTTGATTGCTTATCAATTTATGATGAGAAATTCAAACAGTCACTTCAAACTGCTGGGGCAATGCTACCTGAGTTTCAAGAGGGGGATGCAAAAGCACTTGTTGCATATTTGAATGTTCTTCAGAAGGTTTTCATTTCTTTCGCTTTTGCAGTTGATTGCTTGTTCTAAAGTTTTGTATCTCTAAGCATTTGTTCCCCAAGACTGTTAAGTTCATTGTTTTGATTGTGGCTAGTTCATCTGCTTGCTGTTTCTTTTTTACCCCATTGCTTTCACATTCAAGTGACATGAAGATATCTTTGCTGATGGGCATGCATTTACTGCCATTTTGCTCTTCCAATGGATATCTTTTGTGCTTATAAAAAATCTTGGATAGGTGGTTGCTGTCTGTGGCCTGTACCTCCATTTATCTTTCTTTCTGACTTCTTTTCTCTTTTAACTCAAAACATTATCGTAAACATCTAAAGCTTTGATGTGAAAGCATATTTTTTTTGTTTTTAAAATTTTATCAACTACACTGTTTTTCTTTCCATGATACTTGCATTGATATGTTACCAGATCTTGTGTCTTTCGTTGAAAGAAATAATTGTTATTTTCTGGTTTCAAACATCTGCAGGTTGTGGAAAATGGGAATCCAATTGAAAGAAAAAACTGGTTCCCTGATATTGAACCATTATTTAAGCTCCTCAGTTATGAAAATGTGCCTCCGTATTTGAAGGTTGGCGAATTTGTTTTATGCTGAAATTTTTGCATTGTAGCATTTACAGTCTCTCTTTTCCATGAATGTTGGAAGCTTCCATGTAAATTTTATGCTCTTTCTTAAACAAATATATCACATGCTTTCACAGGGTGCTCTGCGGAATGCAATAACAACCTTCGTTCATGTCTCTCCAGTCTTAAGGGATACTGTTTGGAGTTATCTTGAGCGTTATGATCTACCTGTGGTCATTGGGTCTCATGCTGGGAACTCTGCACAACCAATGGCAGCACAGGTTAGTATTTTGTGTGGTATCTTAAAAATTTGTGTTTGGTTGAAATGATTCTTAAGGCATCATATCGTTTCTTTCCTGACCTTTTCTCTTTTTTATTATTACTTTCTTTGCTTTGTCCTATTAATATTGTGCATGTATCTTTACTTGTTTAATATTAACCTTTTTTTTACTTATCAGAAACTGAAAAAACTGTTGATTGGAAAAGGAAAACATAGAATGGAGGAGAACAAATATCAACTCCTATTTTAAAACAGAGAAACATATAATATACAATTCTATAGCCTAAGACTTAAAAGGCTCCTAATAATCTCCAAAAGAGAAAAAAACAAAACAAAAGAATCGGAAAAACACTAGGCTACAACTGAAATCATGTGTAGTACTCTACATATGTTTTGTTGCTTGATTAAATGATATCCTTTAATTTGACTCTTTATCATCTATTGGTGGCACTTTTGGAGTAATGACACTACAAGTTGGACTGCTTGCATCCTAAATTTTTCTTCTTCTTCTTATTCTTCTTTCTCAATCAGTAGAAGTATGTTAATAGTATTAGTAACCAATAGACCCAAAAGCTTAAGCAGGTCTAGCAATAGTTTTAAAGCACTCTAACCAACCCACGCCCTCCCCCTCCCCCTCCCCCCCAATGTGCAAGACCAATGAGCTTTCCGTGTGGCTCGAACCCAAACACAGACACACGACAAATTCAGATAACAAAGAACAAATTGAAATATAATCACGTTGAGGGACTAGAATCTGGGACTCTATGGTATAATTAGGCTCTTATACTATGTTAGTAACCAACAGACCCAAAAGTTTAAACTGATAGTAAAGGGCCTAACAATAGTATTTAAGCTAACAAATGGGATACAACATGTTTATATTGGATCTTATATAAAGCTAAAAGGCAGATCTAAATGTATTTTGGATCCATATAGTGGGATACAACAATGTGCACTATCTTCGGTGCACAGCCTGTGATCCTTTTATTTTCATTTGTACTTGAGTATTTTTCATTGTTCAAATGTAGAAATCAATTTTATGTTTGGCATGTTTGAAATACAAGATCTTTGAGTTTGTCTATATAAGCATTCTGCAATCTGTGGTCTAGCTTTGACATATATGTGATTGATGAGAAAAATTGGAGTTTCATCGAAATGCAGGAATTTTCAATAATCTGTGTGCTACAAGTACATGTATAGTTAGCAAGCAAATTGTTTTTACGCCACCATCCCAACTGACCCTATGCACAAACACAATTAAAATTGGATCTCTCTCCAAGGTCAGTTTGAGGAGGAATTGATTCTCTCGACCTCTTGCTCCATTGTAAGAAATCTAAGCAATTGTGCTACTCTTGGGAACATATTAATAATTAGCAAGCAAATCAGATTTCAGACAGGCCTCAAAAAATGAAATATAAAAAGATGATTATGGTTTTGAACTTGCTCTGCTAGATGTGAATATCCAGAGGAACATGTATCTATTTAACTTTGATTCAATCTTGAACATTTCAGCTTATTCACAATATCCTTTCCTTTTGTTAATAATTCTTTGTTGCCAATAAAAAATAGTATGTATATTTGTTTGTTTGTTGCAACCTATCAACGAAGCTGAGAGAACACAAAAATCTGGCAGCAATTGGACCATACAGGATGAAAAATGCATTTAGATTTTCTTTAGGTATATGTATTCATGATTACAATTTCATTGTGTTAGTGAACTGGACTCGAAAATATTGCATTCTTTGTTCCTCCCTTGTTGTTTGGTTCCAGAATAAAAAGTGTAATATTTACTTTTGTATTGTATTGCTTCTTTCTATTTTTTGGGCAATGAAATATATTGTAGTTCCTTATTTCCTCGTTATTTTTTGTGACATCAAGTTAGTGCCCTTATTTGGTTGGCTGATTATTGTTTTTAGCCTTTAACAGCATTATCATTTGTGCTTCATATACTTTTTATGAGTGTACTCTCAAGGATTGTTTGCTTCATTAGTTGCTAGTGCCATCTCGATGACAATGTGTGGATTCATTGTTTCATTATATTTATCCTGAATTAGTTTTATTATGATAACAAAAACTCTTGGTCTGGCTTTTGGTGCCTGCTAATTAATAATAGTTTAAGAATAGCGGTCAATAGTGTAAAGTTTATCAGGGATTTGTTAGTGTTGTGCCTCAACACACCAGCTAATGGTCATAGGATGTCACCATGAATTTTATAGGGAATAGTAGTCTTCTGTTTTATAATTGGTTAGACTGATCATGTTAAATGTTGTTATTGACAGGTTTATGATATGCAATTTGAGTTGAATGAAGTTGAAGCAAGGAGGGAGCAGTATCCCTCGACAATATCTTTCATTAATCTCTTAAACGCTCTAATTGCTGAAGAAAAGGACGTGAGCGATAGAGGGCGTAGGTATTGGTCCTTGGTATCTTACTGTTTTCTGGGTATTTGATTTTGTTTTTCTTCTTGTCCACTTTAAAATTCAGTGTACTTTTGCAGATTTGTTGGCATCTTTAGGTTCATATACGATCATGTGTTTGGGCCATTCCCTCAAAGGGCCTATGCAGATCCTTGCGAGAAATGGCAACTGGTTATTGCTTGTCTTAAACATTTTCACATGTGAGTATATCCCACTGTAATTTTGAGATTTGAGTTGATTTCATTCTCTTAAAGTTTTGGTTTATTTATCAGTGTGTTTTTCTTATCTTTCTTCAACAACATCAACTTGATGTTTAAACCAGTAACTACTGTTCCATGAGTGAGGACTTTCACACACACACACACTCTCACTCACGTACACGAAAAAATATAGTTCAGTTAGTACAAATGAAGTGGGTTGATAATATTTCGAACTATACCTAGTATGCTTTTTGAGTTGAATAAGTGGTATAGGTATTTATATATTCATATTGTGTATTCTGCAGGATTCTGAACATGTATGACATTCAAGATGAGGATATTGATGGTCTTGTTGAACAATCGTCAACAGCAACACAGCCATCTTTGCTTCAGATGCAGGTCCCTTTGTTAGAGCTGCTCAAAGTATGTCTTTAGTGTTTTGATGGCTTGTTTCTTCTTTTTAATATAAAACCATTTTACATGTGATGTAAGTAGTTAAATGTACGAACATAATATGCTTGTTTTAACTTATTAATATTAGTGTTGTGTATATTTGTTGACAATAAATTTCCCGCGTTTGTTATAACATATATTTTTTCTCATAATATTGCTATGTTCTTTACAATTTATTGAACTTGCGAGAGCATTTTTTTGCACCAAACCGTCAGTCGCTATTCAGTATGGCGGTTTCATGATTGTACTTATAAACTGTGCTGTCTTCATTCATGTCATTTATTTCATATCTTCTATGATTCTGCAATTCCCTTTTTGTTTGTTCTGTTTTCTTTTTATTTCCAAACTCTGCTACAGCTTTCTAATCAAAATTTGTCAGTCCATTGGATTTTTCTATTTCAAATAAGATGATTGACTAAAACTATTTCCGATTAGCCAATTAAGAATCCTCAAATGTACTAGTACTAGCAAGTGCATCCAAGATGCAGTTATTATCCTGAGAGGCTACAATTACTGCGGACAAACATTTTAATGACGAGGAACACAATTTTCCTTTCACTGCTATTCTGCCCAAGCCTGGCCGAGGAAGAGTTATGGGGCATAAAACAAAATAAAATATGCCGATTCAGGCGAGGCAGACTTTATTTAATCTTATTGTCCTTTTACTCTTTCAGCCTTAAGAGTTATGTAACGTTGAATATTGGGCAGTTTTGCTTGTAATGGTTATCTATTAACCAGAGTAACAGATTTTGTGTGGATCTGAGGCAATTCCATTGAAACAGGAATTTCTCAGTCTTCTCTCTCTCTCTCTCTTTCTATCCTTTGCTGGTCATGCCTGTTGGGTCTGTGTCTTGTTGGTTTTGTGTCTTGACACTTGGACCAAATATCTTCTTGTGTTGAGGCTTGTCTTACTGATGTACTTCATGTTACAGGGTCCATGTAACATAGATACAAGGAATAAGATAACTGGCTTGGAAAGTCAGTAAGCTGAACTAATTAAGTTCTTCCAATAGTTCATGTATGACATGGTCTTTGGATCACATTTGAGCTTGAGTTTTTTCCCTGGTCTCATTGATTCTGTTAATGTTTGGTTCCATAGGTTGAGATTTAGTGTAGCTAAAGTTTGATTCCAAGAATTGTAACAATACAGATGTGCTGTTGTTGCTTATAATTAAAAATGATGGTGTATTATTGAAGATCTTTAAGGTCTTGTAGCTGTTCAGTTTTCCCGACTTTGCCAAGCTTGTTTTCTTTATGCTTAGCTTGTTATGAGGCAGACTTGAAATACTTTTGTTTGGCATGTTGAAGCTGGTGGGCAGCTAATAATGCATTTTGCAGCATTTCTTTTAGAAATTTGGTTTGTTATCCAATAACATCTTTTCTACCCAGGTTAATAGTTTTACTTGGTAGTTTTTTCTTCTGATTTGAAATTAGTGCTGGCTTTCTGGTGAATGAAATGGAAGACATAAGACCTTGATCCATGACGGAAAGTTCTGTTTTAACCTGAGCATTGTGTCTGAATTCAGAAGGAGAGAACTTATATTATATATATTTAATATATTAGTTATTGTTTTTAGTCCTTGGCTTTGTAAATTGGTTGGAAGTAGAACTTTTTCTTTTTCTTTTTAAACTTTCTAAGCTTTATGCTTTATCTTCTTATTGGGCAAATACATATGCTTCAGCTGATTGCCTTCCATTGGCTTTATATATTCTAATTATCTATAAGTGGACTTGCACCATCAAACTTGATGTTGTGCGATAATTGAGCTTTCTTTCTTACTATATTCATCATCTTTTTGTCAGGATTTCATGAGTGGAAAGACTGTGTTTCGAAATATAATGGGTATTCTTCAGCCTGGAGTCAATTCGATCATTACCGAACGAACTAGTCAAACTTATGGGCCCCTTTTAGAAAAGGCTGTGCAACTATCTTTGGAAATTATAATCCTTGTCTTGGAGAAGGATTTACTTCTTTCTGATTTCTGGCGTCCTTTATGTCAGGTAATAATTCCCTTTACTGGATAGTTAGTTAACTTTTCATGGTGCCTATAACATAGGGGTTTGTCATGCATAGATTCCTTTACTTTTATACTGAAGATTGACAAAATACATAACCGGTTTTTATAACATTTTTTGTCAGCACGATTGCTGTGTTTTCATTTGGATGAGAAGCGAAACTTGAATTTCTTAACTGTGTTTTTGAATTATGAGCTGGGCCATCAAGTGTAGGCAAACACAACTTTTTTTTTCTGTTATAATATTTAAACTTTTTGAAATATTTGGCCATTAAAAAAATGGGCTAATTCAAATCCTTGATTTGGAGGTTGTGTTTTGATGAATATTGAAGTGGCAGCAACTTACTAAATATTCTGATTGTGGTAAGCCATCTATAAACTATGCTGTAACATAGTCTGCATTTGCTAGGAAGAGGAACATGATGTGTTGAAATTAGGAAGAGTAAGAAACTAGTGAAATTTTTATAAAGATGTGGATTTGAACCGAAGGCTCACTAATTTTCTATACTTTTCTTTTGTTTTATTGCTCTACCTTGGTAATTGTCTTTCATCGTTGAATCCTTATTCTCACTTATCCTGGCTAATCATCCCAGCCATTTGCTCATTTTGCCCTTTAGTGGCACTATTTCTAACTTTTCACATTACTGCGATTATAACTGCATAGAGGAGATTGATAAAAAAAGATTATGTGGATGATGCAATTACATACTATGTAAAGTTATAAATTGTTTGTTTGTTAATGTGTCTGTGTACATAGTCTTGCTCACACTAGTTATATTTATGTGGAGTTCAGCTTATCAGCACATTTGATGTCCATGCCTTTGTACATGCAACTAAAACTGTGGAGTCATGTACTATATGCAGTTTGCTGTATATATTTCTATTTTAAATTTCCATTTGATATTCACTTAATGTTTGAGAAATTATCTTATTTTCTAATGTTTGTGCTTTGCATAATAACATGGTAAAGCACCTTTTGATAAATTCCTCATTGCTTGCTCGTTTCTGTATAGCCTCTGGATGTTATACTCTCTCAAGATCATAACCAAATTGTACCGTTATTGGAGTATGTAAGATATGATCTTCAACCGCAAATTCAGCAATGCTCTATCAAAATCATGAGTATTTTGAGGTATTTCTTGTGCTTCAGTTTCCTGTCATTTATTCATTCTTTTTGTGATTGGTGTGGTCTGGGTATGGTTTTAATACTACTTTGAATGACAGTTCTCGCATGGTTGGACTCGTACAGTTACTGCTAAAATACAATGCTGCAAACAGTTTAGTGGAGGATTATGCCGCTTGCCTTGAGTTGCGATCAGAAGAGAGTCAGGTTGTAGAGAACAGTGGTGATGATCCCGGCGTTCTCATAATGCAGGTTGATCTCATTTTGTTTGATATTTAAATGCTTTCAAGATATGTCTGGGATATTCATGTTTACTTGTCTGCACATTTTGCAGCTTCTAATTGATAATATTAGTCGGCCTGCTCCGAATATCACACATTTACTGCTGAAATTTGATCTTGATACCCAGATCGAACGGACAAATTTGCAACCAAAGTTTCATTACAGGTTTAGTTGGTTCAACTTATCTATGTTGATTTTGTTTCTCTAAGTTTGCATGTTCACAGTTGCATTTATTACATTATAACAGTTGCTTGAAGATCATTCTTGAAATTTTAGAGAAGCTTTCAAAGCCAGATGTAAACGCGTTGCTTCATGAATTTGGTTTTCAGGTTAGATGCTACTTGATCAGTTTTCTTTTTTTCCTTATTTCAAAAAAAGAAAGAAATCTAGTAATAGGTTTTTTCTCCATTTTTCTTGTTTCTTTGGGTTCTGAATCCTTTTGCTGTAGAAATGTTTAACTGTTGGTTTTATGCAGCTACTTTATGAATTGTGCTTGGATCCATTAACCTGTGGTCCTATTATGGATCTGCTGAGTAATAGAAAGTATCAGTTCTTCGCTAAGGTACAATGTCTTGGGATTTAATATGTGTGTGCGCCCCATTCTGTAATACAATGAGCTCCTTTGATAAAATTTAATATATTTTGATGAGATTTTTTGTATGCATGATAAGAAAATTGAAATATTTTAAGGTATGGAACTTTTTTTTTTCTAACATTTCCCATCTTTTAAATGTTTAATCTTCAAAAATTAAAAAAAAAATAGTTCCTGTACATGAAAGTTTTTCGAAATTTTTCCAAGTATATTTCATTTTTCTTATCACCCATACTAAAAAGGGCAAACTGCACAAAGTTACCCTGAGCTTAGGTGAAATGGCAGACATCATTTAAGTATGTTATAATTACACAAACTTACCCTGAGGACAGTTGACTAACTGTTGACCACAGTTAGTAGTTGATGGTAGTTGGCAATTTGGTCTCTTTACGTTTGATTATAAAGAAATAAACAAAAAAAATAGTTCACCTATTGTGTTCTTCCGCATCAAAGAAAAAAATTAAAAAAATAAAACAAAAAAAAATCAATAAATTGATTATAAAATAAATTCAATTATCTCCCCATTAGAAGGAGATATGGAGATCCCAGATCTCCTCTTAATGAGGAAATCAAAAAGATCTCCCCTAAATTTGGAGGAGATTGAAAAGATGTCCTCCATAGTTGGATGAGATTTGTTTATCTCCCCACAAAGATTGTTGCTGGACGAAGTTGAAAATGAGGAGAAGAATGGCGGCCATGGAAGTGCGTGGAAGGAGGGAGGAGAAAGATGGATGGTGGCAGTGGCGATGGTATTGAGGTGTTTGGGTAGATATTTGGGTTTTTGTTAGATTCTTGGATTGGTTTTTTTCTTCTTTTTAATTGGGTTTGCTGTGACATCTCCCCTAAACCTCCATCAATGTTCAATGCCCTCTGTTTGTTTGTTTGTTTGTCTTTTTTGTTTTTGTGTTTTTGTTTATTTCATTTGAGATCTTGATGTTCTCCATTGCTCCATCAAACCTCCATCTCCATTAGACCTTCATCTCCTCCATTATCAGTTTTTATTTTATTTTATTTTTTTAAATTAAAATTATATATTATATTATTTAATTAGTTTTATTATTTTTAATCTATTAATTAAAGGGTAAAATGGACAATTCATTATTTCTGTTAAAATTAACATTAGTCAACAATTAGTCAACTGTCCTCAGGATAAGTTTGTATAATTATAATATACTTAAATGTTGCGTGCCATTTCATTTAAACTCAGGGTAAGTTTGTGCAATTTGCCCTGCTAAAAATCGCTTTAAATTCATTAAATTTTATTGAATTTCATCAAAGGTACTTAAAAGTGTGTATTGTAAAAAGTCTCCATTGGATTTGTGCGTGTGTCTAGTTTAGTCAATATTCACTTATACTTAATTAGTGACTCACAAGCCTTACTGAATTTATTTATGTCAGTATCGCATTTAAGAGAATACTCTTGTACATGTATGTATGTAATTATCAAGTCAGGGATCCTGAATTAGTGACTATGAAAAAAAAATGAAAAATAGACAAAAGTCTGATGATTGCTGCCCAAGTTGACAAAAGTCGGACTCTCTCTCTCTTTCTTAGTCTCTCTGCTCTTCACAACCTTTCTCTCTCCTTCGCTTTCTCTCTCTTTTGCTTTTTCTGTCTCTCTTCTCTTCTTCATCACGTGATGAAAACGAAAAGAAAATAATGTTTTGTGAGGAAATTCTTGTTGGTTTGGGATGTTGCAGCCAGATGAAAGAGAGAGAGGAGATAAAGAGAGAGAAAGGGGGGTGAAGAAGAGAACAGAGAAAAAGAAAGATACAGAGAGTGTGTGTCTGACTTTTGTCTTGGGCAGTCTGCATCTAATATATGTATTCTTAGTTGTTGGCAGTGATCAATCCAACGGCCAACAAGGGATCTGGAAATTTCCCACTAATCCGGAATCCCTGACGTGATAATTTTACGCTCTCTCTCTCTCTCCATATATATATATATATGTATATATTCTTAATGTTGCTTATGTTTCTTAAACTCTTTTTATTATTATTTTGTAACAGCATCTGGATACTATTGGTGTAGCTCCACTTCCGAAACGAAATAGCAACCAGGCACTTCGCATAAGTTCCCTCCATCAGGTGTCTATTATTCAATTTTAATGATTTTCCTTTTTTATTACTCTCATGTTTGTATAGTAAAGTTTACCAGTCAGAATCTTCTGTGGTTAATTTTTATAATGAGGGGTTTTCTTTTCTGTCATAGCACATATGAATTGGGGCATGATGAAGTGTATTATTATGTCTTTGGTCATTCATAAGCATATCAATTATAATAGAAAGTAAATCTTTGTACTTTTGATTGGTGATGGCTAAAACACCTTATACACATTGGATATTGTAGTTAGTGTTCATGGTCAATTGATGTTGAATGACAAATATATAGGATATTTTAGGCAAAACTTGTGTGTATTTCCTAAATGCCTTGACAAACCAGTGCATTTTAGGTGCTTTTAATTTTATGATTCAATTTTCAGAAATACTTGTTTCTGTGGCTCCTTTCAGAAGTCCTCAGGGTGAGCCCTGAGGCTGCCTTTTTTTGGTAAACAGTTTGTTCTTCTTCGTAATGAACAGCTTCTCTTTGCATTTCTTTTTCATAATAACACTTTGTTTTCTTAAGAAAAAAGAAAAAATTGTTATGATGCAGATTGCTTTAATATCTGATTAGGAACTAAATGTTAATATTCAAGGACTGCTTGCAAATTGTTCCTAATCAGATTGCTTTAATATCTGATTAGGAACTAAGTGTTAATATTCAAGGACTGCTTGCAAATTGTTGCTATATGTTTCAGATTTCTATGTATTATTCACGTCACTTATTTGGCTTTACCTTCCCCAGAGAGCATGGCTATTGAAGATCTTAGCTGTTGAGTTGCATGCTGGTTTCGGGAGTAGCTCCAGTCACCAAGAGGCGTGTCAGAGCATCCTTGATCATGTCTTTGGGCAAAACTGTATCGAGTATAAGACTGATTCCGTTATTTCTCACCCTTTCACGCTTCAAAATGTCACAGATACTGGGACCAGAACTATCAGTAAGAGTAAGGTATTGTTAGTTTCTTTCGGATGTGTCATGATCTGTTTGCCACCTTTTCCCTGATAAATGCTTGTATTTGCATACCTCGTTTTGTTTTGTTTTATATTCCTCGTGTTATATGTTGCTATATATAGATGCTTGGCTATTTTAAGTCATGAATCAGAATATCAGACAATCTAGATTTTGTTTGCTGAGGGGCCTCAGTGCAATGCTCTTTGCCAGATTTCCCAATTCACGTATCCTACTTCTTTTGCCTATTTTGTTTGACTGATGCTAATGTGTATTAACCTGAACTAAGGTTCTTAAATGGATTTTACATTCCTGTAAAACTTATTTCTTTTGGAGTAACCAGAATGAATGTTATAGGGATGGGGAAAGAACTTGCTAAGCAATAAGCATGGAAATTGCAAAAGAAATTGGAATATAGCTTGGTAATAAAGCATATCCTGCACATAGCTGGGATGAAGAAGGCTTCTTTTGAAAATTTCCAACAGGTTGTCTAGCTTCCTTGTATGTCCATTATGGTTTTTATTGAGCCAATAGGACGACTAATGGTTTAGGCATATTTTTAAAGTAAATGATAACTAATTTATTTTTTAGCTGCACAAGCACACATTCTCAATAATATTTACACGTGAAAGGATTTCTAATGTAGAGTTTTCAACCAACTATTGAGTAGGTGAGGTAGCTGCATATATTTTTAATTCTAATAGTAATTCATTAAAATCAAATAGGCCATGCATTTTTACTTCTGATTTTACTTTCCTTTTAGTGATCTCTTTCTCTTAAATATTAATTGGCATGGTATGATTGGAAACTTGGCAAGAGTCTGCTATATTGTTTAATGCTAAGTCTGAACGTGATCTTATTTTAATAAAAAAATGACGTTTTCTTTATTTGCTAGAAGGAATACTCATAGTTAGCTTCAGTGGGTTGGCTTGGATGGACGCCGAACATGATTTAGATAAGCTTAACCCTCCCAGGCAATGTTGGCCTGCTCGATTCTACATACTATAAGTATGTACAACTGCTGTCCTTAAGTCATAACGGCTGAAAGTGAAGTTTCAACTAACACAAATGTGGGTTTATTAGCTTGAATTGTTCTGAGGGTTTTGCAGACCATCCATGGGGAGCCTTAATCTCTTATAGCTTTCATTTATGCCAATGCACATTCTTTGGAGAGTTTTAGTGAATATAGAATGCCTTCTATTGGTGTAGCAGATGTGACACGAGGTGTATTTTTTTTTCTTTTTGTTTCCCATTATTTGAAGTCATGGAAGAAAAAAATTTCAATGAAAGTTTTAGATCAGCCAAGTTTCTCTCTTGGTTAAAAATAATTACTTATAGTGTTATTCTTTTACCTGTTCTTCTGAAATTGTTTAAATATATATTTTCCTTTGCTTGTGTGTGTGTTTAATGTTTTGTGATATTATAGTTATTTGGATGTATCCTTATGTGTTTATGGTATTTAGACATTTCAGCAGTGTGTGAGCCATTGCCACATTATATTAGTCACTTCGTTAATATCGTGTATATGTGCTATGCATATTCTGTCAGTATTCAGGTTTGTTGCGGGGATTTGTGCCTGACAGGGTGCTAGCCATTAGTATTGTTTGTCTCCACAAATTATGTTACTACTTCTGGAACTCATTGTTTTTAGAGATTTTCTTTAATGGTGGAGCTCTCTCTCTCTCTCTCTCTGTATATCCCTCTCTCTCTCACACATTCTTTAGGGATTCGAATACTGTTTAGAGATTTTTCCCAGTTATATTTTGTACTTTCCATATTCTACAATGTATCGAATGTGATGTGCATTTGTTAGCTACTCATTTCTTAATTTGTTTGATTATTTTTTATTTAAATAATCAAATGTAAACCAATCCCCTTTCAAACCTTAATGTGAGTGGGATGCTGTCCCAAGTTCTCTTACTCAGCAACAAACTAGCTTAATTAGCTAGTATCCGCTCACATACACAAATTAAATAAATCCATCTTCAAGGTTGGGGTAAGAGAGATTTGATCCTAGACATTTTGCTTTAATTCAAGAGATAGTTACTGGATTATCCCTTGGGGACAAATCCTGTATTATGCTTTATTAAATGTCATTTGCGTTAAAAAGGCATATATGGATAATTTTAGCTTATTAGTCCTGTTTTCTTATCTGTACCTTATGAAAATTTGACTCCTTTGTTTTGGAAAATATTCAGGTGTTAGAGTTGCTTGAAGTTGTCCAGTTTAGATCTCCAGATACCTCTATGAATCTTTCTCAAATCATTTCTAGTATGAAGTATGACTTGCTGGTAAGATTCAATTACTGATGGCGAATTTTATTTTTATTCCTCATGTGCTGTATCTGATTTATTTATCTTACAGGCAGAGGACATACTTGGGAATCCAACAACTTCTGGTAAGGGCGGTATTTACTATTATTCAGAGCGTGGTGATCGTCTGATCGATCTTGCTTCATTCGGCGACAAACTTTGGAAGGTTGGTTTAGTGGCTAATAGAGTCCTTAAAGTGAGATCCTTTGTGATAATATAGTGAATTGTCCCTCGTTGGAACTTCTAAAGGAGGTTGCTGTTTGGTTGTTTTATGTTGTTTCAGAAATTCAATAATGTTTATCCCCAGTTGAGTAACTTTGGCAGTGAAGCTGAGCTAAATGATGTTAGAGATACAATTCAGCAGTTATTAAGATGGGGATGGAAGTACAATAAGAATCTTGAGGAACAAGCTGCCCAACTTCATATGTTAACTGGGTGGTCTCAAATTGTTGAGGTTCATATATTTATTTCAAATAGCTTATAATATTAAATATCTGGGTTGGTTCAGAGACTTAAAAAACAGATGTTGAATAACTTTCTCTGATATCACGCCATATGTGTCAACTATTTGCTTCTGTAGGTCTCTGTGTCCAGACGAATATCTTCACTCGCAAATCGATCTGAAATTTTATATCAGTGGGCCCCCTTCTCATTACAATTATTTTGCTTCTACTTGTCAGACATTATTACTTAACTTGTTTGTATGGTCATTGACAGAATTCTTGATTCCTCCCTTGGTGCTTCTGCTTCACCCGATTGTTCATTAAGGATGGCATTTATATTGTGCCAAGTAATGTTGATCCATCTGCATTAAATTTCTTCCTTCAGATGGCCCTCTCTTGCTATCTTGATTAATTTTGTTAACTCTAAATGTTGCTAGGTTGCACTTACATGCATGGCTAAACTCCGTGATGAAAGATTTTTATGTCCTGCTGGTTTAAATTCCGATAGTGTCACATTTCTTGATGTTATTGTGGGGAAACAATTATCAAATGGTGCTTGTCACTCCCTCTTGTTTAAGCTTATCATGGGGATTCTGAGACATGAATCATCAGAAGCCTTAAGGAGACGGTAGTTTCTAGTTAATGGCTCAGTTTTCCTGCTTGTTATACTTATATAGTTGGAAACTGACCTTCCTTTATTTTTCTATATGCAGTCAATATGCCTTGCTTCTTAGCTATTTTCAGTATTGTCAGCATATGCTTGCTCCGGACGTTCCAGCTACAGTTCTGCAATTTTTGTTGCTTGATGAGCAAGATGGTGAAGATCTGGATCTCCAGAAGGCATGTACTTCTGAAACCTTTGTGCAACTATTTCTTATTTACTATCTGATTTTCTATTGATGGAAGAAAGGTTGTAATCGACCATTATTCTTATATGTTTCTTCCAGATCAACAAAGAACATGCTGAACTAGCGGATGCCAATTTCTCTATATTAAGGAAAGAAGCTCAAGGCATCTTGGATTTGGTGGGCATATTATATTAATCCTTTCTCTGTTTAGTTAACAACATTGAACTGTTAGAAAAAGGAGAAACTCATAACTATGTTTTATCATCAATATGGAGATCAACTGGACATGAATGGCCAGCAAGATTTAGCTTAATATCAGTGAAATTAGGTGTTTGAAAAGGTTAAGAATAATCTCTTTAATAAGTGAGGTGTAAACTATGATTTATTGGACGCTTCTACTGCAAATTGTTTTATTTACTTAAAATTACACTCCTGTGCATCTGTGTCCCATAACTTGATGAACGGCTATTAGAGACTTCAAATTCACTTATAAGTTATAATGTATGCAAATTTTCTGACAAACACACAGTTGCCATTTATTATTTTGTTCTCTAATTGTGGTTCCTCTAAAAGCAAAGAATCTCTTGAGTGCAACTATGGTTTCAAAAGCCCATATGAATAGCTATGAGCTTGTTAAGTTTCAGTCGCCCATGTCCATGTCAAAATAGGAGACTCGTGTCTTTGTCCACAAATTGGGTATGTGCTAAGACCTTAGGGTCTTAATATTAATGTGCTTTCTGCGTCATGATTTTTATATGCTTCTCTAATAAAAAATGTTCCTTCTTTATTTCCTTCTTTTTGTTTTTTGAGACATTTTTGTTGATTTCTCAAAACACAACAAAGAAAAAAGAAAAAAGTTTCTCTAATACGACTGAGCAAAAGTAAATTAATCAGATGTGTTTCTTTGAATCTAGTAATTTATTGTTTCGTTACTATATTTTTTTCTTATTCTTTAAATTATAGTATGGAACTCTTAATTTTAATAAGGCTTTATTCTTCTTTATTCATGTAATCCTTTTTCAATATAAAATTTGAAGTAAAACTCTTATTGGTAAAATTCTGTAATTTTGTTACTTAATAGTTTTAACTTTTAATTCTGTTTGGCTTCATAGTGACCGATTCTTATATATATATATATATATATATATATATATATATATATATATATATATATATATATATATTTTGTTCCTTCTGTCAAAGATTGTTATCATTGCCTCAGATCTTGTATTGTACAGTTTTATTTTTCTGTGTGGTTCTAACAGTTGTTTTCCCTTGCTCTTTTCAATTTCACATGGTTGCTTTTTAATTTAAATTCTTCAGGTAATAAAAGATGCAGTTCAAGGCAGCGAACCTGGGAAGACAATAGCACTCTATGTTCTGGATGCATTGATTTGTATTGACCATGAGAAATATTTCTTAAATCAATTTCAAAGCAGGGGTTTTCTAAGGGCCTGCTTAACCAACATTAGTAACGTTTCCCATCAGGTATCTATTTTCTCCACCATGGTTTAGAATTGTGTTTCTACATGGGATATATGACATTGGATAACACAAGGATGGTATTTCAGACTTTTTTTTATCTTCCTGGTTATTTCATCTTTTTGTCATTCTGATGTCAGTTATTAGTTAGTGTTCTTATTTTGGAGAAAATTTCTCATTCTGAATGTACCTTGACAATGCCAACAAAAACTCCCAACTTCCTAACCGTACCCCCACCACCTGTGTATACAAAATAGACATGTCAATGTTGACTTATTTCATAGTTCCATATTGTGAAAGAGAAAATAATTAATTGGTTCTCTCCCTCATTCCTTTCCATGGGAACTTTGCTTGGTCCACTCCTTTTGTTTGCTTTTGTTTCATTTCATATGGATTGTCCAAGTGCCTACTCCATATAATCTGCTACTATGTTTTTTCCTTTATCACAGTCTTTAATTTTTTCATTCATTTCAAATAACATTGAATAAACTTCTGATTTAGGATGGCAGGCATTCACTAGATTCATTGCAACGAGCAACTACTCTTGAGGCTGAACTTGCATTATTGTTGAGAATCAGTCACAAGTATGGGAAATCTGGAGCTCAGGTCCTATTTTCCATGGGTGCTTTGGAACATATCGCTTCATCCAGGGCAGTCAATTGGCAGGTAAAAGTGCTGTCATCATTCTCATTCGTCCTATGCTTGTTTCACTTATTAATTTCTCATAAATTGAATCTAATCTACCAACCAGGGAAGTTTGAGACGGGTTGACACAAAACTTCGAAGAGATGTGGCCAAGGACTTCGACAGACACCGAATGATTATAACTCCTATGTTGAGATTGGTGTTTTCTCAGACATCATTGGTTGATACTTCTGACTTTTTTGAGGTCAGCCTTCTAAGTTTTTAGATATGTTATCATTTTTATGGTGTTAATGTGCTCATAAGGTAACTGTGCTACCACCGTGGATATTTATTAGTGTCAATTCGTTCCTGCTTTCTTGTCACCTCACCGGATAGATCTAGTTCAGATTCGTGGGTTTTGGATCTTAGACTTGGGAATCCATGTGTACTCTGATTGGTAGTGGGAAGTGGGAACACATGACCCAATAAGAGATAAGACCAAATGGGTGTTCCGGTTTTCCGTTTCTGCTCCTATTACCGAATGTTAATTCCTTTAAAAAAAATGGAGCTTTATATTTTAAAATAATATTTTATAAAACCCATGTAGTCTTGGTATGACCTCAAGCTCACCTGAGCATGTTTGTTTGATCACAGACTTATATATACTCATATGAACAAAATTAAATTTATGCCAATTTAATATGAAATTTTTTTTTTTTAAACAAAAAATAGATGATAAATCTGTGTATGTGACATTGGACCGATATATTCTTGAATATCTTCAATTTCTTATAGAAAAACATGATATGTTATTTCTGCTTCTCTGGAGATACTTAAGGTTCATGACTGTTTTGTTTCTTTTCTTTCTCCTAAGACCCCGGTGTCTTATTTTTCTACGCATGTTTTGACTTTTTCTTTAATCTTTGTAATTTGGCTTTAAAAGGTGAAGAATAAGATTGTTCGTGAAGTCATAGACTTTGTGAAAGGACATCAGTTACTCTTTGATCAAGTTCTTCAGGAAAATGTTTCTGAAGTTGATGAATTGACGATGGAGCAGATTAATCTTGTTGTTGGTATACTTAGCAAGGTAAGTGTTTTTTTTTTTTTTTTTTTTGTGTTTTGAACTTAATGTGTCAAAGGTGTGAAGCATGCTGTGTACTTTACTTCAACTCCTAAGCTATCTTGGATGGATTGGTTAATTTCTGACTTTTTTGCATGACTGGGGGCTTGGGGAGACAGACCGAGAACATGGTTAGGGAAATTCAAGAATAGTACTTGCTCTTTGAGGGGCCTCCTTGTAGCTCTTGAAAAATTTACGTTTTTGTTTGTATTTGCGTTAGTATTGTTTTGCTATTACTTTGCCTGCTAGCTTTTCTCATAACTATTTTTCTTTTCAGCTTTCATTTGTTTATACAAACTCATTTTCCTTTCTACAGGTTTGGCCTTATGAAGAAAGTGACGAGTATGGTTTTGTTCAAGGTCTTTTTGGTATGATGTGTGATCTATTTTCTAGTGATCTGGAGACTTCCACATTTTCCCGGTCAGGACGCCCTGTTGAGGTATGCTCATGTCCATGTCAAGCATAACTGAATGAGTTGGCAAAGATGGTGCCACTGTATAGTCAATTAATTATTTTCAATGCTTTTTGATCGATGATCAGAATCAGAGGAAGTTGCAGCTGAACCTATTTCGGTTATGCTTTAGTCTGAGCTCTTATTTATATTTTCTGGTCACAAAGAAATCCCTTAGATTGCAGGTATGTGTACAAAGGTTGGCTGGTGAGCCATTTTTGTTGCCTTTGATATGAATTTTTTTAGTTTAAGCTCAATGGACAGAATGATACTTTCCATGTGGCCTACATACTTTGTTGCAGATTTCAGAAGGTTCTGGTGATTACAGTGCTCATTCTGGACTTCAGCAGCCCACGCTGACTTCGATTGCTTCTCTTCTTAATTCTGTGACAACAGTTCTTGAAAGAGCAGCAGAGGAAAAATCCTTACTACTTAATAAGGTATTACAGGATTGCAAAGTGCCGCTGAAGAAAAATCATATTATTTTTCATTCATCATTTTACTATACAGATAAATCCAAGTGACACTTATGTTACTATACTGAGATACAAAATGAAACTTACATGTTTGGCTTTACAGATTCGAGACATAAATGAACTATCAAGGCAGGAGGTAGATGAAGTTATCAATATGTGTGCTCAACAAGATTATATTTCATCAACTGACGACATACAGAAAAGGTTTTAAGTTTTCTTTTTTTATTTGTTTGTTCCACGAGAACGTAATTGTACAACAAAATTTTCTTCGTTAATTCATCTGTTATTTACTGTTTGTGATTTTAGGAATTTCTTGTTCATGATAACTGAGTAGGTTCGACTTTAATCCTGAGTGGATTTTAATGGTTTAAAGTTTTATAACAATTTGGTTTCATATCCTAAATAGTATTTATGTTCCTCCACAATTTCCTAGAAAATGTAAATTGAATAAAGTAACTATGTTTTGCAAATAACCTGGTCTGCAACCTTTTACATCTAGGATATCTTTTTTTCCCTATTCTGTGCTTGATCCTTGGTTGCATCTTTAGTGGTGTTGGTTGACTAGTTAAGTTATGCTACAATTACCCAAATAAAGAAAGTTGCTCTGCTACGTGGCACAACCTGTGCTAAAGAAGGTTTATTGATTAAGGTTTTGGATATGTGTGAACAGGCTAACTTATAGGTTCCTACCAGTGGTATGCCTTCAATAGTTATTTTCATTGTTCAAGAGTTTGAAGGAGTTTAATGCATGAGATGCCAGTACAAGTTATCTATTTGTTTTCTCATGCTGTTCTGATAACAATAATTCAACATTGTCTGCGCTGGTCATTGTTTTTTATTTAATTTTCTAATTTATTTTTTAGAAGGTTAGATTATATGACAAGGGGAGGGAGTATTTAGTTGAAATTTTTAAGTGAGAAGTACGGTCATAGGATGATGTAGTTAGTGCCTGTGGTTGATGAGATTTGTGGAGAAATCTCTCTACCTGCAGTTTTGTTGCAATCAGATTGTGCTTTGCTTATTTACCAATGAAAGGTTATCTGAAATTTCATACTTCTCAGGTGACTTGCACTAACTCAGTTTTTATGACATACCTTGTACAAATGATATGTTTTTTTCTGACAGCAAGAAAGTTCCTATGTGGTTTGTGTGATTGCTTGGCCTTGAAATTTAAATCTTTCTTGAACAACTCATTGGCTTTTGCAAATACTAAACTTATATTTGACATGTTATCTCATAAATTTTTTTAAAGAAAAAATAATATCTCCATTTAGTAATATTTCCTCTTTACTTTTCAGGCGATATGTTGCAATGGTGGAAATGTGCCAGGTTGCTGGCAATAGAGATCAGCTAATTACCTTATTACTTCCTCTTTTGGAGCACATACTGAATGTTATTCTCATCCATTTTCAGGACAGGTGTGTTCCTCGATAAATCCTCTTTTTATTTATTTATTTTTTTGGGATGGGATGTTGGCGTTTCCTATGCTGTGTTGGTTCTGAACTTTGACTAAAGTTACTTGTAAAGCTCTTATACCTGTAAAATTAGTGTTGATTGGCAAGTTAATTGTAGCTTCATGCTACATTGCTGTTGAAATTATCTTCTGGTTAATTTTTGCAACCTTTTATTGACAGCTCCATCATTTGCAATCCTGGTGACCCGACAAGAACAATAACATATGGTGCCAAGTCTGACTCAGGACAGGACATAAGTTTATTTTGTGGAAAGTTAATTCCAACCTTAGAACGGCTTGAGTTACTTAGTGAGGTACACTGCTTCTCTTATCCTTGTTTTATAGTTTAGTAGCCTGGTCGATCCTAGTCATTACAACTCAGCAACTAAGCTATGTTATAATCCTCACAATCCAGTTGCAGAAGTACAGCTGGTCGTGGATGGAAGTTAAATCCAGTTTGTTTGACAGAAACTAAAATCACATATGCTTAAATATGCACAAGTAAATTAGGCGGGTACTAATCAGTTTAACTGGTTAGGTCTCTTATTGTTGTATAAGAGGTCTTGGGTTCAAGTCCTGCTCACACCAGAGTGAGGAAGGGTCTTGTTTATATTGTGGGTGCAGATATTGCCACTCAGAATTGATTTTTACACTCAAATGATAAGTACACCCCCCATTGAATTTGAAAATATTCAAACATTAATAAAGACGCCTATGAAATACCAAAATTAACCCTATAAAATTAAATCCAAGTGAAAATTGCTGTGTTTCAGAACCGTGTCAATCATAAGAGTGTTCCAAATAACTAAAGAAATTAAATAAATAACTGGAAAAAGAGAAAAAAGAAGATAATCTTCGTACGCCAGATTATGATTGCAGCATGTTTGTCGATGAGTGTACAAGAGAAGGTAAAGTAGTTTCATTATATTATGAAGGCGGTTTTACTTTCCTCCATTGTTTCCTGCTAAACAAACTTCTCAATTTCTGTATTTTCAATTGCTCAAGTAGTTTCTTAGAACCAAGAATCTCTCATCTCTGAAAGCTTTTTGAGATATTATATTGTTCCATATGAAATCATCAGTTTCTCACATTCCTTACCAGAATAGAGAGACATCTTTGCAGTGTTCTGTAAACAGGGTTCATTTATCTTAATTTGTGTTTTGTCCTTTGTAATCTTATTTTAACGATATTTATTTCAAATAAAATCCTAATAGAGAAGGGTGTAGAAAACAGTTTTGTAGGTGGTAATATTGGCACCCTTATATTTATTGTAATGTAGTCTGCACTGGGATTTTGCAATTGATCAGGCTTTCAATTGGCTGTGTGTTTTGATAAGAGGAACTATATCTCCGAGTCTTAACAGATTGCTAGTCAATCCAAAGCCTGATAAATTATGTTCCCAATCTGGTGGTTTGCAAATGCAAGGATTTCTTCATGATGATGCCTTATTATTTTGAGTGTTCTTGGATTTATTTGTTGGAATGCCTTGTGATTGTTCTTTTATGGTTGTTTTTCTCAGGATAAGGTAGGCCACAATCTTAAGGTGTTCCGCAGATTAGTTACTTCACTTAAAGAAATCACAATGCAGAAGTTGGCTCCATGAAATGTCTCAATCAATGAAAATTTACACTTCGACTGGAGGGATTTCAGGTCTTAGTTGTCTTCGTTTGCTTCCAAAAAAATCTGCCAACATTGGCGTGGTAGTTGTAAAACCTCCAATGTACCAGGTGTAAATTATTTCACTACAAATTAGGCCTACCCCTATAAATTTTCTGTATTAAACCCTTTCATGTTCGTAAGGGTTCAATTTTTTCACAATTTTATGCCTGAAAAACATATGCATATTTAGTTTTATATGGTCATTTCTTGAGTACGGTCTTGGAGGGAAACGTCTAGAAGACGAAACAATGATCTTTTTCTTAAATCTTAGGTGCCGCTTACATACGTTATAGTGCAAAAAAGGAAACAGAAATTCGAAGTAAAATTCAGAATAAAAAGTAATTGATGTAACTCCACGATTTCTCCTGGTTACTGAAGGAAAATGAGCTCAGATTGGAATTTTTATGGATTATGACTTGAATATTGTTATTTGTTAGTTTAAGGTCATTTTTTGTCATTTGATTGGGTGTTTATGGGTGCAGATATTGCCACCTAAAATTATATACACTCATTAGATATGTACGTACGCCTCTTTTAATCTTAAAATTCAAATATTAACATAGCACCTAAGATTATTGAAAAAAAAAAAATAGCACCCAAGGGAGTTATAAAACAACCTCACAAAAAGTTTATTTTTAATAAATAATATAAGTTTTAAAATTTTGAAATTATTTATGTTCTTAGCGTTACATTCTGGTGGCTCTTTTTATCTTTCTCTTCTCTATTTTTTTCTCACAGTCATTCTCATTTAAAGTTCAACACAGGAGATATCTCATTCTTTTCAAGAAAAAATTTACAAATAACCCTTCAAGATTTCTAAAATAAAAAAAATTCTAACTACTGTTTCAAAATTAATTGCTTTTAACCAAGTTGGAGGGCCAAAGACGCATTTGTCATTGTTACTAGAATTTAGAAAACTGCTTAAAAAGTATATCAAGGAAAAAAAATGAATATGTATCACCCTAAATTGAACATGTATCACAGTAAATTTAATATGTATTATGCTACCGTGAAAGATTGCGAATCCAACTTTCATCAAGAAAATTGGTAATGTATATTTATAAATTATAATATAATATAATATAATATGCAATTAAAACCATGAAATATATCATATTTCAAAGACTACAAATACACTCTAGTGAGTTATTAACATACATAAACTTCAAATTACGAGATTTATTGATCAAAAGTGTTGTTAGGTCACGAATTGAGCATTGTTGCTCATATCTTGTTTATTATCACTTTGTGAGTTGATGATATTGTGTTTAAGAGGATTTGATGAGGATAAGTAAGTTGGTTTAACAGGGTTAACACACGAGAGGAAAAACTTAGGAGATGAGAAAAAAGTGTTGGGAAAAATATGAAGTTGTTAGGGCAATTGTAGCTAAAACAAACCTAGGGAGATATGTTTTCGAACAATATACAGAATTTAAAATCAAAATACCCAATAACAAAAATTAGTATATATGATTTTTATGTGGAAAATCCTAAATAAGCAAAAATTATGGGACCAACTTATAGACCACTTAATACTATCACCAATTTTATTAGTTGTTATTTTGTTTACACTTTCACGTGGATTTCTCTCGTTCACACACTAAAGTTATAACACAAAACTATTTATTCGCATGCCTTTTTCAAATAAACCATGACAATGTTGCTCGTGTAAATACGGTATCCGCAATACGTCCTTCTTCAATCATTGAGTACGGTCCAAGAATTATACCCTCTCACCCTTGAAAAAGATCTACATACTCATATATTAATACATGAACAATAAAGTAATATGCAGATATCAAAATATACAACGTAGACTAGAACTTTGAACCACATATTAAATAATTATTTAGATTGTTTAATTCTCAAAAGCTCTTATGAAATAATCACTTAAAGAGAAACACAAGGAGAATAAGAGAGCATCCTTTTTTTTTCAAAAAAAAAAAAGTTATAATGAAAGAGTCCATTATTTATAGTCTTAGGTCAAAAATTTTAAATAAAAAATAATAGGAATTCGGATAAATTACAAAAAAAAATATCTTGATATTTTTTTTTAAAAGTGTAACAAAACAGTACTTTTGCTAAAAATACGAAAATTACCATCGACCGTTAGATTTTACTCTAAATTTAAAGAAAGAAGAGTAAAATGAATTAAAACAATTAAAATCTTTTAAAAAATTAAAACATGAAAAAATCTTACTTGAAGTTTAAGCTAATTCAAGGGCTATTTTGAAAATTTTCCCAAAACCTTCTCTTCTTTATTAAATTTATTTGTTATAGGGATTTTATTGAAAAATCAGCTGTCTTGCTATTCTAATATAGGGATTTGTTTAGTTTTTATTTCCTTCTCCACAGTCACACTCGCTGCACAGCTCCGCAGCATCAGTGTAACACAGTCTCTCGACCTGTTTGTGATTATTCTTGCAATTCCTTTTCCATGGCAAATGCGTGGAAAAGAGACGCCAAACACCCGAAACTCCTCTCTCCCAAACCTCTCCTCTTCCTGCTCTCCTTGTCTCTTCTCCTCTTCATCTTCTTTTTCTTCACTTGTTCACGCAACAACCCTAACACCATCCCCAACACCTATCTCTCTCTCAAAACCCATTTCCAGTCATCTTCGATCTCTCCTTTCAATTGCCTGAAATGTCCTCAATCCCACCCCATAATTGCCAACATTGTCGAAAACGTCAAGTACCCATTTATCTACTCTCTTTCCGATTTTGGAAAGTTGCCCGACAAGCCCCATAAAAACATTGTTAGAATGCTGAAGGGGAAGCCCTTCAGGAAGCCGGATATATCGGCCACAATTCAGGAGCTTTTGGAGGAAATGAAGAACAAAAATGGGTTGGTCGTGGATGTTGGATCTAATGTGGGTATGGCCACTTTCGCAGCTGCCGTTATGGGTTTTAGAGTGTTGTGTTTCGAGCCTGTTTTCGAGAATTTGCAACGGATATGTGATGGGGTTTGGTTTAATCGAGTTGGGGATCTGGTGACTGTTTTTGAGGCAGCTGTGTCTGATCGGATTGGGAATATTACAGTTCATAAGGTTAGATAAGGAAGACTTGGTCGTTATATGATTTAATTACCTTTTGCGTTTCAGATCTTGCAAGTATATATCTTGGAGAGTATTTTTGGGGGTTTAAAGCAGGATTCATGCTTGTTAATATTTTCGATAAATTTAGTGATTACATGGTTTGGTACATTAATCAACACCATGCTGAATGTATTGTAGATGTTACATGGAAGCATGACATAACTTCTCAAGGTGGTTGTGAATGTTACTGGTGCTTTGATTGATGTGAAGTCTAAGATGCTGAAACTGTAAATCTTTTATGTAGTTTAGACTGTTTGATTTTCATAACTATCCTGATTTGCACAATTCAATAGTTTCATATGTTTTTTCCGTTGCTAGTCTTATTTAACTTTATCATAACGCGAGTTATCCATATTTCTGCTTGTGGAAAGTCTGTAATTGCCTATCAATCTTTTTTACAATGTTTCATTCATGGGGATATGTACTTCTCAAAGCTTTAATCATGTATAGTGTTTCCCAAAATCTTCAGTTCCTTGAGCTGAGTTTTGTTAATCTTTCTTTATGCTACCAGTTGGTTGGTCGCCTTGACAATAGTGCTGTTTCGGCAACTGGTGCTAGGTTGGCATTCAAGTCCAATGAAGAAATTGCAGTTCAAGTAAGATCTATCCCTCTTGATGAGGTAATCCCAGAGTCAGAGCCTGTGCTTCTGCTGAAGATAGATGTTCAGGGCTGGGAATATCATGTATTGAAGGGAGCCTCAAAGTTACTATCGAGAAAGAAAGGTGAAGCCCCCTACCTGATTTACGAGGAAGATGAGCGGTTGTTGCAAGCCAGCAACAGCAGTGCCAAAGAGATTCGTGAATTCCTTCAAAGTGTGGGTTATCATCATTGCACTCAGCATGGTACAGATGCTCATTGCACCAAAGATTAACGACAGGATCAGATTTTTTGCCATGGGCAAGAGTATTTAACACAGGTAGTGTTTGTTTGCTTGTCTTCACTGCTGTGAAAGGCAATAGGCTGCTTGGTTACAACACACTAATCTCTTAATGTTTTAAAGCATATTCACCAAGTAACACAGTGAAAGGTCTTAATGATATCACTATCCCATTGGTCAGCAACTGCACAGTTATATATAGCCAGATTTTAGACTTCTGCTTCTTAACTGCTCAGAGCAACTGCCTGTATAGGAGTTTGCAATTCAAATGAAGGGGAACATAGGATTGATCATGCTGCTATTGTGATTGCATTATGGTAAAATTGTTTGATTCTTCTATTTGTACGCTAGTAGTTTTGTTCAATGTGTAGATTCAAACATTAAAGCGTCTTTCTGTCTTCTATTTTCCTCCTAGTTTGGCTTTACTGAGAAGTTATTGTATTAAATTTTGTAGTGAATGCAATGAAAGTATGAAATAAAATGGTCCTGTAATATTTTTTGAAAAAAAAGGGTCCTTTTATATTGGATTTTTCAAGATTTCATTGAACTTCGTATTATTAGATGGTAAATTGTCAGGTTCTCTATTAACATATGTAATCTATCATGGGGCTTTATTTTTTTTATATGCAAGAAGGGTGCAATAGATTCGAGAAGAAGTTGGTCTAATGGTATGCACCATTAATTTAAGGTTGTGGATTTGGAGTCATGTTTTGTGTTCCTAATCCTCGAATTAATTGGTTAAAAAAGGAAACTGCAGTAAGTTAACCATCCTTATAAATTGAAGTCCTTTGACTCCTTTCAATTGTAATCGGCATCCAAAATTCGAACAAAGCAAAGTTCTAGATTTGTTTTTTTATTATTATTATTATTATTTTTTTGAAATCTTACACCTTTACGGGTCAGAGGACTATCAGGATCAACTGAGATTAAATCATATAAGAACGATCCAGACAACTACTTCCAATAACAGGGGACGATTACTATCAGGATTAACGGACGGTCCGGACAATTATTTCCAACAACATGAAAGATCTACACACACAATTATATTTTTATGGGCAATGGTAAAAAAATATATTTACGTGTACACACAAGAATTTAAACTTTGGTGGTTTGGAAGATTTTGAGACCTCCGACCATCAAGGCAAGTGACCTTGTGTCAAATTCTAAATTTATAGAATAGCACTATTTCTCTCATTTTATTTTTATAGTAATAAAGTAATGAACAATGTTAGATTGTCTAAATATTTTGGACAAAAAAGTCATGCTCAAATGATATAATATATGATTTATAACTAATATATCATTTAACACATCATTTCATGATAAATAGTGATCATAAGTCACATACTACAAACTTTAGATATAATTGTAGACAGCCTAGCATTACTCTAAATTTAAATTAATGGTAATGAAAACATGTCACAAGATATTTCAAACTTAGTAGGAGGAGGAAGAGAGAATTCCTGTTTAATTTTTGAGACGTCAAAACGCTTTTTAAGTCATAAATCCTTGTATAAATAATGTAAAACCAGAAAAGAAGTGAACAAGCTAATTTGTTGTCAAAACATTTAAATAACCATAGAGTTGATAAGTTGCTCGAATTCTCTGTTACAGTTTCTACAAGAACGAAGAGAAGAATCCAAACGAAGACCACAATTTACCTTTCTACTTGGAACTTGGAAGCTCAATTTAATTTCCATGCATGGTAAACCAGGTTACCCATTAAAGGTTTCACAAATAGATAAGATGAGATGAATATATTACATAATTAAGCACAAACAAAAAAATTGTCATCATACAGCGTAACCGCAATAAGGCCATGTCTGTGTATCATAAAGTTTCTCCATGTACAATTTAAAGAACTGAACTGGCCATGACTCCATAAGTATATGAGGTATTATTTTGATCATAGATCTGATTCATACTCATAGAGGGCTCACTCTACAGTAATATATATGTACTTTATGTAGCTTCCAATCTAGGGCTCATTCGACACTGCAAATAAAACTGAGGCATGGATGATGGATCAGCAAGAGCAAATTAAATTTTGATCTATACTAAGAAGAAACATTTATGTGCAGATGCTTATAACAGATGCCTTGTGACTTTTTAATACCTGGTGATTTAATCCTTGTTCATTTACAGTCTCAACCACAAGCCAGGCTCCTAAGATTGTTTTGGTCCACTAGTTTTTGAAGGGCCAGCTCTCTCTACCATAACATCATATAGTCGCTTGCCGTTCTGTTTGTAAAATGAAACAAAAATCATTATGAAACTGTCAATGCCATAATCTCATAATCAAGACAAACTGCACCTATTTTTAAATTTTTTTTATCTGTCTAATTTTGCATCTATCGATACACTTACGAAAATTACTGGAAAGAAATGAACTTGTCCTTCCGGTTTTGTTTGTGTTTCTTTAAAATACACCAGAATGGGGAAATTCGGCCACCAGAGCTCCCAGTTCACAAAAGTTGAATATCTGAGGGCAAATAACGAGGTGATTAGTCTGGCCTTTTGCAACTTAGGTGGGAGAAAAAGAGTACTCACTTCCAACGATTTTTTCCACCCACAAAAACATTTTCACCTGATTCCTGAAGCTGGTTTCCTACTTTGACCTCCTACAATCACAAATGTCATATACATAAAAAGTTAATATGCAATATGCAGTAAGGAAAAAAACTGAATCAAGTTTTGGATGTCCAATTCTCTCCCTCCCCCTAAGAAATGCACCCATAAATAAGCAAACACTTCTACAAAAGAAGTCACACGCAAACAGAGGCACATGCACATATACATTAAAATACTTCTCCAAATATCAAAATTGATCATATTGAAATAACAAGCATCTAGTTCAATGCAAAATGAAGTCAAGCTAGTGGAAACATTCATCTAAAATCTCATTGGCCATGAGGATTGGTTTCCTGAAAGATCATACCAACATATAAATAATGCACATATGCAACCAGAAATGAAAAGGCAAAATTGCCAGAAAATTGAGTGAACTGACCAGAGCCTCGTCATCAAAGACAAATCTCACTCTAGTTGTCTGGAAGAAGGAAACAATTGTTAGCTGGCTTCAATTTGAAAAGAAAACAAATGCAACACGTGAGAGGAAGCAGATAGCCTATTTCATTATACATAATTTTCAACATGAAGATTGATTTCTGTTCATATTTATCATCATTATTGAGGGGACAACATATTCACACAATGTTTTGTATCTAATGAAGGGTACAAAGAAAGTTTCCATGATGATCTGTTCCAAAGACACAGATCTTTTCAGATTGGGATTTTTGGAGGTCTGCTTCTTAAACTGAATTTTATAGTTACCGATACCTGAAATAACAGGAGTAATCCAAGGAGACCAACAGGTGCAGCTGGTAACAGATTATTAGTATAAGCTAACCCACCAGCTAGACCTGTTTCAATTGACATTGACAACATTAATTAAATTAACAGTATAAATATGATCAAGTTTAAATAAAGGAAGGGGGAATAATGAGAAACTATCAGGTGCAAGGCTTCATTAAAGTCTGACAATTACTATCGGAAGTCAATGATAATACTTATTTTGTAAAGAAGTATCATATACGTAGGCAGCAAGATATTAAACTTGGCAAAATCAAATGCCTCTTATATTTGGCCCACCAACTAGAAAACCCTAATATCAAGTCAAGCTGATAACAATTATAAAAGGAAGACTTACTCACAAGCGTCAAGGACGTCCAAATCTGTAAACTGCGCAATGGGGTTAGCTATCATACAATCTACATCTTCACATCTACTCACAACCATTGAAAACTGTTCATAAACTACCCTACTCTTAGTTTAGGTTATTCCTATCTTTAATGAAAATTAAACACATTGAACTTCAACAAAAGTTGAAACCAGAAAACTTGGTCTGTGCCTGCACAAGTTCAAATGCATTTCAATATATTCATTATTTTTCTACAGAAAGATCACAGTGAGCTTCGATTTTAAGAAAAGGCCAACTCTTTACTCACCAAGAAGCACAACCGGAATTCGATAATCAGGGTCGGGAATCACAGTTTCTCTGTTCTTGACCTTTCTTCCAAGCTGTCAAGCATGCAAATAATAATCTATTATCAAGAATTAAATAGGATAAAGGTCGAACCGCATTGAAACTCATTAATGTAGTTTTCTAATTACACAAAAATTGACTTTCCATTTCAATTTAGTCAAATTGCTATTTGAAGTGTGTGTAAATATGTACACATTGATGTAACTTCCTACAAATGGGAAAAATGGAAAAAAAAAAAAAATTAAGGTCACTAATTGTAAATATTGAGCAACAAGAAAATAATATAAATGGAGTAAGAAGTATTTATAAACCACAGAGGAGACAACAACGCTGCCTCCACGGATGCTGCTAGTTTCTCTTCTCAGAAAACTGTGATTACTGATCATTTTTCCATAAAATGAGCTCTTGCAATTCCTCACATAACCACCCACTTCCCTATCTGTTTAAAGAGTAAGCATATATAATCAGTCCCATGAAATTTCATATGTCAAATGAATGGACCACAAATTGCAAGAGAACACACAAAAAGAAAAGCTGAAAATGCTTACTTTGTGAATGAAGAAAGCTTGAAGTTGATAAGAGGGTGCTTGCCATATTCAGTTTTTCGAAGAATTTCTCTGTTTTTCTGAAAACAAGATTTTATTTGTTTTTCATAAAAGTGGTGATATGTTAAAATGACTTGAATGGTCTTTTCGTTAGTTTAAGCCAAAAGTCCAAAACGACATCCTCGAGACCTTATTTGACCAGCTAGAGCGAGGTTATTTAAGTAATTCAATACAAGGGATTGTCTCTACTCTCTTCTCTCTCTCTCTCTCTCTGAGGGTGAGTGAGCCTTATCTGGTAGCGGTGATGGATTGTTGTATTCGTTACCACCAACACTGAAACCAAACACACACGAATTCTCTCTCACTTTCTAGTTTATGCTTTTCACCACTTCATAAACAAAGAAGTTGGGAAGTGAAATTCTCTTAAAGAATGGCAAACTCTCTATGTTTCACACCTGTTTCTTCCTTAAAAACTCTCAACAAACCAGGTATGTACATACATACAACATACTTACATATCCATTCCTACTTCAATGTGTAAATGTTACATGTGTATTTAATGATTCTTTATTGTATGTTCTATGACTTGGGTTTGTCAGGAATAGTTATTGACAATTCAGTTGCTCGAAAGATTATTCGGGTAAATCAAGTGTTTCACAACTCAAGAACTGCCAAAATTCGATCTTTGGAAGTTAAGGTCAGTATTTGTTCTCGTTTATTAAAAGATGTTTCTTTTATACATTTTAGCCCCAACTTCAAGAGAAGCTTAATGTTCAACTAACCCATTTTGATAATTTGTAAATTAGGAGTTGTGAAGATATGCTCTGTATTATAATAGTTTTATGCTTTTTAGGGACTCAATCTTTTGTTAAACAACGGGTAGTTGCGATGAAATAACAAAGACCGAACCAATAGTTTTTCATTTCTGGGACCAAATTAGAGGGGTTGTCTTTCCTATATGAGGTGCCTGAAGAGCAATGTAATGTTGCTATGGACAGGTTGTGGTGCAATCTAAACATGAATTACAAATTAATACGATTGTAGGGTTCCATCTTCATGAAATGGTTAGATGAGCAAGCTAATTATTTGATTTGACAGTAAGGAGGGCATTGTTAAGGTTGGGGGTGATGAAATGCAGGCAGTGGTTATTTAATCATGGAATGAAACTGATATTGTATTTGTATAGATAAATTAATATACATTGTTAGTAAAATACATATACCCTATTGCAAAGAACTAAGATGTGGCATTGCAATAGATAACGTGGGCTAAAAATAACCTGAGTTGGGAATGCATTGGTATGAATTCTTTCATCTTCCTTCATAATTTTTTGCCAGCAAATTCACTTTGATTTTTTACCACCAGGCAACAGATAGTAATCAAAGCACCAAGCAGAACAGTATAGTCTGTGCTGATTGTGATGGAAATGGTAAGCAAAGCATCACTTTAACTACTACTTTACTTCAGTGTCGGGTTAATGTTTGAGACTTGACATATTTTGTTGATTTTATCAACAGTTTGATATATTATTTACAAGCCTGAGATAATCTGTAATTTTTAAAAGCATTTAGTGAAATTATTCAAGATTTTTTTTTTTTTTCTTGTTTCATGTAGTTTAATAATTGAAAACATGTAACTTCCAATTGTATATCTTGGAGAAGAGTATTGCTCTTCATCTACATCCAGCCAATAATTTTAATGATCTTTTGTTTTTCTGCTATGCCAGAATGTTAGTAATGAACTAAAAGACTTACATAGATTGTACTTTATATAATGAATCTGATTTTCTTTCAAATTGTGAGTGGCAGCAGGGCCCTATGGGTTGTTCTTTTGTCACACTTTCTGGTGTCCCCCTCTAGAGTACAAAAAATAATTTGATTTATTCAGGCCACAGTATTGAAACTTTGGATTTCTATTGTCCTTAATTCCTGCTTATTGTATTTGCTAGCACATTGTTCGTTCATCCCTGTTCTCATGGCTATTATCTATTTTATACTTTATATGCACTGCTTTTGTATTTTTGCATGAAGCTTTTACATTTTAGTCACTCTAAATTGAGGGGTTCAAAAGTGGAAGCACTGTTCTTGAGATTACATATTCATTTCTTGCCAAATTAAATTTTGTAATTCTCATATCCTCTATGTTTAGCTTTGCTGATTACACATGTTGATAAATGCTATTCTACTGTCTATCATTTCCTCAAACTGGAGTACTTCTTCGTTGGGACAATAATAATAATCCATGGATTTTATCCTGAGAGCAATATATTATAAATGATAAATTGCTTAACTGCTGCTGCAGCAATTGTCTTGACTAGGCGTATATGTTCCATTGCTATGACCATATTTTGAACCTTTTTAGCACTTGATGCTTCTAAAAGGATCTCTTTTTTTTTTTTTTTTTTCATTAACAAATATTCTTCATCCAGTCTTTGTTACTAAAATACGAGCTTTTTGCCTAGCATCAATTTCAAGGTCTCGGTCTTTATCTTATGTGAATACTGCAAATGTATTAACTTTAGCTCATAGGGGTTCTATCTTCTTATATGACTACCAGGTTCAAAACAATGTTCTCAATGCAAAGGTATGGGTGTTAATTCTGTGGATCACTTCAATGGACAATTTAAAGCTGGTGGATTATGTTGGCTTTGCAGGTAATCACATAAAATTGTGCTTTTCTTCGTCCTTCCTGTATAGGTATCAAGTATTGGACCAATCTAAATTACTACTATTAAATTTAATTTAATTTTTCCTTTCTTGATACTGTTTTTAAAATCTGATATTGCTCTCTGGATTTTCAAGAACCAATTCTAGTATCGAACTCCATCATTACCATTCACAACAAAGCGTGGTTTTGGAAATATTAATTTATCAGTTGTGGATTCGAATGCATTTTATATTTTTATTTTCCATTTCTCTTGATGAGATGAGGTCAGTGAATTTTGAATCTTCTTGCCCTTAGTCCATGATAAGAAGTGGACTTGGTAATTGGTATATGGCCATTAGTAGTGTTTTGGTGCTAGAACTAGTTTTTTTTCCGAGTTTGGATTGCATTTGATATTCCTAAATATATGTTTACTTGCAGAGGAAAAAGAGAGATTTTGTGTGGGAATTGCAATGGAGCAGGCTTTGTTGGTGGATTCATGAGCACATTTGATGAATAAAAAGTTAGAAAGAACTGGATCTTCAAGTGATTGCACCCATTACGATTACGTTGTTTCCTTGTATTTGTGTATCGTGACATGAATGACAGTCATACATATACATCTTTTAGACATCTGCTCGTGCATGAAAAACATCTAATATTTTTATTTTCGTAACATTTTCCAGCAAAAACGAGTGATAAATTGAAATTTTTTTTTTTTTTTTTTTTTTAGCATAATCTATTTGTTTTCCTCTTGACACTATTGTTGATATAGTTATTGCACTAGTAAGGATCGTAATCGTGGCATCAGGCAAAGTTGTGAGGTGGTTGCGTTGAAAATGATACCTCGTGTCTGGAAAGATATTTGTTTTTAAGACTAAATTTAGGGGCATTTTTGCTAATCTGTTTCTGCTGATGGTAAATTTACAAATCGGCCTTCTGAAAGGGCAATTTGCTAAAAACCCTTTAAAGTAAACAAAATAAAAATAAGAGAGTTAATTACACTAGGACATATCCAGAATATTTTGCTAGGAAAGGCTAAAATAATACTAAAATATTTTTTTAGCAAATATTAACTATACAAAGAAATTTAATTCATTGAAAATCAAAGATAAAGCAAAATATCCCTCAAAATGTATATATTAAACAAAATATATTTACTTTCAATAAGATAATAATAATAAAAAAACATACAATTAAATACAATAAGTCTTATTTAAATTTTTTCTTGCGAGATTTAATACAGTCAAATTCATCTATTATATGTTCTAAGTCAATGGTATCAGCAATCTCCCTTTCAATATATATGACCATGCAATCTGTTAGAAAATTATCCTCCATCTTACTGCGAATTGTAAATGTAGGATACTTTGACGAAACATTATCACAAAGATAGCATGGAAAACAAACTGCTTTGTTTTTTTTCTATCGAATATTCAAGCCAAGAAAATCGCTCAAACCAAGATTTTGAAAGCTTCGATGTTGTTTACCATCTGAAGTGAGTGCATATTTATCCAACATAGGTTGAAACGGTCTCATTTTTATGTATGCTTTTCGAATATCATCACGCTTGTCCGCGGGGTAACCTCCTATTGGGAGATGTAATCCAGGATCACGTTCATAATAAGGAGTGTTAATATCTGTTGGAGTGCAAAAATTCCTAACTTCAAGATTTTCAAACGGAGAAGGCAAACTTGAACCGCTAACATCACACGGAGAACCTAAATCACTCGATGATTGATAATCTTCCTTTTTTCCAAAATATGAAAGGAGAGTTTTTCTTGACTTAAATGAATGATTGTTTGACATTGTTACCTAAAATTATTACTCTTTGGTTAAATCAACACAAAAAATAAAGAAAAGACATAAAAGAAGAAACTACTTATAAAGAAACGGATAGAAAAAAGCTGATCGGAAGTTGCTTTGTGGACTGACTTATAAATCAACATATAAATTTAAAGCATAAAAAATAGAGCACAACCACAACCCAGCAAATTTATTCCTTATTCATGAAAAATAAAATATAAAAAAAATCAAAGAATCATAATATTTATTCTTTCAAAACCTAAAATATCAAAGAATCCAAGAATCCTAATATTTATTAGATAATTTTTTCTGTTGTAATTTCAGGATTCCAAGATATCAAAGTATACATTATTAAATTTATTCTTTATTCATGAAAAAAATAAATAAATAAAATCCAAGAATCCTAATATTTATTAATATTTATTCTTCCAAAAACCTAAAATATCAAAGAATCTAAGAATCCTAATATTTATTAGACATCCATTTCTGTTGTAATTTCAAGAACCCAAGATATCAAAGTACACATTACTAAATTTATTCTTTATTCATGAAAAAATAAAATTCAATAAATAAATAAAATATCAATAAAAAAAATTAAAGATAGAAAATATTAAATAAAATGGTAAAATTACCTGGACTTGGAGAAGAAGACTTCAGACTTGCACTTGAAGTTGAAGAAGAGGAGTTGGACTTCAAGAAGAAGTTAGAGACTCGAAGAAAATTGAAAAACAAATCTTGATAATCTAAAATGAAAAATAAGAATTTGGTAAAGTTATTTTAATAAATGAAAGAGTAAATTGTAATATTATTAAATTATAAGAGTATAAACGTAATAATAAAAAAACTTTCAAAAAACTTTCAAAGAGCTGACCCGGGCTGAAGCTCGGGCCAGCCCTCCATGTGGGTCTGTCATTGAATTACACCCACCTCCCCTGAAGTTCATTCAATTACAGGCGGAGTTAACTTTTCAATTTATTGACAAACACCTCCCCTGCCGTAAGTCAACTTTAGTCAAACTTAACATGTAAAAGTGTATTTTTTTTATGCTTTTTAAATTTTATTAAATAAAAATTAAAAAAAATCATCTCTCCATATTTGAGATGATGGATGGTTAGGATTTATTTAAAAAATATAACAATTATTAAAAATATGTTTTCGATTGGATCTCCACCGTCCATCAAGAGATTATTTTTTATAATAATTTTATTTTTTAAAAAAAAAAAAATCTCCACTATCCATCTCAAGTGAGACGGACAGTGAAGATCTAAATTTATTTTTTTATTTAATAAATATTAATAATTTTAAATATTATTGTAGGGGTATTTTGATCTTTTTAATGGTTAAACTTAGTCAACCGTTAAGTTTAACGAAAATTAACTAACGGCAGGGGATGTATTTCTTAATAAAGTAAATCTCAAGGAAGGTAGGTATAATTAACTCTAAAAAAAATATCGGGGTGATTACATGAAAAATAAATAAATAAAAAATGAGCACAAGGAAGGATTAAAAACAAGGAAAACTTTCACATAAGCTGTTATTTTTGTGAAATATCACTTTTTAAGCGTTTTTGTCATATTAACATATTTAGTCTCTACTTTTTTTTTTTTTACATACATTATTATAGTTTCTTTATTAGTTAACCATTAATGATGTTAAAGGTATTTTTGTCTTAAAATATGACATTTATAAAATTTATCATCTTGTCATGTGTTAAGAGTTCACAAATCGCAAATAAGCCCCCAACTTTTGCGTTTATGTTACTGATCCTTTATTTAGAAAATTAGTAAAACAACCCCGAATTAAATTAAAAAATACAAATAAAAATTGTCAATAATAATAATAATAATAATAAATTAAAAATGAGTAAATGATTAAAAAAAACATAACATCAAGATATACTAATAAAATTTTAAAACAATATACAAAAAAATTTGAAAATTAGAACATACAATATATAAATACATATATACATGTGTAATTATAATTTTTTTTCATTATACATAATTATAACATATTTAAATTTAAAAGTTCAATTAAAATGTTTGAAAAAATTAAATAATAAAAGTTAAAACAAAACTATAAAAAAAAATGGAGGCGGCAACGACTGCCACCTCCATTTTCTTTTATTATATTTTTTTTCTTTAATTGTTATTATTTTATTTTTAGATATTTCATTATCTATTTAATTTTTTATTATATTTAATTTATTAATAAATATTTTTTTGTAGAACTAATTACAAATAAACTACTTGAGGTTTGCTTCATTGCAGACATAAACTACAATTTCGTAAATTGACATTGACTTTCCCTGCCGTTATTGTTTTACCATGTAAGGACAGTTATCTGTGTTGACTTGATTCCGTTAACATAACACTTGTTGCTTGTATTTTTTTTAAGTTGCTTAGGTCACAATATCAAATCATATTTCAAGATCAAGCTATTTCTACGAGCATGATTAAAGTCTTCAATAACACGGTGCTTATGGTAAGTTTTTAAAGTAAGATTTGATCTCTTGAAAGATTTTAGGATTGCACACACAATCCACATTCATGTTTATGTATCCTATCTCGTATTGATTAGGTTTAATAACGTCATTACATCTTATTTTATGTTGATATATAGTTGCATTATTTTATGTAGTGCATTGTGGTGGACCGCTCCTTGATTTTTCGGAGACTCAGAAATTATCGAATGACAAGTTTCTATATATCCTTGAAAACTTCTTAAGTGAACAACGTAGGTGCAAACGGGTTTGGAAAGTTTCCAAAGCACCAGTCCCTAGTTCTATTACGTCATGGGGACCGGCAGGATCGTGCTAAGGCCATGCACGCTGGTCTGTAGCACCAGTGACTAGTATGATAGCACCAAGGCCTTTGGCGTAGCTATGCCAATCTTGAGTTCACTGGTTTTTCACTAGTGAGGCTGGCGCGACGATGCTAGATAGGTGCTCACTGAAAATTGCCCAATGGCTAACATGATCACGCCAGCATCATTGGCGTGACTGCCCCAGTAAATGCATTTGCGGAGCTCGCGGTAGAGGCTAAATGAGCCAGCGCAACTGTGCTATACAAAGCAACACAATTGCACCAATTGCTAGTGAGGCAACATCTGGTGCAATCGCACCAAACCACTACTATAATTAACAAAATTAAGGAAGATTGACCCAATTGTTTATGTTTTCCTTGAGTTTCATCTAAGCCGTGAATGTCAGGGTTTTGATCTTTTTCAAGTCTAGGATTATTGTAGAGTCTTAAGGTAAGATTTAAATGCATCAAATTGATTAAATATTTTGATTTTAAGTCTTCTTCTCCGAGTTATTTTTATGGTTTAAATCATATAGGATATTTATTGGAAAGGTTTGTTAAACTAGGTTTTGAATGTTCTTGATTTTTATTCATATAGTTTTCAAAGAGTATCTTGGTCGTGCATTTTATGCGCTTTGTTTATTAGTTCCATTGAACACTTAGACTAATCATTCGAGAATGAGATCAAGTTTTACTAATACATTGAAGACGGATTATGCGAGCAAGTTAATTGGGGATCACTAGTAAAATTGTTGTGGTTTAGATAAAATAGGACAATCTAAGAGTAGCATGATTGGTAAATCAACTTATTAAAGCATGTATCTATTTTATCAACTATTAGATTTTGCTACAAAAGTGGCCAATGAAATTTGTTCCCGTTGTTTTTACCTTATTCCACACAAAAAATTCTATTTAAAATGTTTGAGGGCATTTTGGAGAATCCATATGAAGGTTAAGGTGTACCATTTGAAGGCAAAATTATTATTTTAGCTTAATTAAATCATAACAAGGTTAAAATTGTACTTTAATAAATTCTATCAAAGTTGACCGTCAATAATTGGGTCGAAGGTACTAAAATGATGTATTTCGGATAAGGCAATGACCTAAGGTACTAATACGGCAAAGATGTTTAAAAAATTAATATTTCGTGAAAAAGAAGGGACTTATGTGAAATATTTCCAAAAACTAAAAATGTAAAATGAGCAGGAAGTATTAAAAAGCAAAAATGTGGGGTGGTTGCTTAGAGAATAAATAAACAAAAATATAAAATGGTTATCTGTAAGGAGGCCGGATTCATGTTTTAAGACTGAAGTAAATGAAAATAATAATAATAATGTGACAGTTTTAAGATTCAACATTGAAGTGTACTTTTTTAAAATTTTATTAATAATATTATTATTATTTCGAAAAGAAATTAAAAATAAAAGTAAAATATATTTACGAATTTTCTGTTTTTAGTTGTAGTTTTTTTTTATTGGTATCTATGGTTCTCAAATTTTTATAAATACATCAATTTAATCCCTCTATTAGTTAATATTAACCAAACTTAAAGAATACTTATATGGAGAGAGGGTAATTATCCTCTTTTACCTTTTTAGTTTGAGGATGAAGCATATTGACAAATGTATGTGTAATAAATATTTAAAAAAAACACTTAAAAATCTAAAAGTCATGTGAAGAGGAGAAGAGGAGGTAGTTTGAAGATGAAGCATATTGACACATGTATATGTAATAAATAACTGTTAGTCAACGCCCAACGCTAATCAAACTTAATAAAGACTTATTGGAGAGAGATTAATTCTCGTCTTTGACCTTTTTAGTTCGAATTGAAGCATATTAATACATGTATATGTAATAAATAATTTTTAAAAAAAACTTAAAATTCTAAAAGTCGTGTGAAGGGGAGGTAGTTTGAAGATGAAGCATATTGACACATGTATATGTAATAAATATTTTTAAAAAGGAAAAATCAAATCTAAAAGTCATATGATAGGAGGTAGTTTGAAGATGAAACATATTAATACATGTATATATAATAAATAACTATTAGTCAATGGCTCAACCTTAATCAAACCTAATGAAGACTTATTGAAGAGAGAGTAATTCTCGTTTTTAACCTTTTTATTTTGAAGATAAAGCATATTGACACATGTATACGTAATAAATAATTCTTAGTTAAAGGCTCAACATTAAAAACTTAACGAAGACTTATTAGAAAGATACTTGCAGTAGTGACGACTCGAATCTAGATCATTATTAGACTAAATGAGCATTTTTATCATCGATCCACGTAATGGCTCAACATTAAAAAAAAAAAACTTAAAAGTCATGTGAAGAGGAGGGAAATGAAGTAAACAAAACATAATATACCACGCGCCAGGTAGGGGTCGAACCTACGACTTTCTGCTTAGGAAACAGACGCTCTATCCACTGAGCTACAGGCGCTTGATGTTTCGTGATACATTCTATTTAAAATCAAATTTTTGCTGGCCACAAGTATCAAAAAGCTACCTCTAAACTGTAAACAACAGTGAAAATGTTAACGTCCCCTTAACTTATGGAAACAATGAATACAAAATTTATATTAATTTTTTTAAAAACACTGAAAGTTGTATATTGATATATTAAAATATATATATATATATATATATTAATTGTTTTTAAGTTTTGTATTGTTGATATGTGTCCTTAGGTCACATATCAACATGACCCGAATAATAAATTAATTTGTTAAAAAAAAATGCTTGTACTCTATAAAAAACAAATTAGTTGTAGGTAGGATAGTTTTCATTTAAATAAGAGTCGTTACGCGTTTCTTAATCTAATTTTACCTAATTATTTAAGAATATTAATACATCAATGTTTAAATTATTATTATTATTTCATTATTTCATTAACAGAGTTATTGTTCAGACCTAATTACCGCTTGTCGGATATCAATATAATTGAGATGCTTCAATTTTATTTTATTTTTATATATCATTTGCAGTATTAGTGACTTAAACCTGAGATATTGCCAGACTGAATGAGTGTCTTTACCACCGAACTACACCGGGATTACTTTTGAACAGTAAATTTTAGTTTTTTTTATTTATAATTTTAACAATAAAAGGTGTTTAGTAAAATACTCAAAAGTGATTATTAAATAATTTTAACTTCTTTATAGCAGATTTTGAAGAATAGATAGGGGTTACTTCTCTAACGTGATTATTGAATAATCTATAATTAGATTTTAAATTATCTATATTACCCTTATTAATTAATATATAGATACTTTTATTCTCGTTTGTTCTGAAAATTAAATATAATATTATTTTTAATGAGCATAATTATAGTTAATTTTAATATAATATTATGATTAAATATTAATTTAATTTAAAATTTAGAATAATAAAAATATATAAAAATACATTACAATATTATCTCTATTTTAGTCATTGACAAAGTTATACTACTTTATGAAATAATATTACTAAACGCATGGACACTGCCTATCTAATTATGAGCTATGATAGTTGATTATTCTTTTAGTAAAGTTAATAGTAGTTATTTTAAAAGGTATAGTAATACCAAACTGGCCATTAAAGGAAAATTCACAATATTATTATTCTTACGCATTGGACAATAAAGACCAGACAATAGATTATTAGCCTAAAATAAAATTCACAAGATTGACATCTACAGAATTGCAGAGAGAGAGCTATAATAGGTAGAGATTACAGTAACATATGTCATGTGTACATGCCCATTTATTTGGAAGGCACATCATCTAGCTTCTATGCATATATGATATACCTAAACGTTTATTTGCTCATTGCCTTGCTAAAAGGGTTATAGGGGCTTTCTTAAATTTTGTTTGGACTTACTCTTTCTCTGATTGGTTGCTTAAACTAGTTAAGGAGGACTTTTGTAGTTCGGTTTCCTAATTTAATATATTCTCTTTAAAAAAATAAAAAGTAAAAACAACCCACAAGTCTGAAACCAATTTTCTTCAATGGGTAGGTTTTACAATTCGATTTTATTGTTTGGTCAATTTTTGTAAAGTACTTAAATTAGTAAATTAGAAGAAAAAAATTGCCCTTCTTTTTTGTTCCAAACAGAAGTTACACATCAATCCATTTAAGTTCTCACCAAACAGTTCCTGAAGTGCAAACTTTTAGCACAATAAAGTGAGTTTGAAAGGGAAGGCACTCAGAGGTCATAAAGTGGCCATACCATCATTCCATAGTCATATGTTTAATAATTTGGGATAAGTATTGAGAAGTCGTGCAAGTTAGTGAGTTACAACTAACTTGACGACTTGCGTATAACATTTGTTAAAAAGGAGGAGGGAACATTGTGTGGCCTTGAAGTGTGCTCTCACAGAATCACAGTGCTCTTGACTGGGGAGGCTAAGGTCCCCGGAGAGAGCAACCAGCGTTCAAGATCCCATGAAAATTTTTGAACCTGTGACATAGTTGATAGGATCATCCATTTTGCACCAAAAAACAATAAAACTTTGCCAATCCCTACTGCAAATTGAGGTTTTTTTGAGAATCTTGCCAAAAGTAACAGGAAACAAAAAGTTGGTACTAGGGTCTCATGATTAAATGTGGTACGTGAATAACCAAATCTGGGCAATTGGTTATTGAAACATTTACTGTTCAGTTTGCCTGAAATTCTTTACAAAGGATGACATGCACCGACAATCTAGAAACCTATTTATAATAATGAGCAACAGAGTGCGGTTGCATTTACTTCAACGACAGAGACAACAATGGAGTAGCGTAATATAAGCTTAAACAGTCAGTACCCTCTGTTCATGCTCGTAAATTGATTGGGAGGGAGCAACAAAAACGAAACTACTCTTACGTAGCTTTTCACCTTTTCCACAGCCCCACCATCCACAAATAATAGCACTACTTTAACACATAGAGCAAAATAAATTTCAATCAAGAGTAAAGACACCCATCCACAAGATGACTTGACCAACGTTGATATACTGAAATCATTGAGATCTTGAATAGAAATTCTGATTATGCACAACAGTAATTTAATGTTTTCACGTAAGTCACAAGGAAGAATAAAAAGTTTTGGATATCAACAGGAATGTAAAGGCTTGCGCCATTAGTTACACAAGGTTTCAAGAACAAGAAAGTAGTCATTCCCATCATGACAATATTAGACGGAGGATCTCCCCAGAAAATTTGAATGATTTTTCAGTTTCCTCCAGACAATGGTTCTTCTCTTCTCTAGTCCAGCTCTGAGTAATCCCACATACAAATACATGAATCAGTTACCATATTGTTATGCAAGAAAATCTGTAAAAATATATATTTGATCAAATTTCATTATTAAAATTAGGTTTGCAATTAAAAGCTGAAGACCGTAGAACATTAAACAAAACAAGAAGTAAGGTTGACAGTAGAATTTTGCCATAGAAAAGCAACTTACCTCAGCAACTTTGTTCAGCTTATCTCTTACATTCTGCAACAGTTGAGAAAGGTCACCATCCCATTTATAGAACTCTAACACCTTGTTATCAAGTATCTTTTCGGCAACCTGGTATAGAAGGGAGAGAGAATGATTTTAGCATGTAACTTTCAACTAATATAAATCAGTGATGCGTAAACTAGCAGCATGACAAGAACAATACAAAAGTAACAGATTGATCTAATTACAAAACAAGGAAAATCCCAGTCATGTCTGGCACAGTATGTGCATGGATGGTGATGTGTCAATTTGTTGTCATGTTAGACACATATCCACCAGGTGTAAAGAAGGAAAACACATTCCTGATAAATTGGAAACTTGGCATTAATTTTTTGAAGACATTTACAACTAATACCTTTTTCCCGATCATTCGACCACCAGCTGTGTGAGCAAAATATATATTGTAGAAATGGCAAATAAATGCTTGAGGATCTTTCTCTGACAATTCCTTAAGATGCTCTGCATAGGAGATACCAGGAGAAGATGGTTCAGGAATAGCATAGCCCTGCTCTTTGAACCACTCCAAATCTTTAGCCAATTTTTCAGACCTCTCCAATCCCGTGTTTCTGAACTCAGCATCTAAAGCAAAGCAACTTAACAAATTATGCTTTAGCTTGCAAATGTAACATAATAAACAGAAAATACCACAGGGTCAACACATGCATGTACAACACAAACCACAGGATGAGGCTTCACATAGCAGATGAAAACCGATAGAGCACATTTAGCTATATGCCTATATCAGCCTATTATTAGTACTAGAGATGCACATTTATGGCTCTTAAAGAACACCTAAACTTACTCAACCAAGATCTAATCAGTAGACGCAAATCTATTTCAATTAATGCAAGCATAGAAGATTAAAAACTTTTGGCCCTTAGAATACTGGTAAATTACACTTCACTTGATACTAGTACTCTGCAGTACTGGTACAGAGGTTTGACTGAAATATATAACCCCTCATATTTAGGTCACTTGGGATTGAGGAAGCTCATTGAATAAAAGAAAATCCACAATATTTTCAATCAAACAAATTACAAAGTGGACAAACAAAACAATTTCATGGAATTTTTTTTAATAAATCAGAATATTCCATAAGAGTTTGAGCAACGCATCCATCACAAGCACAGTAGGGTAATTTGTAATTCAAAGAATAAAAAGGAAAGATCTAAAAGGTCATCCTCTATTCCATGAAGCAAGAAGTAAAAATAGACGCAGAAGCAACTAGTTGTTGTTTATGGAGGCTCCTCAATCATTGCTGTAAATGTAAATATAAGAATAACACCACACAGGAAGATTCGACAAGCAAAGATAAATACATAAATATTAGATTAATCCTAATTGACATCAGTTTAATTTACTCCCTCCCTTGGTCAGGAATCACTCATATCCAGTCATATTTTAAATAAAAATGATCGAAAAGGCAATATAAAGAAGTAATTAGAAAAGAAAACTCACAACTAGGAAAGGGAGCATTTTGAATGATTTGTTCAAGGGTATCATAAACAAGCTTGCTATCAACAAGAAAGCGGAGGTAGCCATCAACAGATGGCTCCCATTTGGTAACAGGACGCTCCTCTGGCTCCTTGACCTCCTTCTGCCCTTCTCTTGCCTGCTCTTTAGTATGAAGTTTCATGGCCACAAACCTCATCTCCTCCACAAACCCCTTTGCCTCTCCTGGGTACCTCCTTTTCTGCTTCTCCGCCGTCGTTGCAGACACCACCACCACGCTACCTCCTTTCTGGGACATCCTCGTTAACTTGTAAGATAGAGACCGGAGCGACAAGAAACTAGGTTTGGCGTTGGCGTTGGTGTTTGTCAAGTGGGGTTTCACTAAAAAAGATTGTGACTTAGATATAGAGGTAAGAGACGCCATCAAATTGATTTTTTTGGAGAACTATTCTGAGTTGGTTTATTAGATGAAAGAAGTGCACGGAATCGATGGAGTAATAATTAAAAAATAAGAAATTAGAATAGAAAACAACAGAGACTGATAGTTGCCTTGTAATGGCGGTTCAAGTACTCTTGAAGACAAAGCTATCCGATAGATACAGGTTATATATATAGATATATAAGTTGCAGTTACCAAAAAGAAAAAATATAAAGAAATGAAAATAATTGGGTCTTGTTTATGGGAAAGGGATGGGTATGGCAATATGCTTACAGGGATTTTGATTGGATTATTTTCATTTTTTTTTTTTTTTATCAAAGGTTATTTTCATTTTTTATATTTCAGTATTTGTTAATTTGTTTCCTATTACAGACAAAGAGAGTTTCGTCAGGGCGGGTATGGTAGGTAACCTATACGACGACGTTTTAATGGTTAGCGGGACAGGGCAAACAAGTAATACGACTCGGTTTGTTTTTGTGGTCTTGTAGGCTGCGCCGTGGAATGTCCAAGTGTGGTGCACATTAGCCATTGCAATGCTGGACTGGAAACTTGGCTTTTTCGATAAGATTTTCTTACATAACATAAGGTAAATATAATGGTAACCAATCCTCCTAGTTTGAAAGAGAAAAAGAGTGGAGTTTCGAGAAACGAGAACATATATTTTCTCTTTTATCTTTCTCGGTGATAGCCGTACAATAATCTCTCGTTGTTCTTCGTGTAGCATCCTTTTTTCTATTTTTGAGAGAGCATATTTCGATATTCATTTAATTAATGGTTTGAGATCACTATTGTTTAGAATTTATTTCTAAATAGAAACTTTTATTTTTAAATAAAATTATTTATGATATCTCATGGTATATGTACTAATAATAGATATATTATTAATTACGATTTTTTATTCGGATGAAGATGAAAATTCAATTACATTGTATTGTCAAAATACATATTGTATATTTGAAAGAGGTTGACCAATATTTAAATTGAAAATCAGATATTAAAATACATAATACAACCACGTATCACAATTTTTATAACTCTTAAAATAAGATTTAGATATACATCGCCGTGTACGTTGACATCTTTTCATAAACTCTCTTAATATAATAACCAACTTAAGTTTGTAAGAAGGGAAAAAAAATAGTTTTACAGATTTATGACATGTTTGATTCACTTTTAGACAAAAAAAAATTTTAAAAAAAAAACTACAATTTGGAAGATGATGAATATGATGAAATTACATGATAATTGAATGCAAAGCTAAATTTATAATAGGATTAACTGAATTACGACCCTAGTGTTTAGGTAAAATTACACTCTCAAATAATTTTTTATTTTATTTTCATGAACATTCCATTAACAGACGTTAACTAACTGAAAAATATAAAAGTTAAAAGTTGCCTTATTTATAGGGTTTGTTTGACAGAGCTTTTGAAAGTCTAATTTTGACTTTTTGGGACAAAAAACTATTTTAGGAGTGTTTAAATTTTTCAAGCGAAGAGATTTTAATATTTAAAAACTCTTATAGATAAAGGAAAAACATATGACTTTTGTAGGAAGAGCTTTTAAAAAGTCAAAAATCTAAAGTAAAAGTCCTGTCAGATAGGACCATAATCTAGATTTGACATTGCATGAAATTAAAAAATAAAATTTCACCCTAAATATTTCCTTAAATCCATAAAACCCCTAATTTTTTTTTAAAAAATTTCAAAGTAAATAATAATAATAATAAAGGAGGATACCTCCATTGGAGGTGTACTCCTTTTTTCTTTTCTATTCTACTCTTTTTTATTTTAAAAAAAATTAAAAAGAAAGTTGGGGTATTCTTTATAATTATTTTAGGTTGATTTTATAGTTATAAAAATATTTTGAATTTTTTTTTTATTTATAAAGTTGTGTAAAAAAAATATTACTCTTATTCATTAAATGATGGTTAATGAATAAGAGTAATATATGCTAGTCAAGAGGATATTTGTACAATAAAATAAAAATTTATCTGAGATTACAATTTCATCTAAAGTCAAGGGTATTAGTACAATTGACCTTTTATAATATGCGTGTGCATATATACATCTATTTTAGTTCGTTTTATAATTATAATTATTGAGGTGATGTAATGATATGCATCTTACACCTACAATAATAATTATGGGTTCAAGTCGTATTTCTCATTGTAAAATCTCAAATTTATCACACAAAAACAGAGTTTTCATAAGATTTGAATACAAGACCTGTTAATTAACTTAGCTTGAAATTATGTGAAAACAATGAAGAGGTTTTATTAATAAGGAAGGATAAGTCTTTAGAGGTGTCAAAGGGTAGGGTCGGCCAAAAATTTTTGAGTCCATCGAACTTTGGGGATTTGAATCAGGCCCAATCACTATGCAGACCGGGCTTAAAAGTTTGAACTTGGATTGAATTCAGGCCCTTTCTAAAATAAATTGAGAGTTTAATTTATCATCAAGTCACGTTATATTTTTATTTTGAAAAATATTAGGCTGTCGAAATATTTTATCCAAAACCACGCTCAAATAATACGTAAAATGACTTATAAAGTAAAATAATTATGAGTGAATAAAAGAGAACAAATTGACAAAATTGAAAAACGAGAAGTTCCACCCCTAGATAAAGTACAATATATATTACGATAATGATGTTTACAACCAAGTCGCTTTGGCCGAGTGGTTAAGGCGTGTGCCTGCTAAGTACATGGGGTTTCCCCGCGAGAGTTCGAATCTCTCAGGCGACGATTTGCTTATAATTTTTTATTTCTTTTTATTATTTTAAGGGGATTTTATGGTGATTGTTTTCCTAATTGAACTTTGAACATGTCTTCCTGATCTCTCCAACAGTACCAGTATTGACTTCTATGCCACCCATCTTTATCATAGCTTTTGGAAACTCATGATCAAATCTTAGCCCATGTAACCCTATTACGTTACCAGCATACTTTTGCACCACAGAACGTGTTGAAGAATCCCCCCAAAGCCTTTAATCCGATTCCAGGACTCCTTTACCGTCACGAACATTCTTGAAGTAGCTCACATCAAATTTGGTCTGGCTATCTGTATCCAACGCCACTCGCTTCGAGGCGTCGCCGTTCTTGGGACAAAGGGTCTGGAGTTGAGCCAAGAACGATTGGTTTATAGTAGGATCTGAATTGCCTGTTGCTGTGAAGTTGTATAGACGATATCTGAAGAATGCACAATCTGTTTGCCCAATTGTATGCGCCCCTGCATGCCACACATATAATATAAGTTGTAACACATTATATAATATTGGAGGTTTCATGGTTTCTGTTACAGTGTTTAATTGACTTGTTAATTGTGGAATGGAATATCACAGTCTCACAGAGAGAGAGAGAGAGTATATATATTACCAGCTAGGGTTACAAGATCATCATCGTCAAGGCCTTTTGCAGCAAATTTTTGTCTCTGGACAGCTATAGAATCCAGAGGAGAAGGTAAATTTGAAGCTTGCGATGATGAGGAAACTCTGCCATCTCTTCTACCAGTTGGAACAACCCAACTTGGACCATCACTCTATTGTTTGCAAACAATACCCGCTTTATAAACCATGATAATATGTATATGTTAAATTGTGTGTATTTTTGGATTGAAGCGTGAAAAAGTTTCCATATATCACATATTCAGGTCCAATAATTAATGGACTGATTTATTATTGATTGGATTGATTCAAATAATTTCATGAAGTCAAACATTTTAAAGAAAAAAAGGAGAGAAAAAAATATTAGTGGATTCTTTAGTGCAACTGTACAGGTCTTTATAATGGGAGAAACTACCTAATATTTATCCTTCCAATCAAATGTTATCAATATCAACATATTATATTGTTACAAAAAATCCTCATTTATGATATCTTTTTTTATGAAATCGAACGACGAATGAGTCATGGCCTATCAGACCTTAATGAGATTAATTACTATAAGTACGATCCCAAAATGCAACTCTTATTAAGAGAGTAGGAGTTTTCCATACTTTACTATTTAATAGGGAAAAGTAATACTAAAATCTATGTCAATGTAACTTCCACTATAAAGGAAGGGATCACCCCATACCTAACGATTTACTATATAAATGTGATATTCGAATTATCGTCACATATGTGAAAAGAAAAATGCACAATCACTTTACTAAAAGTAGACCTACTATTTATGATATCTTTATTAAATATTCTTAGATCATTTTTGAAAATAGGTTTAATGTATATATAGTAAGGATATGTCATATATTGTGTAAATATATACGTTTTTAGTATAAGACTTTGGTTAAGTAATAAGCTACTCGTAGCTATACTAATAAGTAATAAGATTATAAATTCGAGTTATATATTTTTTTTTTCTAAATCTCAAATTATAATAGTTCAAAATTTAAGTATGACAAAGGTGATTTGCTCTTGAACCGTTGAAAAGTGTATTGTGCATGCATATATAGAAAATAATGATTCGAAGAAGATACCAAGTCGACAGCATCACGAGCAGCAAGTGCTAAGATATCAGCACATGAGACGACACCAGGGCACAAGGCCTCTAGTTGTGTTTTAGCATCATCGATCACTTGGAATCCCCTCAATCCAAGGTTTGGCAATGCATTCCTCTCAGCAGAAGACCCACTGATCAGCACTGAACCATCACAACCCTGCAGTACAAAAAAAAAAAAAAAGAAGAAGAAGCAGCAATTGAAGTATATCATATTGCATAAGATCAATATATAAGAGGAGAACAAAAGCAAACCTGAACAAAGCAGTCATGAAAATGAAGCCTCAGTAACCCGGCAGCTATGGTGGGATCTTTCTTCACGTGTGATTCAACTGTAGACCTCACCACCTTCTCAGCTTTTGGGCATGAAGAAGAATAAAACCCAGTTTTCAACTTGCTTTCAACTGACATAACCATTACCAATATCACCACAAAACGCAAACATACACCTTCCATTTGCTCAATCGGTATTTGCATGTACAGGCTTCTCGATCTCTTCCTTAGTGGACACCAATATTTGTACCACTACTACTCTCCATACATATATGCTTTAATTTTGTTTTGCATTTTGGTTGTCCATTTCAATGATTTTTAATTAATTTGATATTCTCATACAAATCGCTTTAAGTAGTGGAGACACATGGGACCAATAAAATAGTGGTGTCTGCTTTCTAATTTGGTTTGTTTATAAGAGAATGGGAGGAATTGTATTTCACTATTCATGTACTTTATATTCGTCAACGCGTTTTTCCTCCTTTGCACCCTATTATTTTTCATTGCGTTCACATTAATTTACATCTATATTATGTGTTTTTCCTATGCTATTTTTCTATTTTTTTGGATTGATCAAAAGGTAATTGGAAATGCTATTTCTATATATATATATATAGAGAGAGAGAGCCACGAACTTAGAAGGTCCAAATAAAAGTAGAAACACAAATTTTATACTTGATATATACAAGTCTCTAGAATCTCCTGAAAGACAAATAGTTTATCTCACTGTGATTAATTTCCTTCGTGATGGTTTCATTCCCCTTTCTGATGTTGGTTCGATCGTTTCGGATATTCTCCGTTCTAATTTTGTTTCTTCTGTTTTAAGGTTTTTTATTTTTTTTTTGTTCATAGGACTACCAATAGAGTGGTTGATGCTCTTGCTAAGGCGGCTCTAAGCTTTGAATTTGATTTTTTTTTTTATTGGAGTCTTGTCCCCCGCTTGTGGAGGGTTTGATTCAGAATGATCATCCTGATTAGTTGCTTCCCTATTTCATTTGGTTCTTAATATCCATTTCTTTTAAAAAAAAAAGAATTATGACCCACTAAGTGGTTAGAAGTCTAAAAAATAAATTTACATTTCTTGAACTAATATTAACTATAAAAAAAAGTAAATATTTATAAAAGTTCTTTTGGATAATATATGTTGTTGAAATTAATCTAAATACGTTATATCAAATTAATTACTAGTAGTACTAAACCAAGGCCTCTCCTCTTGTAGCTGCGGGCCCTACTGCGGCTTCTCCCAGGTGGGCAGCCTCTTCGCCGGGGTGGTTTAAAATTAACTCGGATGCTGCAGTTGATTTAGTTAATAAGCGGGTTAGTTTTGGGGTGGTTATTCGGGATAGTCATGGTCATGTTTTGGCTGCGCTTGTTGAACCTTATCATGATTTGGTCTCAGTGGTGGTTGCGAAAGCAATGGCAATCCGTCGGGGCCTGCAGTTTGCTTCGGAGTTGGGTTTTCATCCTGTGGGGTTCGAGTCCGATACCTCATCCGTGATTTCGTCCATCTTGAGCAGGGGCCCTCCGCTCTCGGAAGTGGGCCTTATTATTTATGACATTTTGGCTTTAGTTTCGTCGCTTTCAGTTTTTCATATTAGTTTTGCTCCTCATTCTTGTAATGGGGTTACCCATCAGTTAGATAGGTTTGGTCTTTCTATTCCAGATTTTTTGGCTTGGATTGAAGAGGATCCGCCTTGTACGGTGGATTCGATTCGTTCTGATTCTCGTTTGTAGTTTGGTTTGTTTTTATATATTTTCCCTTCGTAAAAGAAAAAAAAAAAGCCATTTGCTAAGAGAAAGGACTACATATGATAAAATATTGTAAAACTGAATGTAATCATATATAAAACTCTTGAATTGTCTACAATTAAGACATAATCTGCTAAGAACTTATCTACTATCATAAATAGTGCTGAAAACATATTTGATTCTACATAGCTTTAATTGATGTATAGCTGAGTTAAAAATTATCATATTTGCAAATTGCTAAATAAATAATATCTCTACTTATGTGTTGTTACTTGTTAGTAATATATCTAAAAATCACAACAAACTACTGGCCAAGGGTGAGGAATAAGCTGGTCTTACACTATGGAAAGCTCATCGCCAGTGCAGACAATTCTATACACATTGATTATGCGTATGCGTAACGGCTCCCAAAGAGCAATAATAAGCACCCAGACACACGGTCCAAAGCCTATGTGTGTAAATGGACGGATCCCAAAGACCTCTTATAAATCTCAATATGAACTGGCATGGTATCTCAATCTGTTAATGTTAGTGGAGCCAACAATAACATAATGGAGGAGTTAGTGGAAAAGTTAGTGGAGAAATTAGTGGAGAAGTTAGTGGAGCCATTGTTTAATTAGTGGTTAAAATTCTTCCTTCACTTATTCATCTTTGCTATAAATACCCCTTTGTTTGTAATGTAAATACACACCAAAACACACTAAGATCAATTGAGAGAGCAATTGTGAGGAAGAAGTAAAGTGTGTGTGAGAGAGAGAAAGCTTTGTGAAAGCTTTGAGAGAAAATCAGAGAGTTGTGAGCTTGTAATTTTCTCTAAATAGTGAAAGTGGATGTGCTCCGTGGATGTAGGCAAGTTTGTGCCGAACCACGTAAATATTTGTGTCTCTAATTTTTCTATCTCTCCTAACAACTGGTATCAGAGCACCAGGATTTGTTCCAGGCTGCTAAGGTGTGAAATTCTCTAGGAAATTCTTAGTATGCTCTGTGGTTGCAGCATTGTCTGATCTTCCACATCAGAAAAGAATTGTTCTTGAGATTTACTGATTTTGTGCCGTGGTGTGGAAAGTACATGTCTAGGAAAGGTTCTGGCTAGGAAAGATTTGGTACTTAAGCGTGTCCGTTGTGACCCACCTCTCTTTCCTGGGAACTTACCTGGTGTGCTGTTCACGACTTCGTACATTATTCAGTATACGGTTACTGTTGACCGAGTTTTGACCGGAGGTGTTGACCGAGTTGACTGGAAGTGTTGACCAGGTTGACCGGAGGTGACCAGAGGCGTTGACCAGTGTTGACCGACATTGACCAGAGGTGTTGACCAACGTTGACCGGAGGTGTTGAATGGCGTTGACCGAGGTGTATTATCAGATATTGCAAGTTTGAGTGGGAGCAATGACATCAGAAAAAGATAATTCCAAAATAGAGAAATTTGATGGCATAAATTTCGGATTTTGGAAGATGCAAATTGAAGATCACTTATTTCAGAAAGATCTATACTTGCCCTTAAAAGGCATAAAGCCAGAAGATATGCCGGACTCTAAGTGGGAGGTGCTTGATCGAAAAGCACTTGGTACCATCAGATTGACTCTATCGAAATCAGTTGCCTTCAACATAAAAAATGAGACGACAACTGTATCTCTAATGGCAGCTCTTTCCAGTATGTATGAACAACCGTCTGCAGCCAACAAAGTACATCTGATTAAAACATTATTTAATCTGAAAATGGTTGAAGGAGGAAGCTTCAGAAAACATCTGAATGACTTCAACGAAGTGACGGATCAACTAACATCAGTGAATATCACATTCTCTGATGAAATCCGAGCCTTGTTAGTTCTCGGACAGCTACCTGAAAGTTGGAGAGGCATAGTTACTGCGATCAGTAGCTCCGCAGGAAAATCAAGTCTTAAGTTCGACGATGTCGTAAGTATGATTTTGACGGAAGAGATCAGAATGCAGTCATACAGTGCATCAACTTCAGGATCAGCCCTAAATGTGGAGAACAGTGGCAGAAATTCAAACAGAGGAAATGAGCGAGGTAGATCTACCTACCGTAGCAAGTCAAAGAACAGGAGGTCCAAGTCTAGAAATCCCAAAAATTCCCAGAGCTTGAAGACAATTGAGTGTTGGAAATGTGGGAAGATTGGGCACTACAAAAATCAATGCAAGAGTTGGAAGAATGATGATGAGGTGAAAGCAGAAGCAAATGTCGCTTCCACTTCTGGAACAAATGATGTCTTGATATGCTCTTTGGAGAGCAAGGAAGAATCTTGGGTGTTAGATTCTGGAGCATCATTCCATGCTACCTCGCGGAGAGAACTCTTCGAAAGGTATGTACCCGGAAACCTTGGTAAGGTATACCTGGGTGATGACCAACCCTGTGATATTGTTGGTAAAGGTGCAGTGAAGATTAAGTTGAACGAGTCTGTATGGGAACTGAAGGATGTCATGCATATTCCCGACTTGAGAAAGAACTTAATCTCAATAGGGCAGTTGGCTAGTGAAGGCTTCACTACGATCTTCCAAGATAACAATTGGAAGATTTCTAAGGGTGCAATGACAATTGCACGAGGCACGAAGACCGGTACTCTTTACCTAACAGCAGGAGTTTGCAGCTCAATTGCACTTGCAGAAGGAAATGAAGATTCAAACTTGTGGCACCAGAGATTAGGCCACATGAGTGAAAAGGGGCTCAAAGTTATGCACTCAAAGGGGAAACTACCAGGATTACAGTCAGTAGAAATTGACATGTGTGAAGACTGCATACTTGGAAAGCAGAAGAGAGTCAGCTTTCAGACAAGCAGTAGAACCCCAAAGAAGGAGAGGCTTGAGCTCGTTCACTCCGATGTTTGGGGACCAACATCTGTCTCATCCATTGGTGGAAAACAATACTTCGTGACTTTCATTGATGATCACTCCAGGAAGGTATGGGTTTACTTTCTTAATCACAAGTCCGAGGTGTTTAATGCTTTCAAGAGATGGAAAGCAATGGTAGAAAATGAGACAGGTCTGAAGATCAAAAAGCTCAGAACCGATAATGGTGGTGAATATGAAGACACCAGATTCAAGACGTTCTGCTATGATCACGGTATCAGAATGGAAAGAACCGTGCCAGGTACTCCTCAACACAATGGTGTAGCTGAACGTATGAACCGAACGTTGACTGAGAGAGCCAGAAGCATGCGTTTACAATCAGGTTTACCAAAGCAGTTCTGGGCAGAAGCAGTCAACACAGCAGCTTATTTGATCAACCGAAGTCCATCGGTACCATTAGACCTCGGAATACCAGAAGAGGTATGGAGTGGAAAAGAGGTAAAACTCTCACATCTGAAAGTTTTTGGTTGCTTAGCATATGTGCATATCAGTGATCAAGGCAGAAATAAACTTGATCCCAAATCTAAGAAGTGCACCCTCCTTGGCTATGGAGAAGATGAGTTTGGCTACCGTCTTTGGGATGACCAAAATAAAAAGATTATTCGCAGCAGAGATGTAATCTTTAATGAAAAAGCAATGTACAAGGACCGACATACAGTAGACGCCAGCAACTCAAAGCAAAGTGGGCCAATGTATGTAGATGAAGATGATGTTCCAGATAGTCCTATAACAAAGCAGACAGTTGAGTGTCCTCAGCCAGAGGAACCAGTCGAGCAGAGCAGCGTGCAGCAGTCTGACACGCCACAACTTAGAAGATCAAGTCGGCCTCATATACCAAATAGAAAATACATGAACTATTTGTTGCTGACTGATGGAGGTGAGCCTGAATGCTACGATGAGGCATGTCAGGCAGCAGATGCCAACCAGTGGGAGCTTGCTATGCAAGAAGAGATGAAGTCTTTAATCTCAAACAAGACATATGAGCTCACCAAATTGCCCATGGGTAAGAAAGCTCTTCAAAATAAATGGGTGTATCGGGTGAAAGAGGAGTACGATGGCTCTAAGAGATTCAAAGCCCGTCTAGTTGTCAAAGGATTCCAACAGAAGGAAGGAATTGACTACACCGAAATTTTTGCTCCTGTTGTGAAGCTTAATACTATCAGGTCTGTTTTAAGTATTGTTGCTAGTGAAAATCTTCATCTTGAGCAGTTAGATGTGAAGACCGCATTCCTTCATGGAAATCTACAAGAAGAGATATACATGCACCAGCCAGAAGGTTTTGCAGAAAAGGGGAAAGAAAACCTAGTGTGCAGATTAAAGAAGAGCTTGTATGGCCTGAAACAAGCTCCAAGACAGTGGTACATGAAATTTGATAGTTTCATGCACAAAGAAGGTTTTCAGAAGTGCAATGCCGACCATTGTTGCTACTTTAAGAGATGTAAGTCCAGTTATATCATCTTGCTACTTTATGTCGATGATATGTTAGTAGCTGGTTCAGATATGGGCGAGATCAAAAGCTTGAAGCAGCAATTGTCAAAAGAGTTTGACATGAAAGACCTGGGTCCAGCTAAAAAGATTCTTGGAATGCAAATCACTAGAGATAAACAAGAAGGGACTTTGCAGTTATCTCAGGCAGAATACATCAAGCGCATTTTGCATAGATTCAAGATGGACGATGCCAAGCCAGTTAGCACACCCTTGGCTAGTCACTTTCGTCTTTCCAAGAATCAGTCTCCTCAGACAGAGGAAGAGAGAAACTTCATGGACAAGATTCCTTATGCCTCAGCCGTTGGAAGCTTGATGTATGCAATGGTCTGCACTAGACCTGACATTGGCCATGCAGTGGGAGCAATCAGCAGATTTATGTCAGATCCAGGAAAGACTCACTGGGAAGCAGTGAAGTGGATTTTGAGGTATCTACGAGGCACCATAAATAAGTGTTTGCACTTTGGCAAGAGAGAGTTAAAAGTTCAAGGCTACGTAGATGCAGACTTTGCAGGTGAAGTTGATCACCGAAGGAGCACCACTGGGTATGTCTTTACCATTGGCACTACAGCTGTTAGTTGGATGTCACAGATACAAAAGATTGTTGCACTATCCACTACAGAGGCTGAGTATGTAGCAGTTACAGAAGCCAGTAAAGAAATGATATGGCTACAAGGTTTGTTGATAGAGCTGGGATTCAGTCAAGGGAAGAATGTTCTGTATAGCGACAGTCAGAGTGCAATACATCTGGCAAAGAATTCAGCATTTCATTCCAGAACCAAACACATTGGTCTTCGTTACCACTTTATCAGATCTTTATTAGAAGATGAAGTGCTAACATTGGAAAAGATCCATGGTAGCAAGAATCCAGCAGATATGTTAACGAAGGCTGTCACTACTGAGAAACTGAAGCTGTGCTCAGCTTCAGTTGGTCTTCACATATGAAGAAAGTTTTGAGTACACCACTATTCACATACGATCATTTTTTGTCTCCAAGTGGGAGATTGTTAGTGGAGCCAACAATAACATAATGGAGGAGTTAGTGGAAAAGTTAGTGGAGAAATTAGTGGAGAAGTTAGTGGAGCCATTGTTTAATTAGTGGTTAAAATTCTTCCTTCACTTATTCATCTTTGCTATAAATACCCCTTTGTTTGTAATGTAAATACACACCAAAACACACTAAGATCAATTGAGAGAGCAATTGTGAGGAAGAAGTAAAGTGTGTGTGAGAGAGAGAAAGCTTTGTGAAAGCTTTGAGAGAAAATCAGAGAGTTGTGAGCTTGTAATTTTCTCTAAATAGTGAAAGTGGATGTGCTCCGTGGATGTAGGCAAGTTTGTGCCGAACCACGTAAATATTTGTGTCTCTAATTTTTCTATCTCTCCTAACAGTTAAGTGAAAGGGTATCGCTTGGTGGTTTAAAATCTCTGCATATAAACTTCACGTAATTTTATAATTACATGTATGTAAATTCCATTGCTGAAAATAAATGATAACTAATTCTGTAAAAAATAGCTTATAAGTAATTCGAGTAACTTATGTAATTTGTAAATAATTGTAACAATCAGGTTTCCAAAGTAAAGCTACAGAAAGCAAAATGACATAATTTAATTCTTCACCAGAATCTGAAAAACAATAACAATTATCAAAATCTAGTGAAAACGTGTTAAAACTCAATAGTCAAACTCATGTAGATAACACACATAGCTCAAGTAGTTAGTGCACTTCCCTCCCACATCAATGATGAGAGTTCAATTTTCAACATGCACATTTATCAGCATATGTGGGTAGTTTTCTCCCCTTATTATGGGAGTAGATGTCTCCCGTTATGAGAAACTCATGTAGATAACTAGTAATTAAATCTATTATGCTAACAAAAACATCCTCTATCCATAAACCTAACTAAATTAATTCACAACATCGGTAAATAGTATAGGCTTCAATCAAGTCAATAACTCTCAGCAGTTATCGCATCTCCTTTTAATAGTCAACCACTTCTCAATTTCCTCTTCTTTTTAAAACTATGGTAAATCTTGGCCTTTGGATTTGTAAGGACCTGATAGATTATGGCTAACTCTTGGATTGGTGTGCTTCATCTCCAATCTGTAGTTTTTTTTTTTTTTTTTCTATGTATTATAATTAATTCGAAATATGGTCTCTAGTCAGCAGTTAAACTAGCTTTTTTTCACAATATACAAAAATGTGGGAAATATATACTAGTTCTTGGTTCTTTTTGGTTCATCGTATTCAGTTACCATTTCTATTCTAAAAAAAATTAATGTTTCACACGTCTGACAAGTCTCAGTGACTTGAATTCTTATTCTGAAATTGCAATCCAAAACTCATTATTCTTGAATTTAATCAAGCTACCATTTAACATTAATGCTAACAATGTATGATGCATCCATAATTGCAACTAATAAATGAGTATACAACTTCAGAACTGGTGCCCTTTATATAGCAATTTTTTTCAAACCATTTACAGCCAACAGTCTAAAAAATCCAAGGATCAAATTTTTAAAAAAATAGATCCAAGAGTGTAGTTCAAAAAAAAAAATAATGGTATTTTTATTAAAGTTTAAGGGTATTTATGTCAATATTAGTTTTGAAATGCCTTGGGGTACAATAGTCACACGTTTCATTGTTTAACTATTTAGTCACATTGCATGTCCACTTATAGTAAAGTGGTCAGTGCATCTCTTTCCCACCTCAGTGATGAGGGATTAATTTTGGCAGGTTCCGACAGTTATTAATATTGTAATTGTACCCCCTTAAAAAAAAAAAAAAACTACTTAGTTACATCACCTCTAGATCATGTGTAAGTGTATTTTTGTTATTCCCGTAAAAAATATAAAATGCAAAGTTACGAGTACAATGACCTAAATATAGGGATATAAGTAAAATTAACCCTTTGATAGATGTGTGTACAATATAGGGATATTAGCAAAGCTACGAGTACAATGACCTAAATTAACACACACACACACACACACACACACACACACACACACACACACACACACACAAAGCGCTTGGTCCAGATTGCTTTTAATTTGACCTGGGTCGATTATTGCCCATTCCTAGCAAGGCTTGGGCTATGGACCTTATGGGCTGTAGAGAAAATGATGGGAAATGAGAGGATACAATACACAAATCAACAATCAAGTTTTTGTGTTTTTTTTTTTTTTTTTCTAAAGTTTGAATCGTTTTGAATTTTATTGGATACTGAATGTAAATTGAAATTTAAAAATCGAATGACAATTTTTTTTTAACCTTAGAATTTAGTGTTAACCTGTTTATATTTTAATAATAAAAATATCTAAAACTAAATATTTTAATATTTATTCCCTGCTAATTTAACAAATCTTAAACCATTTTTATGTACATATTAATAAAATTTTATTCATAATTAAAATATAATAAATAATAATATGAAATGGATTTTACTTTATTTTTTAAAAAAAATATTCAATAATAATGTTGAAAATAATCACATCAGCTCTATAATAATTGTGTGGAAAGTAAAATTTGTTTAATATTTTCTTACTTATTTTTCATAATAGTATAACTGTAGCAATTACCAGATTCTATAATTCCCTCCTTTATAACGCGTGACCTTTGTTGTTAGGCAGAAGCCAGAGAAATGCAATGATATGTACCCCCTGAAAGCTTATATCACCCCATCGTAGCAGATAACTTCTTGTTAATTATTTAAACAAATAGTCTGGTCCATTTTCAGGCAAGTACTTGTATGACTCAAAATATACAAAATTTATATTTATATAACTTAATTTCAGTCTAATTTAACATTTTACATCTTTGTTAGTATCCAAGCCATCAGGCATCCATCATAGATATATGCATGGAACTTTTCTTATATTAAATATATATATATATATATATATATATATATATATGATTGGAAAAAAAAAAAAAACATAAAGAAGCCCATTTATCTCGTACTCTATTTGGCTGCTTGTTCAAGAACCGGTATTTTTTTCCATGTATCATCCAATTCACTTATTTGCAGTGGTGGCAATGAGAATTCGCTAACGGTTGAGCTTCGGCTCCGAATTTGCTTCAAAGCTCGTAATGCTGAAATAGTGCTCTTCATGTACAAGCTTTCCATGTACTCAATTTCTGCAAGTTCCTTGGGCATTCTGAGAATGTCATCATCTTTTGTGGTTGCTGAAGTTGATGGATCATCACAACCATCCTCTCCATCATCTGCCTCGTTTGTACGTGGCTTTTCGCTCATGGGAAAGAGCCCGTCCAGCATTGTTTCACACTGCTTCACGAGCTTGTAAAGCAAGTCGGTAGTGAAGAAGGGCTGCTGCAACACCCTCTGAATGAAAGGCAATCGAATCAGAGCACCGGTTCTTTTGTCATACTTCTTCAATATCTTTACCAATCCTGTCAATTAACAGGGATTTTATGTTAATCCTTCAATAACAACTTACTTCCATATGAAGAAACAGCAAACTATGTTTACCATAAAATTTTAATTAGGTAAATAACTTGAGAAAGATCCAAGTACCTGTATAGTTAAGAGCACTATAATTCTCCAACAAAACCATCTCGCCATGGAAGTCCACAATTTCCTTCCTAATCTTAATTATCTCTTCATTGGAACTCTTCGCCTTTGCCAGTGCCATGCTATCATGCAATTCCTGCAATCCAATCCCAACTTTCAACACAAAAAATAGACAAAAACCACCCACCTAACATTTTATAATATGTCTTCTTTTCCCCAGTAATTTTTTATTTTATTTCTTTAGTCTGTATTGAAGAAACAAGTTTTACAAAGAGAGAAATCACATGACTGCATGCGTGCTCATAGGATGGATAGTCTTGCTATATTAGGAACTATATCCATATATAACACGAAATGCGATCATATAGTCAACACATCGAAAACAGCGGTGGAAGAAATAAATAATCAAGAGCGCATATTAAGCGAATATACCATGGAATAATTCAAAAATCTGGTGAGGGTAAGATAGCATTTAACTATGGTGCGCAACAGTTGTAAAGCAAACAGCTGGCAATTAAAGGATAAATTCGTTGCCAAAAGTAACGGCAAATAACGGACCATCTCTACGGACTACACATCTTAGATCTAAATTGGTGAAACCGGAACTCCACAGAAAAACGACGTTCGTTTTTTGTTTTAATTTCTATTTTAAATTACAATACATTCCATGATTGCTTGCAAAGAAAGAAAAGAAAAGAAAAGAATATATTCTGGGAAACCAAACTGGACAAAGTTATACCTTTAATCTGATGATGTACTCTTCCTCCTTCTCAACGAAAAAAGTGTTAAACTTCTCCATCTCGTCCTCCAACAACTTGATAAAATCGATTTCCTCTCTCGACATGGCGACAGCGGAGTCATCGAATCTGGGGCGTTTAAAGGGCCTGTCGCCGGGTCGGTTAGGCTCGATGAGCTTTAACCTCTTTTTGAGGTCCTTGTATGAGAGAAACTTGTCGCGCCATTCAGGCAAGGTCTCCTCGATCTGGTTGCTAAGGCTTTTGCCGAATTTCATGTTCTATGTGTGTGTGTGTGTTTGGTGATGAGAAAATAAGAAGAAAAGCAACGAACGAAAATGAGATGGAGACGGAGTGAGAAAGGTGGAGAGCGAGGGAGATATAACGGTGGGGGCAGAATATTCGGGAGGTTAGTTTTGGAATATCCGTTGGTTTAGCGAGGGTATATCTCCGGTTTTATTCCCTTTCTTTTTTATCTTTAATCTTCTTTATCTTTATTTTATTTGGCCTTTTTCCAGCTTAATTTGACACGTGGCATGTCACTTTTGGAGCGGCTTTTACTTGTAGCTTTGCAAGAGAAAGGGAGGGAGCTGAAGCCGATTACTGTCTCTGTCTTGCTCACTCTCACTGCTGCTTGATACCTTTTGTCAGCTTAACAATTTTTTTATTTTATTTTTTTATAATTCAAATAAGGCTAATTTATAAATCAAAGCCATTATATATGCTAACGATAGAACAACAATTTTTTTTAAAAATACTCTATAATTGTGTTATTTAGTGATTTGATAAATTAGTTTGGTAAAATAAGTTTAGTCAGATAGATTAAATCATAAAAATAAAAAATTTTCATATTAACTATAAGAGTGCAACACGAGTTCGAACCAGCTCTAAAATATCTTGTGGCTAGAGGATATGACTCATTGTACGAGGTAGTAATTAGTCCCACCAATGTGTGGGAACCACCTTGTGGGTCAGTAAAAAAAAGTTTTTATATTATACTTTAAATGTTACTTTGTGAATTGTGATAAAAGAAATTTAAAAAGGATAAATAAATTAATTAATGTAAAAATAGAGTATTTAATTGTGAGGTTGATGGATGATACATATTTATTGCATTATTGCACCATTCTCATTTATTTTGGTAATCAAATAGTTTTACTTAAATTAATTAAAGTTTTAATTAGTGAAATATCTTATAATTTGTAAGTGTGTAAAAAGTTGAACTTTACTCATATTAAGTTTAGAGGAATTAACTTTTATTTGCAATTGTGTATAGCATGCAACTAGCTGTGGAGATTGGTTCTGTTATAATGGTTATTGAAGCTAGTACCTCTTCTTTAGTTAAATATTGAGTTCTTTATTTGTGAGATCAAAACTTTGTTGGAGAACTGAGGATTTACTAGGATATGTTATAGTCATAGAAATACTAATATGGTGGCTCATCACATTATTTAGCTAACATGGCTCATTATGTAGGGTATGATTCGATTTAGTTAGCAATAAGCAAGTACGGACGATGAAGATTAATTTAAAAAATTAATTTTTTTTATAAAAGATAAAAAAAAATTTAATATTCGTAGTTCATCTCTAACATAAATGGTGAAGATTATTTAAGAAAAAGAAAATTTAATAAAATAAATAAATAAGAGTTGAGCCCCATCTTGGATCTCCATGGATAGAGATATCCAAAGGCACGGGTTATTTTATTATACATTAATTTTTATATTCTAAATTATAAAAGAAGTAAAATATAGATAGAATGTTAAGTTATAAAAGAGGAAGGGAAGTGAAGTTGATAAAATGAAAATTGGTTTGCAATTGTAATTAATCAAAGATGAGGGGAAAGTGTAAGGAAGTGGGGACTGGGGACTGGGGAGATTTAAATATTTTGGTTGGCTAAGTGAGCGTTGCCAATTAATGAGGCATGGTATAATTCTCGAGGAATGAAAGAATATCCTCACCACTTTCAACTCACACCTTCAAATCTGAACTCTTATTAAAACCAATCACTGCTGCTTGGTCACTACTTCATCTTCCCGTCAACATCTTTTTAAAAAGTTTAATATATGTCCTTGACACATTTTTTCTATTTTATTGATAAAAATTTAATTTATTTAATTTTTATTATATATATTTATTAATATATATATATAATTTTTTTTTTTATTATAAGAGTATACGTTTCTCGTTATGAGAATAGATATTCAAACCGTACATTTAGTAATTAATTTCGATAAGTATAACAAATATTAATCTTATAATTATTTTTTTTCCCAAAAAAAAAACTTTGGAAAAGACAAATAAAGGGTATTTTAGAATTTATGTTTTTTTTTTCAAAGTAAATCATAATCCCAAGCTTATTTTGTGATTTTTAGGGAAGATTCGGATCCCAGTATGGGATATTCTTACTTTCAACTTCCAATCTACCTTTCAATTATTATCACATCACATCTGCTTCCCTATTCTCATCTTCAAACGTGGGTTTTTTTTTTTTTTTAACAATTGTGTACCAACATTTTACCACAAAATAATCTCACTTCACTTTAATTTTCTTGTATAAATTATGTCACTTTGTCAACTGAATTACAATAATTAGTATACTGTATACGACCATGACATAAGTATGTTAAAGTAAATTTGTAACTTCGAAATATAATTATCATCAATTTATTCTTAATCGAAGATTGTGGGACTTAATGGATAACAACTATGCAGTTGTCTCTACATTATCACATTTGATTAAGAGTATAGTATAAAACATTGTATGTTGAACCACAAATAATTAAAATTAGATAAATGAACAACAAAAAGTGTGTTTATATTAATAGGTTAATAGGTTGTAAGAAACTGAAGGAAATAGCATATTTGTTGTAAATGATGAATGTCCACCATATTGATAATGGTGTAAATAGTAAATTCCACCATATTGATAATGGTGTAAATAGTAAATTCCACCATGATTATTAACCAATAACTTATTGATTTATTGGTTGAGTGGATTGAATTAGGTGAGGTAAGAATGACTATAAATATGAGTCAATTCTTGTTGAAATAAGAAGAAGAAAATTCTCTCTAAATTAAGAACTTCTTTTGTGGTGCTTTCATTTCTTGATTTTGGTATGTTAAATTCTTTTCTCCTTCACTCTTACTTCATTACTTTAAAACATAATAAAATCATTATATTACCTTATATTATAACACGTTATCAGCACGACTAGCTTATTAGTATGCTCTGTGATTGCCACTCTGTTGGATCTTTCACATCAGAAAATAAGTTTAGTTTTACTTATATTTATTATATTGAAACATGAAGATTACAAAATAAATAAAAGAGTTAGAAACTATAAATATTATAAACTTTAATCCAATAAGAAGTTCTGGACATAATAATAATATTATTATTTTTAATTTAATGTTTATATATATATATATATTTATGTAATTTATATAAATATAATGCATTTCAAGTCGGCTATGCCGACCACGTTTATATTTATGCAATTTATTTATTGTTATGCATCTCAAGTTGGCTATGCCGACTATATTTATTATTTATGCAATTTATTTATTATGCATCTTAAAGTTGGTTATGCCAACAATATATACTATTTATGCATTTTATTTATTGTTAATACATTTTATTTCAGTACTCTTTATTTTAATTAAATTTGCATATGTACGATCCAGTCAACATTTACTTATCTATAACTATTTCTATATATGTTACGTTTATATGCCTATTTAATTATTAGATATGATTTATACTTATTATGCACTATTCTTGATATATTTACTAAAAACTAATTATTATTATTGTTTTGTATGAATAGAAATCTGCTGAAAAAAATGTCAAATCTTAAGAACCTGCAGTTCTTTGCCTTAGATATTTCTGGAAACAATTACCTTTCCTGGATTCTGGATGCTGAAATGCATTTACAAGCCATGAATTTGCAAGACACGGTTAAGGAAGAAAATGAGACATCCCTGCAGGACAAGGCCAAGGCCATAATCTTTCTTAGACATCATCTACATGAGAATCTAAAAGTTCAATATCTCACAGTGAAAGATCCATTAATATTGTGGAAAAATTTAAAAGATCGATATGATCATCAAAGGGATGTATTCCTCCCAAAAGCAAGATATGATTGGATCCACCTACGATTACAAGATTTCAAAACAGTTACTGAATATAATTCTGCTTTATTCAAGATCACTTCACAACTAAAATTGTGTGGTGAAACAGTGACTGAGCATGATATGTTAGAAAAGACGTTCTCTACTTTTCATGCTTCGAATGTGCTCCTGCAGCAGCAATACAGAGAACGTCGATTCCAAAAATATTCAGAACTAATCTCGTGTTTGTTGGTTGCTGAACAAAACAATGAGTTGCTAATGAAAAATCATGAACTACGTCCAACTGGTTCATCAACATTCCCTGAAGTGAATGCCAATAGATATAAAAGCAATGGACGTGGTCGGGGTCATGGACGAGGACACGGACAATGGAATGGTTCTCGTGGTCGTGGATATAGTTCTCGTGGTAGTTACAAATCCTCATGGAACCGTAACACCAATAATATGCCCCAGAAGTGGAATGCCAATGTGGCTAAGCAAGATAAAGGAAAAAACAAAATTACAGATGACAAAACCACTAAAAGCAATAAAGATGTTTGTTTTAGATGTGGTGTACCCGGACATTGGTCGCGTACCTGTCGTACGCCTAAACATCTGGTAGATCTATATCAAGCATCTATAAGAGGAAAGATAAAGGAAATTGAGGCAAATCTTGCGAATCTCTCAGATCCAGAAGATATTACTCATCTTGATATTCCAGATTTTTTTGGAGATGAGAATGGAAATAGTGGCTCTGGCCACACCAATTAGGGTCTTATTATGACTGCTTTTTACACTATATTTGGGTAACTGGTAATGGGAATGTCCATACCAACTAAAATATGTCAATCATCGATTTGTTTTGTGTGTGCGTTTTTATTATGTTTTTATCCTTTCTTTTTCTCTGTAATCAAGTATGATGTATCTTTTGTGCCTCTGTTTTCGTTAATAACTAATATATATTTTTGTTTAATGAAATAAAGGATATGGATATGCCATCTGTTTCCAGTGGAGAAGATAAATGTTTGATTGATAGTGCAACAACACATACTATTCTTCGTGATAAGAAGTATTTCTCAAATTTGATATCACTTAAAGCTGAGGTGAATACTATATCAGGTCCTGCAGACCTAATTGAAGGCTCTGGAAGAGCCACAATTCTATTGGAAAATGGAACAAAAATATGTATCCATGATGCTTTATATTCAAGCAGTTCCCAAAGAAATTTACTTAGCTTTAAAGATATTCGTTGTAATGGATATCATATTGAAACAATAAGTGAAAATAATATAGAATATCTCTATATTACTTCTGTTGTTTCAGGACAAAAATTGATTTTGGAAAAGATTCGTACTTTCTCATCTGGATTATATTATACGATAATCAAATCAATTGAGGCTTATGCAGTTATGAACCAGAAGTTCTCCAATCCAAAAATATTCATGCTTTGGCATGACCGCTTAGGTCACCCGGGATCTACGATGATGCGTAGAATCACTGAAAATTCTCATGGACATCCATTAAAGAACCAGAAGATTCAGCTGTTACATGAGAGTATATGTACTGCATGTTCACAAGGAAAATTAGTAATTAGACCATCTTATCCTAAAGTTGGTTTTGAATCCCCATCATTCCTACAAAGAATTCAGGGGGATATATGTGGACCTATTCACCCACCTAGTGGACCATTTCGCTATTTTATGGTTCTAATTGATGCATCTGCAAGATGGTCACATGTTTGTTTATTGTCTACTCGTAATGTTGCTTTTGCCAGATTACTTGCACAGGTTATTAGGCTTCGAGCACATTTTCCAGATTATCCAATAAAATCAATACGCCTTGATAATGCTGGTGAGTTTACATCCAAAACTTTTTATGAGTATTGCAAAGCAGTGGGGATTGATGTTGAACATCCAGTCCCACATGTGCACACCCAGAACGGATTAGCAGAATCATTTATCAAACGCCTACAGGTAATTGCGAGAACTTTATTATTAAGAACACAATTACCAAGTTCTGTATGGGGACATGCTATTTTACATGCTGCTGCATTAATCCGTCTTCGACCTACTGCTTACCACCAGTATTCACCATTACAACTTGTGTTTGGCCATCAACCTAATATATCCCATTTACGTATTTTTGGTTGCGCTGTATATGTCCCAATTGCCCCAACTCAAAGAACTAAAATGGGACCCCAAAGACGTTTAGGGATATATATTGGTTTTGATTCACCATCAATTATTAGATATTTGGAACCTTTGACGAGTGATCTTTTTACCGCACGATTTGCGGATTGTCATTTTGATGAGACAAATTTTCCATCTTTCGGGGAAAGAAAAACTTCTCCTGAAGAGAAGCAGGAATTTTCTTGGAAGGTTCCAAGTTTGATCCATTTAGATCCATACACATCTCAGTGTGAGAATGAAGTGCGAAAGATAGTGCATCTTCAAACAATTGCTAATCAGTTACCAGATGCATTTACAGATGCTAATAGGGTAACAAAGTCATATATACCAGCTGCTAATGTACCAGCCCGGGTGATTGTTCCTGAAGAACGATATAAACAATTAGCAGCAACTGAATCATCTGTTGCACGACAGAAGCGTGGTAGACCACTTGGATCAAAAGATACAGTTCCCCGGAAGAGGAAAGTAAATTATCAGGATTCTGATAAAACTCGAGTTACAAATAAATCCACTTTCTCTGAATCAACTCCAGTAGAGTTAGATGTCCCTGAAGCGACAGGAGCCCCTGTAGTGGCAGAAGCCCCTGAAGTGGCAGAAATCCCAGAAGAGAGACAAGAAAATGGAAATGAAGAAATATCCATAAATTATGCAAGAGAAATATGGAATCGTGAAGAAACAATCATCGATGATATATTTTCTTACACAGTAGCTACTGAAATTATTAATGATGATTATGAACCTCATGGTATTGATGATTGTAGACAAAGGCATGATTGGCTTAAATGGAAAGAAGCAATTCAAGCAGAATTAAATTCTTTAGCCAAACGTGAAGTATTTGGACCTGTAGTCCAGACACCTGAAGATATCAAACCCGTCGGATATAAATGGGTTTTTGTACGAAAACGAAATGAGAAAAATGAAGTCATGAGATATAAGGCACGACTCGTAGCACAAGGTTTCTCGCAGAGACCTGGTATTGATTTTGATGAAACGTATTCACCAGTGATGGATACAATCACATTTCGGTTTTTATTAAGTATGGCTGTTTCAGAAAAGCTTGAAATGCGTCTAATGGATGTAGTGACTGCTTATTTATATGGGTCACTCGATTCAGATATCTATATGAAAATTCCTGAAGGATTTAAAATGCCAGAAGCATATAAATCGAGATCTCGTAATTTATATTCGATAAAGTTGCAAAGATCCCTGTATGGATTAAAACAATCTGGACGGATGTGGTATAACCGTCTTAGTCAATATCTGATCAAGGAAGGGTATATTAATGATCTAGTATGTCCATGTGTTTTTATAAAGAAATCTGAATCTGGATTTGCTATTGTAGCAGTATATGTTGATGATATGAATTTAATTGGAACTCCTGAAGAACTCCTGAAAACTGCTGAATATTTAAAAAGGGAATTTGAAATGAAAGACTTGGGCAAAACAAAGTATTGTCTCGGCCTGGAGATCGAGCATACACCAAATGGAATACTTGTTCATCAATCGGCATATGTTGAAAAGATTCTGAAAAGATTTAATATGGACAATGCTCATCCATTAGGTACTTCTATGGTTGTTAGATCTCTTGATCCTAAAAAGGATCTATTCCGGCCTAAAGAAGATGATGAAAAGATACTTGGTCCCGAAGTACCATATCTAAATGCAATTGGTGCTCTATTATATCTTGCACAATGTACTAGACCTGATATTGCATTTGCAGTAAATTTATTAGCAAGATTCAGTTCAGCACCAACTCGAAGACATTGGAATGGAATCAAACATATTTTTCGTTACCTTCGTGGTACAATAGACTTGGGATTATTTTATGTGTCTAACAATTTTTCAGGTTTAATTGGTTATGCTGATGCTGGATATTTATCTGATCCCCATAAAGCTCGTTCACAAACGGGATATGTTTTTACCTATAATGGCACAGCAATCTCCTGGCGATCTATAAAGCAGAGTATTGTTGCTACATCCTCTAATCATTCGGAGATCCTTGCACTTCATGAAACAAGTCGAGAATGTGTTTGGCTAAATTCTATTATTCATCATATTCGAAGTACATGCGGATTTTCATCATCCAAAGAAATGCAGACGCCAATATTTGAAGATAATACAGCTTGTATTGCTCAGATAAGAGGAGGATATATCAAAGGGGATAGAACTAAGCATATTTCTCCAAAATTCTTCTATACTCATGAACTTCAACAAAGTCGACAGATTGATGTAAAACAGATACGGTCTACAGATAATCTTGCAGATCTGTTTACTAAATCATTACCGACGTCAACATTTGAGAAATTAGTATATGGCATTGGTATGCGTCGATTTTGTAAACTACAGAATTAATTTTTATCAGGGGGAGTAGATTTTTGAAGATAACAATACATGTGTACTGCACTCTTTTTCCCTTCGACCGGATTTTGTCCCACTGGGTTTTACCGGCAAGGTTTTTAATGAGGCAGTTTGAACACATCAAATACAATTTATAATCCAGAAGATCATTGTATTGTTTACCAACATATTTACTTTAAAATGGTGTACATCCAAGGGGGAGTGTTGTAAATGATGAATGTCCACCATATTGATAATGGTGTAAATAGTAAATTCCACCATATTGATAATGGTGTAAATAGTAAATTCCACCATGATTATTAACCAATAACTTATTGATTTATTGGTTGAGTGGATTGAATTAGGTGAGGTAAGAATGACTATAAATATGAGTCAATTCTTGTTGAAATAAGAAGAAGAAAATTCTCTCTAAATTAAGAACTTCTTTTGTGGTGCTTTCATTTCTTGATTTTGGTATGTTAAATCCTTTTCTCCTTCACTCTTACTTCATTACTTTAAAACATAATAAAATCATTCTATTACCTTATATTATAACAATATTCTCTTTGAGGTGCTTTTGTGATCCAATTGTTTAAACCATTTTTATAGCATTTAATGTGACTTATGGCTGATTAACTACTACACACGTGTGGTCTTCTGACAATGTCCAAATTATTTCATTGCTCCATGCCTCGACCCACACCCCATGCTACGAACGTGGGCCTTTTTTTAAAAAAAGAATTTGAGATATTATCGGAAAGAGAAATGTTTGAATTTATTAAAATTAAATTATATGATTATGTTTCGAATACCTATTTTCATTTTAGAAACTATCTCTTTTAATAGGATGTCTGTTTTTATTTACAAAACTTTCACTTATTTTTTTCTATAACATAATTCATAATATGCCGGTGAGTAGTATAAGATATCATTTGTTCTTTCCTTTGCCAATTTGAGATTGTAGTTTATGAAATAATTTATTTTTTAATGATTTATTTTATAACTTATTTAACTAATAATCCGTTTTTGAAAAATTAGTTGAAGTGTTTTTGTTTTAAAAATAAAAAATAAAAAATAGCTGAAGTTGCTTTTAAAAATTAATTATTTGTTTTGAAGGGTTAAAAATTAATTATTAAAAAAGCTAAATTTTACCTTTAGAAATGTTCATATTATCTTACCATTTAAATAGAAGATAATAATATCCTGTTTAATAATAACATTTTTTAAACTGAAAAATTGAAAAATAAAATAAAAAATATTATCATTTTTTAATTAAAATAATTTAATAAATTTTCATTGTATAGTTTGATGGCAATGAAGGCTAGAGGAAAACTGGCATCCTTTGACAATATTAACGGCGCCACACAAGACTGGTTTTTTCTTTGGTAGTGGAGGATGCGAGCCTCCTCCATATTACGGTGATGGAGGACGCTCTTCTCCTCTAATGTCGAAGGAGGATTGATCCTCCTTCAACAAATCCAGTAACAACGTCACTAGAGGAGGATTGTCCTCCATCCGCAGATAGATGAAGTAAGAACTTATTTCTGTTGTTGGAAAAAATCTAACGATAGATAATGCTCTCACCTCCTCCAATGCCGGAGGTGGATTTGTCCACCTTCGAGTTTCACCATAATGAGTTGATTCACATTTTTTTAATATATAATTACTTTAAGATTATATTTATTTTAATTGTAATTATATTTTTATTTGTTTAATTAATTTTATTAAATAATCATTATGTTATTTGATTATTTTTCCTATTGTATAATGATTACGATTAATAAAAAATTATATAATGATGCTTATTTTATGGGGAGAAATTCAAATATAGCCCTTTAAGTATGTAAAAAATTGTTTTTAACCACGTTTTCAAAAATGATTGTTAGTAACCCTATCAATTTTTTAAAAACCCCATGTAAAATTACAGGTCAGCCAATTATATAATATACTTAAAATCTAACCCTAATTCATTTTATTTGTTGCTGCTGTTTTTTTTTTTTTGAGTTTGGCAGTCTTTAGAGAGAGAGAGAGGAGCGAAGAATGCCGGAGAGAAGAAGAAGAAGAACGCCGGAGAGGAGCGAAGAAGCCGAAGAAGAAGAAAGAGAAGGAGCCGCCGATCAGAAGAACAGCTGGACGCGAGGAGATCGACGGAGAGAACACCCATCGTAGAGAAGAACATCGGGGAAAACGCGAAGAAGAAGAAGCCGAAGAAGCCGAAGAAGAAGAAGAAGAAGAACCGGACGACAGAAGACGAACCGGATGCACTATGCTCACAAACCCAGAAAAGAACTCCGATTTCTGTTTTTTCTCTGTAGATCTCTCTCTGGCCTTCTAAGCAGAGAAGAAACAGAAAAACAGAGACACCCGAAGAGAAAAAGATTTGATTTTCAATAAAAAAATCGGAGTTTTTTTTTCTGGGTTTGTGAGCTTTCGATGGTGAGATCATAACAAGGTAGTTTATTTTTTTTAAAAAAAATTTAAATCGGTTGTCAACTTTTGTTTCAATGTGGACTTTGTTTACATTTTTTTTGTCATAGTATGTGCTGACTCTACTTATATTACTTTAGGTTCGTGGAATAATTGGCAACTTCATAATGGGTGCCTTTGCTGTATTTCGCGGTACGTAATATTTTAAGATTTCTAATCGCCGACACCTGTTTGTGGAACATGATAGGTCACATTTGTGATAAAGATCTAGAATTCCTCCATTAAAGTCTAAGCAAGTTGCTTTTATATGCCAATTATTTAGAATCCGTGTTGTTCTGGTGGTTATGTACAGTCAAAGAACTGATTTAATCATCGATCTAATCTTTAATGGGTGAAAAGTAATATAAATTGTTTACTGTATTCCGTTGGGCTAGGAGAGAGAGAGAGAGAGACAGAGGTTTACTTTATTTTGTCTAAGCTTCTGTTCATCTAGCACTTTTAATTGTTAAAACATGTTTTTAAGATCAACGACTTAGAGTTCTGATTTTTATCTTATGTAATTGGTAGATCTCGACTTCAGTTTTATGGAGATCAATCCCTTTACCCTGGTGAACGGGGAGCCTTATCCACTGGATATGAGGGGAGAACTGGACGACACTGCTGCCTTCAAGAACTTTAAGACGTATGAATCTTATTTTGGCTTTTGTATTCTAAGACTCTCAATGATGTGTAGTTTTGCATTCTAAATATATTTTGTGGAGCATCTTGTCTCATCCAAATAATTTTGTACAATCAGGTGGGATAACATAGAGTTTCCGCTGCCTTTTGGAAGAGTTATGAGCCCTACAGAAAGTTTTATCCATTCATTGGATGAAAAGGTATTTAGCAACATGTTCTGCTCGTGTTTATCTGGAATTTGCCTCTGCACTGCAGAAGATGAATGTCTTTATTATCTTCTTTTTTTAACATTGCAGACAATTGCATCTTTGAAATTCACTGTTTTGAACCCCAAAGGGCGTATCAGAATCAGACCCAGTTGATTGTCTTATTGTTTACTGCAAAATTTAGATTTATGTTTACAATTTGTGTAATTCTACTGTTGCTTATAATTGTGAGTTTGTTAGTTGGGTGTTGACAAGATTCTAAATTTATTGGAGAGTTAGCAAAATCAGGTGAATTTGGAAATTTGGAGCATTGTAGTGATTACTAGGTCTATTTGTTTGTTTCAGATTTCAATACAATTAGAAGCAAATTCAGGAGTCTTACTAGTTATTTCAGGATTATAAAGTGCATATATTTGAGCTTTGAAATTGGTTTTTCGAATGTGTGGTTGTTATTTCAGGATTATATAGGTGAATGTGTGAGTGTGATACCTGTCAGATTGAGGATATTGATAAGCTAGATAAGTAATGAAAATGGTTATAGACTTGAATATTCTTAATGCTGAGGTGAATCCTTTGAGAATTTGAAACTTTTCTCTGGTACAACTCCTAGCATTATGGCGACCACTCTTTTTAATATGATCTCACTTTTTTCTTTAGCTTCTGCTAGCCATTAGTGAGTTGTTGACTGCTACATGGAACCGTGCAATGCACACTGTTTTGCTATGTCTAAAATATTCATTTTACTTGTTCTCAAGTAAATGTTTAATATAGAATAATTTTATGTTTTATATAACCGATCCTTGTGCACATACGTATTTTACATAATCATCTTATTCAGTTGGGAAATATGAATAAATAATTTTGCATAAAGTTTGACTGCTCTTCATTCAAAAATTTCAGGCCTCATTATAATTTAAATCTGCAGAGCATTGCTGTCAATGGACAGATGTTGCCCATTGATTCTGCAGCATTTGCAGCATCAAATAACAGAGAAACTATTGTTGACTCTGGAACAACTTTGACTTACCTTGTGGAAGAAGCTTTTGATCCTTTTGTCAGTGCTGTAAGTCTGAATTGCCTTTTGAATATCTTCATGGCTGCATGAATACTATACTTGATCAATATTTCTGTCCTTTCCTCCAAAAAATTCCCCTTTAAAAACATAGTCATTGTGGCTTTCATATCTCACTTAGCAGAACGGGCCACTGTATCATGGATTGCTTTTAAATTTGAAAATCTAATGTGTTTAAAAAGAATGCATTCCATATGATGGAGGGCTTTGTAATAGGCTATACTCTCATTAACGTCACCGCCTATCTCATAATGAATGCTTCGCGGAAAAATCACTTTGTAAAGAACATAATAGATTTGATTATCATGATAAGCCTAGTTTACCAATTTCTTTTCCTTTTTGGTATTACGTTGATGGTGCAATGATAATCAATCAGTTCATATTTGCTGCATCTGCTAAACTCTTTTATTCTTGGAACTTATATTGTCTCAGTCTGGCGGAATTTTCTGTACATATGATAATTTTCCTCTAAAACCAAAAATAAGATAAAAAAAATTAAAAAAGACTAAAAGATTATAAGCTCTCTCATTTTGGGCAGTTTGAGTAGGCTGACTGCTACTTCCTTGGTGCCTTTCCTTGTTTCAAAAAAGTGCTTTAGACTTATGAGTCTATTTTAGAAGAGTGTTTGATGGGTGTCAGTTTGGGTGTCAGTCTAGACTGACACTCATCTGCCATTGTTGGTTGCATATGACCAAAGTAGTCTAGACTGACACCCATCAGCCACTCTTTTTGACAATTTTGTTAACTTAATACACTGACACCCATCTGCCATTGTTGGTTGTATATGACTAAAATAGTCTAGAGTATAAAATCAGACTATTGTTTTTGTCACTATATATTATTGTTTTAGATTTTTTGCATGAACATTATCTTCTTTTTCTTCAAAATCAGATTCTCTTTTAGCATGACATATAGATTGACAATTTAGGTAGGCCAGCCACTATTTATTGACAATTTTAGGTAGATAGACTGACACCCATATGCTAATGCCGACCTAGTCATAGCTTTCATGATTTCATTTTCTTTAGGAGCTCTATAAATCACACTTACTTGTCTTCTCCAGTTATCATAAATCTACAAAACCAAAAGAGAAGAAAAATAGTGTGTATAACAATGGAAAATATCATCTCACGCCGTTTTAGCAATATTTGTGTCTTTTGTGGGTCTAGTTCTGGTAAGAATAGGGAATTTGAGGAAGCTGCTGACCAACTTGGTAAGGTGTTAGCAGAGAAAAAGATTAATCTAGTTTATGGAGGAGGTAACATTGGGTTGATGGGTCGTGTCTCAAAAGCTGCTTATGATGGCGGCAGTCAAGTTTTGGGTATCATCCTAAAAGCTTTGAGTGTGGGTGGTGTTACAGGAAATACAATTGGGGAAGTGCAGATTATTTCAGACATGCATGAACGCAAGGCTGAAATGTTTAGCCATGCGGATGCATTCATAGCCTTACCAGGGGGATTTGGAACCTTAGAAGAACTCTTTGAAGTCATCTCATGGGCCCAACTCAAAATCCATAAAAAACCAATAGGCTTGTTGAATGTTAGTGGTTTTTATGATGGTCTATTGTCTTTCCTAGATCATGCGGTGGAAAATGAATTTATCTCACCTCTGGCTCGACGTATCATTGCCACTGCTTCTGATGTTCATCAATTGATTGAACAATTAGAAGCTTTTGTTCCCGAATATGACATAGTCACATCTAAGTTAGTTTGGTCGGTTGATGAGGGTAGCAAAAAGCGCAGATTGGCTTGACCTATGTATTTGTTTTTTCCTATTTTTGTTTTCAATAAATATGTTATTTTTTTTCCTAAGACATTCTGTAGAGACCAATATATTCTTCAATAATATATTTTGCAAAATGTTATGTTTTTTGTTTCTTATTCTTTGGATAATAGTAAGTTCTAGTGCATGAAAAGTTGATCTTTGAGCAAAATGTTATGTGTTCTATGATATGTACTCCTGTGTTGTGTATAGATTTTTATTATGAATGTTGTATATCTTGTGGACTTGTGGTTCTAGTTTTGTATTTGTGGACTCTGTACTTCTCATGTTTTCAAATTTGCCTTGGGAGTAACTAGTGCCAGAGTTAAAAAGCAACTGGGAAGAAAAGGGCATAAAAAGGAGAAAAACAAAAATGACGGATGTAATTGTTCCAAAGAAAATGAACAGGTAAGACAAAAATGACGGAGAGAAAGAGTTTTGGCTATTCTATTTGATTAAAGTTTTAATTCTTTGTGGTTTTCTTTGTATATTGTTATTGTTAAAATTGAACCCATCTTCAATTGACGTGCAGCAATTGCAGCTGAGAGAGAGGCAGTGGAAGAACAGAATGCCATGCGTAAAGTTGAAGAAGCTAAAGTCTTAGCAAGGGATTCTACGGAATCAGCTATTCTCAAGTGACAATGGGCACAGCATGTCATGGAAAATGCTGATTTGGCAGCTTACAAAGCAATGACAGCTCTTAGAATTGCTGAAGCTACTCTAATTCAGATTGGAATTAATTATTTAATTACGGAGGAATGATAAGAGTGGTGGGTGTTTTTTGAAGTCTTTTGGAGGATGACTTTTGAAGAAGGAAAGTAATGTAATTTTGTATAGATTTTCGATTGGATGTACATGATGTATTATTATAACCTCACACCAAATGTTTGACAAGGAATTAAAAGTTTATTTCCTTGAATATGGTATGATATACACAATAAATATCTACGTGTTTCACGGCAATTATTAACTTGTTTAATGGGAAAATAAGTTTGTGTTTTACGCTAATATTAACATGTTACACGGTAACTATCAATGTGTTTCACGATAAATATCAATATATTTGTTGTAATTGTTGCGTGATTTACGCTAAAATTTTTACATGAAACACATTTAGTGTGAATCACGCTACATTTTTACGCTACATTTAGTGTGATTTACGTGATTTACGCTGTAATTGTTGCGTGAAACTCGTTTCACGCAATAATTTCAGCGTGATTCACGCTAAAATGTTTGCGTGAAACCCGGTTTGCGTGAATCACGCAATAATTTTTACATGAATCACGCAGAAATTATTGCTTGAAACGTGTTTCACGTAACAATTATAGCGTGAATCACGCAACAATTATTGCGTGAAACTTGTTTCACGCAATAATTTCAGCGTGATTCACGCTGAAATGTTTGCGTGAAACCCGGTTTGCGTGAATCACGCAATAATTTTTACATGAATCACGTAGAAATTATTGCGTGAAACGTGTTTCACGTAACAATTATAGCGTGAATCACGCAACAATTATTGCGTGAAACTTGTTTCACGCAATAATTTCAGCGTGATTCACGCTGAAATGTTTGCGTGAAACCCGGTTTGCGTAAATCACGTTTCAATTATTGCGTGAAACGTGTTTCACGCAATAATTTTAGCGTGATTCACGCTGAAATGTTTGCGTGAAACCCGGTTTGCGTGAATCACGCAATAATTTTTGCGTGAATCACGCAGAAATTATTGCGTGAAACGTGTTTCACGTAACAATTATAGCGTGAATCACGCAACAATTATTGCGTGAAACGTGTTTCACGCAATAATTTCAGCGTGATTCACGCTGAATTTTTTGCGTGAAACCCGGTTTGCGTGAATCACGCAATAATTTTTACGTGAATCACGCAGAAATTATTGCGTGAAACGTGTTTCACGTAACAATTATAGCGTGATTCACGCAAAAATTGTTGCGTGAAACGTGTTGCACGCAATAATTTCAGCGTGATTCACGCTGAAATGTTTGACTCAATAATTTCTGCGTGATTCACGCTATAATTGTTGTGTGAAACACGTTTCACGCTAAAATTTCTGCGTGAATCACGCTGAAATTTTAGCGTGAAACCCGGTTTGCGTGAAACGTGTTTCACGCAACAATTATAGCGTGAATCACGCAACAATTATAGTGTGATTGACTCAATAATTTATGCGTGATTCACGCTATAATTGTTGCGTGCGTGAAACACGTTTCACGCTAAAATTTCTGCGTGAATCACGCTAAAATTTCTGCGTGAATCACGCTAAAATTTCTGCGTGAATCACGCTAAAATTTTAGCGTGAAACCCGGTTTGCGTGAATCACGCTAAAATTTCTACGTGAATAACAAAACAATTAAGTTAACCATAAAATACGTACTGAGTATTAATAACACGTACTGAATATCAATAACATAAGGTTAACAATAACATAAGATCCACAATAACATAAGGTCCACAATAATATATGAATAACTTAAGCATCATCACTTCGGGGCGTCTCAGTGGTTGTGTCATCCTCGGTATGAGAGTGGTCAACAAAGGGACATGTCGTGCGATAATGTCCTAATTGCTTGCATGCACCACATTGACGTTGCCTACGAACCGAGACATCTTCACTGGTAGGTGTAGAAGATTTTGTAACTGTTGCTGTACGACGTGGATTGGGACAACCCACACGATTGTGTCCAGCTTCACCACATTTGGAGCATAAATTTCTACGCTGGGTCTCACCGGCCGAAGGTATCCTGGACTGTCTAGGCCTTCCAGATTGCCTTCTACCTTCGGGTGGTAGGACCACCTGACTGCTAACATCACTAGGTACGTCCCATGAGGATGGACTAGGAATCGGATTTATAGATGGGGCATATGCTGTCTTAAGCCATGATGTACTATAGAACTCGTGGCAAAACGAATTGAAGTCTATTTTCGAGAACCTATTAAAAAAAAAAGGAAATTAAATGAGTATGAACACAATGACATGTTTACAATTTAACAGAAGTAAAAATGAGAATATAGTGTGAAAATACCTTGCTACTGCAATAGCATATGTACAAGGGAGTTGATCTAAGTCCCAATGTCGGCATGAACACGTCTTCTCATCGATGTTAACTAAACCATCGTGCTCACCACCTTTTACTAAGTATTTGGTGAGGTCAATAAGATATACCTGAAATGCTAATGACTCATCATACATAACTTTGCAGTGATTAGAAGCCGCAGTTGTAAGATAAGTTGGATTTTTAGCCGCCTTCTCCCGTCGATTGTAGAACCACCTTTGAAGCATATCCCTTAAGAACTCCATAGCTGCGGTGATAGGCAACCTCCGTGCTCTCTTAATACAATTATTTAGTGCCTCTGCAATGTTTGTTGTCATCATTTGGTATCTCCGGCCTGGGCAATATGCACGTGCCCACCTATCAACCCCAGCCTCAACTAACATGTTAAATGAGGATGGGTGAGAATTTTGAATTTGAGTCAAGCTTGCATTACATGAATGAACTTGATATGAGTAAGCAACCTTGGCATAAAGTTCCATGATATCTTTACGTCCCCTACAATGATTCTTTAGGTTTTGCTTCATATGGTAATAACATACTAGGTGAGGTACGCTCGGGTATACGCTGCTCATTGCCTTTGCAATGCTTTTGTGTCGATCAGAAACTATTACCAAGTTAGTAGGATTACCGTACGCTTCCCGTAGATGTCTTAGAAAACAAGTCCACCCTTCTTCTGATTCACCATCCCCAAAACCAAAAGCCAATGGGTAGCACATTTCGTCCCCGTCCTTACTGGTAGCCACATAAATCACCCCAGAAAATGCACCCTTCAAATGGGTAGCATCAATGGCTATGACTGGTCGTATAAATGACCGAAACCCATGTATGCATAGCCCAAGTGCAAGGAATGAGTAAAGAAACTGACTGTTTTCATTTGTCTGTACCGCTGTGACAGTCCCTGGATTAGTCAATCTTAACATATGAAAATATGATGTCAGTATACTGTATGAATCCTCAGGTTTACCGTAAAGAATTTTCTCCGCATGTTCTTTTGACCGCCAGGCCTTGGTGTACATTAGTTGTACACCATGTTGCTCCCTCATCTCAGAAATGATGTCAACGGGTCGAATGACACGACCATTCGTATTAAGTTTAGGTGCAAATATCTCACCAATGACAACAGCACTAACAGATCGAAAGTGTGACTCATAAGCATCCAATGAACATGAATGGACCGTATTGAACTTCCGTACATGCCACACCGAGCAATTCTCTTTACGGATGGCCCGTAAGACAAACTTTCAATTAATGTCCCTGCACCCTGCCTCAAAACGCCTCTTCGTCGACCGTCTTATCCTATGATTGAACTTCTGCATCATAGCATATTTACCCAGCGCAGCTTTCAAGTGATCCTTAGTTTGAAAAATCTTACCAGTATACAAAGCTCCACGTAACGAATTAGAAGTTTCACTTCTGATAGGTTCAATACAATATTGATCTGCCCCCGGAATTACCAATCTGGATGGAACTGCATCAACTATTGGGTAATATGGGGGAACAACACCACCGGCCTGTTGATTATCTGGTTGTTCCATTCCTTGACAATCCTCATCTGACAAGTGCTCTGGAGTATGACACGAGGTTGGAGGCAACAGAATCCCATCATCATCGGACGAATTTGAATGAGTAACATTATCTGACTGTTCGTAATCATCTGCAAATGATGGTGGGATCCCGTGGTCACCCTCCCATAATGGGACAGCCGTAGACGGCGTGAAATTACTAGTGCTAGCACCTGCAAAATTGGTTCTAAAAGAAGGAAGACGTAGTGCATCTGGAATTTTAGTGGACCACCCTGGAATCGGCGCAGGTATTTGCGGAGAATATCTAACATGATTGTCTACCTTTTCAACAATACCGACATATATCTCATTAACAGCTCGGTCACAAACTAGCAAAAAATAAACATCTTCGTCACGTCCGATGATGTATTTTCTTCTTTCATTCATATCATTGGAGACGACCGAACTGACAACTACATCATGCAAACTTCTATCAACTCCAATCAAACCATATATCAAATCTAACAACTGCGCATATGTCAAATCATCTGTAACCACCTGAACGAACGGCTCCCCACCAACATACTTCAACCCATCCCACTGCCCGTTGTAATTAATTATCAGCCTGCGCATAGCCATTTTTCTGAAAAAATTAAAAAAACTTGGTTACAATTCATAACATTTTACATAAAATTTCAGAGTGTTGTAAGCCATATTTCATAAACTTTCATTTTACCGTGAAACATGTACCAATTTATGCGTAAAACACGGTTTGCGTAAATCACGCAGAAATTATAGCGTGATTCATGCAATAATTTTTGAGTGATTCACGCAGAAATTTCTGCGTGAAACACGCTAAAATTTTAGCGTGAATCACACAGAAATTTCTGTGTGAAACCCGGTTTGCGTGAATCACGCAAAAAAAATAACGTATTTCACACAAAAATTCCTACGTCAATCACGCTGAAGTTATTGCGTGAAACCTGGTTTGCGTGAATCACACAAAAATAAAGTGTTTCACGCTAAAATATTTGCGTGAATCACGCAGAAATTGTTGCGTGAAACCCAATTTGCGTGAATCACGCAAAAATAATGTGTTTCACGCAAAAATTTCTACGTGAATCACGCTGAAATTGTTGCTTGAGTCACACTGAAATTGTTGCGTGAAAACCAGTTTGCGTGAATCACGCAAAAATAATGTATTTCATGCTAAAATTTGTACATGATTCACGTTAAAATTTTAGCGTTATTCAAGCATAAATTGTTACGTGAAACCCGATTTGCGTGAATCACGCAGAAATTATTGCGTGAAACGTGTTTCACGTAACAATTATAGCGTGATTCACGCAGAAATTATTGCGTGAAACGTGTTTCACGCAATAATTTCAGCGTGATTCACGCTGAAATGTTTGCGTGAAACCCGGTTTGCGTGAATCACGCAATAATTTTTACGTGAATCACGCATAAATTATTGCGTGAAACGTTTTTCACGTAACAATTATAGCGTGAATCACGCAACAATTATTGCGTGAAACGTGTTTCACGCAATAATTTCAGCGTGAAACGTGAATCACGCAGAAATTATTGCGTGAAACGTGTTTCACGTAACAATTATAGCGTGAATCACGCAACAATTATTGCGTGAAACGTGTTTCACGCAATAATTTCAGCGTGATTGACGCTGAAATTATGTGTTTCACGTAAAAACTTCTACATGAAGCACACTGAAATTGTTGCGTGAATCACGCAAAAATAATGTGTTTCACGCTAAAATTTCTACGTGAATCACACTAAAATTGTTGCGTGAAACCCGGTTTGCGTGAATCACGCAAAAAAATGTGTTTCACGCACAAATTTCTATGTGATTCACGCTAAAATTTTAGCGTGATTCACGCAAATCGGGTTTCACGCAAAAAATTTTGTGTGATTCACGCAAAATTTTTGCGTGAAACGTTTTATAGATTGAAGAAAATATTAGGGAATCAATCTACACCATATCTACTCAATTAATAGATCAATGTAACAAATACTTATAACATATGATGTATTAACATACCTCAAAATTGGTGGTATATTTATGAACCAATACAGAAGTATAAAATGAAGAGAGAAAAAAATGCAGAGGAGAGAAATGACGAACGTTCTGATGAAGGAAATGAAGAAGATGAAGAAATGTTTCTGATTTTCAATTTTCAATTTTGGTCAAATGGTTTTTTTGTAATTTTATTTTTTTTAGGTATTTTTGTAATTTCAATTTTGGTCAAATGGTTTTTTTGTAATTTTATTTTTTTTAGGTATTTTTGTAATTTTATATACAATTAATATGGGGTTAACTTATGTAATTTTTTAGGGGTGGTTTTTGTCAATATTTGGTTAAAATTTGAAATAAAATTTTTAAAGAGGTCACTAACAATCATTTTTGAACATGAGGTTAAAAACAAATTTTCATAAATTTAGAAGGCTATTTTTGACAATTACCACTATTTTATTTATTTTGTCAAATACTTTTTCCCTTTTTCTTTTTTTATAAATGAAGCTATTTTAAGTTGTGTTTACAAAAAGTTACCTATTGTTTTTTGGGAATTTAGCAAAATTACCCAAAAAAAAACTTGAAATTATAAATATACCCATCCTCCACTAACTTTTGCATCATATACCCAAAATATTTTTTTGGACAAAAATACCCTTACAATATATTTTTTCACTATCTTCTTCTTCTTCACACGGGTTCTTCTTCTTTACTTGTTCTTTTTTTTTTCTTCTTCACATTTTTTTTTCCCTCTCTTCTCTTCTCCATAGATCTCTTACAAACTAAGCAAAGAAAATCTCTATTTCTCATCTCCCTAAACTCCCACATTTGCAAAATCATTCAAAGCATCTCACAAACTCCCACCATTAGAAAATTTCAAGGTTAGTGGAGAAGAAGAAGAAGAAGAGTGAAATAGAGAAGAAGAATAAGAAGAACAGTCTGCGGCGGAAGAAGAAGACCGGCGCGAGGAGGAAGAAGATGTGAAAAAAAAAAAAAATTCATTGGGCCGGCACTACCTAATGAATTTTTTCATCGGGTCACTTGATTTAATTTCATAAGGTTATATAGTGACAGGGTAGGGACGACCCGATGAAAAAAAGTATCGGGCCTGCCCGATAAAAAACAAAACAATGAACAAAATTCGTTCTTCATTTTTTTGATGGATGATTAAGAAATATAAAACGCCCAAAATTGATTGAAAACCCAGAAAAATGTGCATTAGTTAATTATAACAATTATAGTCAAATTGAAAGTTTAACACTAACATTTTTCTGGGTTTTCAATCAATTTTGGGCGTTTTATATTTTTTAATCCTCCATCAAAGAAATGAAGAACGAATTTTGTTCATTGTTTTATTTTTCATCGGGCCGGCACTACCCGATGAATTTTTTCATTGGGTCGGTCCTACCTGATAATTAATAGTATCGGGCCAAAACAATAATGAAGAGTTGGTTCGAACCACGTCTGTAATGTGTTCAATTGATGATGTTGAAGTAACTTCGAGACCTATGCCAATTCTAATTACAAATGAGCGAGCGTGCTGTTAGAAAATGCAAATGGCGGCTACATGCATTCAAAGTTACAAACACTGATTTTTACATTTTGCAGGAGATGGACTTCAGTCTCTTTGATAAATTATTGACATTTATGTAGTTCTTCGATTTACTTTTCAAAGGATATTATTTTGCAATTTTATAATTTTTAGATCGTTTAACAATTTGCAATTTATAGCAACTTCGCAATTTACAATCATTTTTACAATTTAACAGATTTGAAATTAATGGCAGATTTAAAACTGAAACCATCATGGATTCATCCTATAACTAATAACAAAGATCTTGGATGTGTTCCAACCCTATCATCATGAAGAATAAGTGATTTTAGGATTAATATATTAACAAAAAGAAAAGAATGAGAACTCGTTATCACAGCCTCCATGAGATAATTATTATCACAGTCTTGGTCTCAAAAGAATTTACACAGAGCATGATCACCATAGAACACTAATATAATTTGGTACTTTTACAAGTAATGTATCTTCTACAACTACGGTGCACTTTCTTTCCAAATAAACAACACAAGGATCTTGGCATGAGGGTACAGAACTACTATTCCTCCATCTACATATTTGCTAAATGATGAGGTATTAATTGCAACCTGCAAATGCCAAAATTGCAATTAATACATTATCTTAAGTAGTAATACAACTAGCTAATATAAAAATTGTAGCACCCCCCGACCCGACCCGGCGGGACCGATCCGGGGCGCGCTACTCGGACTTTCTGAACTTTTAAACATTCATTTATAAACAGAAAACCATATAAATTATAGTTTAAAAATCGTTTTTCGAGTGAGCCCATAAAAATAATTAAACTTTTTACGAAAATTCGGCAGAGTGCCGTTTGTTTTTCGGACTTTCCAAACACCTGCTTTTACACAAATCAAATCACATTACATTTTCACAAACACTTCTATAACAATTTCAATCAGTTGCGCACTCTGCCGTTTAGTGCGACTTATCAAAATAGTTTATAAAATAAAATAAATCGAACTTAAACATTTACAATCATTTTGATAATAGAATACAGAAGTCTTAAACTAATTAATTACAAAACATTTTACAAATTCCCTGTATATGCATGCTTTCAGAATAGATATACACATAACAAAATATAGCTACCCAACTGTACAAATCCTGTGACTCGGTCTGCAACTTGCTCTTCCTTCAGTCTCCAGCCTCCTCTGGATTCTTGGTACCTACGCGTTAGAAACAAACTAACGCGCTAAGCATAAAGCTTAGTGGGTGTACTAAAAACTCAATTAAATAAATCACAATATAAATATTTCAAAACAATTCCATGTCTATTGCATTTCAAAACAATTCCATTTCTATTGCATTTCAAAACAATTCCATTTCTATTGCATTTCAAAACAATTAAATTTCGAAAATCAAAGCATTAAACAATTCCAATTACTTTAATTTCAATAATGAAGTCGATAATGAATGCTATCAATAAAATCATTCGGTTCACTTTTCAATTTCAATCAATTCTGGCCCACTAGAATACTAAACATTCTAGGACTGGAATATGGGTCAATGTGACGTCCGGGGTTGCCCCGCAACAACAGTCACTGATATCACGTGATTGTCCGAGATTGCCCCGCAACAACAATCACTAATATCATCGCGATTGTCCGAGATTGCCCCGCAACAACAATCGCTAGTATCATTGTGATCGTCCGAGATTGCCCCGCAACAACGATCACTAAAATCGGTGTGATTGTCCGAGATTGCCCCGCAACAACAATCACACAATAATAACGGCGCAGTACTGCTCAGTAAAACCCAGCTGGTATACCAACCTCCTATATCCATTTCTATGTCTAAGTATCCTAGGGCCGTTACAATAAACGATTTTCAAGTATTCACAATAAATTACAAATCATAAACAATAGTCATGCAAGCAACTAAATCAAGTATTCCTCACAAATCGTAACAATCGGAATATTCGAAAACACGATCCAAATACGATCTATCATAAAATCATTCCAAATCAACAATATATATATATATATATATATATATAAATCATTAATTTTTCATATAAATAAACAAGTTTCTTACGAAAATCGAAAACGTGAAACTTCAACGAAATCGAAACGAAAACGGAAACGAAAATATAAAAGAACTGATTCTTTTTTAAGTAAAGTTATAAGTGATTATCTATTAATCTACAACAGTCTCAAATATAGTCTAAGTTCTCAAGTAATATTACTAGCAGACAATCAAATAATACCTTTTATACAAAAAAAAAAAAATAGTTGATCTTCTAGGCTTCTAGCCACTAATATTCTACTTTAGATTCATGTTCAATTTTCTTTACACAAAATTGAAACATGTCCAAATTGAGTTCATAGAAAGAAGTTGCAGAATTGTTACTCTTTGTGAACTTCCATTTTGAATGATGAGGTAGGTCGGTTCTTGTCATAGCTATGCTGTGGCCCAAACCTATATTTCTGAGGACGATGTTGGAATTGAATGGCATAGTCAGTGAGTGTGGGTTGCCAAAGGACAGTCTTGGGTCAGGCCCAATTTGCCTCTAGATCTGGACTATTTTTTTCAATTATTGGCCCAATTTGGAGTTGAATGGCATAATTGAGGTCTGTATTGAATTCCACCATCCCAAGTTTGAGAAAGGTTCAAAATAACTACAGATAAAATTCAAATTAAGTTTCTCTTTTTTAAACACCTTATTTTTAGTAAATCCTTCATGTAAATGATACAGTGAGCATGAAACATACACCCTGATGAAAGGAAGAATTTAATAAATAAACTACTCTATATTCTATTGATAAAAAATAATGAATTCGACAATATTATTTGTAGTAGATTATGAACTAATCTAATAAGAGTGAAACTCTATAGTGATTACACAAATCTAAAATAATACACCAAATCAAATTGATAAGTCTAATATAAATTGATTATGATAACAATGAAAAAAATAATCAAAATAAAGATGACGATATTTTTACCCGGAAATATAATTTCTACACTCATTTTATAAGTACATCCACTATTAAAATTTTAAAAATTTAATTTTAACTATAAATATATACTTTAATGCCAATAATAAGCTTCTGATGCTATTTTTCTTAATTTAATATAAGCACCCATTTACTAATTATTAATATACCCAGATAATCTTATTCAATTATATACTTTGTTGACGCCCAAATTTGGATACTGCTTTTGGCCAATAAGGAGAATTAAAGACTTCCAGCAACCATAAGGCGAAAGTTATCGTGAGAGACGTCGACTCTGTTGCCGGTGTGACCTTTTCAACTCTCAAATCATGAAAATACTGGCTTTTGTAGGAAAAAATATATTAGCTTTCTCGTGATGTTGGATGAAAAATACGTTCGAGCTTAATCTCTACTACTCGTCATAGACGAATTATTAGCGGGAGTTAATCTTCACTACTCTTCATGGATGTATTATTCGTAGGACTCCATCTCCACTACTTGTCATGAACTGATTATTCGTGGGACTAAATCTACCCTACCAAGTCAGTGTGTTCGTCTTCTAGCGTTTATCATTCGTTCCATATTTTGTCACGTGCTATTGTGCTTTAGTGAATTGATGCGGCATTACTCAATATCTTGGTCATTAATTTATTAACTTGACTGCACAACCTGTATTTTGCAAAATGCAAGCTACAACCTCATCCCCCAATATGTAATCTCATTCTACAACTTGCAACTCACAAGTTGCAACTTTATCCTGCAACCCTCCAATCTCATCCTACAACTGGGCTAAAGTTTTTTAGGTTGCTTTCCAGTTTAATGTGTCTACTCGATCTATTAAATTGACATGCAGATTTTGACTTGTCAACTTGAGTTGCTGACGTATTTTAGTCTCATTAATTTCTAATACAACATTTACTAGAGTTTATTTACACAGATCAACAATCAGGTTTTAATATTTTCATGTTATTATACTAATAGGGAGATCACAGAGAGAGATTGTTGGCCTTAAAAATCAAGTGATTTAGCCTTTACGAGGGCAATTTGGTTACAATTACATACAGAGAGAGATAGAGTTGAAAAACAAAGAAAATTGGATTTGCCTTTTCACTGCAATACCACCATTGCTTGCGAATCCATTTGCAACATTGAGTTACTAGGATTTAGACCTACCTCATTATGCAGAGTTTAAGAGAATTTATTATTGTGGTGAGATTGTTATGATTATCTTTTCTCTGGGTTATTGTAATTTCTCTGCTTGTTGTTTGTATTAGCAATGAAATATATTTGTCCTTGGAACCCCAAATAAAAGTTTAGTGCAACAACACAAGAACATCCCCTAGGGTTGTGAGCAAATATCCAAGATTTGTAACAATGATCTCTTAACAACATCACCAGGTGTAATATTTCGTAGCCATAGAAAAGCTTGTGCAACAAAAATATTCATTGCCAAGGGTACCAAAAACGTGGATATTTTCCCTGCCATTCCATTCTTGCAGTGAAGATGGACCTCGTAGGTTGTCCAACTACTACAAAGTAAAGATCTTCGCTTTATTGTATCAAAAAAAAAAAAAAAAAAGATATCCGGCCCCTTCCCCAAAAGAGTGAAGATAGTTAAAGATGCATTCGGTAATATTTTCGCTTTTCAATAAAAATTTTAATTGATGAAGTTCTTTTGATAAGTAATTAATTTTCAAAAATTATAACATATGTCTGTTGTGATTCAACAAACGTTTTCTAGAAAGTTATTTTAAACTTTCATTTCCTAAAAATAATCAAACATTAGTGACTGTTTGATCTATATTTAATCTAAACATTACAAAAAAGTACTTAATTTAAAAATGCTTTTAACAATAACAACAAGTACTTCTTCTAAATGTTCAATAAAATGGTTTAAAGTTTAAACAACCCCGCATGGAAGAATTCTATATATTAATTTGACCCAACTATGGTGGTCTCTTGTATTATATGCATATTGAGGTATAGATACGTTAGATATATATATATACACACACACACACCGTGTGCATTTCGTTTTCATTAATAAAAAAGTTGTTTTTGACTTCCAGAGTGTGGTGATGGGATAAACTGACCTAACTTCTACAGCTATTTAAAATCCCATATCTCTCTTTCAATAATGTAGTGATAGTAGTAGATTACTCCGACCTCATGCATGCATGAAAACGGTGGTCCTCCTAAATTATTTCAAAGCCTTTAATTTAATTTATTTGTAAAGAAGAAACCATATACCATAAATTTACAACATTATATATGGTCCATATATAATTTCCTAAGTAGATTTCAGGGTCATGTCATCAAGATCAATCAAAAGGGGTTGATATTTCCAGTTCCATATATTGAATATTTGAAAGTTAATATATTTATTTGTCATAACTAATATATATGTAATTTATGAGTCATTGTGCATATTTCAATGAAAAAAAGTATGTCGAAATCTTTTTTGCTGAGTTGCTTGACCATGTTTCTTCTTCTTCTTCCTCTTTCTCTCTATTTCTCTCTCTCTTCCTCATTTTTGTTTTCTTTTTAACTATGTATCAATGAAACGTCTATTTTATTTTAGGTACAGACTCAATATAATTAGAAGAGGATGATATTCTAGTTGGCATCAGATTTATATTCTAGCATTGAATCGCTCTTTAATTATTAATAGATTGAATTGCGTCTTTATTTAGTTTAAAATGGTTAATTTCTTTAATTTGTTTAATAATGGGAACCCCTTTCTCTCGCCAGCACTGAATTTTGTACAAAATTAAATCTGGTAAAATTTTAATAATATTTTATCTCTAGCTAGCTCTTGGCATGTTACCAATCCCTTTCCAATAGCTAAGTAATGTTGACATCGATATATTAACTTCGCAAGCTGCATTGAAAAGTAATTTGAACCCTGGTACAAGAATTGGTTGCACAAGTCATCAGAATTCAGGACCATATATACGCACATAGAACAAGGTACAAAGGTAGTTTTATATATGACTATACCCAATGAAACAATTACTTACATTGATGATCCACCAACTACTTGTCTGAACTCTTGTACATTGCCAATTTGCCTCTACTCAAGATATGTACCCCAACACATGTGGATAAATATGTATCGTGAGATGGGTATACACAATTAGTCTCAATTTTGTCTAAGTACAAGTGATCATCCCAAGAATGAATCCAAACAAACTTTACCCAACTAAAAAATTTCATTTGCGCTAAACATAGGAGCATTCAAATTTAACTAATACTCCATATTTTTCATGATGTACTAATTCATCATATCTGTATTGTATGATCTCGTTCGGACGAATTGATGGTCACAAGAAAGCTTCCTTCTTCTCAACAAACATTTATTTGAATAATTATATAATTAGGTACATAATTACAATAGTCCTATCATCCTATGTTAGCTCGTTGGATTTGATAACTTAAATGTTACCATATATGACGTGACTTAATAATATTCGCTTAATGTGAAAGGTTGGCCCCCCATGCACCCCAGATTTTTTTTTTTTTAAAAAAAGAAATGTATGAAAATTTGTTCTACCTTTGAAAATAAAAACTAAACTTTTTAATAAAATTAGTTACTTTGTGATTTTTAGAGACAAATATGAGAATAAATGTGAAGGGAAGTAAAGACTAATCCACAACTATATATATTATTGATTGTAAATTTTGGGTTTAAGAAAGCGAACAATTTACAACCGTGCTACGTAGGGTGATCTCATGGTCAACGATTGTAAATGTAGAGTTTGGGATCTCGATGCCTAGAAAGGGGTTCTCGGCATAGTGAGGGTTGATAGGTAGAAGTCGTCAAGTCGCTTGAAGGGGATTCCTAAAAATAAAGAAATATTTGTGACGAGTGGCCGGACTGATGCCGGCGGTTAAACTCCGATGGTCAAGTCATTTTCTTACAAATGAAAAATGAATAGTAAAAATGATGGAGTTCAAGTTCAAAGAGTAAGTAAAAAACATACCTCAGTCTTCTTTTCTATCTTCCATTTTTAAGTATTCCAAGTATCCGCCTCTTTTTATTCACGTGAATTGCTATCGAACAGGTCACCCATTATCCGTTCATTCCTTTAGTGCTAGATTGTCAGATTCTCAGAGAGTGATTTTGTCATGACCCGGGCCCTAGGCCGTGGCAGAGTTGTAAATAAAATCAATAGTTTCTAATCTTGACTTTATTAAAATTTCATAAAAACCACAATTAATTTATTTGGATACTCCGTAGTATCTAACAAAACGGAAATCTGTTTACAAACAAAAATATTTTCAAATTTCAAAAGTCAACACCAAATAACCCCACAGATATGTGATCACCCGTTAGAATTCATGGATTCAATTTTCAAGTTAATAATCATACTGAAACATGCTTCAATCATGAAGTCCTAATCATCCACAACTAAAAGATTTGCACATCAACATACATAACTCATAAACTGAGTTATCTCAACATTTTTATAGGTCCATAACAAATACAAATCCTTTAATCAATACAAATCTCAAATAACATAATTTTAATCACTAATATCAGAAATCTAATCCTTAGATCTCACAAGCCTTCATCCACTTCAACTAACGATCTTCTAATCCGCGTTGGGCGCTCCCTGGGGGGAAAGAAAATAAAAAGGGGTGAGCTAAAGCTCAGTAGGGTCTAATCCCCGATAATGTATGTGGAAAACATCATTTTTATAAAGTCATGGGATAATCCTGCATGGTTAAATACATTCATAAAATTTTAAGTAAACAGTAACACTTTCTTTCAGAAAGTAATATCAACACGTCCACTAGTCATACCCGGTGGCCTATCATTTTAAATAAAACATTTATACTTGAAATGAAAATATTTGGCTCACCGTGACCCTGGTACTAACCTCATATACAAGGTGTACGTACCAGAAAATACCCTGCGCAGTCCCCGACATAAAGTCGTATAATAACATATAATATAATATAATGACTAGGACGGTTACCATTTCAAAATCACCAAACAATTTAAATATACCCACCATGCATTCCATATGTAAACTCATCATTTTTAATAAAATTTCGGCAGCATAATGGCTATTTTTATAAAAATCCCAAAATATAAAACCTGCATAAAAATTATATTTTCCACACAATACATTCCAATTTATTTCTCAAATCAATTCCATAATTTAAATAAGAATTTCCTCAAACTTTCACAATCAATTTATATCCAAAACTTATAGGGAAAATATTCTAAAAATTTAAGTTTGAAACCCCTACCTAGTGTAAGCTACCAGTTACTCGCAGTGGCCTCGATTTCAAGCTTAATTATCCCGATCAGTAAAATCTACACGAGAATATAATTATTTAGTTTATATACGGCAGCCATATAATACAATAACCTCAAAATAATATCCTACACTTAAAATGAATACGTAAACGTGTTCGGAATCAAATTCTAAGTTCAGGAGGTCGGAAACTTACCCCCGCCGTACGTGGCGGCTGGTGGCGACTTTCTGAAAACTGTAACATCCCAAATTTCGGATAATTAATATGGAATATATGGATATAAAATATTTGTGAGTGAGGGGTATAAATGTACCAAATTGAACGGTCGAAAACGATGCACGAAGAGAGTGAAAAACTGAGACAGTGAGTATCGCGACCTGGCTATCGCGACCACAGATCGCGTTGAGCTGCTCGCGATGAAGAATGTTGATTCTTGGCAGTGAGCACCGCGACCACAGATCGCGATGACTGGCTCGCGATGAAAAAGTGAAAATCCTGGCAGTGAGCATCGCGACCACCAGCGGGACCAAAGCACCGCGAGGTGTGCTCGCGATGAAGGCGGTGGAGTTGCTCCAGAGAGCAACGCGACCAGGTCACCGCGACCACAGGTCGCGACGATCAAAATTTTATAAAAAAAAAAAGAAGAGACATGAAGTCTCTAGAAAAGAGAAGAGAGGAAAAACAGAGGGATAAAGAGAGACCGAGAGAGAGAGAGAAGAAGAGGAAGAAAAGGAGAAGAAGAAGAAAGGAAGAAGAAGAGAGAGGAGAAAAAGAAGAAGAGGAAGAAGAAGAAAAGAAGAAGAGAGAAGGAAAAGAAAAAGGTAAAAGGGAAAGAGAAAGGGAAAAGGAAATCCAGAAGAGAAATTATTCGAAAAAGGGAAACCAGGTTGGTGTACACTACTAATTTGAGTTTAGTTTTCAGATTTAAATGGATTTGATTGACTTTAAATTTCAGGAATTCGAGTATATTACTTTTAATGATTTTGATAATTTTGATTTATGAGTTTGATGATTTATGATTTTGATGTTGATGATTTTGATTTTGATGATTATGATTTGGATTGATGATGTTCTGTTTTCTGATATTAAGATGTTTTTGAATAATTCGTTTTACAAATTTACGCAATTATGATTTGGATTCATTGAGATTGTTAATTGATGGAAATTGACTTGGATTGAGTTGAAAATGATTTTGGTAACACTAATTGTGAATAACGGTATTATATATGTGTTGATATGATTTTAATTTTCAGAATATTCTAATAGAATCGAATTTTGTTTATACCATGAGTTTTTGAATTGATTATTGTATGAACAATGTTTTGGAAAATGAGTCTGAATTAGTTTGAAATGAAAAGAAAACCAATTGAATATATGATATGACGAAAACGGCCCTAGGATACTTGGACATAGGAAATGGATATAGGAAGTTGGTATACCAGCTGGGTTACTATTGTCATAATGCACCGTTATTACTAGTGACTGTTGTAGCAGGGCAATTCCGGACGTCACATTGAGAACAGTGACTGTTGTAGCGGGGCAATCCCGGACGTCACATTGATACCAGTAATTGTTGTTGCGGGGCAATCTTGGACAATCACACCGATTTTAGTGATTGTTGTTGCGGGGCAATCTCGGACAATCACACCGATACTAGTGACTGTTGTTGCGGGGCAATCCCGGACGTCACATTGAGAACAGTGACTGTTGTAGCGGGGCAATCCCGAACGTCACATTGATACCAGTGATTGTTGTTGCGGGGCAATCTCGGACAATCACACCGATACTAGTGACTGTTGTTGCGGGGCAACCCCGGACGTTACACTGATATTACAAAGATTAGACCCAAATTCCAGTCCAGAAAGTATGTTGAGTATTCTAGATGGCCAGAATTGAGAATGATTCGTAAAGAAATGATTAGAAAAGAATTGATGATTTGGTTTTGCATGGACTATTAATTGTTTTGAGTAATTTATATCGAATTGATTTCATCAGTTTTATTTCTGTCAATGATTTATATTCGATAATATCGGTATAGTTTTTATTATGAAATGATTTTTGATTTTGACACTTGAGTTTAGTGTACACCCACTAGGCATTATTGCTTAGCGCGTTGATTTTATCACGCGCAGGTATCAGAGACACAGGGAAGAAACAAAGAATAGAGAAGAAGTAACAGCAGATTGAAGGTCCAGAGTCACAGTTTCTTTTGAGTAGTTATAATGGAATGTTAATTGTATATTGTATTTAGTTAAGCATGCATATACAGAAATCTATAATTCGACCGTTATATATTTTGGAAATAATTGCTTTATGATTTATATTCTTTTCAAATGTTTGTGAATATTAATTCTATATGTTTTATTTGAAACTGTTTGGAAGTCGCACAAAACGGCAGAGTGCGCATTGATTTGAAATGTGGAAATAGAAGTGTTGAAAGTATATTGTTTTATATTTGTTTTATTGAAAACAGGTTTTGGAAAATCAAAATAATAGAGGAAACTCTGCCGAAATTTTTGAAAATAAGTTTGATGGGCTCACTAGGAAAATATTGTTAAATTACAACTTAATATGATTTTCAATGGTTTGAAATATATAAAGTGAATTTAGAAAGTTTTGAAAACCGGTAGCGCTCCCTGGGTCGATCCAGTCGGGTCGGGTCAGGGGGTGTTACAGAAACTTTCCGGCGACCTCCAAAAATGGTCGGGTTTTGTTCGTCTCGTCTCCCTTGTCAATGTTTATAACTGTGGCCGGAGTGGGAAATTGCTACAATCGCCGGAATCGGAGGATTTCCGAATTGAAAAATTCCTAATTTTCTCCACCAAATCGGAGACTCAAACGGCCATGAAAATCTTCAAAGTTGGTACCAATAGATTTTATGTCGCAAGAGCTTTCTATTGGTACCAAGAACGATCGAAACGGAGGTCTGACGTGATCGAAAATCAAGGTCAAAGATGGAGGAAAAACGAAGAAAACGGGGAGAGAGAGAAGAAAAATGGTGGCTGTCGCGAGGGAGAAGATGAATAGATATAGGACTGTAAAAGTTTCTTTTTGTCCCTCAACGTTTATCTATTTATAATTTTAATTTCCAACTTTTAAAATATATCTTTTACGTCCTCACATATTCTTCAAAATTTTTTAAAAGATTTCAAATACATCCTTCATAATAATTTAAAATAAAATTTGAAAAGTGAGATTTTACAGATTTAGGGGATTTGACTACTTAATTGCTTCATCAGCCGTTTGGTAGCTTGAGGATATCAGTAATTAATGTCTCGTGTTGGTGCTTAATTTAGGTTGTGCAGGTAATAAGTGTTACCAGGTGCATTAATTGCGCGCAGCTTTCGTTTCGTCAAAAACATGTCTAGTGTCTTTAATGTTGATTTGATGGGTAATAAATGCTTGCAGAGGCATTTATTATAGACAAAACGTCTCTCTATTATCTAAGAATCGTAGCTAACAGGTATCTCAGCTGAATTTTTAACGAAGTGTTGAAAAAGGGAGTCGAGAACCCCCTCGACGCCATAAAAGGCAAATATTTTAGAAAGCATGTTAAGGATGGTTTGTCATTTTGCTACGTTGCCCAGCTCTATTATGACATGGCTTTCTTATCGGAGAATTACCACTCAATATATATATATATATAGTTGAAAGAAATCAAATAATGTCCATTGCCGAATTAACAATTATTAATTATTTGTTAGCAGCTGAATGTACAGGTTTGTGGCGTGTACTTTTGAGCTAATATTTAAAGAAAAATACTTAATACATAGCGTATTTAAAGTTGTTTTATAATCTTTAGATGTCCACAAGAAAATAACTTTTTTAAGCAATAATAAATGGTTTTCAAAATTTGAAATAAACAGAAGTGAATTAATGGGATCAGTTAAGGCAGTTGAAAATCGGACCATGATTAACAAGTTATCATTAATCTTCAAGCTAGAGAAGCAGAATCATCTTCATCTTCATTTCACATGCTTTTTTGGCAAGCTGCTAAACTTGAGGTGGGACGTTCCTCGAAATTTTTTGCATGCTGCTAAGCTGATATTGGCCGATTGAAAACTATCTCATTTTTTTGTTTTGGAGAAGAAATTAATGATACAAATATATAATGGATGACAATGAGTTTTATATAATAATTAGTATAAATGAGTAATTTTATTAATAGTGTTTCACACCGCAAATATATTTGCTCTAGATCTATACGCTTGCAGGGATTTTATTTCCCATAAATAATCAAAACACATATACGGATATACCCCGAATGATCAGTGGTATAAATACATAGATATAAATAGTAAATAGAAAATCATAATCAAATCTATACACCACCTTTTCTTTGCTTATTTGGAGAAAAATTCCGTTAAAATTACTACAGATAAAAGCTAGAGTCTGCTTTATCTTGAAGCCCAAATGAAGGGCTGGGACAGTTTCTATTAAGAAGCTCCTCGATCATTTGCAGTGCTATTTTCTCCTCTTCATCCATTTCTCTGGTCACTTCTGGACCTTCTGACACAGCCAATGGCAATGCATTGCCCGAAACATCATCCACATTATTTGTCTTTCCGAGCTGGACAGTCATGATCCAGTTCGAATCAGAGCGCTGACCGGCCCGCTTTTGCCAGACTCCAATGTGAGAATTCTCAGTGTCGAGCCTCAAACAAGTCATGGAAGGAGATGGTGTCTTGCTACATTTTCGAAGCTTGGCGTGTAGGAGCTCTGATAAATGTTCATTTGGAGGTGGTGATGATGATGATGATGAGGAGGAGGAGGAGGAGGAGGCTGAAGTTACACTACTGCTATGTTTCGGGTCTCCGTTTGGCGTTTGCGTTATTGGGAAGTTTGTTTTGGCATTTCGTCCACTCATCAAGATGGACGCTTGATCGTAGGCTCGAGCTGCCTCTTCTGCTGTCTCAAACGTCCCTAGCCACACCCTTCTCTTCCTGCATTCAACAAGAAAAACAATACAAAAAAAATCACAAATAAAGAGAAAAAAAAGAAGAAGAAGCACTATTAGGACAAAAAAAGTCTCGAATCATGCAAGATGGGGGAGGTGAATGGAAGTACAGTAATGGGTGGCGAATCTCAGATACCCAGGAACCCCAATGACGCTGTCTGACACCTCTGAACTTCTTTGATTGCACCATCTTTTCACGCAGAGAGAGAGAGAGAGAATATGTAAACAGGGTTCAGACAAGAAACGAAAGTGAATGGAAGTACAAAATGGCTCAGAGTGAGAAGATAATATATATAGAGAGATGATTTGAAGTGAAACTGATCATGGGAGGGCACTGTCGGCGAACTACAAGAGAGTTTGGTACCAGGAAAAGGCCTTGTAATAAACAGAAGCCACCTACACCTAACCAATAAATGACCCTTCAATAGTTCAATTATATACTTTTATATATATAAAAAGGTAATTTAATTGATGGGACTATACTAAACTGGACAACATTTTATGTGAATTCACTCTTTTAAGTAACTCCATTATCATCAAATGAAGTTGGTCATTGATCTTTTGTACCGTACGTGTTTTACTTTTTGAGCTAACTTTGCAACCGAAAGTAGGCCAACCTCCTTCAATAAATCCCAAAACTATGCCTTTAGCTCATGGCAAACACTAACAACATCTTTGGAACCCATATTTAATATTTCCACCAGTATACTAGGTCCAGCTTCTTCATTTTACATTTTCCTGCATATAGCTTTCAAACTTCCTAAAATGCAATGATGACACAGTACTGATCATCAAAATATGAGGTCATTGATCACTTGCTGAAAACGGTAAGTAGGTGGGATTTTGTGGTGAATTTGAATATAATTAATCAATTATATGCACATGATTAGTTATTAATTAGCAACTCGTAAGTATTTTGTATTGGGTTAAATGTGAAAATGTCAAACTAAAAAGGACGCATTTATTTAAATTGATTTTCTAATTGGGTCACCTCAAGCGTTAGTTAGCTGGAAATCTTCAATTGGGTTCTTAATTTCTTACATATATATATACACTCTTAATTGCAGGTGGTCATGACGTTCCTTTTTATATGTCATTTAACTTCCGTATTTAGATTCTTTCATCAACTTGTATTTATCTCCTTAATCATCCTCCTCACATTAAAAAAACAAACGAAGTGCTAGAATCAATTAATCCTAAGTGTGGCAAAACAGTTTGCTATATAGCTAGCTAGCTTAATATTGCTTCCTGGTTTACTGGTCGATCTATACTTCTCTACTCTGCCAGATCGTCTCATTTATCGACGTCAAATGGAGCAGATCCTATTGATACATGTGAGACCTATCCAATTGAGTTGTGTACCCTGGCTGCATGTATGAGTGTGTATATATATATACACGCGTGCTTATATTCTGTGCATGTAGAGTTATATAATGATCAGTTTTGTCTAGTACTTATATTTGCATAAAGTAAATTAACAGATTGAATTATAATTTACACAGAAGTTATTTCGACCCAGACCGGAACTTAGAAAAGTCTGAGGCTTTTTTTGATCTGGATGTTGTTGCTCATTGTCGTCTCTCTTTCACAACCATTGATTCTGTGTGTTAGCTAACTAACTCTATTTGTGAGTCTTGAATGTCTATATCTATTCATAAATGTTGGAAGTAATAATGAAAGGGACACGATGGGTCCAAGAATGAAAAACATAGCGATGAATTATCAACATGTGGAGCTATCAACCTCCAGAGGACTAGGAAGCTGCTCGAGAAAGACCCCAACGTGCATGGTTGTCATGCATATTCCCATGTGCGGTTGTGCCTAACTAGCTCTTGCTAGTTTTTCATTTCATATATATCAACAAGCTTTTCTTTCTTCCATGACAGCATCTGTTAATAATTTAAAGATACACGTGAATCTCTCAATGCTTTCATATTAATTATATAGAGCTTCATATATACAACCCTTTTGAGCCGAAAAACGAAGATAAACTCAAGTAAATTTTATGGATGTCAACAAGAAAATGATTTCTTTAAGCAATAATAAATGGTTTTTCAAAATTTGAAATAAACTGATCAAGTGAATTAATGGGATCAGTTAAGGCAGTTGAAACTCGGACCATGATAAAGATAAATGTTAAAGGCTTCAAGAGAGACATAATCATCTTCATTTCACATGCTTTTTCTTCAAGCTGCTAAACTTGAGGTGGGTTCCTCAATATTTTTATGTTAGGGCTATCTGTAAGTGGGCTATATATAAATGGATTATATATACTCGCTATCGATTGATAATTGGCCGATTCAAACTATCTCATTTTTTGTTTTGGAGAAAGAAATTAATGATACAAATATATAATGGATGACAAATGAGTTTTATGACAGAGATATCTTAAAATGTGATAGAAATATATATGGAGAATGATGAGCCACGTTACCTCATATTGTTTTTTTTATGTCCAATTACAAGATTAATAGATAAATTTTCATGATAGAATTTGAACTCTCATCACTAAAGTGAGAGGGAGGAAGGAGATGCACTAACAAATTAAACTATAAATAGACGTAATTCATTTAAAATTTAATGGGTTAAATAGTTATTTAAGATGGTATCGTAGCCTATTTCATGAAAATGTCTATAATGAAACATAATAAAGCAGATTTTCTTCACTGCAGCAAATATTTTAATTTATTTTTATCCATTATCTATAATGTGTTGTGTTGTGTTCGATAGACGTCAAATTTTACTTTGGCAGCCATTACTACTGCTTTGGATATAGAATATGTTGTAAAGCTGCCAGAATTCAACCATGTGTTGTACGTACTTTAATATATATATATATAGTAAAACAGATAGTAGAGAAAAGAGATTTTATATTTTAACTTAATTTATAGTAAAACAATTAATCCCAAGTTATTTTATTAATTTATTTGTGGTTTATTTATCAACCACGTAATAAACCATGTAGTAGGTTAACAGCGAGAATTGAATTAATTGTAGAATTGAACCGAAGACACCATAACTTTAAGAGAAAAGGTCCCATGCACATGATATTGATTTGTATACAAAATTAAGGCAATTTAAGACAGAAGAGTGACTTTTCACGAACTTTGCATGAGGAAGCTAGTAAAATTAAATATGACCACCTTAAGACAACGACTTCCTGGCTTAATAACATTATGGCCCAAAATGACGTCCCAATTGTGAATGGCCACTGGCCACTACTATACACACACAATTTTAAGAGGGTCTTTTTTAAAAATTTCAAAGTTATTGAATCTATTTGATTTTCAACAAAACCACACTAGAGGTCCATGATTTATTCTGTCAAAGAGTAGAGGCCAATAACAAGCAAAATGTTAATCATTTCTGGTTTCTATTTTCTTTCTCTGCTGGGATAGACATTGCAACCTAGAAAAAAAATACATATATGACTGCTTCATTGTGCTTATTTTGAAGAAGTCGCAATTGGCGATGCATGCCTGCAAAATCGTACATAATATTCCTTTTGTATGATGTGATTTTAATTTGACATCTGAAATTAGTTCGATAGTGAGTTTATTGACAATTCAAAAACATTTCAAAATAAATAAATGAATGAAATGGTGGCTCAACATGTTCTCAAATCTCACTTCATTAGCTTTGTGTAGTTTTCCCTTCGATGAAACTATGCTGACAGATACTGCTTAAATGAAGTGACACCACGAAAATGATTTAGAAAAGGAAGTTATGATTGAATTAATTTTTTTTTTCTTTGGAAAAATGAAGATGTTATTTAGGTATGGTTCTATTAATAAAAAAGTAATAAAAACAATTTTTATTATTATTTTATGTTTTACACCAATTTCTTAGAAATATTACAATTATAAATTGATTTAAAACTATATATTCTAATTAAATAATATTATTTAGAATTCTCAAATTTCTCATTTTTATAAGAAACAATATTAAGAGTTTATTGAAACATATATATATGTCTAATTATTATTTTAGATTTTTTTTATAAAATAAATTAATTTCATAATACAAAACACCGTTAGAAGAAAAAATTATACAACAGAATCAACAACAACTAGACAGGCAATACGAGATGAAAAATCCTCAATTCAAATTAACTCCTCATTAATAGTAAGAGAAAAGTTGGCTAAATAATGAGCCATCTAATTAGCTAACCTAAGAACAAACACAATAGCATGACATGATTGTTTAGAAATGAAGAATGAAATTTCTTTGAGGAGGAGACCATCTTGGAACAGCAGACTCAGTGGCCTTAGGAATTTGTTTATTTCTGTAAAAAATTCTGTAGCCTATCTTCTGTACCCAGCAGACCTTTTAAATGAAGAAACCATTGGAAAGTAGGCATTTTGATGCTCAAAATTTTGAGTAGGACCGACATTAAGGTGTATTCGTGTTCTCTTCTCGGTTTATTTAAGGAGAATCTCTTTTCCGAGAGCTCACCAGCTGACCAACAGCTTGTCGAATACCTCAGCAAGGTTTTAGCAGTCCTTTAGGTTCTCCATTAAAATTTGTACTGCACACAACAGAAGGAACAGGCCTTCTCTGAGTCTTCTTCGTGCAAGGACAAAAACGTGAGCCAGTAGCTAAGCTATTAATAGCAACCGTCGGATCAAAATTGGAGCACTAAAACCGTTGAAAAGATTTTTCATTAACAAACTCGCTTTGCCATTAACTAACACTAATGGTCTGTCAGGATGCTATTGGCGAAAAGAAAGATTTGGACCCACCTACCATTCAACTGTCATAACTACCAGTCTTCAACATGCAAGAAAGTAAAGATATTAAAATTGTTGACTCAGTAACTGAGTTACACTCCCCGCGTTATGAATCCCCCAAAACAACAATCTCTTCTCTAAAAATACACTTATGGAACCACCATCACTACCACGCGCCAAACCCATACTCAGATCGTCCGAGTCACCGCCATTGACTCCGTCCCCACTGATTCACTACACTTCAATGCTGAGAAGCAGGCTCAAGCTCCCCGACAAGGCGGGCCGAGTGTTTCCCGATCGCCTCGGGAGCTTAGTCTCCGGCTTCGACGTTAAAGATGAAGACGATGGAGAGGCCGGTAAAGAGCTTGAAATTTTGGAGCCGAACGTGTCCGGATCCGGGTCGGGTCTGGAAAGTGAGGACGATTATGTTGAGAAGATGGAAGAGGTCCTGCATAAACCGGAAAGAGATGGGGCGGGTTTGGTTTCGGTTAAGAAAGTTATTGCCGCCGATGAGAAAAGGTCCGACCTTGAGTACCAGGTTAGAATTTCAATTGTTGGTTTGATTTCATTTTTATTTTTCCCTAGTAATTCGAGTGATAGAAATTTATTAGGGTTTTTTGCATATGCTCAATTGCATTGAATGTTTGGATGCTTTTTTATATTTTGTGTTCGTGGTGATCAGTTATCTCAGAAGGAGATAAATCTGGAAAAGTTGCAAAGAATCGCAGAGTCGGGTCTTCCTGATGGAGGAGGTTTGAGAGCAACTACTTGGAAGGTATGAATTCTGCTTCTCCTTATTCTCTTTTCCTTGCTTCTTTGAATTTAAATGGAAAATGAAAATTTCAAATTACAAGCATTCATCAACCGGATATTTTATTGAAATAATAAGCTATGCTTGCCTGAACTAAGACATCCTGATTCATTTGGTGTTAGATTAACTTGTATATTGATAGATGAGGTTGTCAATAGTGGAATTATATGGTCAGAGAACAAGAATACTTCACACATTCGAATAAGATCCCACTAGATTCTCAAATGTTTTTGAAAAAGTGGGCTAGACAGTTGACTGCAGAAATTTCACAGTACTGACACATTGCCATGTGCCAAAATAGCAATGCTAACTCTGCGGTTGGCATCCATTGACCATCTTTGAAGTCGAACAGGTACAGAATAATTTTACTTTGGCAGATTACCGACCAATCAGGTTATAATTTACACATGTTACTATAATATTAGAACTATCGAACTAGATTATAATATTAAAACAGAAAAAGAAAATACTTAATCACTGAGCTGTTTCCAAATGCTAGCATTATATTTTTACTGTCACCTTAGTGCACATCACATTGTTGTGATCCTTGAATCTAAATGTTCCACAGACAAAATGATAAACTTCAATTGTTTGTTATTGATATTGAATTGTGTATTCATTTTCCTTGCACTTTTTGTCCTAGCAGCTGCTCTTGGGTTTTTTACCTCCTTCTCGTGACTTATGGGAAAAGGAGCTGACTGAGAGTCGACAAAAATATTCTAAGCTGAAAGAGGAATTTCTATTGAGTCCTGTAAGATGCTCAATAGACTGCTTAATTTAGTAGCAGATATATTTTCTTATTTGCTGAGGCGCATTGCTTTGATTAGTGCTTAAGTGATTACATGCACTAATCAAAATCTTAAATCTAGACAGTCGGAACTCGCAAAGGCTAAAGAAGAAGCATTGAATTCCAAGGAGCATAGTTCTGACAGTGGTTTTGATGGACTGCTTAGGCGACATGAAATATCTCATGAAGATCACCCTCTGAGCCTTGGTAAGGCAAGTGTTTGGCATCAGTATTTTCAGGTATCTCTTTTACATCAAAAGGTGTCTCTTGAACTTCTTGAGCTAAATCCGAGACTAATGTTTATCAAAATGCACACGTCTTTCGATTAGCATATAGAGATAACAGAACAGATTGACCGTGATTTGCAACGCACTCATCCTGATATGAAATTTTTCTCAGAGGACACATTGTTTGGCAGGAAAAACAAGGTATATCTCCTTCACCCATCACCTATATCTTCCTCTTCTTTTTCTTTCTGCTTAGCAGTGAGTAGTTCTTGATAAATTGTGAACCAGGTCCTTAGTTCTCTTCAAGGTGGCCATAAAAGTATTTTTAAACTTTTAAACAATATATAAATTATTCCTAACTGAACTCTGTGATGCTTCTCATCTGCAGGAAGCAATGCGAAATATTCTTCTCCTATTTTCAAAATTAAATCCTGAAATACGCTACGTTCAAGGCATGAATGAAGTATTGGCACCAATATACTACATATTTAGTACTGACCCTGCTGAGCAGAATGCTGTAAGAATGATATGATGTTCTTGGCTCTCTTAGGCTTGTGTGGTTTGTGTCCCATTGAATTTTATAGATTTGCAGTCCAATTGGGTACTGTCATGCTTTTTCTTTTTTTTTAATAAGAAGGTGTAAGTTGTAAGTTGTAACAAGAATGAATTTGAACCCATCTGTGGAATAATTTTTTAACTTTTAGTACCCTGCTTATATAGATCCAAAATGTCAGAAATTAAAATCTTGATAGCAATTTCAGATGGTTCTTTTTTCTTCTTCTTTTTTTTTTTTTTTTAACAATTGTGGGTGGGGCAAAAATGAAACAATGACTTATTTCTTTTTTTCAATTAATTATATATTTGTTTCATGACTCAGGCAAATGCAGAAGCAGATAGTTTTTCTTGTTTTGTCCGACTCTTGAGCGATTCAGTTGATCACTTTTGTCAACAGCTGGATAATAGTTCAGTGGGTATCCTTTCAACTCTTTCCCGCTTGTCAGATTTATTGAAAGATAATGATGAGGAACTGTGGCGGCATCTTGAAGTCACAAACAAGGTAAATTGAAATAAATATGGCAGATGCTTGGATGCTTAACATGTATTGCAATCAACATTTTAATCAAATACCAAAAGTTGTTATGTATTTCAACCTCTCTGCACGCTGGCCTTAGTCCTTTTAGACATCGCTTGATTTTATACTGCATCAAAACAACTGCTACAAGTTGCTATTTTTGTCATCAACTTGCTTTCCAGTATTCCGTGGAAACTTATAGATGGCATCCTCATGAGCAGGTTAAGCCACAATTCTATGCATTCAGGTGGATCACGTTGCTACTGACTCAAGAATTTAACTTCCAATCAATCTTAAGAATTTGGGATTCTCTATTGAGTAATCCTTTTGGTGTTCAGGTCTCTCTCTAAAACTGACTCTGCTAGTAACCGTTTTCCTTCATTTCTGTAGTAGGTTTATTACCAGCCAGAAGTAATGCAGATTTTTGAGATCAAACTCGACTTTATGCAGGATATGCTGCTACGTATCTGCTGCGCAATGCTGTTGTGTGTAAAAAGCAGGCTATTGAGTGGTGATTTTGCAGCTAACTTAAAGCTTTTACAACACTATCCAGATGTCAACATAGAACACTTTCTTCAGGTAGCTCGGGATCTAAGTCCTGATACGTCCTCCTATCGTTTATCTCCTTAAATTTGTAGCTTTAAATGCTTGTACATAAACAAATGTCTTAATCCTGACATGGTTTGTAATCATGAACCTACATCTTGAGATTCTGCTGACAGAACATTTTTTAAGGAAAGAAAGCATTGCCAGTAATGTGTATCAGACAATTTTTTTCCTTAATGTTATGGAATCAGACTTCAACTCAAAAGTATGTAATCTGATGGTCCATGTTGCAATCTTGTACCAAGTTTAAAATTAAAGGTCTACCTCTACCAAGTTTAAAATTAAAGGTCTACCTCTGATCAGATGCTTGATGAGCATACCCTTTATTTTCACCTTGTAGGATTTATGATAATGAAGATTGATGTCAGCGCTGCTTGACTGATTCTAGAGTAACCACCTGTGACCATAATGAATAAAGCAAATGCAGTGAGCAACAATAAAAAAAAAAATAAGCAACCACTTGACCATAAGGCTATGTGCGATTACGTTTGATAATCAAATAAAAAAGAATATAAGTCAATGTGCAAGCTGTACTTTTCTTGCATTTCTTTTTCACTGGGTAACAAATTGCTGGCTCTTCAGAGTCTAGAAATGGGTTGCTTCAAAATTGGATAGAGACTCTAGTCAAGACCATTTTATAATAATATTCTTGTTCCTAAACTGTAAACCAACGCCATTTGTATGAATGTTTCAGAAGCTAGTTAGGCAAAATATGGCATGTTTAAACATCGATAAAAATCAAAACCAATCCGCAAACAGATTGAAGAACAGTAAGAAACCTGAAAGACTGGACAAAATTGCAGCTAATTGAGTGATATGTTGACAGCACCGTTGGCACCCTCATCCAGCAGCTACAGTCATGGAGGAAACAGAAAGTTGAGCAACATATAGATTCATCAACTGAGTTCGAGAGAAGCTTGGTAGAGATCAAAGTTGATCTTAATTCATTACTAATAAATGAAAATAATTCAATGACAAAGAGGCCATTAAATAAATTTTTCTCATACCGTCGGGGCTTGCTAACAAAAAAAAAAAACCCCACTCTATGCATTTTGCCTATTGGATATTCCCTCTGTGTGCTGCTTCTACAAGTCTTTCCTACCCATGACAGTTATTCGCACCCCAAAGTAGTCGTTGAAATATCTTTCTTGCAATGGTGACAAGAAAGCTAGTGGTACCTTTTTTCTTTTCGCTCTTTATTTTACCTGCTACAAAATAAAATCATGTTAAGACAAACTCCTTAGTTTACCTGCTACAGCATTGTGGCCTATATTTTAAACTCCCAACTTTCACTCTATGCATTTCTGTACCTTATCTTCTTACTTCTTAGTATAGTATTTAAAGCGAAGTGCAATTGTACGCTATCCATTTTTCTTCTCATCTAAGTACTTATTGCATCTTTGGTTTACACCTTTTTCATTTTTTTTTTCCTGTCCAGAAGTTTGATCTAATACTTGTCATTGTTGATAATTCTTGAAGGGTTTCAGTTTATGTGACCAGTACGGTGTGATTTTTTGTTTATATTTTGATTGATAGAACTTTGCATAATTTTTAGCATAGTTTAAGTTATGGCATGTACTCTGCTACATGGGACGCTTCACGTGACAGTTTATGGGATTGATAGGCTTTCAGGGGCAGGTTGTTGCAACTTCTTCCGCAAGGTATATTTATCAATAAGAATTGAGTTACTCATCTCTGCGGCTTGCATATTTACTTAGAAGAGTGAAATTCAACAATCATTAACACATTAGTGCCTGATTGTCTGGCATAGTAGCATTACTTTTTCTTTCCTTTCTGTTTTCATAATTTTCTGTTCTGCATAATTTTGGAGAAAAATATATGATATTCAACTTTGTGAGGACAAAAAGTTGGATGTTTCTTGCTCTGTATTCATGCAAATGATCCCATTTTCCAGTTTTTGGTACTTGGTGCTTGTGTATGTATGTTTACCCTCAAGATGATACTGGTTTAAAAAGTGTCTTTGTCCATAGTTTTCCTTCAATGCTCATGTGCATATACAAGTTTGTTAGTTTACTTTAGTGCTACTTAACAAAACTATCTTAAGTTGGAACTCTTTGCGAATGGAGGCATCTGGGAGGGGCGATTGAATTTTTGTTGCTGTCTTAAAACTTAAAAATCTAATTCATTAAATATCTCTATGTCTGCAGCTACTCAGAAATATTAAAGAGACTGTTGGATTCAGAAAAGGCTTTTCAAAACTCTGTGCAACAATCGACTTAGAAGAAGCTAGAGTGGGCCGAACTAGACTTTTAAAGAATCAAAACTCTGACCCGCAATGGTGCGAGTCTTTCAATATTTACTGTGCCCATATGGCTTCTGATGTTATATTCTCTACCAAGGAAGATAATCCCATTGGGGCAAGAGTGATTGGAAGAGCTTACATGCCTGTCGAAGAAATTCTAAATGGAGAAGAAATAGAAAAATGGATTAAGATCTTGGGCAAAGACCATAAACCTCTACGTGGAGGTTCTAAGATTCATGTTAAATTAAAATTTTTGGATGCCAAAAGACATTGTAACTGGTCTCAAGGGATTAGAAGTCCTAAATTTCCAGGGGTTCCTTACACATTCTTTACCCAAAGAAATGGTTGCAGAGTTACTCTTTACCAAGATGCTCATGTTCCAGATAAATTTATCCCCAAAATCCCTCTAGCTGAAGGGAAGTTTTATGAACCTCACCGATGCTGGGAAGACATTTTTGATGCCATTTCAAATGCAAAGCACTTGATTTACATCACAGGATGGTCTGTATACACAAAGATCACTTTGGTAAGGGACATAAGGAGGCCAAAATCAGGAGGAGACATAATACTTGGTGAGCTTCTTAAAAAGAAAGCCAGTGAAGGTGTCAAAGTTCTAATGCTTGTTTGGGAAGACAGAACTTCCATTAAGTTACTAAAGAAGGATGGAGTGATGGCTACCCATGATGAAGATACCGAAGCTTACTTCCATAACACTGGTGTCTATTGTGTTTTATGTCCACGTAATCCTGATAATGGGCGGAGCATTATTCAGGACTTGGAGATCTCTACCATGTTCACTCATCATCAGAAGACGCTGGTGGTGGACAGTGAAATGCCCAGTGCATCATCAATGAAAAGAAGAATTGTAAGTTTCATTGGTGGTATTGATCTTTGTGATGGAAGATATGACACTCCTTTTCATCCCATTTTTAGGACATTGGACACAGTGCACCACAATGATTTTCATCAACCCTGTTTTGCTGGTGCCTCAATTGCTAAAGGTGGTCCAAGGGAGCCTTGGCATGATGTCCACTGTCGATTAGAAGGGTCCGTTGCCTGGGATGTATTGTTCAACTTTGAGCAGAGATGGAGGAAGCAAGGTGGGAAGGACTTGCTAGTTCAACTGAGAGAATTTGAAGATACATTCATTCCCCCATCTCCTGTAATGTTTCCTGAAGACCATGACACATGGAATGTTCAATTGTTTCGATCCATTGATGGTGGGGCAGTTTTTGGCCTTCCAGACACTCCTGTGGAAGCGGCAAAAGCTGGACTTGTCAGTGGGAAGGATAGCATCATTGATCGAAGCATTCAGGATGGATATATCAATGCCATCCGTAGAGCAAAGGATTTTATCTACATTGAAAATCAATACTTCCTTGGAAGCTCTTTTTGCTGGAACTCAGATGACATTAAGATTGAAGAGGTTGGTGCATTGCATCTTATACCAAAGGAATTGTCTCTGAAGATAGTTAGCAAGATTGAAGCAGGAGAGAGATTTAGTGTCTATATTGTAATTCCAATGTGGCCAGAGGGTATCCCAGAGAGTGCATCTGTTCAAGCAATACTAAATTGGCAGCATAGAACTATGGAGATGATGTATAGTGACATAGCTCAGGCCCTTCATGCCAAGGGTTTTGAAGCAAACCCCAAGGACTACTTGACATTCTTTTGCTTGGGAAATCGAGAGACAGAAGAGAGTGGGCAATATATACCTTCAGAGACACCTGCACATAATTCAGATTACATTAGAGCTCAGGAATCCAGGCGGTTCATGATCTATGTACATGCCAAGACGATGATCGGTAAGCATAACTTATGGTATCAGTCTTCTGTGACTATGATACTTTTTCAGTATACAAGTACATTAAGTTGATTCATTATAACTTGAAAATCTAAATTTTGGCAACACTTGCCGTTTGCAGTTGATGATGAATACATCATTATTGGATCTGCCAACATTAATCAAAGATCAATGGACGGTGGTAGGGACTCAGAGATTGCCATGGGAGCCTACCAACCATACCAGCTAGCCAACAAACGGGCAGCTAGGGGCCAAATTCATGGCTTTAGAATGGCATTGTGGTATGAGCATTTAGGCGTGCTTGATGATTCCTTTCTCCAACCAGCAAGCATCGAATGTGTCCAAAAAGTGAACCAAATTGCGGAAAAGTGCTGGGGCCTCTACTCATCCGAGGCACTAGACCATAATTTGCCAGGGCATTTGCTGAGTTATCCCATTGGTGTTACCAGTAATGGGTTGGTGACACAACTTCCAGGGAGGGAGTTTTTCCCAGACACCAAGGCTAGAATTGTTGGGTCTAAATCTGACATACTTCCTTCAATGCTCACCACTTAAACTGCATTACCTGACTATTTCCAATTAGAATAATGAATTGCTTGATCCTTACTTCTTCAATTGATCTATTAGTGACAATTATAAATAAATATTCAAAAATATTTTCTTGGGTCTATTTTGTAATATTTGGTTCAAAACAAACAAAAGCATTGTATGAGATCAACAAAACACGTGGAGTGATTTTACTTTCTTTCTTTCTTTCTAGAAATACTCAATGAAAAAGATATGTAATTTGTGTCAAAAAAACACTTGTTTTTCTTATAAAGTAATTAAAACAGAAAACTTTTTTATCCACTAATACTTTCTGTAAAAGTAATCCGCAAAGTTGTTAAACGTGTCAAATTTCTTATTTAGTGGTGTTAGACCCTTTAGCTCTAAGAGTATCGACAATGTATGAGATCTAAACATAAAATTTATTATGTGCCACATCAGCATTTTGGGTTTTAATTTTGAAAAATGGGTCTTCTCATTTTTAATGCTATTATTATAAATCTCTTTTTCCTACAATGCAACTAAATTAAAAAAGATAAATTAAACCTATCTTTTAACTTTTTTCTAAATAATTATTACTATTTATTAAAATATAATAATAAAATATATATATATTATAAATTATATAATATATTTTAAATATTAATAATTATTTAAAAAATTATAATTAATTTAAAATAAGATAATAATATTAATTAAAAAATATCATAATTAAAATAAAATAATAAAAATAAAATTTATAAATTATTTTAATTTTATTAAAATATATTTTTTATTATATATTAAAATTTAAATAATATATATATAAGCCCAATGATTGTGATAATCATTGGGTAAGAGACCTATATGGGGTTTCAAATTTGGAATCCCATTTAGGTCTCAAATGATGGACCCCACAAATGGGGTTTGCACAGCAAGTCCCATTGTGGAGTTAACTAGACCCTAAAAGTAGGTCTAGTTAAATGGGTCTTATTTGAACTCCACTGCTGATACTCTAAGTTTATAAACTAATATTGCGCATAATTTATAGTTAAAGTGTTTAGTGTACTTTTCTCCTACCGTTCAATTTTTACTATATATATTTAACAGCATATATGAGCAGATATTTCCGTTATAGGAGTAGATTTAGTTATTAATCTTGTAATTGTATCCCCTTAAAAAAAATAGAAAAAAATCTAGATCTCCACCATCCAAGTGGATGGTTGAGATTTATTCAAAATTAAATTATAAATTAAAAAACTAAAAAAAAACATTTAAAATCTCTAACGTCCATATGGATATTGGAGAATTAAAAAAAAACAGTTTTATATTTTATTTTTAATTTTTTTAAAATATTTTAAAACTAAATTAAAATGATCAAAATATTTTTAAAATAATTGACTTTAACAAATATTTAATAATATTTTATAGCGGTTGGTTAATTGTAGTGAGATTAACTATTAATTTTTTAAATAAATTGATTTTATCTGTAAAAAATCAAACTCTTGGCTGTAATTTATCCTATTTTCTAAAGATAATAGTTGTGGTTAAAGAAGGTTGTAGTAGTAGGCTGCTTTGTGAAACAAAAATTAATGTTATAAACCGAAAGTAATGCTTTAAGCTTCGACTGAGACTGACAGACAGATAGAAAAGTCATCTTTGCAAGTAGAGGTAACAACTTGGAGTTAGATTCTTGTAGCTTGCTAGTTGCTACCATTCAATTATTTGAAGCGATTGTAAATTGGTGAAACTCTACGTGATGGGATTGATAAAAGTAATATGAAAAGGGAATGCAACAGACTTGGAAAATGAGACCTCACTTTCACTTATATTCATTTATCCAAAAACCAATCTTCTGTTTTTATCTTTTATAGATATTGTTTTCAAGATCAAAGACTGCAATATTGCTTCATAATATTGACAAATAACGGAATATTGTTGCAAGATACAATTATGCTCAGAATCTCAAGCACTATCCTATTTTTATTATCTGTCTGTCTGTCTGGATCAAACATTATAAATAAATGCAATCAATTAATTAATAATTAATTTATAAATATTTCTATTATAAAACCGCAATTTAAGAGCAGGACATGGGAGGGAGGGCCACCGTGATTCCTGATCAACAGTTGTAATATGTACATCATATAATGAAACTGGAATCTGATTGGTCCAAAGTCATTTTCCTATCTTCAACTGCATCTACCTCTACTCCAAATCTTATGGCAGGGGATGATCTGACTCATCATCACCCTTCCAACCATATAAACAACCATAATAATGCAACCAATACTCTCCCAGTGTCCACGCTTTTTTTTTTTTTTGTTGCGTGTACTTCACACTCTCAGTTTCTACACTTTTTTAGCCGGAAGGTAAGTACCCACGCGCCGCCGGCAGTAGTTTTGATAATGTCAAAGTAGCAAAAGGATATTTCCCATTGAGTCCCTTCCCAACAAGAAACTGACATCATCCAAAAAAAAAATATATATATATATATATACACTTTCTCTTGCCAGTGCCGTGCGGTGTACTAACAAAATTTATTATATCATGACAAATTGCTACACGGATTAAAAAGTAAAAATTTAGTAACACATGGATTTTTTTTACTTTTTTTGTTTGGTAATTGTTGACAAATTCGAATATTGTGCGTAAGTAAATATCAACTTCAATCTTTAAAGTAGGTATTGATAAAAACACACTTCAAATTTTTTTTATTTTTCTTTATTTGTTTAAATAATATACTCGAATATAAATTTTTTAATGTGGAGAGTAGCATTCAACTATTCAATGAAATTCTCTTAAATTATTGAAATAACTTTTACTTTGACTAACCAATTACAGTCTTATGATATGTGTGATCAGCGCAAGTAGATTATCGTATTCACGAGTGGGTTTGAATTTTGAACTTGCTTGACCAGTCTTATTTTAGCAAAAATCTTAATTTGAGCCAATAAAAATGTCCCCTCACAACCCTGAAGACGCGTTCATTTAGTTGTTGCATAGTTATTTTTTAAGTCGTGTAATCGCTCCCTTTTTTGGTAAAAGAAAAAGAAACATTCACTTTCACTGCCCAGTCTGTACAAGAAAAGATAAATAAAGTGTTTCCATTTGATTATATATTTTAATACTAAAATATTCTAACATTTTTTATTTTATTTTTATTTTTTTCTATTCACACCACCCACGATGCTTTTATTTAACTTTGTCTCCTTGTAAAGACAGAGAAGTCCAGAACCCACCATCATCTGTTTCATGTACTGATTTATCTATCTTGGTTTGTTTCTGTTGACGTTGTTGTAGTTGACTATGTCTTCGATATTGAGCTCACAAGGGGTGGTCTTAGCCACAGCCATGGCAGTCTCCGGCACTGTAATTCTCCTGGCTTTGCGCCTCCAGAAATCTTCCCAAACAACCCAGTATTCCATCGATCAAATTCCTCGTGAGTCCGCGGAACAAGTTCTACGATCTTGTATATCTTCTGGTATGCACAAGTACTATCTCTATCTCTGTTTGTATGCATAGAAATAGTCAATACAAGTCTAATTTGTATATGTGGGGGCAGATGAGAACAAGAGAGAAAAGAAGAAGAAGAAAAAGAGAGTGCACTTCGCAGAAGATGTGGTGGATCCAAGAGGAAATGGTGAGGAATTCAGGAGGCAACATGGTAGTAGAAAAACTTCTTCATCATCATCTTCATCTCCATCTTCATCAACATCTCTGAATCTATCATCTCCGGCACAGTTCAAGAAAAGTGGAGGAATGCCTGCGAATAGAGTGGCTCTGTACAATGGAATTCTCAGGGATCGTGTGATTCCACGAGTGGCCTACTCTCACTAGTCTAATTTTTGTAAAAAAAATATTTCCCTCAAAACTCTCTCTAATTATAAGAATAGCCCCTTTAGTTTTTTTTTTTTTTTTATATACATAATTATTCTTTTCATTTTTCTTTTTCTGGGTCCACAAGCTTGGTTGGTGGTGATTATGCAAATTACCCAGTGGATCTTCTTGAACTATCTAGGAATTTGTTAAATTTTATAGGGTAATTATCTTGTCTTCTTGGATTTCAGTTCTTTTTCCCTTTCTCTTCTTTTTTTAATTTTGTTCATAAATTGTAAAACTTTTAGCTTATTTTTATGACTATTTGAGTATTTTTCTTGCCTCTTCTTCTTTAAATCTTTATTTATTCTTTTAAGATTTCAAAAATTATGTATTAATATATTTTTAAATTTTTAATATTATAGCATGTGGTTTAGAGCTTATGATAAAATTAAATTCAGAAGGATGCAATAATACTGAACTTAGATTATAATAATCACTTCCAAAAACAACTTAAGTGTAATTAAATCTCATTCATGAGTGATCCCAAATTCAAATTAGCTATGCATATAATTGATTTTGAATAACTAATCTCTATTTGATCTCATTATAATAATTTTAAAAAATACGTAATAAATAAACATAGTAAGCATATGGTCCCCTTTGCAACTGCAAGCAATCTGCCTGTGTTTACATGAAGTAATGCGTATTTTATGTGCTTCTTTTTCTATCAGCATATTAATTATCTCAGCACATGTGGATGTATGGGTAGATACATACATACAAATACAATGTGAGAACATGACCATGTGATTGGTTGCTCTTCTTTCTCACACCCACAAACTTTTCTTCCAACCAACCCAAACAATTAAAAAGTGTAAACAAATAAAATAACTCACTCACTTAATAAACACTTATATATATGTCATTTATTTATTATTTTATTTTATTTTTTAATTGGCTAACTAAATAAATGACCCGTTGGTCTCCTTAAAAGTCAATCAATATAGATGAGCTTGATATATAATTTATGAACTTGATTGGAAGTGTTATTCACACTGATATTAATTAATATTCTTAATTTTCAGTTTTTTTTAATTTATGTTATATTATTTGATAAAAATATCTAAATTTTTTTTTTAGAAATTTGGAGTTCTTAAACGAGGTAAAAGAAAATATATTATTTTTTTTAATTAAAATAATTATTTCACTACTTTTCGGATCGGTACATATTTTCAGCTTTTGTTTTTATGCATAATTTATTTAGTAGAATCTCTAGCCATGATTCTCTCCATTATAAAGAAAACGTATGTTGTTTGTCTTGAATCTGTGATTAGTTATTTCAAAGTTTATAATTTATCGAAAAAGAACAAAAATAATAATAAATTTAATAGTTTAGATATGTATTTTATGTGGACACATGAAGAACAGGTATGGGGGGACAAGGAAAAGAAGCAAGGCCTCTAGAAAACGGCATTACCAACTGAAAATTTTGTTGGGGGGCTTGGCTTTGCAATTGCATTGATGTGGGAACAATAACAAATGCTTTGCTTTGTTGTCTTGTATAATTTTTTTTTGGTTTTTTTTTTTTTTTATTATTTATTTTGGAAGTGCTTTTCATGTTGCTTTGCTTGTGGGACTCGTATTTAATTTCTTCCCACTTTTGTTTTTATTCTCAAAATTCCAGAAGATTGGTTACCCCAACCGACCCTTTCTTGAGTGTTTGACTAAACCATACGATACCAATGTGAAATAGGAAACCTCAAAGAAGCTTCTCATAAAGACATATATTATTATTATTTCAATTACATTTTCACTCATAAGTCATAACTCAATTTTTCTATTTTATTTATTTTATTTTAGAAAAAAATATGAGGATTATGTTAATAATGAATATGAATATTTTATTTACGTTTTGAATTCTAACATTTCTCATTCGAACGGAAAAATCTTCAATAATATACCACGTAGTATGAATGTTCATCAAATCAAAATATTTACATAAATATGCCTTATAAATTATCTTAACTACCATTAAAATTTGGAGATTGTTTTCAAACAAATTGTAAATGCAATATGCCTTCCATTATTGACTTTTGTAGAAACAGTTCACAATAAAGCACTGCCTGCCAACAACTTTATGATATGACAGGCAACAGTGGCCAAAACATATGTCCCTAACCCCATAAAATTCTCCTCAAAAAAAAACCCATAAAATTCTACATAAATTATGAAAAAAAAAAAATTCACTAAATAGTTATTTTTGATAGATTATGTTATTGAAATCTTGGTTACGAGAGAATAATTGTCTGTTCAAATAAATTTGATGTTGTTTTCTTGCAGAAGAAATGCATTGAATAGTTCTAATAACCCCATGTTCCCATTTGATTGAGAGATCATGCAGATCTTTGCTGTCTGGTCCTTGGTGCTGCTCTATGAGGCATGTTTTTAAAGAATGCAATTATGTTGCTGACTGCTTAGCAAAAGCTGGACTGAGTTGTAATAGGGTTCCTGTTACTGTTTTTGATTCTCCCCCTCCTTGTGCTGAGTATGCTTATGCTAGGGACATGGAGGGTCTGGTTGCTGTTAGGCTGCTGGGGAGTGCCTCCTAGTGTGTTCTGGGCTGTCTTGCCCTCCTTTCTACCAAAGAAAAATACATTGAACATGGTCCAGTGTTGTGGTAGAAAAGTAAAGTGAAAGTTTTTTTAAGTAGAAAAACAAGGAAAAAAGATAGTCTGATTTGAGGAGTGGGTAAAGTGAAAGTTTTTTTAAGCAGAAAAATAATGAAAGTCTGATATGAGGAGCGGTGAGTAATGAATGGCGAGTGGCGACATAGTCTGAGATGAGGAGCGATGAGTAATGAACGGCGACACATAATCCTCCTTAAAAAAAAAAAAAAAATTAAAAGAGACCTTGATTTTGAGGGTGAGGGTGACTGATGACCAGACTGATTGAAGATGCAAAGCTGGCTGTTAAACATGTCACCTTCACTTCACATCTATTCATTTTGCTTCAATCACCCTTCACCACGTCAATTCTACTTTTATAAATGTAACGAAATCTCATGATTAGATCTTACATGCTATATTTTCGGTTATAAGAGTATATATTTAAATAGTAAAAATTGAATAAATGAGAGAAAAAACAATGAATCTACAGTAAGTTTATTATTTTATAAATGTAAATAATTTTATAAAAAATTATTAAATAATTTTTCTATTGTTATTATTAACAGTTAAAAATAATTATTAATTATTTTAAAAGTTTAAAATACTATTAATTAAAAAGTATAAATTATAGTGAATTCGTCTTAAATTTATCATTTTACAGGTAAAAATAACTTTATAAAAAATTAACAGTGAACTTCACTGTCGTTACCGTTAATCATTAAAAATAACCGTTGGTCATTTTAAAAGTTTAAAAATACTAAAAAATTTTAATTAAAAAATTAAAAATTAAAAAAAATAAAAGTAAATTATACTAAAATTTCTCTTATTTTTTTTTAAAAAAAGTTAAAAACAATAAAATTAATTAAAAAAGGGAAAATTTAATTTAATTTAAACAAAAAAAATTAAACATAATAAAACAATAGAATTGCACTAAAATAAAATTTTAATGAACATGGATCCAATCTGAAAATTGGATCTCCACCAAGATAAAAAAAAAATTTAAATTACTCAATAAAATCAATCTCTAGCGATGTAGATTTTACTTTTTCAATTGTTTTTCTTGATCTTGGGATTGGATCTCCACTGTTCATCCTGATGGACGGTCGAGATCCAATCTAGAGATTGGATCTCTATCTCCATCCAACCAAAATTTATTTTTTATTTTTTTATATTTTATAATTGTTATTTTTTTAAAAAATTATTTTTTAATATAATCTTCATCATCCATCAATATTAATGAACAATGGAGATCCATTAAATTTTTTTATTATTATTTTTAATTTTTTTTTAAAAAATAATATAAATTTTAGTACAATTCACTCTTTTATTTTTAAATTTTTAATTTTTTTTAATTAAGAATATTTTGATCTTTTTGAACTTTTAAAATATCAACAGTTATCTTTAACGGTCAACGGTAATGGCAGGAGGGTTCGCTGTCAATTTTTTATAAAGTTATTTCCGCCTGAAAAATGGCAAAACTCAAGTAGATTTACTGTAATTTGTCCTTTTTTAATTATGAGTATTTTAGTATTTTTAAACTTTTAAAACAGTCAACGGTAATATAGGGGAGTTTGTTCTCAATTTTTTATAAAATTATTTATATTTATAAAATAATAAAACTCAGGTAGGCTCCTTGTAATTTTTTCTAAAATGAATGAAAAAGAAAGAGTAAACTTGAAGAAAGGTGGGTTGTTTCAAAGTGGTGATGGTGTGATGAAAAGAGCCCATTCTTTTGGTTAGAAAAAGTCAGTGAATAATGTTTGGCTCTTATAGTCTCACTTTTACGTGTTAATTTGTATTATTATTGACAAAGACAGAGTTTGCAATACATAAGCAAGTAATTAAATTAATTAATGTATCCTCCTATTCATAAGCCATGACGACATCTTTCATTAATTTTTCAAGACAATCGCGTGTGCTTATGTCCATGAAACCTAATTAATAAATCACTAATCATTATTCTATTATTAAAGTATAAAAGAGTGACGTCGTTTTGGCAATTTGAGAAGATGCGTGGTGGCTGGCTGGTGGAGGCCTTGTCTTGTCTAGCTCTAATAAACAAGGAAAGGTTGAATTTTTGTTGCCTTGTCGGCCAATTATATGGTAATATTGGGCGGTTAAGAGATAAGTATTAAGGAGTTAATTACTAAATTAGTAGTATGTTAATTATTTTATTAATATATTAATGGTAATGAGGTAGGTTTGATGTTCCAATCATCGTCAAATGTTGGAACATCTCTAACATTATTATTTAATGCAATAAGTGACTTCCTCAATTGTAAAAATATCACGCATTTATTTGTATTTTACTCAATAAATTCACACGTCATTCAAAAGGTAGTACGTGTGGCTGTATAAATGGTGCTTGTTGTTTTCAATCGTACCTTCAATATCTTGAATTTGTATGGTTACTTACAAATTATACTTGTCTAAGAGAGGTGGAGTTAGAGATGTCAAATACGCCGGGTTGGGTGCCTGAATTCAGCCCGCACCCGACCTTAAATTAAGAGTTTTGTCTGTGTCCAAGCTCTATAGTTGGTTGGTGTCGTGCATAAATATTCAAAATTAGTTCGGACAGTATTTATACCCATACAAAAAATATTGAAAGGATATATATATTATACATTTTGCTGATTGGATTGGCTAAAAAGAAAATATAAATAAACTAAATTAAATTGAGATATCGTTCTCTTCCATTTGTAGGGCCTCGAATTGAGTCGTTAATATTTGAATTTAAAACCTCTTTACGGTCATTGTTCCTTCATGAATTGTTTGAAGGATATCCCAAGTTTCATGTATTTGAATTGCATTGATCCCCTTAGAATTTTAATTTTCTGATGCAATTTCATTAGTATTCCATGTTGGTTATGGCTTCAAAGATGTAGTGTTATCTGCATTAGTTACAACTTACAATTGGAAGAGTGTAACCCTCCAAAAACAATAATTTGTACCGTCAACGTCAAGAAGAAGTGGACGAGTGTTGGATGTGCCTTCTCTTGTAATTCTAACTATAGTTGATAGTTGAGAATGAACCCGAGATCAATCTAGTTACCTTAAGGAGCCCACTCTAATACCTATTCAAGAGTTCAATCATATAAGTATAGCAAACTTAGAGAGAGGTGGATAGGTTTCTCCAACTTTTTCTGCCAATTAAAAATTTAAATTTAGATCAAATACAAATAAAATAGTAGGGAGTAAAAAGAGTCAGCATAAGATTTTGGTATAAAAAATCCAATCAGGTAAAAAAATCACATGACCAAACTATTTTGGCCACTTAATCGTAAAATCCACTAGTAAATAAAATAGACATCTTCAAGTTAATTCTTCCAATCACACTTCTCTCGAACTATCATATTCTATTTAGTGGTAGCTCTTTTAATAGTGATCTCGGACACACTTTGCTTACCTCTTTTTTCTTCCACAAAACAACAAGTCTTCTCTTTTGCTCACCAATCTTCATCTTCCACAAAGAAGTCAAGTACTCTTCTCTTTTACTCGCCAATGTCGCCTTCCACAAAGCTACAAGTCTTCAATGTTGTCTTCTCGAACTCTCTTTTGCTCACTAATCTTCATCTTCCACAAAGATGTCAAGTCTTCTCTTTTACTCGCCAACGTCGCCTTCCACAAAATTACTAGTCTTCAATGTTGTCTTCTCGAACTCCCTCCAAGTTTCCCTCCAAAAAACAAGTTTACAAATATTTTTTAGATATGGTATAGGTGCTTAATGAATGTATGCACGCCCAGGGCGATCTCAATGGAGGGGCACCATAGGTCGAATTTTTTTTTGTTATATCTAAAAATAGGGTCTTCGGCCTTTTTTTTTTTTAAGAAGAAAATTTAGATTTTTTTGTTATAGGGCCCTCGGCCTATTTTTTTTTTTTTTATGAAGAAAATTTAGATTTGGAATGTTTCGAAAATTGAACTCGGGACCTTCCACACCCAAGGAGAGGATTATACCACTAGACCGAACCCCCACACTAAGTTACTTTATTTATAATTAAAAATAATAAATCATTATAATAAAGTGCTACAGTTTGTCCCGGGCCTCCAAAAGGTCTGCGCTGCCCTGAATGTATTAACAACAAGAATGATTGATCAGACCATTCTATGTAGACTAAATAAATGTATGGACATAAAAAATATAACAAGCAAATCAAGAACAATATCGATTAATACTATGACGAACATAATATTATTCTATGATTTAGCCTCTCAATAAAAAAAATCTCTCACAAACCTTTTGTGTAAATATTCTATGTATATGCACTTAGAGAGAATAAACTCTTTTACTTTTAATAGGAAAACAACATATTTATATAGATGAAAAAACCTAACAACAAGATTCGCAATGTAAAAAGCTTTTGAAAATTAATTACCATAAAAAATTTAAAACCTTAATCAAATAGGTTTTTCTTAAAAGAGCAATTAGGAAAAAGAAACCTTTGTTCAAAAGGTTTTGAAAAAGAATTGGGGCACAAGTCAATATTTTCTAATTTCACTTTTCTTTTTTTTTTTATAATTGGAATCCTAATTCAATAAAAATAAGAAGAAATATTTTCTAATTCAACAAATCACAATCATTAACACTCGTACAAGTATTCGTGTGTTCATGATTGAAGAGGACGAAAATTATCGTACGAAAGTCATGCGAGAAAATGCAGCGAAAAAACTTCATTGGCAACAAGCATTGCACGACATGAGCAATTGGCACCTAGGCACTAGCGCTTCTGTCAGTGTGCTTGAGCATATGTTGCGTGCGCGCGCGCCTGGGCACTGATGCTCAAGGTGCTAGCATCTCACGCTTGGGCACTAGAACATATGCTTGTTGCCTTGGGAGCGCACTACTTGTGTGCCTAGGCGCTCGCTTGATATTGAATCCGAGATCAATCTAGTTACCATAAGGAATTCTTAAAAAGTTCAATTATGTTCAATGTTAAAGTATGACTGTATGAGACATCTGTCTTGTCAATGGAAGGATGAATGCACCTTCTCCCCTTCTTTTTATCTTTTTTATATTTAATTATTTTATAAAATATTAATATTTTGTATATTTCAATAATTAAGAGAAATGATATATTGGGTAATAAGTGGGGTGTACAAAGTACAAACAATCTTAATTTTTTAAAAAAAAAAAAAATTGATGGGGTAAACAAATTAAAGGGAGGACAAATTGAGATTGATCGCAATGATATGATCCTTCATTACACTTTGAGATTATGAGTTTGAAGTTGTATTCAATTCTGTCAAATATCAAATTAATTATAATAGGTCGAAAAAATAAATTAAAGGGAGGGAGTATGTACAAGATTTCAGGAGTGAAAATATACGATTGCTCAAAAATTGAAAAAGTTCGTATACAAAAGAAGTTATAGCCAGCGCAGACCACCCAAACTTGCACGGGCAAGCTTACTTTAGACAGGGCTCATATGTGAGGGCAAGCCTATTATTCTATTAATAAAAACATTGAAGAATAAATATGAACTTCATTGTGTTCATTTTTTTTTTTCAGCGGCAATATTGAGAACTAATAAAAAGGGCAATTTAAAATATAAATGAAGTAATATTAAGAAACTGGTTAAAGTTTATATTCTTTAATAGTAGCTCTTGAGAGGTAGGTGTTTTTTTTTTTTTAAGGTCAATTTGTTGGGTGCCAAAATATCACCACCGACAACACCCAATACCATTTTTATCCGTACTTTCTCAGTCTAGGTAGCAAAGGTAACGACCGTTTGTGATGTAGAGTGGGCCTTATAATAAGGTATGGGCCAGCAGAGTGACTTTGGTTGGTCCAGCCCAAGTCCAACCCAAAGCACCCGAAAAGGGAATGTCTCATGAGTCTTGGGGTGGGCAAAAAAAATATTTGAATTTTAAAAGCCTAACGATTTATATAACCAAAAAAAAAAAAAAAAAATACCTAATTTTATTTCCTCGCTTTTCCCTCGTCTTCACAGTCTGGTCCGCCTCTCTTAAGCAGTCAACACTGTCAAAAACAAACCCTAACCATCTCTCAATCTCGTCCACCACACGGCCACCCCTACACTCTCCGGTCGTCCCCTCGTTGTGCCCTCTGCTATTGGTCCACTTCGGCGCTTCTTTCCCGAAATCAATACTTTATAAGGTAGGTCATGACTCAATAGATCTCAGGGTTTGATGTCATTTTCTTTTCCTTTCAAGAACTATGAAAGAAAAATATCTTATATAAGCTTGTAAAATAAAAGTCCAATTTGCTAGTCTTAATTGTGCAAAATTTCTCTTTCTCTTTGTTTTGGGTAACCAAGTAGGTGTTATCTCAATCTATCAATTACTGCAAATTAGTTTGCATTATTATTTAAACAACCATAAGTAATTATTATAAGGGATAGATTGGATAATTCTGATTATGGCTTCCAATTGCCAAAAGAAAATGTATTTGTGCTGGGCCACCTTATCTATAAGCAGTCACCAACATTAATATTATAATGTGTTTGTGCTGGGCAATATTAATTAGTTTTCTTAACATATAGAGGTGTAGCAAACAGCTTTATAATTTCGCCACAGAGCTTAAACAAAGTTTAAAAATTCTTGTGTACAATTCTGAGTTAAGCATTGAATGAGAAATGTACTGCAGCAGCATTTAGCAGGTGGGTTTGAATCTGATTAAGGTTTCTAGCCCTGCTGTTTTTTGACATTGTCCATTTCCTGTTCTTTGTTGCTCTCTGATTAGTTTATAACGTTTGGCTTCTTCACCTAGGTAATATAATTAATTGATATAGTTTAAGATAAGATACAAATTGTGTAGAAGCAATATTAACTTAAATAACACGGCTTATACAAAAACTATTTTCAGATGACATGATAATCTTTGAAGAATGTTTTATATGACTTCAGATCCTACAAGTTGTTTAAAGTTCTCTTGATTATGGATTGCATATATTTTTGTCTAATGAGAGAGGCAAGGAGATTTTGTCATTTGTTTTGGATGTTGACTGCTGTTTTAGGCACTGAAAACCTAAGTTGCTGTTATAAACAAATGTTCAATAGTAATTTGAACCTAAAAGAGCTTTCTATTGCCAAGGGCCCTGGCATACATCTTCATGCAAAGGGGAACACACACATATAGATAATTCCCTTAAAATTTAGAAGTCAAAACTTATAAAAATGTTAATCCAATTAAAAAAAATTAAAATGGATATAGCAAATGAAAAAATGATAGTCCTTGAAAGGTTGATAGTCCTTGAAAGGTTTAGAAATATGTGCTTGGTGTTTTTGTTTTACTCAAGGCAATTATTCTGATTATGTACTAGGATTCTTCTTTTAATAAATTTATTTGCAAAATTTGCAAACATTGAAGGAATATGGTGAAATCAAAATGGATCCACATTTGCAATGAAACAATTTATATTGGCAATAGCAATAGGGGGTACCGATTTATGGGGTAACTATACACTATAGAAATATGTACACTTAGATTGAATATAAATTTTGATGGCTTCTTAACTTTGATTTTCAGTAGCCATGAAGGTGCGATCATCAGTGAAGAAGATGTGTGAGTTCTGTAAGACAATTAAACGCCGTGGGCGCGTATATGTAATTTGCAGTGCCAATCCTAAGCACAAGCAACGACAAGGCATGTCCACATTTGCGTATGAAGGACCAATTCCTTCCACGTACGTATCTTACAGATTTTCTCTCTCCCTCTCTCTCACTGCTTACTTGCACACAGTTCCATTGTACTTTTGCTGATATTTGGTTCTTGCTATATAGTTTATACTGATGATTTTGTGGGTTAACTAATTAGCTTTCGGAATATCTCGTTGTGAGCAATATAATGTAGAAATTCTAAGTGTATATTCTTGAGTCTTTGTTTTGCAATGTAATTAAGTAGAATTCTTTTCTTCCTGGATTCTGGAACAATCACTATAATCTAAATTATTTTTCTGTTATAACTTGGCTGGAAAGGCCTATTCAATTTCAAAGAAATAAATTGAACATTTTAGTGAGGCTAAGAATGTAAAGGAGTGACAGTATAATATCATTTTATTAGTCAGGGCCAAATAGCTTTAGTAGTTTTATCGGCTTCTACCTTCTAGAATGTTCTGTGAAAAGGGCTTCTGCATTCAAGAAAGTGAAAAGAAAAAAAAGAGAAAGAAAGATTACATGCTTGGTTCTTCACCCTTACAGTTCCATACAGGGAAGAAACACCTCCTTCCCTGGATGGTTCTGGTGCTATAACTTATTGAATCTGCGCCCAGCATCATATAAATGTGTGAAACACCTTAGGGATATGATGGCAATCTTCAGTACTGAAAAAAAAAAAAAAAAAATTTACTGATGCGCTTCTTTAATTAACAGACATTGGGTCTGGTGCCGGAAGCTTTCTCTTGGTTCTAATTCTGGGCATATGCCTGCATAAATTTTTAATGTCTATTGCCTTCCCATTTTGACTATAAATAGGTCTTCTGTTTAAAGTTATGGTATTTGCTTCTGCCTTTCCTCTATGCAGCACAACCCAAAATCTCATTAGTGCAATGACAATGATGATAACCTTTTAAAGGGTGCGTGTTATTCAGCTGCTGACCTATTGCATGAAGGTTTTTCTTGTTGAAAGACATCGAGCAGTTGTGATTATTATTTCACATCATTAGTACATCTGTCATAGAAAGCAATATCTGTTTTCCACTCTGAGTTTATGCTATGAAGCTTTTTATTAGTTGTTCAATTGTTTCAATAGAATTCTGACAAATTATTCTGCTTGCTGCAGTACTTAGTATTCCTTATGTATACCATTCTGAAATATTTTTGATCGTATTTATGATTTAGAAACATATGCTTGTGATTCCATAGTTGGACAGGACAGGTTAGTGTGATGAAAAAAATCTCACTTGCCTGCTGAGTGCATTTTGGATATACTCTTATGGAAGGAAACAATGAGAGCTTTGTCTCTTGCTCAATATGCAAGTAGCTTACTTTTTAAAAAAATATTTGGTTGGTGTCTTTCTCAGGTCCATGGAGACAAGTGCCAAGCTGGAGATTGTGCCCAACCACAGCTTGCGGACAGGGTTGGCTGCTCTCATACCCAAAAAGCATGAGCCGACAATGATGTTTGGATGGAGGGCCAGCCTTGCATCTCTGCTGTTTAAACAGGGAAATTAACTCAGATCATGTAATGCAATAATTTTGAAATCCATAATAAACTAATAGGTTATTAAGCCTTCCTTGGAAATTGTTTTGCTTGCTACTTTATTGTATCGTATCTTCAGATTATACCCTTGTAATAACCATCAATCCTCTTGCTTTTACTCTGAGAAACAAAGAGTATATATCAGAAAAATCGGAATTTCAAATATTCTAGCGAAAGTGTTTTTTTTATTTTTATTTTTTTTAATTTTGAATTATTATAATTACATTATGTTGAAGATTGAAGTCTGATTTAGCCTGGTTAAATTATTTGACTGGGCATATACATGAACCGGCACAATGAAAGCAAATCCTCTAGCAGCATTCTTCTGAAATTGCGGCTCTTCCTAGTCACTCTTTTGCAATTGGGAAGACTTTTTATCCATAAAATGTCTAGTTGTGTATGATTTAAGGGGGGGGGAAATAATTTCTCATGATGTTTTCATTACAGTTTTTTCTAGTTCAGAAGCTTAAACATGGATTGTCTTTTAGAGTACTTCTAACATTATCAGTTTACTAAAAGACAATATGTTATTAGTAGACTAGGAAACTTCTAACCTTCCAGGGAGGAGGTCGAGTGTAGCTGGATCTCCACTCTTTTTTTTTTTTTTCTCTAGTTTCCTACATTATTTTATTTTATTGTAAGTTTTGGGTGATGTGCCATATTTTGATTGGGATGCAACAATTTTTTCAACTCATTTAGTTTTGGTTCAGGTGTAAAAATTATTTTACTCTTAAACCGTTAAATAAGTTGTTAACGGTAAAAAATTCGATTAAAGGTATTTTTGTGTTTATTATAGTAACATTGATATTAATCGTTAGAATCTTTATAGTAACATTGTTTTATATATAGATAAACTCTGCAAATGAAACAAAAGAAGAAAAAAAAAAAGATTAATTTTATCAATCATGTCTTGAAAAGAAGGTTGGATTAGTTGAAGAAAGAAGAAAAAGAAGAGTTGAAATTTTTGAAACTTGTAGGAGAAAAATTACATGTGTATATGCATGCGTTTACTATCGAGCTTCAAATGCAATGCAAAGCAAATCAACTCCGGGTTTGCAATTTTCCCTACGTTCTCTAGAGGTGACAAAAGGGTGGGGCCGGCTCGTATATATAGTGGGCTTTAACCGTTTCCGTACCAGCCCGACATATTTTGAGAGTTTGGGCTCAGCCTGAGCTTACTTGATAAGGTAGGGTTGGACATGCATTATAAACCATTATTTCTGATGTTCGTCTAAAACCCGCCTAGTCGGTTGAAAAATTAACACATAATTATAAATTTTTATTAAGAATATTATAAATTTGATTGTTCTAGATTATATTAAACTTATTGAATATCATATTGAGAAAATTTGAGATGCTATTTTGGACATTTTATCTTCTCCTTATAAATAACAAGATTTTGTTCAAGTTTACATTTTGTATGGCTTACTTTACAAAAATTTTAAATATAATATAAGATCGAAATAAAACTTCACATATTTTATATTAAAATTAGTTGTTTGTTATGAGAAGGCTACTGAATTTTATGGTTCAAAACGCAATACCATAGTTCTTTTTCATAGGCACAATTGAGATATAAGTTTCTCTTTTATATAATTTTTTAAGTTTTGTCTTTTTTTTTTAATCATTTTATATTTTCGATGCCACGGATACATATTCTAATATTTATTATTATACTCCTTACTTAGTTCTAAATTATTTATATCTTATTTATTTATAAACGTTTGTACTCTATTTGCTAACTAAAAATAGTTCTTTTTTTAATATAAAATTAGTTTTTTTTTTTTAACATATATATAATACAATTTTTTTTTTTAATGAATCAAGCACGACCTTAAAATACCATAAAATTGTAAAATAATTTTATAATTTTATATTATTATAATTTTGTAAATGTCTGCGGGTCCCTCCTGTAAAGCCCAAAAAGGATGGTGTATAAAACGGCCTTAAGCTGGCAGGGCTCATAATTTTGATTGCGGGTTTTCCTCAATCTTGACCCTCAATGATAAAGGTAAGGCCCAGTCCACAAGCCCTCATGGACATATTTTAGAGCTGTCAGCCCAGACCATTTAACATCTCTCTAACATTGTTCGCAAAATCTTATGTCCACGTGGTAAAATATATTGTTTAATTATTTTGAATATTGGTAAACATTATTAACATTAAAAAGCATATAATTTAGGGAATTTTAGCTAAAATATCCAAAAGAAATTGAAAATTATAAAACTACTCACATCACACTAATGTTTGCATTCTCTACCCAAACCAAAATTCAGGACAAAAATGTCGTTTCATTTCACTCAAAATCAAAACTTGTCTTTACAAAGTATAAAATTTCAACCTGATATTTAAAATCACCGATCATCAGCTTTTGAGACTGTAAGGATTAATGATAAGATTCGATCTTATCCGATAATTTTCGAATCGATGATCATTTGATCGATATCTTTAAGGTTTAGGGTTTATAAAATAGACTTAGAGGCACGTGTTTTGGTTATTTTTCTTAATGTTCGTGAACATTAATATTCAATTGTACATCAATCATATTTATTATTGAAAAAAATTCAATAGCCCAAAAAGTTTTAAATCTCAATATCTCATTAAAATATTATGTAATTGGTTGGTTAGAAAGAATAAAGAAAAAAACCAATACAAAATTCATGCAGGATAATAAAGACAAAAGTAAACTTTCCATCAAACTGACCCGATAATAATAACCGTTGAGGAGGCTCAACCTAATGGTCACAATCGTTGGCGAAATACAACTCAATGGTAGCAACCTTTGGATAAAACTAACCCAATGGTTTCACCATCGCATCATCTCGACTCGATGACAGAATATATATTTTCATCTCTAATCAAATGATTTAATACCAAAATCAGCTGATTAAGTAAGAAAATTAAAAGATGAACAAATTAAAAGCATTATTTTAGAAATAAAAAATGAACACTGATATTTTTTTAAAAAAATATTTTCAAATCAAATGAAGATTTGGATTTCTAAAAACACATTTACAGTGAACGCAAATAAGAACCAAATAAGAATGTTGGAGGATTATAAACTTTTTTAAGATTTTTAAAGTGAAAGATGTGATAGTACATACAATGCGATCTAATTTCAAGAAATATTATACTTTAAAGATTTTGTTTTATAGAAACTCCAATAAGCCAATCAGAAGCTAATCCATGCCAAACATTGGTCCTACCTGTTACGGGTAGGTGTCAGCGAATAAGTGAAGAGTGCAGGGCATAAGATGCTAATAATTACAAGAATACAATATTTAATAATAAAGTGGTCAACCAAAGCAACTCACGCTCACGCAAGTGGAACCCAAAAGGCACTTTAAATTTATTCAGATAAAACCAACCATTTTTATCACCATCCCTCCCATTTCTTTCCTCTTTGAGAATTCTGAGTCGATGTTTGGCTTTGATTAATATTTATATATATATATATATATGGTGATTCTAAACAGCTCCTTCACTTCTTGGATCCGTCACCTAATCGCTTGCACGGGGTCAGTTTTCCATTTCTATTCTATTCTATCACTTCACTTCTTGTACTAGAGCAAATGCTTTGATTTTCGCTTTCAATTTAGTAAATTGTTTTGATTTTCATTTATTTATGTTGTTAATACAAGGATCGTTTATGACTTGAATTTTAATTAGTTCTTTGTGGTGTGCAATGAATTAATTTTAATTAGTCAACTGATTGTTTGTTTGTTTCAGCGGAGAAATGAAATGTCTGTGATTTTATCTTCTCAATTGAAGTGAGATTAGCTTATTATAGTTTAAAGGTTTCTTATTTTGGAACTTTGAGTGATGAATCGCAAACCCATTAGTAGGATGTGTTTTTTGGGACTCTTTTAACTTATGGTAGAAATATCAAACAAAGCTTAAGATAAGGAAGTTCAGGATTTCACCGATGTCATTCACAAATTTTGGTATCGCTGATAAATTTGTTGAAGTCGACTGCATTATACTGACATTCATACTCTTATACGCATATGGTTATAGAACCTAACTAAGGTTGTGGTCTTGATTTTAACAAGCTCTTTTTAATTATTTCCAATCTGTTTACAACTAAGTGTTCTCATTGACTATGAGTTTAGCAATCCTTTTTTAACACTTTTCATTCAGTGACAGGCACAAGATAAGTATTGTAGTCAAATTAGGAATTTACTTTTGTTAGATGTTTAATTTTAAGTAATGTACTGGAAACATTACAAAGAAAAAAGGTTTAATGTTTGTTCATTTGCTGGAGATTTAGTATTGTTCTATTTGCTTGTTCTTTGTATATTTTGTTTCAGATCTTGGACCATTGTAATTGTATTGCACTGCTCTGTTTCCAATAGCAAATTAGGATTACAAGAGTAATTCTTGATCATCTACTGCATGTTGCTATTAAAATGTTAGGAAATATTTAGTATATGGCCTCAGCTCTAGAATATCTTTTTGATGGTATGTATTATGTATATGGTTTAACCTTGTTTTTAACAGAGCAGTGGTTGTTTTGGGTGCTGTGCTAAGCCCACTCCCATTATTGCTGTGGATGAACCATCAAAGGGTTTGAGAATTCAAGGGCGGACAGTGAAGAAACCTAGCGTATCCGATGATTTTTGGAGCACGAGCACATGTGATCTGGAGAACAGTACAGTTCAATCTCAGAGAACCATTTCGTCTAGCAGCATATCAAACCAGACCCTTAATCACTGCAGTGGAGCTAGTGGCATGAGCAGCCATTCTGATTTTGTTAATCATGGCAAGTGTCAATGTTATTTGGTTATTAATATCCTTGTCAATTGATAGGAGAAGTATGAGTTGTTTTGTATGCTCAATTTCTGCTATTGTATTTCTATGGTAGTCGTGCCCTTAATCTTAAGGAGTTTTAATTAGTTGTCTGAGCTTGAGTGATCCGTTTGATTGGCACTGTTGCATTGTCAATCAAACAGTGAAACAGATCATACCAGATGCTGACCAACAGTTTATTGCAGGTCTTCTTCTCTGGAACCAGAGCAGACTTCAGTGGATTGGAAGTAGCAGATCAAAGAATAACACTGAACAAATATGGGAACCGAGCTCAAGGTGTGTAACTTTTTCTATTTATGTTCATTGAATGCTTTAGTTCTGAATTTTTATCAGGTTATTGTGTAGTGCAAGAGCTCCTACTACCATCTGCTCATGGAATGCAACTGCCTATTTCTTTCTACTGATTTTATTGAACAGTCTCTTTTCTGTTTTTGGGTAATTAGTCCTAGTAGATTTCTTGCTTTTGTTACATATGTATTACTGTGTCCTGTGCAAATATGTGTCTTTCCAAAGGTATAGAGTGAGGAGAAATCATCAGAGTTAGATATACTGAATAAATATATCTGGGAGAGAAAGGAAGAGTATGTTTTAGACTCTGTATTCCAAGCAAAAATCTTCATGATTGTTTTCATGTGTCGTTTTTCATTTACTTTTCTCCACAGTTATAACTTATAACCATTCGTGCCTTTGCAGTTGGACTCCAACTTATGAAAGTTTAATTGGGACCAAAATTCGTTTTCCGAGGCCTATCCCTCTTTCTGTATGTTTTCTTTGCAATCTGATGGTTTTCTCCTTTTTGCTTTCATAAAATACGCACGTCCTTCTTCTCCTAATTTACTCATCATTCACCGGTTGAACCACTCAGCCAGATAGGACAGTGGAAACTATTGCTTATTGCTCATAAAATTAGCTGCATGCGTTTGTAACTTGCTAATTGGGACTTTAACTGACAGGACATGGTTGATTTTCTGGTGGACATATGGGAGCACGAAGGATTATATGATTGAGAAATTTATTTGCAAAAATGGTTTAGATTTTTCATATACAATATCCCTCCATCTTTATTTGTTTCCAAAGGATTCTGTAAATAGCTGTGGGGCAACTAAAAAAAAACATATGCACATGTTTGTTCATTATAGTTTCCCTGGTGGTAATGTTCACCCTAATTTTTATTTCTAATTTTTTGGCTTTAGATTTGTACATGCCTAATTAAAATTACAGTATTTCTCGACACTACTGATATGGGTGTATTTTCATGTATTTGAAATGCAATGTTGTAGAGCTATGAGTCAGCTTCTCAGAGAGATAAAAACCACAGCAGTTTTATGCCTTAATTGAAATTTCTGTCTAAATTATGAAAACTGCATCATGATTAACACTGTTCTATATGTTAATACCTCTCCTGAATCACGAGTATCAACTTAAGTTTTTGTATCGGTTTATCTATAATGATCATTTTCAGTCTATAGAGAGGTTGGTATGGTTCGGTTCGATTTTGGATAAAATCAAATTGAACCATGAAATATTCAGTTTTTATTTTTTTGAAATATGTTTGAAACACGGTAAATCGGACCAAACTGAATACATATGATTGACTAAGTTCGGTCCAGTTCGATTTCAATATGGTTTTAAAATTTTTGGGCCTTTTGAATTTGTTACATAGCTTTATGGATCATATGGGCTACTGATTTGGGCTTCTGGGGCCATGAAATATGTCTTTTAAGCCAATAGTTTTTAACTTACCATCCAAAAAATAAAATACCTAAAACAAAAGAAAATGCAATATTGATAAATATCTAAATTTGATTAATCCAATGTTATAAACTTCTAATACTGTTTATATATATTCCAACAAGTCCATACCAAAATACAAAGATAAACAAAACATCCAAATAGTCCAAAGACTATATATGTAAATGTAATATGTGGGTGGGCTGAGCAATTGGCTGGGTCTGTGTGGCAATGGCACTGTGGGTTGGAATTAGGGAAAAAAAAAGTATTTGTTTTATATATGTATATAAAAATAATAAAAATACATACAAATTTAAGATAATTACTCAGTTCGATTCGATTAAAGTCAACTAAAATTGAACAATATTAATTCAGTTTTCATCTTTTGACATATTTAAACTACATTAAAATTGAAAACTGAATTAAACATGTATTTTTAATTCGGTTTGGTTAAGTTTAATTTGGTTTCGGTTTTCATACCCACCCATAAGTCCATATATGCATCATGTTGTTATGTGTTTGATGGTCGATGTGAAAAATCAATTAGCACAGCTCTATTAAATATTTAATTATCTTTATTACAATCTACTATATATCAATTTGAAAAGAAGATATGATTTAAATCCACAACCTTAAAATATTAGCGTGAGAGTCATGTTACTGAATCAACCCTATCTATCATAAATATACTTTATTGTAATAGAAATTAATCAACACAATAATAAAATTATTCTTCTCTTTTATATTTTATTTCGTATCAAAGTCAAGTTGGATTTTTTTTTTTTGAACATACTACTATAGTGGTAGCGACTCGAATATGAAGTATTACCAGACTAAATAAGCGTCATTACTATCAAACTATATCATTGGAGTGTAATGCTGGATGTGTTACTTAGGCCTTTTTCATTTTCTTATCAGATTTTTATCCTTCTTTCCTACCTTTTTTCTTATGACTTTTAAAAGTTACATAAAATTTAAAATAACTAATACAAAAAAAGAAGATGTAATCGAAACTTAATTTTTATTCAAAAGCTCTTGTACAATACTATCTCAATTTTTGATTTCCCGCATCATCAGTATTTTTGATTTCCCGCATCATCAGTAGTATGTTAAAAAAAAAAAAATTCTATTGTCAGACAAAATAATTTTCCTAATTGAACTATTTAGTATCCGCAAAACCTTTCGCATGCTCAATAACATTTTTTATTTTTGTTTTTCGCTTTATCTATATTCATTTGAAAACGGAAAATTAATGCGTCTGGTATTGTTTTTTAATTTCTACTTTTTTTAAAAAGAAACAGTATTTTTTATTTCGGTTTTTAAAATCTAAAAATATATCTACTAGCATGTGATGTAATATATTATGAAAATAAAAATAATAAAAACTAATTTTTATTTCAACTAAACTAATATTTTATGATTTTTTCAATTAACCAAAAATAAATGGGCTAATTGCACTCACAACCCCTGAGGTTTGGCCAACTACAGGTAAAATCAACTTTATCGTTTATTAACAATGACACCCCCTTGACTTTAGTCAAAGTGAACAGTGTCAGGGGTATTTTCATCTTTTTCAATTTTTAATTTTATTTTATTAAATAATAAATCAAAAAATTAAAATAAAATAATAAAATTATTTAAAAATTAATAAAAAATAAAAAATTAATTAATTTAAATCCATTTTCCAGATCGAATCTCAACCGTCCATCAAGATTAATGAAGGGTTGAGATTCAATCTGAAAATGGATCCAAAAAAAAAAAAAAAAATAATGAAGGACGGTTCAGATTGAATCTCAACCCTTCATTAATCTTGATGGACGGTTGAGATTCGATCTGGAAAATGGATTTAAATTAATTAATTTTTTATTTTTTATTAATTTTTAAATAATTTTATTATTTTATTTTAATTTTTTGATTTATTATTTAATAAAATAAAATTAAAAATTGAAAAAGACGAAAATACCCCTGACACTGTTCACTTTGACTAAAGTCAAGGGGGTGTCATTGTTAATAAACGATAAAGTTGATTTTACCTGTAGTTGGCCAAACCTCAGGGGATGTGAGTGCAATTAGCTCAAAAATAAATTCAAATTGATTAATTTAATTTACTTGTGTCTTTTTTGTTTTCCTTTTTAAAAAAAATATTAAGAAATAGTTATTTTATATTTCTCTACAAAAAATTAATTATTAAAAAAGACATAAAAAATAGTGTCAATTTAATGAATTGGATTTTTTTTATAAATATAATATATATTGATGACATGGGTCCCACTGAAATATGAAACTCCACAATCCATTGGTCCTTGTGGGAAAAAAACTAAAATAAAAAATTATCTTTTTTTTTTTTTTTATATTTTCTGGATTGATTTTTGGAACTCATATACGAACAAATATTTTAAACTTTTTTTTGGAAAATAAAACCAAAAATGGGCTTAAAACATATCCACCGGACATGCCCTAATTTTCTTATTTTCAGGATCCGAGAACGTATCTACTATTAATAACTAAAAATAATATTTAAATATATATATATATTAAGTAGTAATATTATAATATCCATTTTATAAAATTGTTTTGAAAATATAATTTTAAGATATTAGAAGAGTAAAAAAGATATTGTGTGAAGTTAAATTAATTTAAATTATAAAATATAGAAAATATATTTTTATATTTTAATTAAAATTAATATAAAATTGATTGGTAATTTCATTTAAAAAAATTATGATAAAATAAAGGGTGAATTGCACTCAAGTACCCTGACTTTTATCATAATTACACGTTTAATGCCAGTTTTACCATAATTGCACTCTAATACCCTGTAATCCGTTGACCACCGTTAGAGTAACGGTTGACCAAACGGATTCAGGCAAAATGACGAGAATGCCCCTCAAAGGAAAAAAAAAACAAAAAAATTAAAAATCAGATCTTCGAACCCAGCAACTGGGTTCGCGTTCGAACCCAGCTGGGTTCGATTACGAACCCATAAACTGGGTTCGACCACGAACCCAGTTGCTGGGTTCGCGATTGAACCCAGCTTCTGGGTTCAATCGCGAACCCAGATATCTGGGTTCGCGACTGGGTTCGTAGCGTTCAAGCACGAACCCAGGTTCTGGGTTCGTGCTCAAACCCAGATCTGGGTTCGTGCTAGAAGAACACGAACCCAGTTCGTGTTCTTCGAAAAAAAATTTCAAATTTTTTTTTTTTTTGTTGATTTGGTTTTTTAAAAAATATTTTTTAAAATTAATTAAAATATGACGTGGCATGTTCTTATTGGTTGGATGATTTTTTAAATTTTTAAAAAATAAATTTAAACGTAAATGACCATTTTACCCCTGAATCCGTTTGGTCAACCGTTACTCTAACGGTGGTCAACGGATTACAGGGTATTAGAGTGCAATTATGGTAAAACTGGCATTAAACGTGCAATTATGATAAAAGTCAGGGTACTTGAGTGCAATTCACCCTAAAATAAATATATTTTAGTAATATTATAATATCCATTTTTTTTTGTTAATGACAAAAAAAAAAACAAATATAATCCATACATTGATATAATTTTAACCTATAGAAGTTTTAATTATTTTATATTTTAATAAATCCAAATATTTGTTTTAAATGTTATTTATCCAACTGATAAAAATAATATAATAAAAATAAATGTGCAAAACAGTGAAATGTTAAATGAAGGTTACAGTTTTTGTTCAATACAAATAAAAAACGAGTTTTCTATTTTTCTTGTTGTCTTTCAAAAATAGGATTAATTGCACTAATCCCTTGAGATTAGGTAAAATTATATTCTCGGACAATTTATTTTATTGAACAAACATTCCATTAACAAGTGCTGACTCACTGTTGATTAACTGAAAATTAGAAAAAGTAAAAAATGCCCTCATTTATAATCCAAGGCCGACATGGTACGAGATTTAGAAAATAAAAACTTCAACCCTAATATTTTTTAAAATCTAGAAAAACACCCCAACTTTTTAAATTGTCAAAAAAGAAAAGAAAACAATGAAAAGAATATACAGACGTCTATTGGAGGTCAGCATCATCTCCTTTATGGGAGGAGATCGATCTGCTCTAGATCGAAGAGATTGCGGATCTTTTCCATGGGAGGAGATGAGATAGGACTACTCACTTTTTAAAAGAAATTTAAAAACTCAGGATGCTGTTTATAATTATTTTAGATTAAATTTATAGTTATTAAAATACTTAGGGTTATTTTTTATTTTTTTAATTATTTTAATTGTATAGATATGTAAAATGACATTTTTACTCTTGATATATTAATTTTTCAATTAGTTGAAGGTTGATCAATATTGATTAAGGAAATGTTTGTGTAATAACATCAAAAATTATCTAAAAGTGCAATATCGTCTAAAATCAAAGGTATTAGTGCAATTAACTAAAAATATGACTAATAAACATGTTTTTATTATTTTTCGTTTTTAAAAAATAGAAAACACATTTATAAAACGTTAAGGAATAGACACTTAAATATTATATCTAAGTTAAGTTGATGCAAGAAAGAAAGATATATTTCCATCTCTAATTTCCAGAGCAAATGTATTAGGCATACAAGGAGTCAAGGATTGTTATTTTTTGAACGCGTCAAGCCCTCCAAAAGCGAAAATGATCTTGATGTCTCCCAAAATAAAATACCATTCTTTGGAAATTTGCATTCTGGTAGTAGAAATTAAATAGATTCATGCACAGTCTGCATCCTCATACAATGAATATTCCAACACCATACCAAAATCCTTCAAGTTGAATGTGACAAGCTTATTAATAAACTTGAATGTGACAAGCTTATTAATAAACTATGTGTCTATTATTTTAATCACCAAAACCATAATATATATATATATATATATATTAAAACAACGAATAATTTAGATTGTTTAAAAAAATTATTCAATTAATGTGATATGTGAATTGTCAATATCATATTATTAAGTAATTTACATAATATTAGCAACTCATATATTATATTATTTAAATATAAATTTAAATAAATATTTAAAAAATCTAATGTTACTCTAAAAGAATTTGTCTTTTTAAGCTTTAATGTTGTATAAATTTTGGCTTATCCAAACGCACGAGTTGAACAAATCCATTTGACCAAACCATGTGTTCACACTTTATTATAATCCCCTCAATGTGAATCCATTTTAATCAATAAATAATTAGTGTTTGTAAAATACATGAATCCTCTTGCAAATCAACAAATAGATACATATATATATATATATATATATATATATATTTGATGTCCAACAAACTATAATTTTATTTTTATGTTAAAAAATTAACTTTTTGCGTGTATTAAAATATAAATGGGATCAAGATCAATGAATGCTAGGACTTGGAGACCCTAGTCTAAAGCCTCTTTTTTATTTATATATATTTTTTATGGGGTGGGTAGGATGAAAACTTATATAAAGCGATTACAATATATTCAGCCACTAATATCATATCATATGATATTGAATTCAAATATAATTAATTGTTCATAACATATGACATAACATGAATGGTTAAGATATATTGTATCTGATGCACACAAATTTTTCTTATTGCGATGAAGAGAGTTGGTGTAGTAAATGTGTAAACTAAACAAGAATTTAAAAAATGAAAGGACCATATATAATCATTTAAAAAATATATTGTAATTAAAATAAGCTTATTTCATTAAACATATTTGAGCTAATTAATTTGTTGAAATCTAGCTTTGACATGCATTGGTGAGGATTTATCTGTTAGAAAATTGATTATGGTTTTAGTGAAGTGGTTGAGAAACTACAATAATTAGAAATAATTAAAGTTGTGAAGCTTTTCTGATTAATTTGAATTATAAACCATAATTGCACATGAGTCCATAACCTGGCAATGGCATGATTGATTTTCACATTGAGATAGATTATCACAATAAGCTGTTCTGGCAGCCTTTACCCTTGCTGGCTTCACATATGATTGCATGGTTCTAAAATGCTAGTTGGAGTAAAGTGAACTTTAATTTGTCATGTCACTTGTCACAGATTTTGTCCACAAAAACTTCTCTTTACACCTTGATCACTTGATGAACAATAATATATTATGATATGTGGCTAAGCACATGGAAAACTCTAGATATTTTTGTTAATTTAAGTACTTCCTTACAAGCTTTCCAGCATATAAGAAAAACCAAAGTTGAGCATCTTTTTTTTTTTTTGTAATAATAATAAAACAAAAAGGGTGTGAAGCAGATACGTGATACGCGTGGAGAAAAGTGTGGTGTAAGAGCTGGAAACATGAGCAGAATAATCAAACCATGCAATGTGATGTATTAATTAATTTCGTCATTTTCAGAGTCATATATTATCTGGTCCATACTCCATACCTAGTCACTGCATCAACACATCAATCCCCCAATTCCCATGCCGACTCATTTTCATTATTCAATGTACAGACTTTATTCCCAGCTTTATCCAAATTATAACCATGAGCTACCGAAAATGCCATTCATGCATCTCACATGTTGCTCTCTCTCCCTCTCTCCAATTGATATCCAACAGTTTAAAATTAATACGAAAATTGTAAAATATCTAACAATGAACTCCCTCAAAACAATTTTATTATTATATTAACAAAATCCTCTTTAATTGATATAAAAGTTTTACCTTTATAAATTAGATATTGCAATTATTAATAAAATTATATATATATATATATATACACACACATGCCGTATTTACGTAATATTACTTGAACTTAAAATATTATTAAGCTATTGATCATCCATATCCATTATCAGATTAAATTAACGTCATTTTACAATTAAATTACATTGAAATCAGAACGATTATAATAAAATTATATATATATATATATTTATTCACTTTTTATCACATTAAATATCATAATCACAAGTCAGGAAAACTTTTAAATTTGGGTTAATTGAGCTCAAATTAATTTAGATTAAATTCTACAAAATTATTCAATACATGTTTAGGAATAACAATGCATATAATAACCATTTTCTCCTAAATTAGAAATGAAACACACCTAAATAAAATAAAAGATATGGCCATACGTGCAGTCTTTTAAAAAAAAGGAAAGGGGCCTTGATTCTGTGGATGCCATGCATGAGAAGAGATCTCTACATTATAATGTTCATTGTAATTGTAATTATGAATAACCATTGAATCTTATTGAATCGATAAAGTCACCATAATCACATGATTAGGTCAACATTAATTCATGTTTTAACTTGAAATTGCTCAACACATCTAATTATTAGTTTGTATATGGATTCTTTGTATAGCAAGAATATTCATCCTTTTCTTATCTAATTTTATATATATATATATATTATAATTTATGATCAATTTAAAGCAATTAAGCGGTCCATAATTTGTTCTCCCAATCAACTACGTTTTCTTCTTTCAATTTAAAAAATTGTGTATTTTTTTTAATTAAAAAAATCTATTTATTGAGAAAAGTATACAGTTGGTTTTCTGCTTTTAAATTTAAATGTTGTAAGTTGTATGTAATAACTACAACAGCCTTCCTCAACAAGTATGCTTTGGAAAATAAATCCGATCAATTATATATGAACAATAATAAATAAGGATAAGATACCAATATATCAATCTCGTGCTTTTCAAAAAAAAAATATATATATATATATATATATATATATATATAAATCTCGTGAGATCATTAAGTTTGGTACATTTGGGTCCCATGAATATTAGAAAATTTAATAATCAAGTGGATGAAATATATTGGTGCATTGTTTATTTTTGTAGGGCGTGTAGGATTCAATCATTCGATCGAGTTGGATGGACGTATGTATCGATACAATTAGATTGAATTAGATCCAAATTTTCAAAAGTAATTGGATTAGATTGGATAATAAATTTTATATATATATAGGTTAAAACTTAAGTAAGTGATTAACAATTCAATCCCAAAATGTAACTTAATTAAGTATAATATAATTCTACCATGCAATTAGTTATTATTGTTAATTATATTGAACTACTCTACAAATGATTTCACTTAATAATTTGTTAATTTCTTCTTTTACAAAAATGTTGGTGTTGTTTAAGAGTTTTCACTAAATGACTATTAAAATATTATGCAGGTTTGATAGTAAATGAAATTATCAGTTCTTTCTTGATTTTGTTTTTATATTTGCTTTTGTTATAACTTGATGATTATATATTATGACAGTAATTCTATATTTATTTTGATAAAATATTAGGAGAAGTTTGGAGTACAATAATGATTATGTTTCGTTTATATTTATTCATGTTTTAATTTTTATATATTAAGAATAATTTAGTTTATTTTGACAAAATTATATTAACCTTTTTTTTTAATAATAAGACTAGTTTAAATACAAGATCGGGTTGGATCTGATTGTAGTTTTTTAGATTTAAAGATATTGAATCCTGCAAAATTCAATGAATTATATTCAATATATCTCTCACTTCTGATTATGAAAATACAAACGCTTTCCAAGTTTCAAATTTCAAGTGCCAGTGTGACATTAACAAAAAAAGAATGGTGAAAATCTGATCAAGATAGGAGAAGATATGAAAATCTGATCAAGATAGGAGAAGATATTTCTAGATTGTTTTATAGAAAAAATTTGTTTGATTAGATGAATAATAACCATACAAAACAAGATTTATTAGGTAAGTGAGTCCAATTTAACAAAAAATAGCTTCATATTATGGATTGATTATATTGTCTTAATCAAGTGATATTAATTTGTTTCAGGATATCGTAATCCTTTTAGATTATGCTAAGATGGCAACATGTGACCAGCACGTGCATTGTAAATTGTTACATCCTCTATTTTTAATTTTAATTTTTTTTATTTGTATTCACTATTTTAATATGTAAATATATAATATATAATTAGCATTAAGAATATGGTGACAATATAACCATTGTGTTTACAATAATATAGAAAGTAATTATTGTATATATTACTGAAGAAGATTCTTTTAAGCTGGGGCGAAACGTGAAGAGAGAAATTGGAGGATTAGGGTTTGTAAAATAATGAAAATGTATGAAAATATAATGAAAGAAATGTGTAAAATGATGAAAATGAGAGAAAATGTAATGGAGGAAAATGTACATCTATTTCATTAATCTTATGAGGTATATATACATAAAGATATAACACATAAAGTCTATCACCCACCTAATATTCACCTAACACTCACCTAACATTACATAAAGTCAAGAGTACACCTAACACTCACCTAACATTACATAAAGTCAAGAGTACAACAAACACTCACCTAACATTACATAAAGTCAAGAGTACACCTAACACTCACCTAACATTACATAAAGTCAAGAATACACCTAACACTCACCTAACATTTCCTAATAGTCAAATATACATTTAAGATTTATTAATACTCCCCCTCAAGTTGGAGAGTGAATATCATGAAGTCCCAACTTGTTACGTAAATTCACAAACTGATCCTTTCCTAAAGCCTTCGTAAATACATCAGCCAATTGCAAGTGTGAAGAAACAAAAGAAGGATTGATTATTCCGGCTTGTACTTTTTCTCGTACTATATGACAGTCTATCTCAATGTGCTTTGTACGCTCATGAAAGACAGGATTCGCAGCAATGTGTAAAGCTGCCTGATTGTCACAAAATAATGGTGCAGGAGTTGTTTGAGGAACCTTTAGGTCATGTAGTATGTAACGCAACCAAGTTAACTCCAAACATGTGTTAGCCATTGCTCGATATTCAGCCTCAGCTGATGATCTAGAGACATTGGCTTGCTTCTTAGATTTCCATGATATGAGAGAACTTCCAAGGAAAATACAATAGCCTGTAACTGATCTTCTTGTGGCACGACAACCTCCCCAATCTGAATCACAAAAAGCTTTCAAAGTTAAACTGTTTATGGAGGGAAGTAATAATCCCTGACCAGGTGTACCTTTGATGTATTTGAGGATTCGAATGGCAGCGTCCCAATGAGGTATTCTAGGTTCTTGCATGAACTGGCTCAATGTGCGAACTGAATAAACTATATCGGGTCTTGTCACTGTAAGATATATCAATCTGCCAACTAGTCTTCTGTACTTTGTTGGATCATTTAGCAATACTCCATCAGTGGGAGTAAGTTTCAAATTCTGCTCCATTGGAAAATTGTTGGGACACGCGCCTAAGAGTCCAGAATCTTGTAAAATGTCCAACGCATACTTTCTTTGTGACATAAAAATGCCTTTTCTGGAGCGAGAAAATTCAATACCGAGAAAGTACTTCAAGTTTCCAAGATCTTTTATACGGAAGCGTTTAAGAAGGAATCTTTTGAGACGTTCCATTTCATGTAGATCATTTCCTGTGAGAAGTATGTCATCGACATATATAAGAATTGCTGTAAAAGAAGTACCTTGAGTTTTGGTGAAAAGGGAATAATCAGCCTTTGATTGTTGATAGCCGGCCTTTCTGATAGTATCTGAAAATGTGGAAAACCAATTTCTTGATGCTTGTTTAAGTCCATAAAGAGACTTGTTGAGCCGACATACAGTGTGCTCCCCCTGTCGGCGAAGACCAGGTGGAGGTTCCATGTAGACAACTTCATGAAGGTCGCCATGGAGGAAAGCATTTTGAACGTCCAATTGGTGGATGTGCCAATGGCGAGCAGCAGCGACAGTAAGAAGACAACGAAGTGTTGTAAGCTTTGCTGTTGGAGAAAATGTTTCTTGATAGTCAATGCCCTCAACTTGATTGTATCCTTTAGCAACAAGACGAGCTTTGTAGCGTTCAATGGTGCCATCAGATTTGTATTTGATTTTGTAGACCCATTTGCAACCAATTGGTTTGTGGCCAATGGGCAAAGGGACTAAGCTCCATGTGTTGTTGAGCTGCAATGCTTCTAATTCTGTATTCATAGCTTGTCGCCAATGTGGATTAAGGACAGCTTGAGCATAATTTTTAGGCTCAGTGTGATCTGTGATGTTAACTAGAAAAGTAGAATGGGAAGGTGAAAAACGTGAGTATGAAAGAAAATTAGAGAGTGGATATCGAGTACCTGGTATAGGACTTGCTGCAGAGGTAGATTGATGTGCCTGAGATGACATTAGGAAGTCTCTATGCCATGCCGGAGGTCGCTTAGGCCGTGTTGACTGTCTCGGAGGTGGAATGGTAGTAGTTTCAGAAGGAATATTTGATGGATCTAAAAGTGGTGGTAAGGTTTCGGCATCTGGTGTGTTTGTGGAAGGTTGATCAATGCTGGAGGGAACAACAGGTGTGGGTGAGATGGGTTCATGTGTATTAGATGTTGTTTGCTCGGATTGGTGAGGATTGGTGTTAGAAGAGCATGATGGTATGATAGACTGCATTTCTGTGGTCTCAGATATGAAATTAGGCACCACAAAATCAGAAGTGGATGGGGTTGAGATAGATGAAAAAGGAAAAATGGATTCATGAAATTTGACATCACGACTGACAAAAAATTTCTTGGTTTCCATGTCATATAATTTGTATCCCTTTTGCCCAGTCGGATATCCAACAAAGATGCAACACTTGGCACGAGGTTCAAATTTTTGAATGGGATGTACAATAGTTGCATAGCATAGACAACCAAAAACCTTTAAGTGATCAAGTGATGGCGGGCGACTATATAGCATTTCAAAAGGTGTTTTATTTGAGAGCAATGGTGATGGCAACCGGTTAATGAGATAAACTGCAGTTAAAACACATTCACCCCAAAAATGTAAAGGTAAATGGGATTGAAAAAGTAGTGCTCGTGCCACAGTGAGAATATGACGATGTTTCCTTTCAACGACTCCATTTTGCTGTGGGGTGTAAACACAAGTGCGTTGATATTCAATGCCATGAAGTCTAAAAAAGTTTTTCATAGATAAAAATTCAGAACCATTGTCTACTCTAACTGCTTTGACATATGCATGAAATTGAGTGTAAACAAAATCAATAAAAGATTTCAAAATGTTTTGAGTTTCAGACTTGTGCTGCATAAGGAATATCCATGTGCATCTTGTAAAGTCATCTACAATGGTAAGAAAAAATCGTGCCCCTGAGTGTGTATGAACTTTGTGAGGACCCCAGATATCACAATGCAATAAATCAAATGGAGCATGAGTTGATATGGAGCTTAATGGAAATGGAAGTCTTGTTTGTTTTGCCATGGGACAAACAGTGCAATTATTATCATAAGAAATATTGTTTGAAGATAATAAGGAAGAAGCTAATTTAAGACGAGATGGTGATGGATGTCCAAGACGCATATGCCATAGATTGGAAGGCTGTGAAATTTGATGACAGGTTGACATCCTTTGTAAGGGAGGCATGTAATAGAGACCACCATGTTGTTTACCCGAGCCAATCATCTTCCCCGTAGCCAAGTCCTGTAGAACACAAAAGGTGGGAAAAAAAATGGCACAACAGTTTAGGGCAGAGGTAAGTTTGCTTACAGAAATTAGATTTAAGCGAAAACTAGGAACACATAAAACATCATCTAAAGTGATGTTGGAATTAAAAGATACAGTGCCAGTTGAAGTGATTGATGCTGTAGATCCTGTTGGTAAATTAACAATAGGTATGGATGATGATTGTGTTTTGGTGAGAAGTGTGGAATCAGAAGTGATATGATCGGTGGCTCCACTATCTAAAATCCATGGCTTTGTAAATACAGAATTAATTGAAGCATTGGAAAATGGATACAGACCTGTCGCATTTGCATAAGTGTATTTATTACCAGCACCATGGTTTGAACTCATTATTGATGAAGACAAGAAAGCTGTTGAAGTTGCTTGATGAAAATTCTGTGCAAGACGTTGTCCGGATCAGAAACTTGTCTCTGATACCATGTAAAATAATGAAAATGTATGAAAATATAATGAAAGAAATGTGTAAAATGATGAAAATGAGAGAAAATGTAATGGAGGAAAATGTACATCTATTTCATTAATCTTATGAGGTATATATACATAAAGATATAACACATAAAGTCTATCACCCACCTAATATTCACCTAACACTCACCTAACATTACATAAAGTCAAGAGTACACCTAACACTCACCTAACATTACATAAAGTCAAGAGTACAACAAACACTCACCTAACATTACATAAAGTCAAGAGTACACCTAACACTCACCTAACATTACATAAAGTCAAGAATACACCTAACACTCACCTAACATTTCCTAATAGTCAAATATACATTTAAGATTTATTAATAGGGTTCACAATCCCAAATTTATTATTATATATAATTTATTTATTTTTATTTAAATTAAATATATAATTTTTTTTTTCAAAAATTATTGTATATATTACCGAAGAAGACTCCATTGCAGTCCGCCCCTACTTTAAGAAAAAAATTATAAAATTAAAGGTTCAATATAGTAGCAAAATTTCATATTTTAACATAAGGTTCTTTGGCTTGATGGTTGGAGGTCTCAAATTTCTTCAAGCCACTAAAGTTCAATATCATGTGTAGGCATGTAAATATATATTCTCACAATTATCCATAAAAACGTAATTATATAGATAGACCTTTCCCTCACATTGGGAGTATACCTCTCCCATTGTTGGGAGTAGCCGGTAGTTCTCTAACTCGTAAGGTAAAAAAAAAAAAAAATCATATTTCAACTTTTTGATTAATCAACAACTGAAATAATTTTGATATTTTTCATGTTATTTTGTCTTAGACATATGTTCAAACAATCCGTACATGATAAAAATTATATTTATGCAGTTGATTAAATTATTTGGAAAACAATAAAAGGGTGAAAAATCTTGTGATATAGTTTATTGTTAAATAACGAGTCATGCATTTTGACAAAAGCGTGTAGATGTTTGGGTGAGAGAGAGATCCATTGTTTCTAACCAAATATGATGAAATGCCCATTGAAATTTGAAATTGAATTATGGCCATACAATATTGGACCTACATACATATGTACACATCAATATATATATATATATATCCTAATTTGACTCAACAAATTCATTGCATGTCTTGTTAATAGTGTCCAAGAGAAAAGAACCATAAAGCTTATTGTATATGTTTATATGTAAATCGTAATCCACATGACATGTTGAATTGATGGGTCCTACCTCTTTTGATTTGTACGTTGTATGGTTTTCCCAAGTCAACCCCACATTTTTTGACCTCTTCTCTCTTTCTGAAAACATAATTGACCACTGTTATTTACCTCCATGGTTGCTGTCTGGTTGACCCCATTTTTAGCAACTTACAGCTTCCAAAGCAACTTGATCAAATTCGTTTAACCTAGCTAGTTCATGCTCTGCTGCTTTAATGGTTTTTGGTTCAGTCACAGAAAAGAAAAACTAATGGCTAATCATTCTCACGACCTCTTTCCTTCAACCTTCATTGTATTTAAATTCATCATCAACTTTTATTTATTATTATTATTTTATAAAACTTGACACCCAACAATTTAAATATCTATTTCAACAATCGAGAAATATCTATTCATAGAGTTGTAATGAAACTTTTTATTTTTTTACGGTTTACACATACTAATAAATATATATAGTAAGACTTGAACCTCTCTTATACACGTAAAAAAAATAAATAAATATTACTTGAACTATGAGATCATACAAAATTAAAAATCTAATAGATATTAACAATATGATTAATTTTTTTTTTGAAATATAGAAATGATTAATTGATTGCTTAATTGTTACTACTCACTAACCGTATTTAAAATTAAATGCATTGTAATTCAATGGAAACACATGATAATTGATAACGTTCACAGTGATCTCAAATTAGTGGCTGCCCTCCATTTGTTAATTTATAATTAGAAAATTGCACATTCACTCATAATTTAAATGGTAATTAGTAAATCTCCTTTCTACCTCAGTGGTGATGATTCAATTCCCACAATGTATATTTATCAATAAATGTATATAATTTTCCTCCGTTATTGTAATAGTAGGTTCGGCAGTTATTAATCTTGTATTATATTCCTTTTTTAAAAAAAAAACTCTAGAAAATCATTATTACAAATTAGGTTTTTTAACTTTGAACTTTTTTATTTGTTAGTGGTGCAATTTCTAAACCTCAACTTGACAACAAACAGTAAAAATGACGGCAGTAGCGATTTCGATTTTTTACACAAAACATGTAACTTTAAAGGAATGCAAATAACTATATTTTTTTAAAACTAGATATTAACCTTCATTTTATAATATTTAAATTCATACTATAATTAAGTATCGTGTCCGTAAATTACTACGGGAATTAATTTAACTAAAATGATATTTGTATAGTATTGAAATGATAATACATAATAAAGTGAAAATCACGTCATGTGATTTGATAATAAATTATAATCATTCAGTATAACAATCTCTTACGTTCAACTTACCAAATAAAAAAAAAAAAAAAAAAGTTGATTAGGTAAGGATAATAAAGTTGTTTAGTACAGGTAGGTTTCCAAATCCAAAAAAGTTCCTATTAGAAAATTGTAGAAAGACGATGCATGTATATTATATAAGCCACGACTGAATACAACTAATCAAAGATTACAAAAATAACAAAAGGAGACACTTGCCTTGCCCAACTTGTTTTTCTATGTATCACCAGTCACCAAACTGCCTTCTCTTCTGCACACCACAAGTATGCCAACTTGTTGTGTTCATTCCCTTTTGGTCCCATTTTAAATGACCAACATATTTGCAATCACACAGTCACACCTGTACTTTCCATAAAATCCAATTCATTAAGTCACACGGACGAGATCATGCCTTTGAATTGATGGGATTTTTTTTTTACATTAAAACTAAAAAAATGATATAAATTTTACTTAAATAATCTCAAGAAATCATTGTTCCAAGAATCTCAAGTAGAAGGATTGGTTTTATGAGTCAATTTTTTTTTTTTTGAAAAAAATAAGTCCATATTGTTGTTGTATACAATTTAAGTTTTTATTTGAATCTTGTTGATTAATATGTTTTAATATATATTTTAAAAAATTTAATACCACATGGATTAAGTATATACCGATCAATTCCGCGATTCATTAATATAATTTTAATAATTTATATTAATATAATAAATAAGAAAGAGAATTCCAAGCCTAAGATTTGATTAGTAAAATTAAAAAAATAATACTGCAATTTCAAATTAGATAAAAATATGCCCTACCATTAAAGAAAATATTTTTTTAATCATAATTTAAAACAATTTTAAGATAATTGTTTGAAATATATTTATATATGATAAAAGTATAAGTGTTTCAAATAAAATGTAATATTAGATATAAAAAGAAAAGAAATAAAAAATTTGAGTGGATCGGTAGTAAAAGCGCTCATTCAGCCTAATAATCCATATTCGAATCATCAACACCATAAATAGTATTTTAAAAAGAAGAAATAGAAAATTTGAAAAAGAAAGAAAGAAAAGGGAGAAAATAGAAAATAGAAAATAGAAGGGAAATCAAGGGGAGCAAGTTGGTGGAAAAAGGTGGGTTGGTTGGAATATAATATTAGAGATGTTCAAAGCAAGAACAGATACACTGCATTTCGCGTTGCTTGTCAGTCAATGTATCTTGCAAAAATTATAAAACACGACAACCCTCTCTTTTTCTTCAAACTCTACATATATACTCTCCTTTGTGTTTTCTTGGTCAAGCCACCACATTCTACAATATACACCTTTCCTAAAACTCCATCTTCCTTTTTTTCTCTTTTTTTTGCCCTACTCGTTTAGGGTTTGCTGAAAGTTTTTCATCTGAGCTGATGCATTCAAGCTTTCAAGGCTTCTTGTATTTCATCTGCTTCTTCCTGTTGTCGTTTCTGCTTTCTACTTTTTCTGGGTTTTTCGCTCTACATCAACTCTTCTTCTTCAACATTGTTCAATCATGCCTGCTCTTGTCAACTGCACTGGTATGTTTTCTTTTTCTTTTTTAAGAAAAACAAAACAAGTTGATGATTAATTTGTAGATTTAGATATATCTTAGGTAGCTTTAGGGATCTGATTATGAATTTATGCGGATTTCGAGCTTGATGTTTAATTTCTCAGGGAATTAAGTTGATTTATTTTACGTTTCCATTCCACAATGTAAATCGATTTCTATGGTTGAATGCAAACTAATTCAGGGATGACTTATCTTAGAAACACATAAATGAATTAATTAATAAAAGAATCAGATTTGGTTAGGATCAGTTTTTCTCAAATCAAGTTATAATAGAGTTTATGTATTTGAGAGCATTAGATCTAGATCATTCAATAATTTTTTACTTGTTAAAACTGTGTGATTTTGTCAAGACTATAAAAGCCGTTGTTGTGTTGGATTCCTGAGTTATTTTATTATTATTATTATTATTTTAATAGCCTATTAGCTTATTCAAATTCTTGTTAATGGGTTTTTCAGGAGATGATGAATTCCATTCTGGGGGCTGCTTGTTTCCTACTGGTTCATGTGTGGATGTTTACTGCCCTCCTCGTAAAAGGGCTCGCACCAGTGCTCCATTTGCGTTCAGTGAAAGCGAGTTTGAGTGGGATAATCAACCATCAATCGAAGTTCTTCCAGAGGAATGCCTTTTTGAGATCTTTAGTCGGCTTCCTAGTGGTAAAGAGAGGAGTTCTGCTGCTTGTGTCTCCAAGAGGTGGCTTATGCTACTGAGCAGTATTCGTAAGGCAGAACTCTGCAAGACCAAAAGCAATGGATCTGCAAATCTGGAAAAGGGTACAGTTGCTTCAGTCTCTGATGATATCGAAATGACATGTGCTGAAGATGGCGATGGGTATCTTACTAGGTGCTTGGATGGTAACAAAGCAACAGATATGAGACTTGCTGCAATTGCTGTTGGAACAAGTGGCCACGGGGGGCTTGGGAAGCTTTCGATCCGGGGAAGCAACTATATTCGTGGAGTCACCAACTTTGGTCTATCAGCAATAGCCCGTGGTTGCCCTTCTCTCAGGTCACTTTCCTTGTGGAATGTCCCTGGTGTTGGAGATGAAGGTCTTTTGGAGATAGCTAAAGAGTGCCATTTGTTGGAAAAGCTTGAACTTTGCCATTGCCCTTCAGTTTCCGACAACAGTTTGATAGCAATTGCACAAAGCTGCCCTAATTTGACTGCTTTGAACATTGAATCTTGTTCAAAGATTGGTAATGAGGGTATGCAAGCTATTGGAAAGTTTTGCCCCAAGCTACAAAGCATCTCTATCAAGGACTGCCCTCTTGTTAGGGATCATGGAATTTCAAGTCTATTGTCATCAGCTTCTGCTGTCCTCACAAAGGTCAAGCTTCAGGGCTTAAACATCACGGATTTCTCTCTGGCTGTGATTGGGCACTATGGCAAGGCTGTTTCTAGTCTCATGCTTGGTGGTCTCCGAAATGTGAGTGAGAAGGGTTTTTGGGTCATGGGTAATGCACAGGGTTTGCAAAAATTGAGTTCTTTGACAATTGCTTCCTGTGGGGGGATAACAGATGTGAGCCTTGAAGCCATAGGAAGGGGTTGTACAAACCTGAGGCAGATGTGCCTCCGTAAGTGCTGCTTTTTATCGGACAATGGATTGGTAGCTTTTGCTAGATCTGCAGGATCTCTTGAGATCCTTCAATTGGAAGAGTGTAACAGGGTCAGCGAATCAGGAATTATTGGGGTTCTATCCAATTGTGCAACAAAGTTGAAGTCTCTTGCCCTTGTGAAGTGCATGGGAATTAAGGATATGGCATTAGGAATTCCTATGCCCTCTCCTAGCAATTCTCTTCGGTCCTTGTCCATACGAAACTGCTCAGGATTTGGAAATGCTAGCCTGGCCATGTTAGGGAAGTTGTGCCCTCAGCTTCAGCATGTAGACTTGAATGGGCTATGTGGAATAACAGATGTTGGGATTCTTCCACTGTTGGAGAGTTGTGAAGCAGGACTTCTCAAAGTGAATCTTAGCGGCTGCTTGAATTTGACAGATGAAGCAGTTTTGACCTTAACTAGGCTACACGGTGAAACTCTCGAACAGTTGAATCTGGATGGTTGCAGGAAGATTACAGATGCAAGTTTGATTGCTATTGCAGACAATTGTGTGTTTCTCAGTGATCTAGATGTGTCAAAGTGTGCGTTATCCGATTCTGGCATTGCTGCCTTATCTGAGGCTGAGCAGCTCAATTTGCAAGTCCTTTCCATATCAAGTTGTTCTGAAGTAACAAACAGGAGCATGCCTTCCCTCAAAAAATTGGGTAAGACTCTAGTGGGACTGAATCTTCAACACTGCAACTCAATTAGCAGCAGCACTGTCACACAGCTTGTGGAAAGTTTATGGAGATGTGATATACTCTCCTAATTAGTGCTGGAAACATAATAACTATGCTTGACTCAAAAAGCTGTTGAAGAACGGGATTGGGGATTAGCACTTCAATATTATCAGAGTACAGTAGAATTCTTAGTCAGCTTATGTGGGTAACAGCATTCAGTGTAGGTTTTTTGGTTCATCAGTGGTGTGCCTGCAGGTGGTAATTAAGCGGCTTAGTTGTTTTCCGGGGGACTTTGGAAGATTACTGTGGCATCCTTTTTTGGCAGGCTTTATTCATATTGAGAAGCTTGTTGCAACTTTTAGCCCCCATTTATGGGAGGCTGCCTCATTCATGGCCATTGTTCCCCGAGAATACAGTTACCAAGTTGTGGATTAGGTTTCCACTTGTGGGTACTCCATTTTTGATCCTGCCAAGTCAAGGTTCTCTTTGCTGGACATTCAATGCCCAGTGTTTTAGCTTCGGTCGTGCATTCCTACGAGGGTGTGGTAGGACTAAGCTTTAATTATTTTCAGTCTGATGAAGCCTGTTGTTTGAATCAGTCCCATGCTATAGTTTTAGATGTCTCTTTTGAGTGTTCTATGCTCTTGCTAGAGTATAAGTTCTGAAGTCCTTAAGTGTTTGGTTGCTTTGACAATTCTACTGTTTAGTTGCCTCAGATCAGAGGGCTTGGTGGTGTCAGTTCCATTCTTTTTCTGACATAACAACCTTGTTTTGGTTGTTTTTTTGTAACCGAGTTCAAGTTCCGTTGGCTTTTCTTGTTTATGAATTGTACTCGGCAATTACATTGCTGTTAGGTAATGAAATGTGATATTTTCCCATTTAGTGTGATATAATTATTTTTTGTGTGAGAAATGGCATTATGATCACCTTATATTTAGACTTTATTTCCTCGAAGAAGGAAGAAGCTTACAAGGTTATAAATTTTTTTTAACCATAATGAATTCATAGCTCTATGAAGTAGATCATCTTAAGCATAAGATTAGGATTAAATCTGGAAAACATTTTGATTAAAGGAAGAACAGGTTTGCTTTTCAAAGATAGAAGTTGCAATATGTTAGAAGTTGGAATTTTTTTTTTTTTTTTTTTTTAAGGGAATCTAATTTGTATGGTGATCATTTACTGCTGGTTGGAAACTTGGAAAGGCCTCTAAGAAAGATTACAATGAATCTTGATACACCGGTTGCACTTGCCCCACAATGATGGCAGAGTTGGTATTCAATTGGGACATTGAACACAGCTAAGAAATCAGGTGTCACAAGTCTGTAAAATGCATTATGGTATAGCCAAAATCTCCCATCATTCTTGAGGTACCATTATCATTATGTTTCTTTGAATCCACCATTTTATTTGACTGGAAAACAGTGTGTTTAAAAATAGACAGTACTACTACTATCCCACTGTGACTGTCCAATTTACACTGTGCTTACTATTTACCCATCACTGCCAATTAAAAGCATCTGTGTGCCCAAATCGGCTCCTCTGCTATAAGATCTTGCGATTATATTTATCAACTTTTGCCCATTCTTCTATTTCTGTTTCTGTCTCTTTTTTTTCCTTTTTACTGTTTCTTCTCTTCTTTGTCATGTATATATAATGTGAATATTGAGGGAAGTCCCTGTGGCACTATTACACTGTTTTTTGTGTTAAATGGACTTGGAGTTATCTCACTAATTAAGGGGTGCCTCAAGTGGTAGGCTTCAAACACCTTTTAGCATTTTGATTTTCTGTTAATGCGAATTTAATTGGTGGGTGAATAGTGGTATTGCTGGAGTTTGCTCTCTATCCATTACACGTCAAAAATATTAACATTGGGTATCGATTCATAAGTTGAAAAAAGGTTTAATTCTATCATTTAATATATCTTGATGATAAAAATAACGTATTTTCAGCCTATTAATATCTGATATTTGAATTATTACACATATAAATATAAAAAAAAAAATTTAATTCTCTGTCCAACTTTAACAAAACAGCAATATTAGGTATCAATTTGGAAAATCTTAAAGGACAGATTTAAAGGATTTTCCTCAGTTACAGAAAGAAAAATTATAAAAAGTAATCAATGTATTATAAACTAAATTGCATGATTGGAGTTGCCCTAAACCAATCAACCAACTGTAATGACCAATAAAAGTTTAGAAACATTTTTCTTTTTCTTTTCTGATACTGTTTAGCAACATTTTTGTATGATGACAAAAGAAGGGCCTGTACTTCTTAAGTTCTTTAAATTTTTGGACAGAACAAAAAAGTGGGAATTGTACTCCCAAAATATTTTATTGGCAAAGAGAAGTCAATTCATCTGGCAAAAGATGAAAAACTGTAACTTCAGTCAATCCACACTGAAAAATTGAACTCAAAGTAACTATTTCTTGAAAAGAGATTTCAAAATCAAGTATTCTTTTGGGGCCCAAAACTGAGATGCACTGTATTTTTATTTTTATTTTTTGGACAAAATCACCACCAAATGCAAGATGCTGCTACCTTTTTACAAGCACCACCATTCTTGAAATATTCCCATTTTATCTCAGCTCTTCCTTTGAAAGAAAACTATCAAATTCTTTAGCAAATCTGAATATTTTCTTCTCTCTTTTCCAAGTCACAGACAAGACTAAATGGGTTCATCAAGAAACTACACAAATGGGCTAAAGAAGAGAGTCATCTTGATGCTCATCATTTCTTTCACATTTCTTTCCTCCAAATCAGTTAATAGTCCAGGTACTGCACTGCTAAATTATCTCATAAAAGAACACTTTAGAGAGTGGATTCTTTTCCATTTTGTGTGAAATGTAATATAAACTTCATCTATCTTTCTCTGTCTTATTATTTGTCTTTTGTCAGTTGGGTCAGTGTTTATAAGAGGAATGGAAGGAGTGAAGCAAGTGAAAATGGTGCTGGGTTCAAGGCCTCCACAGTGTGTGAACAAGTGCTTGAATTGTAGACCTTGTGTGGCTACTCTAGTCGTCCCTTCCCATCCTAAAAATCGATTCAAGGTATCATCTCAAGAAGATGAAAACTATTATCTGCTCACATGGAAATGCAGGTGTGGAAACAATCTATTTCAACCGTGAGAATGACAACTCATATATGTATTCTAGCCTTCTGATTGTATGTATATATATGGTAGCAGTATTGTACTTGTCATATTCACGTGATCCTGTAACTTCAGCCATATCAAGCTTTGTCTGTATATTTCAGATTGCAATGATCACGCAAAATTGTTCTTAGCAAGCTTCTCTTTTTCTTCAAAGCTTTTATCTTAATAAGAAATAAAAGTTTTAAGGTATACTTTCCTTTTTGTTCTGGTTTGCTTACATTTAAAAAAAAAATTGAATTTACTGTATCATTTTATCAATTTAATATATTTATAACATTTAATAAATAATAAAATTTATAAATTAAAATATTATAAAAAATATACCGTTAAAAATATCTTATCAATCTTTAAAATGCACTCAATATTATATATGTAAATAATTATTTTTCTAATATTATATTAATAATATTTTTATATAATAATAAAATATTCTTTACACCAACTTAGTAATAATAACATTAAAGTACAAAAAAATTTAATGTACCATGGAGCTTAGATATCTACTACTACTACCCATACGACGTACGAGAGAAGGAATCTCGGCTTTTCTCTTTGTCCACGCTTGAATTTCTAACTTTATATTTTTTTTTATTATTTTTTGTTTGTCTCTATTTAGATTCTAGATTATCATTTCATAAGGTTTGAAAGCATCATACACTTGTAGTTGATTATAGTGAAATTTAACATTTAAGTTAATTAAATTGCTTTGAATGGATAAATCAATCATTTGTTGTTAGGGTCAGACATTAATCCTCTGATACCTACTAATTGGTGTAATTGAGATGCATTTTCCTTGACTCTCGAAAAACATATTATATATACTGAATTAAATGAAGTAGTGATCCTAAAATTAGAATTCATTTATAGATGCAAATATTCGCTAGTAGCATACCATATCTTGATGGGTTTTTCTACCTCGTGTATATTCCCACAATATTAGTGGTTTTTCAAAATCAAACTTTATTGTTTAGCATCTTGAATTAGCCATCCCTTAAAAGGTATCGATAAAAGATCATCAATTCCTAATAAAATGGATGTAGCGGTGACTTACTAGAAATCCAGAGTCTTTACTTGATCTAAGATATGTGATGTATAATGTCATTCTAAAATGATCTACTAACTTACTAATAAGTCGTTTAATGACATTCAATTTATTGTTTTATTATGAAAGACTAGACTTGTCCATTCTGCCATTATCATTTTACTTATTAAGTGATAGAGAGTAATTAAAAATAGCCCAATATTTTTTTAATTACCCAAAATTAATTCTAAAATTACTCCAAAAGTTTTAGTAATTATAGTCTTAAAATATTGTTTTATCTTTTTGTAAGAAAATATTAATATAGTCAAGGATAAAATAACTTATTTATTTTTATTTTTTTAAAATTGACATCTGAAGGATCAGAGGACTATCGAAACCATTCGAGATTAAATTATATAAGTACAGTCTAAACAACTACTGAAATTAAAGGTTCTGATAACTATTTCCAATATGAGGAGGCTAATTTCTGGTGTTATAGTTACCCATGTGCAAGAGCAGATGAGGTATTAAATATAATAATTAATCACTATATATGTCAGTCATGAGCTATCACATCATCAGTTATCACATTCTTTTTTAACAGGGGTATTTTTGACCGTTTATATAAATACAATAGTTAAAGGTTAAATTATAACTCTGCAATTTTAGACAAAAGTTTCATATTCATACAATTATACTTTTCCGAGTTCGTACAATTTGCCCTTTTTTTTTTTTTTTAAATGTTATGATATAAAATTCATATTCTTAATTAAACAAACAAAATCAAACTTTATTTTTTCTTCTTTTTAAAATTATTTTTATTTAAAAGGAAGAGTGAGACCCATGCGACTCGAGAGAGAGATACGACTTAATCTCATAAACTCAACATGTTAGCGCAAAAAATTTACTACTAAATTATCTCAACTTTTATCTGATCACAATTAAACTTAAAGAGTTAATTTTAGACTGAATGATAAAGTTGTCATTTAACATATCAAATAATAGAACATAATAAAAATACCCTAAACTGTTATATAGTTACATATCTACCCTAAACCCCCATTTTTTTAATTTAACGGAAAATAAAAAACAATGAAGAAGTATGAAGCAATTTTAAGTTCTCCATAGTGTCAACAGTACTTATAACACCATAGTTAAGTCGATTCCCTCAGAAGAACGAAAGTGAAAAGTACATGGAACTTTTCTTATTGCTAAATGAGTGAATCTACGTCCTGTATCACTCTCTATGCTATTTCATACATGTAATTTTTCATGTAATTTTTCACAGCAAACAGCCCACAGGCGTCCCCAGAGGTATCGGCTATTTGTATATAAATACAAATAATATACAAATAAAGGCATTATTTTCATTCCCGATTAGGAGACCAGAATTTTTACATACAAATTCATCCCTGAACCCCACACAGGAATATTATACCGAGACTTCCTTTAAGTAAATGATTCATCATCTGATAAGAGCAATATTCATTGGGCCTCTCTGCTGATTGATTTGCATCACACCCACTGAATGGGATCAGCAAGTCATTGTTCTAAGCAGACTGGAACCCTCCGTTGGTTTCCAGATGATATTGTCTAGTTTAGTACAGAATTTTTTGTAGAACTGCAAAACAGACACATTGAAGTTGTCAAGTATGAACTGCATTATCATAAGAATCCACTTTTTTCATCCCAAACAGTTGTGACCTAAAAGTTAATTTGGATAGCATATGACACTGAACTTAAGCAAATTTACATGTATACGAGCAGTGTATGATTTGTAGAACCAAAACACATTGTTTGTGTACATTTGGTTCATTTAATCGAAATTTTCAGCAAGATCGAATTAAAATTTCAAGATATTCAAAATTATAAGAATTTGAGCACACTAACCTTGTGATATTCAAGAGTATCTCCAGCAGCCTTCCGAACATCAACCATAAAAAGGGACGGCGCAACCTCAAAAATCTATACATGAAAAACAATTAATTTAGATCTACTACTTGTACAGTTGTACTGAAACAAAGGACTCTTCAATAGGAAGTAATAAAATCTACCTCCAGAACGACAGCAAATTGTCCAGCCTTATTTGCAGATATTCCTTCCAGTCTTGTCTGTGGTTATTTCCGAAAATAAATAAATAAATTAATACAAAAATGTCTATCTTATTTACAGACATGAGCATCCGGTCAACCTGATAACTGTAAGTGACCTCTACAGTGCTTGCATACCAAAGAAAAAGAAAACACTTAATTTCCTTGGACATTTTCAACTTTTTATTCCTTCTTATTCTCATATCTGGCTAAGCTGAAGGTATATATTTTTCATACGTGCTTATGTGCAAATTCTGAGCCATTGATTTGAGATTCATCAATCTGATAGGTAATTACAGAGTCTCCAAAACGGAATTACACAGTTTTCATCATCAAGCAAGACTGCCACAACAATTGATTATATCTCAACATCACAGTGACAATTTAAAGACCCACTAATTTGGAAAACAATTATATAAGATTTGAAGTACCTATTACAAGTCATACCTTAAAATTACGAGTATGAACCTTGAGACGCATAGATTCTGCAACAGCCTCAATATTTGAAATTATAACTTTTGCTGGTTCACGGGATACAAAACGAGTTTGCCGTTTAACGTAATCCTGAGAGAGAGAGAGAGAGAGGCTTTTAAAATTTTAATAATATAGCATCAAACATCAGATCCAATGGCATGGCTTATAAAAAAAAATAAGGCAAAAAGAGAAGAATTACAATATTATGGTTCATTACTGCAACAACAGCAGAGCTACAAATAACTCCTAATATATAACACCTTCCGGAAATTTCTCATACTGCATTGAAGTTCTGGCCTACAGCAGATCATACCATCCCACCTTTTAGTCTGTGGTGCTCTTGCAACTAATTTTTTACTCAAAACTTATATTTATGGTATAATCTATCTTAGACAAACATATTCACAAACTCTTGACCTAATAAACCTATATTTAGTTCTAAATTAGCATTAACCTGCACAGACTTCTTGTTTCCTAAAACTATGTGCTAAGCACCTTGTCACAACTTGCATGTTTAGGGCAACCAGAACTTCTAACACTTCCAGCTAAAATATTTAAACATGCAGTAGATCAATGTAAGCTACTGCCAAGATGGTAGAGCTAGAAATAGGCATGGACTGTAATTGGAATACATCTAGCAGCAAAAATTTTGGGATCTGAACTATAGTACTTTACCTGTCGCCTGTCAAACAATGCTGCTAAGTTCAACCCTTGGGATAAGGTAATCATCTCAAAGGCATTCATTATCAGAGGACCACCTTCTTTAATTTGTGTCTGCTCAGCTACATACTGATCCTGCAAAATAGCAACAATTTCCAAGTCAAATTAAAGAGCATACAAAAATCATAGACATGGCTAAAAGGGCACGAAAACGTTTGAGCTACTAAAATTTTACTAAACTCTTTTAACAACCACTAATAATGATGTCAAAAAAAGCAGAATCTGATCACTTGCACTAGAAAAGCAGAATCTTTATGTACACAAGATGAACAACCATAGACCACAAAGTAAACAACCTCAATGTCGTCAAAAACTGCATGAACGTCATCCAAATTCACTTCCACTTCTTCTCCATGTTTGACAGGCATATAGTTTTTCCGGAACCATGGATCTTTTCTAATCCCTTCAATCTGAATACGCTGCAATAACACAAATGCAATGAGAGAATGAGAAGAATAACTAAGTAATAATAATAACAATAAGGAACAAAGCTCCACAAGTTTGCTCTAGTCATGCCAAACCAGTCCAGCTAATGCTCATGATTCTTTAATTAGATCAATTTAATTAATGCATCACTGAGTTTGAACCTAATCAATATAGTACTTGTAAACATAACAGATCAATTTGATATTGATTACTGAAATACACTGAAATTGACCACGACAATTGTAATGAAAAGTTTGTATGGGACTTAAGCATGAACTATGTATTTATTATGAATATACACAAAGTACCAGCACTAAAAAGAATAGAGCATCATTCTAAAAATCCTTGCTCTGTAGGTCTTGAGTGTCGCAAAGTCATATACTAATATCTTATATTTCCTTCAAGATAATTAATTTCTTCAACATAAGTTAAACAACAATAGTTAAATTATAAAAGTTTTTATTTTAAAAAAGTCACCCAGAAGACGAGCAAACAAGAATCCTCTAATACTTAACCAATACAATAAAGACCACCTTTGAACTTATTAGCAAATTTCAAGAATTGAATATCTTGAAAAGGCTGCAAGGATTGGCTGTTTCGATCATTAAATCAAGCCTAACATGCATAAGCTACTAAAGGTTTTCACCTCTGATAATTTGTTCCACATTTTAGATTCTGTAAGTTAAAAATCGATTATTTAAATTCAAACCTACCTTAGCACCTTGGTCATACTCGTACTATTTTAATCTTTTTTTAGGGAGTTCAACAAAGCATATAATTGAAAACTTTATTTCACTAATTGATAAAGTGACATATTCCTAATTAGTAGTAAAGTGAATAAAGAGTTGGGGAATTAAGTGAATAAAGAGTTGGGGAATTGAGTATTATAATCTAATTGAGAATATACAGCTAATTCCTAATCTTATCTGCTCAATGACTAAGGGGTCAGTTTAGCATAATTTTAGCTTTTAAAATACTCATTGTTAACAGTACTGAAAAAATAATCAGTTATTAAGTTAATCAAGCGTGTGTTTGATAAACTCTATATTTAGAATTGTTGCTAGGCTCAAAAGCTGTATAAATGTATTTTATAATTTCTATTGTTAAACTATATCAATTGATATAACCAAACCAAACATGATATTGAAATAGGCTCATCTTTTTCCCCAAAATTCAAATTAAGCATCATTTAGCATAACTTTTTGAACTAAAAGAATTTTATAATTATATTTACATTATGTTAAATAAAAAAAATAACTTTTTGAAATCCTCTAATAATTAGAAATATATGTTTATAAATAAAATGAATTTTATAAAATTAAAACTCATAAAAAATTTTAAATAAATGAATGGGAGGAGCAGTCTCCTCCCTTATGTTGAATCGAAGGAGGCCCAGCCACCTCCCTTGTTTTTTGTGGGAGGAGGCCGGCAGCTTCCATCCTTTCTGATGGGGAGGAGGTCATAGCATCCCCCCTTAATATTAGAGAAAGTGCATCCGCTTCCTGCACTTTGCTTTTTTCGTTTAATTTACAATTTAAATAAATTAATTTTAATTTACATTAAGCTGCTTAAGTAGGGTTATTGTTTGTTCATAATATTGTATAAGGATATTTGTGGAAACAAATATAAGATAAAAATTTATCTCAAAATGAGATTTTAAAAAACAACCCTACTTCTCTATATTTGTTGTGGGGAAACTTAAATTATGAAATAATCACTTCGGAAAACAAAAACCCTACCTACCTATTAATCACTTGGCACTTGATGCACTTATTATATATGCATACTACAACAGTGAAACAGAATACTCACAGTTTTTGGATTGGGATCAAGTATCTTATGTATCAATGACTTTGCCGCGGGAGAAAACCAAAATGGACAAGAAAATTCTGCAGCATTTATCTACACATCGACCAAAAAAAATAGTTAGAAGCTTCATAATTAAAATAATCTAGAGCTAAATGAAGCATGATAATGAATTAATCCACCAACAAAGCTTCGTCATTGTTTGCAAGGGCAACAAAAGATCAAACAGGAGGTGTTTGCAGACTATGCCTTCAACATAATAAAATTAAACACACAATATGAAAGTGTGAATTGGAGGCATATCTGTGACACAACCTGCAAATCCATAAGACCTTTTTGAAAATCCATAGGTCATTCATTCACCAAAGCAAATTGATGGAAGCTAACCTTTTTGTACAAGGTTGGAAGGTCTAGCTCCTCAAATGGAAGATATCCAGCCATTAGAACAAACAGGATTACTCCACATGACCACACGTCAGCATCAGCGCCGTCATAACCCAGGTTACTAAGAACCTATTGGGCAATATTAGAGTAAGAAATTCAAACACATAAGAACTTGCTGTTTTGCATTTAGAGATGAAATAAAGAAACTTGATTTCATGATTAACCTATTTTATGTGATTGAGATGCACACAGTATTCCACAGACAAGGAAGCAAAAAAAATTTGTAAATTGTTGATCAGATACAAATTTAACTAACTCCAAAATTGTCAATATATAATTCAAGAGGAACAACGATATGAAGACATTTTAATGTATGAAGGATGGGAAATAAATTCCCAAATAACATACAAGTTTGGTTCAGAGATCAGCAACAAATCACCTTAATGGACATCATAAAAAATTAAAAAGTTCTCTCTTTCAAATAAAACTTTAGTATTTAATAAGTATTTCTCTACAAGATTTTTCAGCATGGAGAAAATAATACCATAAAAAGATAGATCTTGAATCTCAGCAATTGAAATATAGCAGTGCAAAACATAACATGCCAACACAGATACACATTGGCCAAATTCAATGCAGCAGCAAAGCATGGGAAAAAATACTAAATATTTATTAAATGATCTAAAAGTTTTTGGAGGGAGCACCTCAGGCGCAACATAATTTGGGGTTCCACAAGTAGTGTGAAGAAGTCCAACTCCCTGTTCATGATACACAAAAACCATGAGAGAGAGAGAGAAACTCACTTGACAGGTGAAATAAAAAGAACAAGAGAAAAACTCTTGGGTGTATAAAGGCAAAGAGAATGAAATCATACTTGCTGGGGTAATGCACTCAGTCCAAAGTCAGAAACCTTCAAATTTCCATAAGAATCAAGGAGAAGATTTTCAGGCTACATATTACAAGGAAAGCAATTAGGACTCAGGACCCAAACAAGATGACACGATCCCAATTGCTAAAAGAACTTGAATGCCAGATAACCCTGTGCACCTTTAAGTCTCTGTGGTACACACCCTTACTGTGACAATGAGCTACAGCATCTATGAGCTGTTGAAAGTATCGCCTGGACTCATTTTCAGTAAGTCTTCCCTGGTGAACCTGCAAATCCAGGTCAAGTATAAAGATAAACACTTTTGAAACAGAAACAGAAGAAAAGGACCTTCATAATTGAAATCGTCATATAAGCTAAGTTCAGTATACTGAAGACTTGGCAAAGATTCCCTAACAAAATAAAAACAAATAATTTTTTTTAAATATTCCACTCAAGCTAAGTAAGAAGAGATATTTCATCATTATCTGAATGCATCAGGACAGAAATGGCCTTACAATTTTATCAAAGAGCTCTCCTCCAGTCACAAACTCGATAATGATATAAATCTTTGTCCGGCTTGCCAAAACCTAAAGGGGGACGGCAGAAAAAATCATGTCAACAGTGAGAGATAATAAATTAAGGCCGCTAGAATCATGAAAATGTAGATCATGAAGGATTCAAACATACCTCATGCAACCTAACTATGTTGGGGTGCCTGACAATCTTCATAACTGATATCTCTCTCTTAATCTTGAATGGAACACAAAACAGGAGTTAGCATATGATTTGCCCATAGAAAGATGAAAAATGTATGAAGATGTATGTTTGATACGTGCCTCGTGTGTACAAGAAGAATTGTGTCATTAAAATATGACTCCTCCTTGGAATTATTTGTCTACTCTACTGAGGCTATATATCCTAACTTACAACAGCACAAGTGCACAACATTTTCAAGATTGATCTCTAGGGAATAGGATATACATTAACCTGCTACAGCATTCCAGTTGACATTAGAATTGAAATTCAATAACAAATAATTTGCCAGAGCTAAAAGAAAAATACAAAAATCGGAGTGCGAATCTCGAAGTATAAGTTAGTACTTGTTAATTTAAAAGAAAATGACATGATCAAGTTGAATAAGTGCAAGAGAAGAAAGAAGAAGGAAGAAATAAGTACCTGATCAGCCATTTTATGCTTCAGAATAGTAGTTTTAGCCATAACTTTCATGGCTACGCTCTCTCCGGTCTCCCTGTTCCGTGCAAACTTAACTTTGGCGAAGGTTCCTTCACCAATGGTCCTTCCAACCTCATACTTCCCCACTTTCCTTGTTCCCTTCTTCATACTTCCTCAATACTCACATTTCCCAACAACACCTTCTATTTCTCCAAATTTCTCAACCAGCTTTACTAAAACACTACAAAACCTAGATCAAATTTCATAATTTATCCACCAAAGAAACCAAAAAAAAAAAAAACAGTTACAACTAAAATCAAGGAAATGAAACGCTAACAATCGGCGACAGCTGTATGCAATACTAGAATTGATAAAAACCAATAAATCAGAAGAAAAAAAGCATATAGATGGAATCGAGAATCGAAGAGAGTTGACGCAATAGCGTTTTATTTTAAGTAGAGACGAGATTCCTGTTACCGTAAAGTTTATAGTTTCCGCTGGGAATTGGTATTGCCGCAGTCTATGAATAATCTACATTTTATTTATTTATTTTTAATATGACTTCTTGGCGAACTACGCTTAAACACGTGCTAATAGACTCTAAATATCTACTTCCATATATATACATATTCCATTCATTTTTTGATAAATTATTTTTTAATTATTATTTATTTAACTAATGTAATTAATTCGAATTTTATTGAAGGGATTACAACTTCAATTCACAGCATTAAACGTAAATGTGAGAAATATATACTAAATTAATCTTACCTTATTATTATAATTTAATTAAATTAAATAAATAATATTATAATATTACTGTTTATAAAAGAATAATTAAAAATAAAATTTTTTTAAAAAAATTTAAGATCTTTATGAGTTTAAGAAGTATCGGAATCAAAATTTTTATATTTATCCCACTGTAAAGTTATTTGTTCTGAAAAAATTTACAGAATAATTATTTTTCTCTCATTCTTTAAATATATATTCTTGGTTTAAAAAAAAAATTCGTTTTTTTTTGTTTTTGAGAGACATATTAAAGTTTTGACCGAATCAAGTTTTGAGAGCTGTGACATCATTAAACTGACAACTTTCGTTAATGTCATAATGAATATAATTTTATCACGACTTTTTCTTTTTTTTCTTTTTTTAATAAAGAGGAGGGCTAAAAGTCACAACAAAGAAAACTTAACTAGAGACGCAGACAATTCTGCTAGAAGCAATGCTTCTAAAGTCATCTAAATTGTAGAGAAAATAATAGAGGGGGCCTCCTCAAAAAATAAAATCCCCACATCCAAGTTCTGGCCCAAAGCAGTAAGACCATTAGCAACTTTGTTAGCTTCCCTAAAAGCAAAAACAGCAACACGCTCCCAGTTCTTCTGCATCAAAGTCTTGCATCTGTTGATAAGGCTATAGAGAGGATGGCTGGAGTAATCCTCTCTACAAAGTAAGTCTACGGCTCCTTTAGAATCACTCTCCAGAACTACCTTTCTGTACCCCGAATACCAGGCCAACTGCAGCCCTTCCAAGATGCCACACAGCTCGGCTTCCATCACACTACCCAAACCTTTCTTGACAGAAAATCCCAGGATCCATTCTTTGGCAGCATTTCTGATAACTTCACCTGCAGCTATGGAACCCATCTCCTCGAGTCTACTGCCATCAACATTCATCTTCACCCACCCTTCCAATTTTATCACAACTCTTTAAGTATTGCAACAACTAATTTAAAATAATCCAAAATACCATATAAATAATTAAATAACATTGATGATCAAGTGATAAATTTTCGGTACAAAATTATTATTATTATTATTTTAAAAATACCACATGCAGTGAGTTAAATTGGAATATTACTATATTGAATGAGTATTTTTTATCATTAAATTATATTGGATGGTAGTAGACATGGACGAATGTAGAGAGGGGGCGTGGCAGGGGCTGTAGAAATACACCAATGTTATTCACATTGAAACCGATAATTATTCAAGTTTGGAAACCAACGTAAATTACATATGTAATTCACGTTTGAAATGAATATAATTAGGCATGTAATTCACTACAAAGAGCATTGGTTGGTGTTATAATCTAACATAAATATTTTATATTTCAAATAGAAAAGGAAGAAATACACCAACGTCGTTCACATCAAAATCGATGGAGATTCATGTTTAGAAACCAACGCCTGTAATTCACGTTCGAAATGACTATAATTAGGCTTGTAATTCATTAAAAAAAAAAAACGTCGGTTGGCGTTACAACCAAACCAAAATATTTTATATTTCAAAAAATATATATATATATATATATATATTAATATATATTATTGAGAGACAATTAACAAGGTTCAAAACATGGTTACCGGGTGTAAGGTGATAATACTCACCATTATACGATTAAGGCTTCCTTGTGTTGGCAGCCATGTAAATTGGGGGTTCTCCCCCTCATGTTGGTTATCAATTGCCTCATCAAGCCGAATTGGAAAAACATGTTCAACGAATTGGACATATCTAGAAAAATAGAACTTGTGGTCTTGGACTCAAAGCAAATGTAGGAGTTATGTGCGTTAGAATAACCAAGAAAAGGACAAGATTTTGACCTTTGTTGAAGTTTATGCTTGATGTAAGGACGTAACCATAGATAACACAAACACCCAAAGATTTTTAACTTTCAATAATTGGATTTGGACTGAAGAAGACATTCAAATGGAGATTTATTTTCAAGAATTGGCGTGGGAAGCAGATTAATGAGATAAATTGATGTTTTAATAGCAAATGATCAAAGTGATAGAGGCAACGATCCTTGATGGTCGACGGAGAAGAGTGAGGCTAGTTTGAACAATATATCGATGACTCGAGGTATATGGTAGAGATATGAGATGTCGAATGCCATGACTTTTAAACAATGATTTCAGTCCTTGATATTTCGTACTACCATAGAATAAATGGTATTAGTGGTGGATTTAAAAAAAATCAACCATTTTCTTCAATTTAAGAAAAATGATAAATACCTCATATTTGTAAGTTAAAGGAATTATTCAAAAGTATTCGGTGAAGTGATCAACAAAAATGATGTAATACGAATGTTCCCAGACATCAATTGTAAATAATGTCTAATGGACAATGATTTTAAACCCAAGATGTGCCAAAAAATAATGTATGACTTTTATTACATTGACATGAATCACAAAACATAGACTTTGACAAAGAAGACGTTCGAAGTGCATTTTATGAAACAACTTGACGGAGAAGAGAATTTTTGAGAATGGGGGACCAAGTTGATCATGCTATCTATTAAAGGAAGTTTTGACACCCATACAAGCTTGTTTTATCAATCAACGGTGTTGGTATACTCATAAACATTATTTTTGCTCCATCCTCGAGCGAGAGGTGCCCCCGTGGCGAGATCTTTCACCCAAAAAAAAAAAATGAAGGAAAAAAATTTAATGGAAGTAATATTATTTTTACATAATTGTGAAACATAAACTAAATTTTGTTTCGTTTAGCGAACACACAAAACATTTGATAAAGAAAATGATTTTGAGGGAGTGGAAAGAGTGGATTTTCCAAAATAGGTGATATGCAAACCTGTACCGTCGCCTATGACAACATAGCAATTGGTGCCTTTGAAGGGAAAGATAAATTCTTGGCTGTATAACATTGTTTAACATTATGACCTCGCTTCTCACAGAATTGACAAATCACCACATGATTTTCTTTCAGTATTGGGGTATCCAGATTGTTAAGGTTATAGTTGTTCCCTTGATTGTTGCCGGCATAGGAAGGTCACTGACCTTGGTTGTTTCGATTATTCTGGAAAATTTTCTTTCTGTTGTCATTGTGATTCCCATTATTGGAAGAGGAAAAAGGAGCTGCATTTGCAGTAATGTTGCCAAGATTTCCAGTAGAGCGAAGTTCATCACGTTTGAGAAAGGCTTCATGTTCGACGAGTTTGTCATGAAGCTCATCAAAACTAATCAATGTATCTCGTGCCCGGACAGCAGCAGCAATTTCTTTAAACTCAGACCCTAGTCCATTAAGGGTGTGAGTAATGAGAACCTGTTCTCCAACTAGAGCCAATTCATCAGAGATGTTGCTAATAGTTGCAAGGTAGTCCGCGAGAGGTTGTGTGTCTCAACTAATGAGGATGAGTTGGTCCGCTAATCCCATGGTTCTGGATGATAAGAGATTAGATTAGAGCTTTGCAAGTTTATTCCAAGCTGCAGCAGAAGTTGAACACGATCGAAGGAAGCATCGGTATCACTTTTCGGACCGGAGTAAGGGACCCGATGATACCAAAAAGCAAGAGCTTATCTTGTCTCATCCATAAGTACATGTGCTTCGGATTTGAGATCATTTTGCTATGGACTGTAATTGCAGCAGGAGGACAAGGCTTGATTCCCTCAATATAACCAAGTACATAAATCTACCCAGAAAGAAGTGTATCAAATTGGCTTTTCCATTAGTAGTAGTTTGAAGGATTTAATTTCAACCGAAGTGTATAAGAATTTATAGTAATAAGGCCATTTCAGCCGAAGGGCGTATCAGTATGTTGGCTGAGAGGAGAAATAGTTGGGACTTCTACAGCCATGAAAAAAACAAAACGACAACAAAGGAAGCAGCGTAAGAAGTAATAGAGTTTGATAATGTTGTAGAGTCTCTGATACCATATAAAAATTAGTATATTTATAAAATTATAATGATCAGAAAAATATACATAGAGAATATAATATCTAAAATTATATATATGTACATTACAATAATGAGAAATTGAATACGCGGGATGCACCTAAACTATAGGGTTGACTTTTGATTTGTGGATTGAATTGATGGGGGAGAAGAGTCTTGCCTATTAGTAGTGAAAGCAAAAGGATGAGGTTGGCAGCTTTCTAATAGCCAATATCCAATTTATATAGTGCTATGTTTTCATCAAATATTACCACTTCTAATTGTAACCACTAGGTTTATACACATTTAAAGCTAATGATTGGATCCTTTAAAGTTGTCTTTTCATATAATTTTGACATAAAGAATTCTTCCATTTAAATTTTATTTTTTAAATTTTTTTTAAAACTCAACAGTCACTCTTTTATTTAGGGTTGGGCATAAAAATCGGAAATTGAATAAAAAATCAAATCAAAAATATTGTGTTTATTTTGGTTTTCATTTATAATGTGGTTCAAATATATCTAAAAGAAATAAAAACCTAATTAATGTGGTTCACTTTTGATTTTAGTTTTGGAAACCCGAATCGAAACGATTAAATATCTCAAATATATATTTTTATATTATTTAATTAAATACATATAATTTTTGAAAAAAAATTACCCTCTTCCTAAATCTAGCCCACACAGCCTCCGCCACACAAACCAAGCGCACTGCCTAGGCCCAGTGGCCCACACATATGTTACATACTTATATATATAATTTAGCTGGCCTACATATGTATTATATATATAATATTTTTTTTTCAATATATATATATATATAGACACTCATTCCACTTGTAGTAAAATAATTAGTGTATCTCCTTTCCATCTAAATGATGAGGGGTTCAATTTTCTCCATATACATACTAACATGTGTAGGTAGTTTTCTCCCCTTATTGTGCATTTAATGATGTTAAAAATTTTAAAGGCATAAAAGACTTTAAACCATATTGCACGGAATTGAATGGAACCTAATTAATCATGTTCAATATTATTTGTTCTATCATGTTACTATGGTTCAAGCATATTTAAAAAAATAAAAATTGAGTATTTTATGGTTAAATTCGATTTTATTTAAGGTGTCGATATTGTCACCTATAAATATGATGTACACACCTATATTTTTATTTAAAAAATTAATTATAAAAACATCCCAATAGAAAATTAATCAATTAAGATAAATATTTTTATTAAAAATAAATTAAATACTATATAAACTCATTAATTACACTCATTTTATATATAACTATATTAAACTCTTTATTCTTTTCAAAAAATAAAACTCTTTATTTGAAAAAAGAAAGCGTACGATAAACCTTACTTTTATTCTAATTATATAATTTTCTTATAAAATACATTATTATCATATAACAATGATGGAAAACTGCAGGAACTTTTTTTTTTTTATTTCTTTTATGTTTAGTTATGAATTCTATCAATAAATAAAAAGTGAGGCATAATTGTCAACAAAAGATTGATATGCATTCATAAGTTTTTTTTTTTATAAAATTAAGTATATTATTTACTTTAAGAGTCAATGATGACTTGTCAATTAATATTAACTTAGAACAAAGACAGATTTATAAAGTTAATAAATTAATTATCAAATAGCAGCCATCATATTTTTTTAATACTCAATAGACATTTTAACTTTTAGTCTATTTGAAAATTTATAAAAGAAATTAATTATACTGTGTGCTGCAACTTTTATAAAATAATCAATACCTCATGTTATTCAAAAGAAATATAATTGATGTTTATATATTTTTCAACTAATATGATAATGGAAAGATTAAATAAGGTATGTATATTAATAATTTAAGAGGTTTACAAATAAATTGTGTGAAAATAAGTAAATTAATTTTAACAAATATAACATTGACATTATAATGGGTGTTTATAGTAATAATTTAATTTTTAAATTTTAAATATGAATATATTTATAAAAAAAATGGGTGTATAAATTATATTATAAACAACAATATGACACCCTTTACCTAAAATCGAACCAAACCGAACCAAATTATGCCCACTTTACTTTTATACAGTAATAAGAGATTAATACAACTAAGGTTCTATAGTTCAAATACTGTATTAGTTCCATATTCCTAGCAAGGTGAATGGGTTATGGAAGGGTTACCCTTTCTTTGAAGGTCTGAACAAGCTGAAGGTGGGAGTTTTTGTGGATCGCTTGAGCTGGGTGGTTTCTGGTATGGGAATGGAGTCTACTGCCATTTTTCTCCTTGCTGCCTGGTTTCTGTGGAGTTTGAGAAACCAAACCATTCACAGTGGAAAGGTTCTCCATCCTCCTTGTTTGTGGAGTAGGGCTTTATCTTATTTTTCTGATTTCTAGAGTGCCACTTCCTCTGCTCCTTCCAACAGCTCGATTCCCAAGCAATTGTGGTCTAGACCCCCTGATGGGGCTTTCAAGCTCAATGTGAATGCCTCGGTTGTTAGTGGTTTAGGCTGTTATGGTTTGGGTCTAATCTTCAGAGATGATTCTGGCTTCCTTGTTCTTGCTAAATCGCAGCTTTGCAGTGGCTCTATCTCGGTGGAGGTTGCAGAAGCCAGGGCTGTTCTTGAAGGGGTTTCGTTGGCAGTGGAGCTGGCCTTCTTTCCCCTCTTTATTGAGTCTGATTCCTTGAGTGTGGTGCAGCTTTGCAAGGGAGATTGGATCTCTAGGGATGATGTTGGTCATGTTATCGGGAATATTCTTTCCCTGCTAAATAATAAGGCTGCAGCCTTTTCTTTTGCTCCTAGATGTAGTAACTCAATCGCGGTTTTCTTAGCTAAAAAAGTTCTTAGGTTGAGAGCTTCCTTTCTCTGGAAAGACTTCTTTCCGAATTGGTTTGTTATTTTGATCCAGACTGATGTTTTTCCAACTTTTGCTTGAGTAAAGATTGATTTCCTTTAAAAAAAAAAAAAAAAAATACTGTATTAACCTTTTGTTTTCTGTGGTTATTTGATATATTATTGTAGTCAATCTCCGCGTAAAATCACTTGAAAGGACACAAATTCATGCGCACCAAAGCATCAATTATACAAGAAGAAAAAAAGGATCTTGGAATTCTAATTGGAGGAAGGCAGATAGATAAGGAGAAAAGTTCTATTAATTTCAAAAGGGTGGGCCGAATTAGATACCACTGCGATTTTTTGTCTGCATTTATATGCTTGAAAATGCATCTTGAGGCTTATATTTATGCTGCCAACTGTCTTGCATTTCGTTCACACACAACTTGCTTTATTATATCAAATTTCATTCTCTTTCTAATTACTTTCAGTCTGTCTCTTTCTCAGCTAACCAGTCCATTCATTAAAATGATGATATTTTTATAGCAGATGGCTGCTAGCAGCAATCGCTAACCACTTTTAGAGCGACATGTGCCATTTTATTTATTTTTTAAAAATTTTATAAATAATTTTATTTATATTCTTTATTTTTATAATCTTAAACTATTATAAATTTATCAATTTAATTTATATAATTAAAATTTTAATAATTATATAAATTAAGTAAAAGTTAAATTGGATTATTTTACTCATAATTATTTTAATATTTTATATTATATTTTGATACATTTACTTTTTTTTTATGTCTATGGAGATATCGCTTTCTCATGTATAATAATATGTGTTGTACAAAGATTAAATATGTCTCTTAATATTAGTATTCTATTATTTAAGGTAAAATAATTAATTTTAACTTTTACTTAGTTCACATAATTATTAAATTTTTAATCATGTTGACTAAATTAATAAATTTATAATAATTTAGGATTATAAAAATTAGGGATATTTCTATTTTTCTTCCTTATGATTCAGTTAACAATATTATACCCCCTCACGTTTTAAAAATAGACATTTTCCCTTCTGATGTTAACTTTCCATCCAAGAAGTTATTGTTCCGTTAAAATTGAAGGGCAAAAAAGTAAAAGTAAAAGAAAAAGAAATAGTTAAAATAAAAAAAAAGATTAAATCTCTACTGTCCATCTGAGATGAGATGGACAGTAAAAATTGTTTATTCTTAAAAAAAAATTATTATAAATTTTTTAATTTAAAAAAAAATTAAAAAACTCAAAGTTTGAATGTCGATTGGATCTCCACCGTCCATCAAATCTGATGGACGGTGGAGATCCAAAAAAAAAAAGAAATTTGCTGAAGATCCAGCCATGCACGACGAACCCAGATCGTTGACGAACCCAGATAGGTTCAGCTTTATTGACGAAACCTTTTGGGTTCGTCGGGCATGGCTGGATCTCCAGCAAGTTTCTTTAGTTTTTTTTTTTTTTTTTTTTATTTTGGTGGAGATCCAATCTCCATCTGGACATTCAAACTTTTGTAGTCCTCAAAAATCGCTCGGGGACACGGGACACTACAACCTGCAAAGACAGAACGCACGTGACCCGCAGGACGTCTGGGACACCGGGATGGTGCCGGCCAAAGTCACTCCGACGGTCAAGTTAGCGAGTGCTAATGAATGTGTAATGCTCGTAAATGGAGATGAGTGAGAAATACTTCCTGCTATCTTCACAGTTGGGGTTTCTTTGATCAAAGGAGATGTAAGGTTGGAGGGTGATCGGAGAAGATGAGCAATGGCTGGAGGGTGTGGTTCTTTCTCAGTAATATCTGGATCTCAGTTTTTCGGCCGTCCCCTCTTATGAGGGATTATCCTCCTTTTTATAGAGGACTAATGCTTCTTCCTTTTGAGAGATCTCATCATTCTCTCTTCTCTGTCTGCCACCAAGAAAGCATCTGGGTGCTTCTTTTGATTGGGCTGCCATCAAGTGTCATTATGACTTTGTAGGACCCGTCTCAAAGTAGATCACAATCTGGTCTCCCTCGGAGCGACGGAGATGCTATGTCGTACGACATGTAGGTTCTTTGTCAATCTGGACCGTGATTGGGTGATGTAGCACCGTCGTACTACATGAGTGCTTCATGTCATGCGACAAGGTCTTCGAACTGGTATGTCGTCGTACTACACGAGTGCTTCATGTTGTGCGACATAGTTCTTTGAACTGATGTGTCTACATGAGGGTGCTCCGTGTCGTACGTATGTCGTACGACAATAAGGTCTTCGTACTGGTCCACCGTCGTACTACATGAGAGTACTTCATTGTCGAACGTATGTCGTACGACAATAAGGTCATCGTATTGGTCCACCGTCGTACTACATGAGAGTGCTTCATGTCGAATGTATGTCGTACGACAATAAGGTCTTCGAACTGGTATGTCGTCGTACTACATGAGTGCTTCATGTCGTGCGACATAGTTCTTCGAACTGACGTGTCTACATGAGGGTGCTCCGTGTCGTACGTATGTCGTACGACAATAAGGTCTTCGTACTGGTCCACCGTCGTACTACATGAGAGTACTTCATTGTCGAACGTATGTCGTACGACAATAAGGTCATCGTATTGGTCCACCGTCGTACTACATGAGAGTGCTTCATGTCGAATGTATGTCGTACGACAATAAGGTCTTCGAACTGGTATGTCGTCGTACTACATGAGTGCTTCATGTCGTGCGACATAGTTCTTCGAACTGACGTGTCTACATGAGGGTGCTCCGTGTCGTACGTATGTCGTACGACAATAAGGTCTTTGTACTGGTCCACCGTCGTACTACATGAGAGTACTTCATTGTCGAACGTATGTCGTACGACAATAAGGTCTTCGTACTGGTCCACCGTCGTACTACATGAGAGTGCTTCATTGTCGAACGTATGTCGTACGACAATAAGGTCTTCGTACTGGTCCACCGTCGTACTACATGGATGCCACATAGGAGCTCTTCCAAGCGTAGACACTGAGTTATCTCCCTTGATGTTACTTGGATGTGTGGGACATGGAGCGCATGTCGTACTACATGGATATCTTATGTCGAGCGCATGTCGTACTACACGGACGTCTCATGTCGAGTGCATGTCGTACTACACGGACGTCTCATGTCGAACACACATGTCGTACGACATATGAATTCTTCCAAGCATGGACACTAAGTTATCTCCCTTGATGCTACCTGGTTTGTGTGAGGCACCGATTTCATGTCGTACTACATAAAGGTCTGTATGTAGTACTACATGAAGGTTTTATACTGAGCCTGTGTCGTACTACATAGACGTATTTCCACTTTTGGACTCTGGGCCTGGTCTTTGAGATATATACTTTAGGCTTCTGGGCTGGATCCTTCGCTTATATCTTGGGCCCGACATATTTTGGCTACTACAACTTTAAGTTTCTTAATTTTTTTTTTAAGAATAAACAATCTTTACCGTCCATCTCACATCAGATGATCTAATTTTTTTATATTTATTTTAACTATTCCTTTTACTTTTACTTTTACCTTTTTGCCCTTCAATTTTAGCGGAACAGTAACTTCTTGGATGGAAAATTAATGTCAGGGGGGAAAATGTCTATTTTTGAAACGTGAAGGGATATAATATTGTTAACTGAATCGTGAAGAAAAAAATAGAAATATTTCTAAAAATTAACTAAAATGAAATTATTTATAAAATTTAGAAAAATAAAATAAAATAACATGTCGCTCTGGCTATTGGAGCGACTTCCACTCTTTGAGCGACTGTATTGCAGTAACGACTGCGGCTAGCACTCTATCTCGTACTATATCTTTTACTATTTTTCACCTATCACTTCTCTTTATTTAATAGAATCATATTAATATATATGTTAAAAATCTAATAATTTTATAATCAATTCATATTTATTATTTTAAATTAAAAGAATAAATATAATTTTTTTATCCACTTTTTTAATTCTTTACATATTTATCATCAAAGACAGTATTTGAATCCTAATTTATACTACATTTATTTCATATTTGGAGGGACCCCAGCAATCAAATCTTCCTCATTCCAAGTTGTCTTTTTTTTATAAAAAAAAAAAATTAGTAAAAATACTTCGCAGTTCGCACCTACGGAGTGACAATCATGCAAATAGTGATGGTGCTGCTGACAAAAGTTGCAATGAAATACAAAGTACAAAAAAAAAAAAAAAAAAACTTCTCGTGTCAACATAAATAATAGAAATAAAATGACAATATGAAGTATGAACCTTAATTTTGCAAGTTGCGCCGCTTGTCAAAAAAATGAAAATACATTTAACGAGTCAACGAGAGATGAATAAAAATCTTGGAGGCTCCATCTGCATGCGTATGCGTGAATAGCCAAGTTAAAATGGGATGGTCACGACTTGACTTGATGGCACAACGGCGGCGCATGCCTCACCGTTAGTCTTAGCCATGGGCTCCAGCTCCACCATCACCATCATGCACCACCAGCCACTCACGTCCAACAGTGGCCATTTCGTAAAATTTAGTAAACTCGGGGGCTCTTTATAATTGGTAGTTTTGTGGAAGAGCCGAGGGCAGGGCAGCACCTGGTTAGACTGAATCAGAACAGTTGGGAGTCCATTGAGGAAAAACCTTTGGCTATCACGGGTCCCAGCTCACGTGATTATGTTTATGTAGGCCCTACACTAGTGGAATGTCAACCGTGTACTTGCTGTGTGCATGTGTCCCACGCATTCAAACTTGTTTAGCATTTCCAAGTGAAATCAAGAGACTTGTTTATAAGTGGTCGCAGTCTCGCAGATAGTGATAGTGCCGGTTCGGTATGAGTTCGAACCGTATCAACAGTTCTAAATTAAGATTGAATATTTTGATTCCAATTCCGATTTAGAATCCTGAATCGAATCAGGATTATTTGATCTCAATTTTAATTCTAAAAAAATAGAATCGGAATTGGAATCGGAATCGATTCCTCCGATTCCTTCATTTAAAATAAAAAATAAAAAAAGTGATTGTTAATCAGCTCAACAGTTAGGAGGACTGGTTATAAAATTGCACAGCCAACCTCCCATTTCTCCCAAATTATAAAGTGAGATACAAGTTGTGATGTATAGTATTACGTTTTATTATTAACTCGGAAAGTACCTTCAATTGAAAAAAAAAAAAAAACTATACATTTATTGTAGTTTCACCAGTTGTACATTTTTTATTTACTTCGTGATAGATGTTCTAGTACTACATTTGTTAATAAAATTGCAAATTGTGGGGAGACCCTTTTCTTATAATGAGAGTTATTTTTCAGACCGTGATCTTGTTAGGTTCATATAAAACTCTAATTCAATACGATCTCGTTAAGTTTCGATAAACTCCATTCCTATATCAAACTTTTAAAAAAAAAAAAAAACCTAAAAGGCGTTAGAATGATGCAACCAGTCGCTCCTTAGGGAGCGATATGTGTCCCTTTTTTTTTTTTTATAAATTCATGAGTTGTTTATTTTTTTTCACTTAATACTTAATGAGTCTGAATTTAATATATTAAGTTTTTTTTTTTTTAAGTGGTCAAGCAACTTAAAAATACTAAAAGAATAACTTCACATAAAAAATTAAAGGGTGAATTGCACTCAAGTACCCTGACTTTTATCATAATTGCACGCTTAATGCCAGTTTTGCCATAATTACACTATAGTACCCGGTAATCCGTTGACCACCGTTAGGGTAACGGTTGACTAACTGGGTTCAGGGGCAAATTGGTCTTTTACATTTAAATTTATTTTTAAAAAAATTTAAAAATCATCCAACCAATAAGAACATGCCACGTCATATTTTAATTAATTTTAAAAATATTTTTTTAAAAAAAATTAAATTTGAAATAAAAAAAAAATTAATTTTTTTTTGAAGAACACGAACCCAGTTGGGTTCGTGTTCTTCGAACACGAACCCAGGTGCTGGGTTCGTGTTCGAACCCATTTCTGGGTTCGTGCTCGAACCCAGAACTGGGTTCGAACACGAACCCAGCAACCTGGGTTCGTGCTCGAACCCAGAAATGGGTTCGAACACGAACCCAGCACCTGGGTTCGTGTTCTTAAAAAAAAAAATTAAATTTTTTTTTTCCTTTGCAGGGGCAGTTTGGTCATTTTACCTGAATCCGTTTGGTCAACCGTTACCCTAACGGTGGTCAACGGATTACCGGGTACTAGAGTGCAATTATGACAAAACTGGCATTAAGCGTGTAATTATGATAAAAGTCAGGGTACTTGAGTGCAATTCACCTAAAATTAAAAATAATAACTTATCACTTAATAAATAATTACAGAATCATAATAACAGTATTTTATTATATAATTATAATTTTTTTTTAATAATTATTATTCTTATATTAATATATTTATAAATTTATTTTAATTAAAATATTTCTTTTAAAAAAAAGTAAATAATCAATATTTTTATTCAATAGTTAAAAAAAAATATCATTCAAATTTCAAATTTAAATATATACTCAATTTTTTAATAAATTAAGGCATATAAAATATTTAGATAAAAAAATAAACGACTCTTTACTTTTCTCCTTTTATATTAAGTCTACATCATATTTTTTTTCTCTTTGGGTATCAAAAATCTCATGAAGTCATATTAAAATATATTTTTTAATAATTTAATATTATATTTCAGACCAAATAGATAAAAATAAAATTGTAACTTAATTTAATATGATTTTATGAGGTTTTTAATATTCAAACAGAGAAAAAGCGATGTAAAATTAATATGGGAAAGTGAAAAATAAATTTATAAAAAAAAAAAAATATGCATATCGCTCCTTTAGCTGCGACTTGCCACCTGCAGTCGCCCAGGCGATATTGCTATAATAAGAAAACCAACAAGAAAACAGAAAATGAACCACGTGCGTGTACGTCACAGAGTCCTGTACATGTCCGATTTGATTCACTGGATTAACGGCTCAGATCTGTGGCGTACTTAACCTTCACATTTTGCTATAAAAATCCGGACTTCATCAAAGCTGCCTACGAACTTAAGGAGTGAGTGTCTGAGATTTCAAAAATTATCAATCTCACTCTCTCTGTTGAAGAAATTATTATTCAATAAACAATAAAAATGCTTATACGAAGCGGATCAACGCCAATACTCGATGCATGGATACCTCACTCGAAAGATCCATCGTCACCGGAGCTAGAAGCCAGAACGAGGTCCACCACATTAACAGCCTCCTTTCCGAGTCCGCCGCTTTGTTCGCTGCAAAACGACGTTTCATCGAAACGCATGACGAGGTCGCTATCGGAGATAGATATACGGAGCCTCTCGGTGCCGAAGAAGAGATCCGTTAACAGCATTTTCAACGGGATTGCGCTTGAAGAGAAAGAGGAGGTGATGACAACGTCGTTGGGCGGTGGGTTGTTTTCGAACCCTGGATTGGCAGATAAAGGGTGTGACTCGTGTGAGATTGATGTTATGATGAGTGGTGGCGGCAAGATACCTGGAAGAGGAGGATCGGACGGTGGAGGTGGAGATGGGAGATGGGGTTCTTGGGAGTTCAATAGTAATGGAAATGATAGTACTGATGTTTATTATCAGAAGATGATAGAAGCAAATCCTGGTAACTCGATTCTTCTTGGCAATTACGCGAGGTTCTTGAAAGAGGTTTGTCTTTAAACACTCTCCACTCCAGTTCATGAATAATTGGAGAATTGCAGTTTTGTTGATTGGAAATGGAAACAGGTTCGTGGAGATTTTATGAAGGCTGAGGAGTACTGTGAGAGAGCAATTTTGGCTGATCCAAATGATGGAAATGTTTTGTCCATGTATGCAAATTTGGTCTGGCAGATCCATGAGGATGCCTCTCGAGCTGAATCTTATTTTGATCAAGCTGTTAAAGCTGCTCCTGATGACTGGTGAGATTCACACTTTTCCATTTTTCAACTTTACTTATATGGGCTTGCTTGCCAAGCTTACACATCATTAAGATATAGATTCCACAATCATTTTACCACTAACCTATATAATGTTTGATCAACAATCTTAACTAATCATGTCATGCTTAAAATTAAAAATAATGTTTACAACTAAACAAAATTTCATAATCTTAATTACTCATCAGCTAGAATCAGATATTTGAATCAACAAAAAAAAAAAAAAAAATTAGTCCTTTATATTAGAGTTGAAAAATATATGAGATAAGACTTTGTGGGTAACCTGAAGTAATTGAGATGTAAAGATTTCTGGAAACTGTGGGGTGGTTTTAATTTTTGGAATCAATTCGAGTCTAGGGGTCAGTGAATTGACTATGTTTTATTGATTTGATTGTGCAGTTATGTGCTAGCATCATATGCACACTTTCTTTGGGATGCTGAGGAAGAAGAAGATGAGGACGAGGTGGAACAGATGACTAAAACATCACCAACCAGCTATTTTCACGGAGTTCGTCCTCCGGAGCCCCCTCCTTTAGCTGCAGGCTCTCCCCCCGTGTCTTCTTGTAATATAGCGAGATAACACTTTTTGACCTTTTGTTTATATCACCATAAGCTTTGTATTTCGGATCCCGGTTGAGAGATGTTTTAACCGATAACTTATGCTTTTGTTTTTAATTCTTGGAGCCATATCATGTACAAGGATAATAAGGTATGGAATGAAATTTTTGTTGATATCTTTTTCTTTACTAAATGACTGCATCAATTATTTTTCTCTGAGTTTCATGCTGTTCAAGGATGATTGGACTGGTACTGATGAAGAATATTAAAATCTGTTGTCATTAAATAGTAGATAGTCAAGACCTTGGTAGATCTTTTAAAATAAATCTCATAATTTTCAGTTGAAAGAGTACCCTCAACAAAGTTGCCAATTGTTTAGATGAAATACAAGAAACATTTCTTGGAGCCTTGCAACACTGCAATGGAGTAGTTTGAAACTACAAATCTTCTTTACAGCAACTTTTGAATACGAAATAGAGAGTTGGCTAACTAGGCCTGTTTTAGTACTGATATTGGTTGTGCAGTGTGAATTTATAAGTAGCTTAGAAAATGGACACAACAGGCCTGAAAAATCAAGAGACTACAAAATTGGAAGTAGTTCGTCAATCAAAATCCCTCGAGTTCCAATGATATTTTAACATTTCTAGATGGTCTTATTTGAATGATTTCTAATTTAGAAGCCTATACTCTTCCTAGATAATCTTACTATGTGACCTTCAGAGCTAAAAGGGTTCAAATAATCCAAAACCAGCCTAGAATCGAACCACCTACCAATCCAATTCCCAGAAACAGAACCATTGCAATTGCAGCCATCTCTGCTTCTCCAACTGGTACCCATTTAGGGGTGAGGATCATGACAACGCTTGTCAGATAACCATTAGTCAGTCCGAGCAAAAATGTCAGAACCATCACAGGTACTTCAGTTTTCAACCAATTCGGTCCATGGAGGCAAGCAGCAAACAGTGGATAGAATGAAAGCCTGGCAATGCAACCCCATGTTGCCTTTTTGATACTCTGGGGAACATATATTGCAGTCAAAGACTTCCCTATGAAGTCTGAAACATTATAAATTGTAATCAGCAGAATGGGATACCAATCCTGAAGAAGCTCAGATTGCAGGTTTTCGGCAATGAATCCTGGGAATATCGAGAGAGTCACAACATATATTATAAAAACCCCAAAAGATGGCCAACGGATTTTTCTTGCCATTGTCCAGAATTTTGGCCTTGAACAGAGTGTATCATCACTATGAAGTCTGTAATGCTGTTGCATAACTGGTAACTTGTTCAACAAGTTACAACCAAGACAGCAGCATATCATAATGACTGTGCTGACTATAAAATAGAAGTAGGCACTTGTTCGGAGACCCTGTGGCGTTTGTGGAAGCGATGCCTTTGTTATAATCCTCAGGATGGAAACCAGAACTCCTGTTGCAAAAAAATTAAATAAATAAATTCAAAATGAGTTGAAACGGTGTCTAATATGAAATTGAAAAGTGCAACACATTACAAGTTTTACTGGGATAAAACCCGAGGCTAGTCAGGCTACTACTGTCTAGCAGTTGTATTATATGATTTTCATTTCTAGTAGTGTTACAAGTTGGCTTAAAGCGTGCAGGATTTGACACTAGAAAGTGCTTTACAGATAGCTGTCCTGAAACAACTTCAAGGAAGATTAAATTTAGATGGGCCATTGAAAATGTAAGTAATAGTTTCATAAGAGCATCAACGCTCCTCAATCACAACATTTATGATAATTTGGTACTTTAGCAATACAAAATGCTACATTCCTTTCCAACTATATAGTTTTTTCATGGAAAGTGACCGTAAAGTTGTATTAAAAAACAAAAAGGGTAAGTGATGATTGGAAGAAATATAGAAAGATGGCACTGCAGGGGACGACTGCAACTAATTTGAGGGTCTTCCATTTTAAGGGAAAAAAATAAAGGTGAAAATAAGGCTTGTAGATTCCTGAAAGTCTAATATAGCAAGCACTTCTAAAAATGGCACCGAAAAGCAAAAAAGCATGTTCATTACAACCATGCTTCCTAAAATTTTATCCAACAGTATGTGCTTAAAATTATCTTCTTTTTTTCCATTAAAGAACCGGTTGCACATTTGCATCTATGCCAACTGGGAATGATTTATTTGTACTATGTCTCCTTAACCTGTTAGAATTGTGTTACCATACTCCTAAAATTCTTACCGAGTCAAAAAGGAAATGAGAAGAACATTAGGGGAGTGGTATTGTACCTGAAGAAGCTGTTCCAGCGAAAACAGCCTGCATGTACTGTTTTGGAAGTTTCCCGGCTGATCCTATCAAGCTTCCACCTATCAACCCATCAGCCATACCACAGATCACAACCGAGGCAACCGTCACACCATAGGCTGCATTTGATCTCCCTTCTGATCCACTGCGGCTCCAAGCCCGGTCTATAATTGGAGTCACCATTAAAGAGAGAACAAACATGGAAAATCCCAAGTTCAATCTAAATCTGTAACTTAGTTTTGAACTCCATCCACCCCAAATCAGTAAAACCAGAATCAGTTCTGAAGAACACATGTAGGATACAGAGAAAACCTTTTCAACATGCTTTAGTGGATAGAGATAACCAAAGTAGTCAACTGCTGTTATAAAAGCATTCCATGGAAGCAAATTCCCAGCACCAAGAAAGAAATGGATGATATATGCAATCTTGTAGGTGTCTCTAGGCTCGGTTGGTTGATGTCCGGCACCTTTCATGGCCTCCATTTTTTGCATTCTTACAGAAATCTAAGTTCTAACAGTCTTTGGTTGGAATTGAAGTTGATTGATTATACTGATTTGAATAGTTGATTAGAAAGGCATAAAAAAACAAGCTGAGATCAAGGAACAGACTCTACCTAACTTGGGACTGAGCAGTATGTATGTGCAATCATGCTTTATATTCTGTATCAATATTCTGCAAGTTTGAAGCAGTTCATATAGACATGGGAAGTGAGGCAGAGCCAGTTGGGTTAGCTGGCAGCTCTACTAAGACCATGTATGTGATTGATGGGTTGGGATTTGGAATAAACGGGGCTCATCCATGGAGAAACTTTGTGCTGTGTGTGGGGACGCCAATGGATGGGCGGTGCTAGAAGAAGTGCCTTTTCATTGTACTGCTACACATGCGCAAGCTTGCTGGCATTGTCCAGTTAATTAGCCAGAATCTTAGCAGAACTACTGTCTACTGGTACTACTACTTGCTTCCAAATATCTCATTGTTTCTGATTTTATTTTTTTCTTAGATAGATTAAGAGTCAGGCACTTTGTATTTTTAATAATTGCCTACTTTAAAAGGTCAATTAGGTTGATGGTGAAAATGGAAATGAAATGGAAAGGAGAGGTCATATCAGCTTGACTTTAAACTGATCATTAACCATCCGCGTGAAGAACTTGATTCTATCCCCTATAATATCAAGCTATCTTCACCGGAGAAGTTGATATTTGACAATTGACATGAGTCTTCGACTTTCACCTCCCATTATTCCTTTCTCTCTACTTTATTGAGTTCAGCAATCATCCACCCACCATTGTTCCTGCAGTTTGCCAGTCAACTTTTTAAAGGCGAACAGCTTTACAAAACATGTTTTATCAGACGAAATTAATGAATTTAGGATAATTACCAAATAACTTCCGAACTTTTTCTTAATTTTAAATAGTTTGTGACTTTTTATTTAATACTAAATTAGATCCCATATATTTTATAAATACTAACTAAGTCCCAATTTTTTGGAATGTGATTAAATTGGTACTCCTCATAATTTCACAGTCAAATCTAATGTTTAACTTTAACATAATTTGTAAAAGTACATTAATACCATTGATTTAGTTTATTTGAATAAAATAAAGGTGAATTGTACTAAGGTACACTGAATTTATCATAATTACACGTATAATATCAATTTACCATTTATTACACTCAACTACCTTACCATTAGTTGATTAAGTCAAATAGCTAATTACATCGACCTCTTCTGAGATTTTGCTAACTACAAGCGGAGTCAACTTTATTGTTTATTAACAAACATCTCCTCTGTCCTTAGTAAAATTTAGTCAAATATAACAGTGGACCGGGGGAGGTCTTTGTCAAAAAACTCAAAAGTTGACTGACGGGAGGAAAGATCTTTGTCAATAAAATCAAAAATTAACTCAACCTGTAATTAAGAAAACCTCAGGGGGTAGACGTTATTTACTCTAAGTCAAAACTAACGGTTTGACTAGTTTTTTATATATAAAATAACATAACTAACCCTAGAAAAAATAAAAAATAATATTAAAAATAAAAAAAATAAAAAAAATTTAGAAATTCAACCCAAATTATCACCAGTCACCATCTCCCTCATTCAACTCTCCCTTATTCAAACTATCCACAACCTAATAAAAAAATACTTCCATTTTCATCATGGCCACTCACCATATTCCTCATTCAAATCATCCAAAAAAAAAAAACCCTCAATGTTTATCATCACCATCTATCCCTCTTCCCCAATCAACCATCCACAATAAATATATATAATTAATTATTTTAAATTAATTTTTTATTTTTATTCTAACTAGGATCTTAACGGTTCAAGAATAAATTAGTCCTTTATCTATAAAAAAATTAATTAATGATGTGGCGTGTCCTGATGGGTTAGCTATTTTTCTTTTTTCAATTTTTTTATAGATAAAGGACTAATTTATTCTTGAACCGTTAATATCCTAGTTAAGTTAACGGTGGTCAATACGGTTAAGGTTACTTGAGTGTAATAAAAGTTAAATTAGTATTATGCAGTGTAATTATAAATAAATGTAGAATATAATTGAACCTAAAATAAAAATTTTATTATAATAAAGATTAAAATAATATTTTTATTACTTAATATAAAATAATATTACTATTTTGATAAACATTAAATTATAGAAAATATAATTTGTATTTATAAAACAATAATCTATAACTATATTAAAAATATTAAATAATTAAAAAAATTATTTAAAATTGGTAAATATTAAAAAAAATTGTTAGACCGCCTCTATTTGTTATATTTTTTTTCTTTTGTCTGACAAATACTCTACACATGTCAATCTTGTAGTGAATTTGAATTAAAATACAATTTTATGCGGGATAACATAACTTAATAAGGGAGATAACTTTGTACTAATAAAATTGAGCAAATAACAATTAAATTTTCGGAGATTTGTCCTTCACAAGTGCAAACAACTTTATGAAAATAATCTCTTAATTAAATTCTATTAAATTTAATTGTTGACAGTATATAACTGTTAAGATATCAAAATATCCATAACATAATATAAAATTATTAAAATATCTTAAATTAAAAAAATAAAAATAAAATAATTTTAAAAGTTAAAAGAAATCAGAATTTTAATAAAAAAGGAAGTTGAAAAAGAAATTAAAAAGAAAGAAGATAGAGATCAATCTCTAGATCTCTATCTCCATCTCCATCTCTATCAATGGAGATCTAGAGATCTAGAGATTGATCTCCCTCTCAATTCAAAATATAACTCTCATAGATTTAATTTTTTTAAGATTTGGAAATAGCAAGTTGCAGGTGCATTTTCTCTTTCTGTTTTTTTTTTTAACCTTATACTTTATTTAATTTAATCGTCTCATAGATGAGAAAATATAGAAAACGATAAAGAAAAATAAAAAAATTTGATTTTTTTTTCTCAGCAACTAAACAGAGAAATAATAAGAATCTAAGCTCTTTTTAACCCTATGAAATTATAATGAAGTTTAATACTTTTGATTTGCTGTTCGTAGGACGAACAAGGGGTTTGACCGTTTGACCGTTATTTTTTCTTCATATATATTTATGGAATGACAGCATCAAATCTACATTACCATGCTATAATTTTTGTCTCTTAGTTCTGATATAATATTCCAGTTTCAAAAAAAATAATTAATATTTAATACATATATATATATTTTTTTCATTTTATGAAATTAATATCTGAAAAAAAAGATTTAATTAGGAGTGATTAATTGATCATTGTAGCCATGTAGAATTAAATAATAGGAGAGAGACAAAAAAAAACTAGACAGAGAAAAAAAAATTAATGAGTAAAAATATTAATATATTTAATTTAGGAAAGAAAATCCAAGATATTTGATAGAGAAAATAAAATAAAAAAATAATGATGAGAAAGTAAAAAGAAATAAATTCATTAAAATCTTATATCTAATGGTAATAAAATCTTGTTGTGTCCCCCAATCCTCCCCATATTTGATTCACCCGTGGTACCAATCAATCTCTTCTAAGAGTATCCAAAGTATAAATAAGATGGATGTTTGTTACCCTAACCATTCTTTATTGAATATGAAAAGAATCCCCATAGAAATAGAAGTTCGCTTAATCTTTGCTAATTGGCTGGTAGTTGGTTAGGTAAAGGCGGACAAACAATGATGCTTAAGGAGTCCAATTGAAACCAATAAATGTAGGTTTGTTGAGAATTTTTAATTATAATTCCTTTAGGTAAACTAATAAGCGAGGATCGACGAGATAATGATCGATTATTGAAAACGAATCAAATCAGATGACTAATGAATGTTACAGATTCAGGTCAAGAAGAAGAAACTCCGTGGATCGTAGGTAGGCTCCCAAATGTATGTTTTTCACCGATTTATCCTTGTAGTTTCCATCCCCCATCTTGGGCTGAGTCCTTGGAATTGGACATCACATCTTTTTTTGAGATAAATTCATCAATTCACAATTTATGTGATACAGGAAACAATGTAGTCGTATTAGAAGGTATGATTGGATCACCTCATTTTCATGGAAAGCATTTCCCTTTTTCGAGAAAAATTTCTCACATAATCCTCTACATGTATTTTACTGTTCTTTAAGGAATACCCATCTTTCTACTAAATAAGATGTCCCGCTCCTTAAAGGACCATTTTCTAATAAGGAAGGAAACAAAAGAATCACAATTTTATGATAAGAAGCGAGGTATTGTAATGTAGCAGAGGAATCTGCCCTTTCAGGCTTTTGATTGTGGAAAATATATCGAATTCAAAAGTTGTGTCTTACAAGGTTCTCACTCTATTGTAGTACGATTATCAACCGTTCAATTCGATAAGAGGTTTTTTGGCCGATATATAATCATTTTTTTTCTCCTGTTCTATTAAAAAAGCATTTAGGGAATTGGTCTAATTCTATATTTGTTCGCATCCAATTTAAAAGTAATTGGCTAGTGATTGTGAGAACCTAATTCTTGATTGGTCAAATGTAAATGATTACTTATCAAGTTACAAGTTCATCCAATAAATCTCTGCTTCCAAAAATTTATTTAATTTGCATAATTTTTATTTTGTCCAAGAGGTCTGGACAAAGCTGCAACAATGTAAAAATAAAAAGTTAAGTCAAAGATTCAAAACCTTTCACACTTGATATCACGATCAAGTTGCTCAAGAATGTATGCATGAACAAATAATAAGCAAGATCAAAACATATTACGAAGACTAGAATAATTAAGTATAATAATAAAAATAATATAGTCTTATAAACTTTCAAAAACTCTCACAAAAAAGAATAAAGTTAAAGAGAAAATAATAAGCACAACGAGAGTAAAAATAAAAATATGAGATATCACTATTTATAGACTAGTAAAAAATCTAATTTCAAAAAGAAATAGGAAAATATGTTCCTATAGGTTTTTCAAAAAACTTTTAAGAAAAAAGAGTTAATTTTCTAAAAATATAAAATAAAAAAGGAAACATTCTAAAATATATTTTAATTGATGTGCAAGAAATTTTTCACACTTCCAAGACTATAAAAAATACTCAAAACAATTAGGAAAACAGTAAAAATAAAGTTAAAAAGTCAACGGGAGTCAAAATAGGAAATCAGAGGAAAGGAGGAAGGATTCATGCATAGACCTGGTACACCCCACCGCCTTGGGCGATTACTAATACCACCTCTAGCGGTTGCGTCTGGCAATGAGGTTTTACCCTAATCTTCACCGAAACAGACTTTCAGCTATTTCTCCCATGCACATTATTTGTGTTTGATCCCTTTGAAACATATTCAAAAGAATTCAAATTTTCCGTTCAATATACCACTAGAAAGGTACGAATGTCTAGTTTTACAACACTTTAGAAAATATCATTTAGATGTGCAGATAAAATGCTTATGACCAAACATACATCCAAATGTTAGTTTTTAAAAATTTGAAATATTCAGATCCCACACTTATAAAATATTAAAATCAACATATAAGTACTCATATATTAATGCATGAATATATTAGATGTATGTAATAGTCCCAATTTATGTCAAGAATTTAAAATATTAGAACTTGAAAAAACCTCTTGAAAATGTCGATAGCTCATTACCTTTGTATGAAGTCACTTGTCCACCTTTACACTAAATCGAAGCGCATTTGTTTATGTCAATTATGTCCAAAATTGAGCTACCTAAACTTGCAAACAAAAGTTGCTTCTGAAATTACCTAACGAACTCCCCCCTTCAACTATTTTGTAAGAAATTACCAATCCTCACTAATAATCAAATGATTGTTTTAATAAAACATTTAAAATCTTTAGTGTCTCTACTAGAGTCATTCTCTTGTACATAAAACAAATCAAACGAGAACTGCTCTTCCAAAACATAGTGAATTAAAGAACAAAAATACGGATTGAGAACAAAAAAAGCCAAAAAAAAAAAAAAAAAAGGATACAAATACCCAAGCCAAAAAGCCAAAAAAAAAAAAGGAAAGAAAAGGAAAGGCAAAAACAGAGACCAAAACAGTGAAAATAGCGCGCTTATACACATTTAGCACTGCAAACCGAAAAGAGTGAGATGGAGACAAACGCCGAAACGGCGTCGATCTCAGAGCAGCGAGGCGCCGGTGGGAAGTTGAGGAGACCGTCATCGCGGAGAGCACCGGCAACGCCATACGCTCGGCCGCAGCAACGGAGCCGCTGGCTGTCGAAGCTAATCGATCCGGCTTGCCGCCTTATATCCGGCGGCGCCAACCGAATCTTTCCTTCACTCTTCTCTGGATCTTTCGAATATGCTCTTCCTGCTCCCGACAATCAACATCAAGAAGATCATTACGGTTCGTTACTCACTCCCTAACGTCCTTCGTTTCACGTTTATTTTTCAATTGCGGCTGATTGGTTAGGGTTTTAGGGTTGTAATTTTCATTGTTAATATAATGTCTTTGCTTCAGCGTGCCTCTTCGGAGAACAAAACAATGCCGTAAAAATTTCATATTGCTACTGAAAGTGGTCGTGTGTTTTGATGAAAAGAAACCCTTTTTTTTTTTAAAAAAAAACAATGTCTTACATATATATATTATTAAAAAGAGCCTATTCATTAGGTTGCAATATGGATTGAATCTTGTTGGTTGAGGCCTCTCTGTAAATGCAGGAGAATTGTATTTGCTAGATAGAATCTGTGGTATCTATGAGTTTTTCTTTTAAACTGCTTTGGCTGGTTGCCTCATTCTTGCTACAATCAAATAGGCGCTATTATCTGCCTATTGCAAATTCGGATATTGGAATGCTTTTATATCTTCCGAGAAGAAGAATTTATTTGTTTTGTATAGTAGACCTTGACTGCTACTAGCCCCAGGTTCTTTTTTTATTTCTTCTTCAAGGAAGGCTGATCGCAAATTTACCTAACTCTCAAGAAAAGGGGCCGGTATTCACATAAGCATGTATGTGGGTAGTTACAAGGAGTTTTGAAGCCCATGAAGGATATATTTGTGATAGATAACTGGGGGTTTTTGCTTTCAACTGTATATCATATACATGTCATGTAAGCTATTTTTTTTGTTACTCATTGCTACTTTTGGTGAATCAGAGCTGATATTGTTAAGGTTTATGTTTGAGTTAGAAAATCGTTATTCATTACTTTTTTTCACTTATAACTACAATATATTTATGGAGTAATTGTAATTGGTTCATATTTCTTCTGGAACAGATAAGTTGGACTCGAAACTGCAGGAAAATGCTTGTCAGGATGATGACCAGTGTACTGAAAATGTATGGCTTATTTGACATTCTTGATAATTTCGTGCTCTCCTGTTGACAATATTGTTCATTCCCTGAGAACTAACTTCTTCCTTTTCTCTTCTCTCTTTGTGAGTGTGTGTGTTAGGGGGTGGGTAGGTAGCATGCATTTTCTTGTGTGATTCCAAAAAATGCAATAATTCATTCTTAGTTTTCCTGTTGTATTGTTGCTGTTTTAGCCACCTCAGTTTGCACAGCTTCTCTATGTTATGGTGTTTGGTTACTTTCTAGCTGCTTGGCTCCCATACAGATTTTCAAGTGTTGTTCTCTCATGTGTTGAAGTACATTCTGTCTTTTTACTTGTCAAAAAATTTCAATATGATATCAGCATTTTGAAAAGATAAGTAGACTCTTGGCAAAAAGTACGAGAGTTGTTTTGCCACATTAAGTAAATAAGTTTCATATATGCCTAAGTAGCACAATTGCAATTAGTAAAATGGTGTGATGTGTATTGCAGGTACATAAATGCTTCAACATTTTTCTAAGAGAGCACGTGCTCACAAACACATTTAATTCTTCCACTTTAAATATGTGAATTAGATTTCTACTCTTTTTTTTTTTTTCCATTTTTTTGTGCATGCTATCTCATGAAACACCATCTTTTAAAAAAAAAATATATTTATGGCTTGATAGGAATGCTCTAGTCTATCTGATGGTTTAGCATGGAGGAAATTCACTGTTATTATCATGTCTTCTCTTTTTATTGATTTAACATACAAACTTAAATTTGTTTATCTTTTTCTTGTGTTGTACATTGGAGAGCACTGATCAGAGAACTTTCTTTATGACATTTTCTCTTGATTATTGTAATGACAAATACCAGATTTTTTATGTTGTCATGCCACATGCTTTTTTTATTATTTTTTTCTGTTGAATAATATAAGTATTTTCTTTTCTTCTTTTCATTGATGGAATTGATTACTTGCAGCACAGGGAATGCGAAACAAATGGTGTATCAGGTCCTAGCGGTCCTAGCAGCACAGTAAATAGATTAAAGAATGGTTCTGATTTTGATGAGAGTAAACAGGACAAAAGAGTCGACCTAACTGATAATCATGGGCTCTCTGAAATTGAGCAGCTAATAAAGGGGAAAACATTTTCTAGGTATATATGGTTATTGATTAGCTTGTCTTTTTTCATTGAATAGCAAGTGATATATGTGTCTATTATTAAATAATTGCCTAGACTACTGATGTTGGATGGCTTTAGAAATGAGGAAATTTAAAATTTAGTTGTGTAGAAAAGGGATTTAGGATTTGAGATTTGTTTGAATGTGGAACTTGAAGAGTTGTGAAGTAAATAGTTACTGTGAACGGTGTAAATAAAGTGTCCTGAACAGTGAACGATATTGTAAACAATAACTTCAGCTCTGAGCTATAAGAAGAAAATGATCAAGTAAGACGAACTAGAAGGAAAAAAAAAAGTGCAATAAGAGAAGATAAAGATAGAAAAAAACACTTGGCAACCATGCCTTCAATTAAAACAATATCCAAGAAAATTAATAATCTCAATGATGATAACTTTAACTTTAAATTAATCAACTTAAAACTATAGTTAAGACGTGATACCTCAAATTAGATTTGACTAAATTGTCGAAATTCCCCTAATGTGCTGGAATTACACAAAACATGATTCTGTTTGTGCATGTGAGATACCCATTATTTCTTAATTAGTAATACTTTAGAATAATGTAGAAATTAGCCACTAAATCCTTTCCCATGACGCATAGATCAATTTTTTACATAGCAAGCTTCCCCGAGGAATGAATGAGAGCTAATATGAGGATGTTTGGTATTGATTATATTTATTTCTTTTCAACATACATACTCATGCAAATTTGTGCTGGTAGGAAGTTATTTAACTGTAGAAATCTTGCTATCTGAATTTTCATAATCACTATGCAGGGATGAAATTAATCGTTTGATGGAGATAATACATTCGAGGGTTACTGATCTTCCAGAAGTTGAACAAGAAAACAAATATCTAAGCATGACCACGAGAGGAGATGCTACGAAGCCTATAGGTGCCTCTTGAAAATCCAAGAAAATCAAATGCAGTGAAGCAGGAAAATTTGAATAAAGCTTTATTGGGAACCTCAAGTGCAGTCCTGCAATCATCTGTACGTAGAATAAATTGTTATTACCCTTTTGGATATGCCTGGGAATCAGCTTTGTTCTGGATAAATAGTTGTGTAAAGTTTTGGAATATATTATCATATTATGCGTTGCTTACTTGATTTTTATGATGATGTATCAGGCTAATATGTGCTAAAAACATCCCATTCTCAAGTGTGATGTATACAACAATATACTTATTATTATTTTTATGGTCTGGTATTAATACAACTATATTCTAGCATGTCTATCACTGAAAATCAGTTTGAGATAGAAAAATTTAACTTTTGTGGTGCTTTATCTTTCGGATTGATAGATATGGACATAAGTTTATGTGCTGACCTGAATAGTTCTTTTGATATAGGTACCTCCTTTAATGAAATCATTAGGGGTTTGTCTTGTAAATGTCGTGTGTGTCTGTGTGAACATGGAGGCCCCTCATCCTCCAACTCAACTTTTATTGTTGATGGGGATGTAAAAAATTAATAACAAGAACTTAATTTTCGAATATGTTTCTGCAAAATCAACTCATATTGACTCTCAAATTGAATGATGTTTTGTTATGTATGATAGTAGTCAAAGTGAAAAAAAAATAAGCGTTTCAGCTTTTATAATTGGATATTGTATGACAGATGTAGAAGGGAGACATGTATTGTGTTATGGAGTACACATGCTATTACTTCTTTCTATGTTATTTTTTTATCCGTAATTTAACTAATATTTTTCATTCATTTTGGGTATTTAATTTTTCTTATTGTAAATCTTTACCTGAGATCAATTGTTTTTATTACATAGTGATTATGATTATAGTTTTGTAACTAGGGTTTATTTGAAGTCACTGTGGAAGTGATGGTGATGAAAGAGGAGCTATATGAATAATAGTGAAATCAGTCGTACCTAGAAATTTTTTGTCGAGCTAGATCTAAACATACTTGGAGAAGAGGTCATAAAATGGACTTTGTTGATTCCTTTTCTTCTTTGTGTGTTGTTTTTTTTTTTTTTTTTTTGGTTACTTCATTGTGTGTTGTTACTATAGTGAATACCATGTTACCCTGCAGGAGTTTTCAGACCCGATAGATGACATTGTGTGTATATATTACATATTTTATTGTGTTGTTATATGCATAGAAACTTGATGCTTTTCCCCTACTATGATTTGATGTTGAGGATTTGATTTTAATTTCAATATTTAGATGCTAGATGAAGTTGGGGCATCACCTATTGAAATTGCCAGAGCATATATGGGAATCCAAACGTCTGAAGCAGGCATTGGTTCTGAGAGTATATTAACAAAAGATGAAAGTGCATCATTATATGGTGATGAATTCGCATTAAAACCATTTATTCCACCACCATCTCCTAAGCCATCCATGTGCTGGCCAGGTGCCATGTTACAGGATCAACGTGGTTATTTAACCCCACAGACTGAAAGAGGTAGATATGGGCTTCATAATTTTCCTCGAACCCCTTATTCTAGAACTATCTTTTCCAAGTCCAAGTCCAAGTCCAAGGTATGTGGAATTTTTTTTTTCCCCTTGCTTCTGAACATAACTATTTGCATATGGAATGATTATTCCTAATCTTTGATGTCACCAGGTTACTCACTTACAAGGTGACGGCAATAGAAGCCTGAACATGTCATTCACTCCCTTGCAGCAGTCACAAAATCCTATCTATGAACAGGTGCTTTCTTATAATGATTTTTCTCGTATATTTGTATGCCTAGATGATATTCATTTTTGCTACAATGCTCATTCATGATCTCTTGTGATTTGAGAAACTCTTATAGAAAACGAAATCATGAAATGAAGGTTTACATGGAATTGAAGTTCATAGCAGAAAGCTGCTGTTTGCAGCTTTGGTAACTGGGTGTGTTCTAGGATATTCAAGAAGTGCACAACTTGCATAATGTGTGAATGTTAGCGCAATCATACATTTCAATAAATTGTTATACTTGGACGAAGCTTTATGTTTGTTTCCTCATTGATTTGATCTTTGTTACTTCTATATTTGATTTTGCTGCTTTGTTCTCGTTTCTTCTTTCCCAGATGAGATCCCCTTTCTTTCTTATATTGGGTTCTTTACCAGTTTTGTCAATGCATGAAAATCCCATAAACTCACCTTTTTCATTTATAATGTCTTTCAATGGCCAATTTCTAGTCAGATGGAATTTGTGGTAGGAGTAGGAGCACACCCTAACTAATACTTATAGATACACTTCATGACATGATCTTAACCTATTTTGTGATTAAGGTGGACTTTAGCCAAATGCATTTAGAATGGCTATTAGTACACAAATTCGTACTTTGAATTATATGGATGCTTTTTGGTCAATATTGGATTGTCTTGATCAGTGTGATTGGACAGTCAGGTTCTTTGAGAGCAATTTTGATGATGTAAATAGGCACTATAAGTACAACTTTGTCATAGTAGCATTGGTTTTTGTTTGTTCATAATGCTTTGCCCTCACAATGATTTGTAAGCAGTCTGGTTCAGATTTAGATCTGGATTTGTGTAACTTTTGTTAGACAAGCAGCTGATTTCTTTGGGCTCAAGTCTGTTTTTGGTAGTGTCTTACTCACATTTCCTAATGTGTAGTAGCATCATGATTTCTGACACTAGTGTGAATGTAATGTGCACTAGTAATGATTTAATCATTTACCCAATTGGGAAATATATATACTTATGTAAGCACAACAAACAGTAGTTAATGCTTTTGGAAGGCCAGATATTACAATGCGCATTATTTTGTGTTGTTACTGATTTTGGAGAAACTGAATTCCTTTTGAATTCTTTTTTCAATAAAAGTTTTGATAGTTAACCTGATGATGATTATTGTTTGGATATATTTGTTAAGTCAAGGAAAAAGACATTGGATGATGAACGTGGATCGGTGGGAGCCATTCGTAGGATTCGTCCTAAAGCTGTTGCAGAATCTCCATCCAGACGATCTGTTAATTTTCGTTTCTCTTTAAATAGCCCTTCGCCAGCTGGAGGTTCCAATGTTTTGGAAGGCTTCTTACCTGCTGTCAAGAAGAATCTGAAACCTGGAGGAACAAGTAGCTCATCAATATTCCAGTCAGCAGAGAACAAGTCAGCAAGCTCAGAAGTGAGCGTCCCAACTGTTCATCCACATTCTAGTCAGATGGCTAGGACAATACTGGAACACCTCGAGAGAAACCCGCCTACTCCTAAAGACAAGTCTACTGAGTTAAAGCTAGCCACCTCGTGGAAAAAACCCGAGTCTTCCACTGTTCCCACTGCCATGCCAAAGGATCAGAGTAATTCACTGCATTTAGGAGGGCTTGACCCTTGTAGGAACACAGATCAAGATGACAAGAAAAATTCTGCTCAGTGGAATGAAGCTAGAGCAAACACTTTCTTTAAGGCTCCTCCACAGGAGAATATTAGAGAAACTAAGGATTCTGTGAATGGAACCGCTTCAGCTTCTAATGTAAAAGATGGCAGCATAGTTATGGTATCGGGTGACAAAGTAGGCCCTTCTGAGGGTTTCAGGAACACACTGTTTTCTCAAATCAAGAGCCAACATGAGGTATTTCTATTCTCTTTGAATTGTAGCTTCTTTGTGAACATGAATGCTTTTCCCTCAAGTTTTTTGACCCTTATTGATCTAGGCTAGTGAATGGAAATAAACATTGTATACATTCTTGAGATGGCCAATGTGCTTGAAGTAGGGTGATAATTTCAACATTATTGTATCAGCCTCTTCACTTCATCCCCTGGTGGTTTCATGTGTGGAATGAAATAGCAGGACAAGTCTTAGGTAGTTAAAATGTTCAAATGTTCAAATGTTGTCCTAACTAGTAAAGGTTTAGTGCTGACAGACATGCACAGACACACCAACTGATAATATAGTTGATTAAACACGTGCCTTAAACTCACCAAAAAGAATCTTCATTTTCTTCCAGTTATAAACAATGTTTTAGCCAATAAAGGGTAAACTGATAATTAGTTGATTAAATATAGAGGCTTTTATGGGACTATGAGCAGACTGGAGGAAATGTGTCCTTAACATACCAAAAAGAGGAAAGAAACAGAAGCACACACAGGCACCCACACTTACACGTTCACTGTGTGCATGAGGGTTTTGTTATCATCTTCATGGCAATTTTGGTCTGTGATTGGGAGATAAATAGGGCATTTGTAAATTCTCCAGGTTTGTAAAGGGTTTTCTCGGACACCATTCTGATTCTCTTCTTGGTTCTTTTTGTGCACTGTTTGAGATTGACAGTCAATTCTCGACTTGATTACTTGTTTGCTCTCTCTGTCACCTTTTCCCCCTCTTTCGTTTTTTATTTTTTATTTATTTTATTAGATGCAATGCTTATTGCTAGAGAATCTGATTTTAAGTAATACTTAATTTGTGCAATTAAAATTTTTCTTTAATATATTTGTCATCGTCAAATATTGTTTAATTCGTTTTGGATGACTGTTTGTAATTACAAATAACTTAGCTCATTCGCAATTAAATATGCTAATGGAAATGGCAATTGCCTGGCCTGACTTGGGTTCAATTGGTGTTCTAGTTAATTATGTCATCAAGTATTTTTCCTTTTCTGTGTTTAGAACTTCGTGGATTTACTTGAAACAAGTGTCACTAATCAGATAAATTATTGCAGAGAGATGCAAAGACTATTTCGAATGCTGCTGATGGTATGGTGCCAAATTCAAGGAAGCCTTCATCTCACTCTTTGGGGAGTAAACCGATTTTGCCTTCCATTTCTATTGGCAAGCCTGGCCAGAAGTGGACAGGTTCTTCTGATAGTAGCACTGGGTTTACTTTTCCTGTTTCTACATCTTCTGTTGTATTATCTGAGCCGCCAACACCATCCATCATGCCATTATTCTCAGCTAGTGGCCTGCAACAGCCGAATGAGGGATCTGCAATTCCTTCATACAGTTTTGGCTTGAAAAAGTCTACTCCTGCTCTTGTATTTTCTTTCCCTTCCACGAGTGGTACTCCTCTTGATGGTGCTTCAGATCTTAAGTTCAACTTCGGATCAGACAAGACAAGGAGGATATCTTTTAGTTCAATAGGGAAGGATGCTGTGTGCTATTAAAGATAAGACTGCTCGATTTATTATTATTGTTATTTCTTATATTGAGATTTTTATAAGCCTTCTTTGTAAGAATTTTGGTAAGATTTGTTGGCGTCTCTTGGTCACATTGTCCCTTGGATCTCACTGTTTCTTTGTTTCCATTCCAACTGGTTCCTTCCTATGATGGCTGAGTTCTTTATAATACTTGAGGGAGTAACTCCAGGCCTAGAATATTACATGCTCACAAAATGTGATAATAGCCCATTTAAGCCCAAAGCATTTGGACCCTGTACTGCTCGATCTGTATACGTATAAAAATACCGGAATAATACTAGGTAGGACCAATGTGGATCTATGCTGTCCATGTCCTTTTGTGTGTGGATCCCTACCCCCACCACTCCCACTCTTTTAGTCAATAGATGAAATTAGAAGGGATCACATGGGTAGGAGAGCTTCGTGGCTCAATTTCTGTTCACATATTAGAGAATTTATAATATCAAAGCACAAGAGGGAGAGGGAACATGATGCCATAGGAATCATATGTTGCTTCCATAAGAACTTATCCCAATTCAACCTGTTAATCACTCTGTGGACCCCCACACCACAATTAGATCATTGGATCAAAATTCAGTGAAGTGGGGTCCACTTGAAATAGGTGTAGGAACACGTTGAGAGGACACCAACATTCCTGAGAGAATACAACCAAATTCCAAACTTAAAAAGTGAATGCGGAAGGGAAGGGGGGTTGGGGGGTGGAAAAGTGAAGTCAGAAAGAAGTGAAATGACATTGAAATGAAATTGAATGCGTTTAACAGTCCACAGAGACATGAATTTGACGTTTCAGATTCTAATGTCAGAATTTGATTTTTGCAGAACAGGAGGCAGGAGCAGCCTAGCCGTCCGTATTACTGCCCACCACTACCACCCTCCGCACCATACCCCACCACACCCCCAATCTACTATTTCCCTTTTTCTTTTTTCATTTTTTATAATAAAATATATTCCAAAAACAATTAAGTACTGTATAAATAAATTCATTTGCCAGCTTGTGATCTACTACAATCCCGAGGTTATGCAATCATTATTCGTTTCATACATACATTCATTCACCTCCTCCTCTCTTCTTTATTATATATTCTCACTCTTCTCCTACAAGCATATGCTTATATGCAAATGCTTTCTTTATAACACCAAATCACTTGCAAACATTTGAAAGCTATTGAGTCAATTTCAAGACATCAGCTTCCCCAAATATGTTATTTGTAGTGCGTTCCAAGTTCAACCCATTAACAAGTATGAATTATACTACACTGAAGCTTTCCCTTTTGGAAACTTTTCTGATTATATTTAACCATTGGATTGATCCAATGGTTATATGTAAAAACCTGTAAACAATTTATGATCCTATAGTAACTAGAAGCTATAAGATTAGGTTGATTGTTAGAAAAAGTTGGAATTCTATAGCAACCAAGCTTCAACTTAAAAGTAGGTAGAAAAAAATTCAACAATAATTTAGCAGAAAAGATGATATTGAATTATTAACTCATACACTGGAGTATTGAGTGGGTGGAGGCCACATCTCCACTTCACTTGACAGTCCCACAATAAGAGAGAGAACGTAACATTTTTGTGGTAATTAATGAGAAAAATAATATCCTGATAAATAAAAAAGAAAAGAAAAGAAGAGCAAATTAATGATCACCGTAGATGAAAGTAATAATAAACTTTGACCTGAGTCAGACATTCAATAAAACCGAAAGATATAAGCAATCTGAAAAAGTGTTACTTGTAGCTTTAGTGCTTTAAAAATGGAGGATTCTCTGGATATGTTGAGATCAGATGGTATTAATGGCAGGAGAGCCAAAATGGTGGTCCATAAACTACTTTTCACTGGGAAAGTTATTGGATGCTTGCTTTCTATGCTTAGACAGACAATGTCTTTTCTTAGATATTTACTTCTGAAAGAGAGAAATATATATATATATATATATATATATATATATATTTTCATCCATTTCAGTAAACAAGTATAATAGTGAAAGTCTGTTCAAGAGAAAGAAGAGATGGGATGTGATATATCATCCAACTTACCATCTTTTCTCCAATCCTATGAAATTTCACCTAATATCATTATTGCATATTGAAGACCAGATAATTGCATCTGCTATGCCTATACGGTTCTCTAAAAGTAGAAAGCATCTTTGCTATTGTTTCACCAGATGTTAGGTTTTTTTATTTATTTTGGGAATATATTGTACTCTATCTACCCAATAAATAAATAAATTTATTTTAGAGCTAAGAGTACCATATTAAACATGCATGTGACTAGTATTTTTCTTTTTCAATCTTTTGGTAGCGACTCAAGTACTCTTCAATTGAAACCCTTTTTGTATTTATGTGCATTTCAGTTCTTACAGTACCAAAGAAAACTCAAATAGCTAGGAGAAGATTTACTGAAACATCTTCAAAAAAAAAAAAAAACTCAGAGAGGAAACCTTTAAGGGATTAAAATAAAATGGTTATGATTGTGTTTAATGTGTCACAAAGAATATGTTTTTTTATCAGGCTAAATAAACGTCTTCACCATCGAACTATATGCCGTAGTCATAAGAAATATATTAAGAGGATGTGAAATAGTTAAAAAATCATTTAATGAAGTTATACTTTTATACCATATCTTCTTTTTTTTTAAAAAAAAAAACAAACTTATGCACCTCAAAATGTTTGCTCTTTCATAATCTTTTCCAATTTCTTTTCTAGTGAAAAAGTATATATGTGGCAGTTAGCTTTTGCTTCCATTGCATAAAAGCCAAGGAAAATAAGCATTTACGAAACAACTAATTATCTTTATCATACAAGACTAATTGTATGAAATCTTTTCTTAATTCCATAGGCTGATAAAATTTTTGAACTTTAATTGAGAAGAAATTCTTTGGTTATATGAAGGTAAATCTGTCTTACTTATTCCAAAAAATCAAAAAATAAAAAAAATAAAAAGAAAGAAAGAAAAAACCTTTGTTATGAGAGTTATGAAAATAGATGACGAAACATTTATTGAGAAGTAAATAATGCCTACCTTCCCTGAGGTTTGCTCAATTACAGATAGAGTTAACTTTTAGGTTTATTAACAAAAATCTCTTCCCGTTAGCCAACTTTTGAGGTTTTTGACAAAGATCTCCTTAATCAACTGTTACATTTAACCGAAGTTAACTAAGGGCAGAGAATGTATTTGTTAATAAACGATAAAGTTGACTCCGCTAGTAGTTGGAAAAACCTGAAGGGAGGTCGATGCAATTAACTCTTTATTAAGAGACAAAAATCGGTATTTTTTTCCTATACATATGTTAGAGAATCAAAACTAAGAACTCATTTGATCATTAATGAGCCAAAAGCTAGTATTAAGAATGATGATTATACATAGTCTGTAATTGGTGATTTTTCACTCGATAGAAATATACCTATTGCTTTCATCTGAGCACGAAAACTAACATGCCCTTTTTTTTTCTTCAGGTCTAGCTTTGATACAACTTATTACAATCAGAGATATACAACATAGTATATTTGTTCATTGGGTGAGTGACCCTATAATTCTTTTTAACCTATCTATGTAGAGGACTCTGCGACCTCTTTCATTGTAAAAAATGAGCCTAATGTTCAATTGTTATGTCATCTATTGATTAGCATAGGAAAATTAACTTTGCATACACTATAAAAAAATATTATATTTGCTTGCGATTTTTTTTTTCAGATATTAATTCGTGGTAAGTATTAAAAATGTACTCTTTTACCGTAAATTTTAAGCATTTTTCCACGAATGCTCTGTGGTAAAAAGGTTTGCAATAGTCATCGCCCGTAATAAAACTTTTGCCACGACAGTATTTGTAACACATTTTGCGATTACAACATATTTCCTTTACTGTAAAATGTCACTTTGTTTTTTTAATAGTTATATATATATATATAAAATCCAAGTCTATGGTTCCATCCCCTTGAAGGATTTCGATTTTGTGAGTGAATACATTCTATTAGAAATAACATGAAATTGGCAAGTTCTTTTAATTTTTTAAAATATATATTCGAAGCGGAATAGGATCCGCTTCTAACCTAAATTTTTCCTAAGTTTTTACACAAAATCCTAACCTATTAAATTGTTTATATGCCACATGTCATCAAATGTGTAAAAACTTTTTAAAAAGAAAGAGAATAGAACATAAAATCCTAACCATTAAATCCATATGTCTTTAGATCTGTAAAAGTTTAGGAAAAGTTTAAGTTAGAAGATGATCCTCATCCATTGGTAGCACCTATCGAGTATTCAAGATGTCATAGGTAAAGTCAATATATCATAGGTGAGAGAGTATCTTACTACTCGATTTACAAAGAAATTGTTGACATTGGAACTCATCATTATTTCATTGACTAACTCATTATGGTCTTTAGAAATGTTTTAATGCGCCTGTCATATACGTCCAATCTATTCAAATTATGTCATGTGATATGAATAACCAATTATATGAGCAATTCATGTCATATGACACAAATTAGGGTGTATACGTCCAAGGGTATTGAAGTTTTTTTTATTCCTTTAAGTATAAATTTGAAAATCCAACCCAAATGCTAACGTAAGATTGAGTTGAAATGTCATTTTTGTTTTTTAATTATCTTCTACAAAGGAAAAGTATGACATAGCCATGTAACATTATTATTTTTAAATATCAATAAAATGTTAAATAACTTTCTTTATCTCTTTTCCCCAATAAAAAACCTAAACAAACGAAGAACCCTAAATCAGGCCTACACAAACAAGTAAAAACTTTGCCCTAATTATGGGTTCAGTTATTATGTAGTCTTTTGATTTGCATACATGTCTGATTTTATGTTATTCTTTTGAAAATATTATTAACATGCATAGACAGCTGAATTGGTTTCTATCTCACTCTATCCACAAACATAAATTAAACAAAACTCAAGTTGATATGTACTAAGAAGGACCACTCTCCTTGGATCACTTGCTTCATTGCAAAACACAAAATCAAACATATTAAGTTATTTTCTTGTTGATGTTTTTAACGAATTAATGGATCGTAATCAAAAACATAAATAAACCATTTATGCGCGCAACTTTCGACAATATTTATTATCATATTGATGATGTGTTCAAATTAATGCCTACAAAGCTAAAAGTTTATTGGAAATTTATTTAGTCATTATATTATATTCATGACTTAGAAATTCAAAGATTGACAACAAATTGTAGCTTGCTTACTTGAAAACCAGTAAATTGATTACATCCACTAAACAACTTGAAGACAAATAACACTGAATTAGGATATATATGGATTCTTGTCCTAATTAAAACGACACATTAAAGTCATGATCAAGTCTGTTTTTATAAACTTCATGAAGTAGAGACTTGATAGAACTGGTCTTGAAAACTCAAGACCATCACTTGTTCAGCAATGTCGCCCTTGGCATGAAGCGCTTCTCAGAAGCCTGCACCAATTCATTAAAAAAACAAAATAATGAATAAACAACTAAACCAATATGTGTAGCATGTTTATTGACTAGCCTTTGATTTTAAGTATCTTCATCTAATTAAGCTCAAGAGCACAAATTGAATGCAAGATGCACATATAATCTAGAGTTTCTCAAATATAATTGCATGAGTGCAAAGAGGAAATTCTTACATCATCCAGCTTAGCTTGATTGTTGGTCTCAAGCATGAGTCCAAAATGAATATGAGGGAAGTGTGCCCACTATCAATTAACATAACAATGCTAGTCAATACTCATAAAAAGAAATAAAAAAATTTATAATTTTTTTTATCACATCATCTGCTTACATTCTTTGCAGCAGTACTGAATGCTTCCCTGTGGCTGATATCTGGATTGTTAGCTTTGATCCTCTGAATCTCCTCTCTACATATATAATTAGATTTGTTTTTTTACTTAGAAAAAAAATAGATAAAGAAACGTTTATTGGGCTCAAAAAATATGAAACATGAAAGAGACTGATTATAATTTCATTACTTTATGAACTGATTATATGCAGAAGGTACTCGCTGCCTCTTCTCGGGAGCTGAACATAAAATTAACAACACATAAGTCAAATAAATACATTAAACACGTACATATATATATACAAAAGAAGCCCAAATTCGATCACTGGTAGTAAAAAAAGAAGCATGAAGCACAAAATTAAGAAAAAGGAGAGTAATGGAAGCGATATATTGAATTAGTAAGTGGTGACTTACGTCGATTGACGACCCTTTCCTCAGTGGCATTGTTAGTTGGAGGGCGCATTGGCATCTTGTTGTTGCCTTTGGAGGAGGAACCCAAGTGATCAATTCTGTACTCTTGCGTATTGTGACTGGAGGGGCCCTGTAAATATTTGATTTTTTTTTTATTCAACATCCAAGAAGGGTTGAAACTTCCCCATTTACTGCCTTTAATATTAACTAATTATTATCCATTAAAAGAAAAAAAAAATAAAACCCTGAAATGATGTTATTCAGGGAGGAAAAGGACGAGAGGAGCATATTATATTACCATATGATAGCTTATTGTGAAAAAAGAGAGAGAGAGAGAGAGAGAAGAGAGAAAGTTGAAATGATGTTTTATGAGAGAGAAGAGAAATGGGGCATTGAAGTGACTGAATCGGTTAAGATAGTATTATCTGAATTAAAAGCAGAAGCATGAAAACTCCAGATGGACAGTTGTTCAAACAAGAGCTAGATACTGTATATCATCTAAAAAAAAAAAAAAACCAGTTTTGCTTTGCTTTGTTTCCACAGTAGAGGACAAAGGTCATGAAAAGAAATCATTAAACCTAGAAGCCTAACATTCATGTCAATCAAATCAAGGTAAGATTCCTCATAAAAGCGGCTCCAGAAAGTAAAGAAAACCCTAAATGCTGAGCGGTGATGGGTCGGGACAGGCCCTGACGCATAATACAACTGTGGCCGCAAAACCCAGCTCTCTACAAAAAGCAAAGACATAGGTTTTTTGGTTATGGCGGCTACTAGGGTCATCAGTATAATAACTACTTCAGAGAGAAAAACGCTTTGAAATACTCGATCTCTGTCTTGAAAGCGTTCGATTTCCTCAAAAGAAGTAACACCCAGAAACCCTAGATTTCTGAGGCTATATATGCCCTAAAATAAACTTAAATATTTAGACTACAGTCTAATAATAATAATATATTATTATTATATTTAACTATAGAGACAATATCACCTGAACATCTTGCCATGAAAGTGACTGAAAGGCAGCTGCCATGTTCACGGACCAGAGATTGGTGCAGTGCCCGCATCGGACGGTTACTATGTCGAACAAGCTGCTGCAAGGAACACTCACCTGCGCATCCAATTATTTGTTAACTTAGAATTCTTCTACTATTTGATAGAATTCCAAAATAAAACGGTGAATATAAGAAAGCAAAGAAAGATAAAGAGAAAACATTCTAATTTAGAAACTAATTTTCAGAAATTGGGTCCTGTACATGATTTTCTTCTCTGGTAGAAGAAAGATACTAAACCTAGATTGGGTGCATGGTAGGTTTCTTCAAATATGTTTTATGGTTGGATGAGATAGGGATATAAATCCAAAGAGAGATAGATGTTCGTTTTCTTTTCTCTATCAGACGAAGACAGCACCAAAGGTTGTGCAGTGGTTTTGGGCACACAGGACCAAATTAAAGGGTTCACGACTTGTCCTCAGCATTTGATCATCCAACTCTTGTTTTGACTTAAACCACTTTCTATTTACCTATATAATATATATTAATTAAATCAATAACCTCTCTCTCTATGTCAGAGTCTGTGGTCGTTAACACTACTGGACCTTTAGGTTATGACTTTTCCTTGACTGCAAAAGAAGAAGGAAAAAGAAAGTCCAACGATGGAGACCTGACTGTACCGAAATCAAGAAACCCCAGAAGGAAAATCAATAAATCTAGTAAAATCCATAACACGGGCAACTGATCAAGGAAGCAAAGAGTAGCTTTTATCAGGATCTAAAGTGTTATTTTCTAGTTATGTGTACATGGAGAAAGAGAACAAAAAACAGAAAAATACATGAGTTGGGGGATGAAAAAAGCAGATCCCATTAAAGAAAAGAGTTCTCAGATTTAGATACCGCAAGAACTATGTTGCAAAAGTTGCAGGGGATGTAGCAGAGTTGCTCAGGCGCAACATCGATGCAGCTCGACATGTCTTTCTCTCAACCAACTAATTTATCAATAATTAAAAAAGCTCCTTAACCCAACAAGATAGAGGAGGAGGAGGAGGAGATATAGAGCAAACACACTTGCAAATTGCAAGAACGAAACACCGAGAATAAAATAAAATAAATAAATAAATAAAAAGAAAGTAATAATAACACAACAAGGGCAAGGCCGAGAGAAAAGGCTTTTACTCCTTTGCTTTGAAACTGAGGTATGTATCACAACAGTAAAACAATAACTCCTTTATATATAGGAATACATGTAGAGAGAGAGAGAGAGAGAGAGAGAGAGAGAGAGAGATCGAAATAGAAAAAAAAGTGAGGGATAGGAGAGAGAGAGACAGAGAGAGAGAGAATGAGAGTAAGGTAAACAAGTATAATTAATTAAAGAAAAAAGGTGGGTTTAGTAGTGCCCACGGCAGGCAGCAAATGCTGGGGCCTGTTAATGGGAAAAAAGAAGAATAGATAGGTTTCATTGAAAACCGGGTTTTGAGTTGGAGGGCGGTTCAGGTTCAGATAGGCTATTAGGCAGATAACAGGTTTAGGGTTTGGAGAGAGAGAAGACGGAGAAGAAGAAGATCAAGAGAGGTTTTGGCAGCATTACCATTATCATTATCTTTCCAGTTTAATTTTGTTTTCATTATGAATTGAATGTGACCACTCTCTCCTCTCTCACTTCCGCTACACCCCAGCGGACTATGGGGGCGGTATTTTGCTTTCTTTATTTCTTTTTTTTATATTATTTTAAAAAATTATATATTACAACACCATTTATTCGCGTGAATTACATAGGAGTAGATTAATTACTTTATGCTAATAATTAATTGTTCTTCTACTTGGATCATCACATGAATTTTCAGCTAAGTAAAAATTAGGTATAGTATATTAGAAATGCATGGGATTTATATTAAGTATTAAATAAGAGAAACATGGTCTATTAACTAAATTAAGAAATGTTGATTGAATTGAATAATACTTAATAAAGAAGTAGTGAAGAAGACAAAGACAATAAAAGCAGGCAACATGTAAGGACAGTAGAGAAGATGAGAAAAAAAATATGAAATTATTAGGATCTCTTCTCTTGTTTGTCGAGTTACCCAACTTGCATGATAACGAACTCAGCAATGCTGCTTTGGCTTAGGTCCCTTTCCATGTCTGCTGTCATAAATAATCTTCAGCAAATATATATATATATATGTACACTTCATACCACCCTCTACATTTGCAAATTTTATGTTCAATTATGTTTATGTTTATGTTTTTGCACAATATTAATTAATTAATGCTTCTTTGCTAACTACATGGAATCATTATTTTTTCCGTACAAGTCCCAATCATTTACTTTATGTTAATTGTCTTCAACTAATTAAGTGTCTAAATCTCACATGCATGTACACAAGATCCTCTTTTTATATCCAAACAAAACCCACAAATACATATGAGAGTTTAATAGCGATTTTTACTGAGTAATGTTACAATTTCTCTTCTAAAAATATATAACTCCATTTTTTTTATCAAAAATTATGTCACATCTTGTATCATTTACTACATTATCTCATATATTATTGGTTAGCCATAGTTTAATTAAACATATATTTTAAATTTTATCAGGATTCCTCACACGCACACACACTAGGACTTTAAGAATTTATGTCTACATGTACTTCCACTTCATGGATCATGGGCCATAGCTCACAACTAGTAGAAAATATCATAAAGCTTTCTTTTTATAAATGTCCAAATTTAGTCACGTTGATTGATTTCAGTACATGTAATTTCATCCAAGATTTTTAATTCGGTGTAAGCTATAGGAAATATAGCTTTAGGTGGAAATTTGGTGTGAAAATGTGTAATTCAATTCATATTCTCCTTTGTTTTATCTAGACTATAAAAAACTATATACATGTACTTTTACTTTCATGGCTCTTGGGCAACAACTCACAACCTACAATGAAAAAAATCAAGAAAGATTCTATTTAGTATTGCCAAATTTTAGTATATGGTTTGACAACAGCGTCTAATTTGATCAAAGATTGGTTGCTTATTATAAGCCTCTACGTTTTTTTTTGGGCACAAATATGAGATTGAGATTGCGCAATTCAATGCATATTTTTTTCTTATTTTAAAATTATTTTACCTAATAGGGCAAAAATTATCACGCACATTAAAATTACAAGAGATAAAAGGTGCCGATATTACTACCAATAAGTACTATATACACACCTAGTTTATAAATATACCTATATCTAAAATTTAAAAATCAAATTATTATTATAAGCACCTATTCTAATGTCAACAGTACCTTTAATAATAGTCCTCTCGGCTGATACGAAAGTTAGTATGCTGAAATTAGACTCCGGAGGTTGGAATGTTCCATTAATCAGTGCCAGTTTTGATGCTTAGGATAATGCCTACATTCTTAGCATTCCCACTTTTTCGAACTTTACTTATGATCGTCTATTTTGGCAGCCAGACAGATACAGAGTTTTTATTGGTGAAAAGTGCTTATTGGTTGGCTTGTAAGTCGGATGATTTTCCTAGTAGCTCGGATCCCTCAAACTTTGACTAGTCGGTGGAACTCTTTCTGGAAGCTCAATGTCCCTGCGAAAGTAAAAATTTTCTTGCGGTAGACGTGTAAAGAATGGCGGCCAACAATTTTTAATTTGGCTTCTAGGCGTGTCCCTGTTGATTCTTCTTGTCCACTCTGTCTCCAGTGCCCAAAAACAATAGCCCATGCTCTAATAGGTTGTCACTCTCTTCGGCAAATCTGTAAATCTTTTCCTGGTCTGTTTGATAACCTTTTTTTTTTTTTTTAAATCTGACACCTTTACGGGTCAGAGGACTATCGGAACCAACTAAGATTAAATCATACAAGCACGGTCCGGACAACTACTACCAATAACGGGATATGATAACTATAGGGACCAACGACCCGAACAACTACTCCCAACACGGGAGAGAAGTCTACCCACACAATTGTGTTTTTATGGGCAATGGTGGAGAAATATATTTACATGTACATACAAGAATTTGAACATTGGTAACTTGGAGGATTTTGAGGCCTCCAACCACCAAGACAATTGACCTTATGTATGAGCTGATAACTTAAGCATGATCAATGTGCTCATTTTTTACAAGCGGTTGTTGCGACCTGGGAAGTTTCTTGATTTTGTTATTTTGCTCTGAACAGTTTGGTTTCGAAGGAATGTTTTAATGCATAGGAATCGGTATTTGAGCAATGACCTTCTTGTCCCTTGGTGCAGAAGCTTCTTGTCTGATTTCTAGGCTACTTCAGTGAAGAAGCTTGTTAATCTTGTCAGCCGCTTTGTTTGCTGGATTCCTCCAAATGAGAATTGCTTCAAGATTAATATAGATGCCATGCTTGATGAGACTCGGGGTGTTGTTAGCCTGGGTGTGGTGATCCGAGATTGGGAAGGACGTGTGTTGTTAGCTAATGCGAAGCCTCTGCTTGGTGGTTTCACCCCATAAATAGCTGAGACTTTAGCTGTTTTGCACACTCTTCAGCTAGCATTGGAGTCTGGCTTTAGACATGTCTCATTGGAGACTGATGCTATGAATGTTGTGAAGCTAGTGAATGGAGACTTGGTTCCTTTATTTGAGATTGGTTTCATCATTCAAGATATTCGTTCATTTTTTTCAGGATGGTTCTTTCTTAACCTGTGTACGCCATGTGCGAAGGATCAGCCAATAAAGTAGCTCATAGTTTATCTAAGATTGTTCTGTCTTTATATCAACTGTTGGTTTGGTTAGAGGATTTCCCTTATTGTTTGGGAAATATTATCTCTGATGACTCCAGCTCTTCTCTGTAATTGATCTTCTTTGGCTATATTTGAGGGTTTCTTTTCCAAAAAAAAAAAAATGTACTCTTAATAAAGTAATTTACTAATTTTAGACAATTTATTTATAAATTTTCTTAAATTATTAATATACCCAATTTAATTCTTAAAACATCATGTTAGTGGAAAAATATATAAACATCCATTATATTGCTTTTGAAATTAAAAAAAAATGAATTAATTCTTTAAAAAAAAAATAGTTTCAACATACAATATAATTAATTTCTTTTTATGAACTCTCACATAGAGATTTTTTTTAAAAAAAAAAATTAAAATGTCCATCAACTATTAGCATGGAGGTTGACATTGCAGATCTGGCTTATCAATTTCCAACTCATTTCAATACTACAATTAATAAAATTAGAAATTTAAAACCTAGAATTCTATCACAGTCAATCGAACATCCTGATAACATTTAACTACTAGCTGTAGATGGACCGTACCAGAAGTTTATAAAGTTGCCACAAACCCCACAAAATAAACCTAACATATATAAAAATAAATCACATAACATAATTAATTATTTCCAATTTTTTTTAAAAAAAAGAAAAACAAAAGAAACATGCTCAAGGGTAAACTTATTATAGCAAAATTAGCTAGAATATATCATATTAAGTATTCTTTATATGTAAAAATTTAAAAATATGAATCATACAATTAATTAATTTGAATAGAAATCATTCTCAGATGTAAATAACAAAACATTGATAATACCTTAAAAAAAAGGTAATAATAAGTGTTTCGTATAAAATAGCTTAAACAGCAACCAGATCAATTATTTTATTATCAGCAACATCATTATTAGTTGTAGTTTTTTGAAAATGTTGTATACGGCACAATATGATGTTGCCATCATTTTGTAATGGTTTGATTACATCTATACTAATTAGTTATTACAGGTGGCATAAAATGAATTTTTTTAAGGGGTACAATTATATGATTAATAACTGTCAGGACCTGTCGAGATCAATCACTAAACGTGCGGTTCAGATATATACTCTAATAACAGGAGACATCTCCTCCCACATTCATCTTATACATACTGTCAATTCTGGTTTGCTTCTAGCTCCAAAACAGTAACTTATACATACTTGGCATAATAAATTGGGACATTTTTTTTTTTTCCAGTTTTGTCCAATATATTACGATATTTGAATGTTGATATCTCTAGTTTTTATTCTAAATTTCTCTCTCATGCATGCAAGTTAGGCAAAATTTATAGATTTCCTTTTACACATCCATCTTCAAGAGTTGCTACTCCTCTTGAGTTAATATGTTATGATGTATGGGGACCAGTCCCATTTCATCATCTCAAGGCTTTAGATATTATGTAAGCTTTATTGACCAACACTCTAGATGTTGTTGGATTTATCCTCTTACTCTCAAGTCTCAAGTCAAATTCGTGTTTATTCATTTCCATAAGATGGTTGAATGTCAATTCAACACAAAATTGAAATGTCTCCAAAGTAATAATTGAGGAAAATTTAAAGCCTTACAGTCCTATGGTATTATGCATACGTTTTCTTGTCCTTACATTCATCAACATAATGTTTTGGCTGAACGAAAACATAGAAGTATAGTTGAGGTTGATCTTACTTTTCTTGGTCAAGCAAATCTTCCTTGACATTTTTTGGTGGGAAGCCTTTCATACAACCGTCACCTAGTTATTCTTAACTATGTTTCACCATTCTTTGTGTTGTATCAAAAACAACCAGATTATCTTGCCTTTAAGGTGTTTGGTTGTTCTTGTTTTCCTCACATTAGACCATAAAACAAACATAAATTTAATTTTCATTCAATTGAATGTTTGTTTATTGGTTATTGTGATCAATACAAGGGGTATAAGTGCTTAAGTTCATCGGGAAAGGTTTATATCTCTAGGCATGTCTTATTCAATGAAAATGAGTATCTCTTCTCTTTTTCAGTCCAAGTTTTCTTAGTCCTCTATGCCTAGTCCTAAGTATGGTATACATTCACCTCCTTTAATGTCTATATCCTCTCCAAATTTTGTTCCTCTTGTTCATACTGATCAGTCTGTTTTGCATATCAGTCTTTATCTTATGATTCTTCTACTGCTCAGTTTTTCCCTACTCCTCAATCTGGTTCTTCTTCTGCACCTCAACCACAAATTCCTATCAACATACATCCTATGATTACATGTTCTAAATAAGACATCTACAAACCTAAAACTTATCAATCCATTACCTATGTTGCTGTTTCTTCTGTTTCTGTTCCTATTATAGTATCTTTAGTTTATGTTCCAGCAACTGTTACTGAGGCTCTGCAATAGCAAGTGTGGCAGCAAGCTATGCAAGCTAGGATTGATGCTTTATATAAGAATGATACATGGAGTTTGGTACATTTAACTGAAAATCTGAGTGTTGTTGGCTGTAAGTGGATTTTTTTGAATAAAATTCAAGACTGATGGCAGTGTAGATAGATATAAAATTCGCTTAGTGGCTAAAAGGTTCACTCAATTTCCTAGCCTTGATTATTCAGAAACCTTTAGTCCTGTTGTTAAAAGTTCTACCATTCAAGTTATGCTTACATTGGCAATTACTCATAATTAGGATATTCAACAAGTCGATGTTAATAATGCGTTTCTGAATGGTACACTTAAAGAGGATGTGTTTATGTCTCAGCTAGAGCGTTTTGTTGATCAATCTTGTCCCTCAGCCGTGTGCAAGCTGCATAAAAGTTTGTATGGCCTTAAGTAGGCCCCGCAAGCTTGGTATGACAAACTTAAGACTGCTCTTCTCACTTGGGGTTTTCATAATTTCAAGGATTCTTTTCTTTTCTACTACAAGGCTGCTTCTTCATTTCTTCTTCTGCTAGTGTATATTGATGATATCTTGATTACAGAAAGTGATAGTACTTTTATTACCAAGGTTATTCATAATCTGAATCTTTCTTTTGCTCTCAAGTCTCTTGGATCTTTGCAATATTTTCTTGGTTTTAAAGCTCATCGTAGTTCTTATGGTATATCTCTAACTCAGTCCAAATATGATTGGGATCTTCTTAAGACTGGTTTGACTACTTCTAAGCCCTGTCCAACTCCTTTAGCTCCTGGCAGCAAAGCTTTCTTCATCTGATGGGCAGCCTTTTGAAGATGCTACTCTGTACAGAAGCATTGTTGGTGCTTTACAGTACCTCACTCTTACTAGACCTAATTTGTCTTTTGCTGTAAATAAGCTTGCAAGCTGTCAAATGAGTGTTAAGGTATATTCGAGGTACTTTGCGTTTTGGTCTTACATACTTCTATTGCTGCTGTTCTTGAGCTTGAAGGTTTTGCTAATGCCGATTGGGCAAGCAGCCTTGATGATCGTAAGTCCACAAGTGATTATTGTTTGTATTTTGGTGGCAATTTAATCAGTTGGTCTTCCAAAAAGTAGAGGGTTGTGGCTTGTTCTAGCACTGAGGCGGAATATTGTTCTCTTGCCTCAGCTGCTACTGATATTCTTTGGTTTAAGAATTTGTTTCAGGAACTACAGCTTGTTCCTGCTTCAATTGTGCTTTGGTGTGACAATGTTAATGATAAGTCCCTAGCCCGAGATCCTGTATATCACTCTCGCACCAAACATCTTGAGATTGATCTTCATTTCTTGCGAGATATGGTTGCTAATGATCCGCAAGATATTAGGTATATTCCTTCTTCAGCTCAAACTGCAGATATCTTTACCAAATCTCTTCCCATCTCTCAGTTTCATCTTATGTCCACAAAGCTGGTCACTGATCGAAATCAGTTTCGTTTGAGGGAGAATCGTGAGCCTTCTAAGCATGTTGGTATGAATGCTAATGATGCTAACACAACATCTGCTAATGATCAATTTTCTTAGCTCAAATTCAAACTCACTGATTTAGATCAGTCTTGTTTGAGGGGGAATGTTAAGAGAGCAAATCAATATTAATGCAGATTAATGTATTGTATGAGCTGTAATGTATATGTTGAGTTGTATATTAATATGCTTGTACCAGCTCATAGGTGATTGTTTCCATTCATTGTCTAGTCAGCAGATTTGCATCCTATAATAAGCTGACATATGTATGTGTAATGTGCTGAGTATATAAAGTGAAGTTGTTTTAGATAAGTTGTAATCGAGAAAAAAAATACGAAAACAGAAATGAGATGAGTAGAGAATTTTTCAGAAATTTTTCTCTGAGTTTCATCTTGTTCTTTGTTACTTTCTTGCTTGTTATCTGAAGTTGCTGGTTTCACATAATGAGGCTTTCTTTTTATAATCGCAGCAATTTTGGTCAATTGACCACACGTAGTTTGATTCAAGATTTATTAATTTGATATAAGCTAAAGGAAGTACGAGGTATTACCCGAAAATTAAGGCTGTTATATTTAAACGAAAGATAATATTCATTTCACAATAAAAACTATTTTAATTAAAAGGTCTATTTCTTCTTGCTTTTCGAGATGCAATTGTTTTTTTTTTTTTTTTACTGTTAATGAATTTTGTATTCTAATTTTTTGAATTATATGATTCAATAGACGATATTGGTCACCTGTTTAATATTTCTTTTATTTAATTTTCTACAATCTTTTTTGTACTCTCATGGTCTTAATGGAATAATTTTTTCTATTTACTGAATCATATATTGTAAGAATAGTAAATTATAAAATATTTGATCCACGACCTCAATATATGAGTGTAAGAGACATGTCACTAAACCAATTTCATCTTTTCAAAATGATTAATTTTATAACCTACCAACCATAAACAAAATAAACTGAATCATATATTGTAAGAATAGTAAATTATGAAATATTGGGTGATTTTAAAAAGGTAAGTTAGCGAGGAAATTGAAGATTGTAAATTACTGGTAGCATGGATGTGGTGGATATCTACTCGCCTAGAAATGATATTTTTCTCCTACTCACATACAGTTACACGAGCATACCATAATAGTAGCAAGTAGCAACTTTAAAGCAATAAGAAAGAGTGATTTTTTATAGTAGTTTTGTAAATGGAAACTGATTAGAATGAATCTATTTTACAAGATATAGTTAGGGTCAGTTTGGTATTGCTTACCTTTTAAAATAATCACGGTTAGATGTGCTTAAAAAGTTGTCAAATGTGAAGATAATTAGGTGAACGTTCGGTTAATTGTATTTTCAAATTACTCTGAGACGTAAAAGCAGTGTGAGTAATATTATTTTAAAAGTGTTATAATTATGTATGATAACTGAAATAGAGATAAAATTGTACTACATTTTTATTTTCTTAATATTCTAAAATTTAAACTGAATTAATATAATCATAATGTTATATTAAAAATAACTTTAATTATGTTCATTAAAAATAATTGTTGTTTTTAGGCGAACTAAAGGAGATTGTCCTCCTTATGGAGGTCACCATCCCTCTTATTTTGAGGAGTTGACCTATTATGTGTTATAAGTTGTAACATTTTTTTAAAAAAAAAAACAATGTATTTAATTTTTTGTAACAATATGCTTTAGTTTATTTAAGTTTTGATTTATTATGAGGATTAAAGTGTCTAAATGTTTAATAAATAAGGATAATATACGTAATTTAAAATCTGGTTATGGATTATTCAATAATCACTTTAAAGAAGTAACAGCTTACTTGCTTTTCAACATCTTGGTAAAGAAAATTATTTTACCAAATACCTTCTTATGTCAAAATTATAAATAAATAAATAAATTAAAATGTGTTGTCCAAAAACATCCCAAACTGACCTTTAATAAGTTAATGATTAATGAAAAATTATGACATAATAAGATGAGGTTGATTATGACCTTAAACCATTTCTTGTTTTTAAGAGGAGTAGCAATTGATATATAAATAGTTGTCAAATTATTCGAACAAAAAGGTTTAGGATACTTAGAGAAGGTATGTAGTATGTTTTCCATTTTTAATACATGTGGATTTTACCACCACCTAATGTGGTTCGACGGTAAAAACGTTTATTCAACCTGACAATATTACAGGTTTGAGTTGTCACCACTATAAATAGTATGTCAGTATATATATAGATAGATAGATAGATAGAAAGATAGATATGTGGATTTGAGTGTTTATTTGACATGTGATGTCTCACATAGTACGTACAAACTTCAACATCCATTGATATCTCAAAGTTTTTGAGATATGTGGATTTGAGTGTTTATTGACATGTGATGTCTCACATAGTATGTACAAACTTCAACATCCATTGATATCTCAAAGTTTTGGATACATGAACTTTAAAGCAACGGACAAATAAAGCCTTCACGATCAAAAAAAACCTTCACGATCCTTCACGATCGGTGTCATCACTTGTTGAATAAGATATAATCCAAATTAAGAGTACGAAAAATGTTCACAAATTTGACTTCTATCGAGTAATTATATATTTCATATCTAAAAAGTTCGTATTAATTAAAGTGCAAAAATAATAAACTGAGTTTGTGAATGCTAATTATGTGCTAAAAATTAGTAAAACTACTGTTAAAACTAATTAGAAAAAGTAAAGAAAAATATACTTGTAGAATCGTAAATGGAGGAATATTACACACTTTAAATTTTTATTTTAACTTTTCAATTTAAATAATGTGATAAATGATTATTATATATGTATATATTTTAAACAAACTTAATTAGTGTATTAAAAAAATTTCTCTTCACATGTGAAATGTTAAATAATGAAGACAATTTTTCAGGCCCAAAATGAGGTCCAAAAGGGTGGGTAGTAGCCCAAATAGTATTGGGCTGACCCAATAGGAATAGTACGGATGAATAGGGATATATAAATAGTATCGGGCTGACCCAGTGCTACAGTAAACAGTGACGTCACAGTGAACAGAACGTAAGCAATGACGTCAACAGTGTTGACCGTACGTGTGAACAGTACCCGAAATTTTCCTATAAATAGCCCCCTTCATTCATTTGTTAAATCATCCCAAAAACAAGTGTCTTCTCTCTCTCTCTCTCTTAAGTTTTATTTTCTCTTGTAAGGTTGTTCTCTCCTAAGAATATTATAGAGATGTTGTAATTATTTTGGTCTAATAAAGTCCTTCTAGCTTTGCCCGTGGATGTTTCTCTCAAATTAATTGGGGGTTTTACCACGTAAATACTGTGTGTCTATTTATTCTCCACTTTTCTCAAATCTCTACTTTAGTTGCGGTATATTGCTTCCACATTCAGTTTCCTAACAGTGGTATCAGAGCCAGGTTGTATTCCGAGTTGTTAAGGTGTCAGATTCTCTAGAAAATTCTTAGTATGCTCTGTGGTTGCAGCATTGGCTGATCTTCCACATTAGAAAAGAATTGTTCTTGAGTTTACTGACTAAGGAGCTTCCTGTAGATTCGTCGTTGCTGGAAATAAGTGTGGTGGTATGGAAAGTGCATGTCTAGGATAGGTTCTGGCTAAGGAAAGACTTGGTACTTAAGAGTGTCTGTTGTGACCCACCTCTCTTTCCTAGGAACTTACCTGGTGCACTGTTCATAACTGCGGTCACTATTCCAGTATACGGTGATATAGTGTGAGTCGATCTAAGTGAGAAGCAGGTCATTATCAATATAATGGCAACAAAGTTCAAGATTGAGAAGTTCGACGGGAGCAATTTCTCGTTGTGGAAGATGAAGATGAGGGCAATACTAATGAAAGACAATTGCCTGCCAGCAATTGGAGATAGACCAAATAAGATTACTGATGATGGCAAGTGGGACGAGATGGAAGGCAATGCAGTTGCCAATCTGCATTTGTCACTTGCTGATGGAGTGCTATCAAGTATAGCAGATAAGAAGACAGCAAAAAAGATTTGGGAGACTCTGACAAAATTATATGAGGCCAAGTCACTACACAACAAAATCTTCTTGAAAAGGAGACTCTATACTTTTCGAATTGCAGAATCTTCAACGATGACTGACCATATCAACACCTTAAATACTATATTTTCTCAACTCACAGTGTTGGAGCATAAAATAGAAGAAAATGAACGTGCAGAACTTCTACTTCAAAGTCTACCAGATTCATATGATCAACTCATTATCAACCTCACAAACAATATTTGTAGCACCCCCGACCCGACCCGGCCGGACCGATCCGGGGCGCGCTACTCGGACTTTCAAATTCTTTCAAAACTTCATTTTTCATTTTAAAATCGTTGTGAGCCCATAAAACATTTTAAACTTTTTACGAAAATCCGGCAGAGTACTGTTTGTTTTTCGGACTTTCCAAAAACCTGTTTTCTACAAATCAATTCAATTCCAATTTCAAAAACACTTCAATATCAATTTCGAACAATTGCGCACTCTGCCGTTTAGTGCGACTTATCAATCACAATTTATAAAATAAAACAAACAGACCTTGATATTTACAAACAGTTTTAATAATAAGAGACATAAATCACAAACTAATTAATTACAAAACATTTTACAAAACGTATTTACAAATTTTCTGTATATGCATGCTTTCAAAATATATATACACATAACGAAAATATAGCTACCCAACTGTACAATCTCTGTGACTCGGTCTGCAACTTGCTCTTCCTTCAATCTTTCGCCTCCTCTGGATTCCTGGTACCTACGCGTTAGAAACAAACTAACGCGCTAAGCATAAAGCTTAGTGGGTGTACTGAAAAAATTCAATTAAATAAATTACAATATAATTATTCTTTAAAGAAACAATAAACCACATTATGAGTTTTATTTCTAAATCACTTTCAAAACAATTAAATTTCAGAATCAAAGCATTAAACACTTTCAATCACTTTAATTTCAATAAGGAGATCAATATACAAATGCTATCAATAAAATCATTCCGTACACTTTTCAATTTCAATCAATTTTGGCCCACTAGAATACTAAACATTCTAGGACTGGAATATGGGTCCACGTGATTGTCCGAGATTGCCCCGCAACAACAATCACTAATATCATCGCGATTGTCCGAGATTGCCCCGCAACAACAATCGCTAGAATCATTGTGATCGTCCGAGATTGCCCCGCAACAACGATCACTAAATCGGTGTGATTGTCCGAGATTGCCCCGCAACAACAATCACACAATAATAACGGCGCAGTACTGCTAGGTAAAACCCAGCTGGTATACCAACCTCCTATATCCGTTTCTATGTCTAAGTATCCTAGGGCCGTTTCGGTAAATAATTTTCATAAGCAATACTTAATAAATATACATTTCGCACAATATTTCTCAAGAATATCAATAATATTCATACAAAATATAAATCATGTATTGTTAACAAAATCGACACAATCGGAATACGATCAAAACGCGATCTAGCATAAAATCAGTTCAAAATCAATAATAAGTGCATCAATCATCAATTTTTCATATAAAGCAAACACTTTTCTTACCAAAAATCGAAATCGAAAACTATGAACGAATTCGAAAACGAAAATAAAAACGAGGAACGAAATCGAAAACTAAAATGAAAAAGTAAACGAAAGACAGCTCGAAACGATTTCGAAAACGAGAGTACACCTACTTGGAATCCGTGTTTTCGTTCGACAAACCGCGGTTCCACGATTTCTTTCCCTTCTCTTTTTCCTTTCTCCTTCTTCCTCTTTTTCTTTTCTTTTCTTTCTTCTTCTTCTCTCTTCTTCTTCTTCTTTTTCTTCTCTCTTTTCTCCTCTTTTCTTTCTTTTCTCGATCGTTTCTCTCTCCTCTTGCTGTTTCTGTTTTCTCTGGCTTCTGCGAGAAGCTTCTCTTTTTTTTATATTTTTTTCGCCATCGCGACCGCCGTCGCGACCTGTGGTCGCGGCACCAGGTCGCGACACTCACTGGAGTGCGCGCACCGCCTTCGTCGCGAGCGCGCCCTGGTCGCGCGAATGGTCGCGTTGCTCTCTGCCCGTTTTTGACACTTTCATCGCGAGCAGTCCATCGCGACCTGTGGTCGCGGTGGCTGGTCGCGATGCTCACTGCCAGGTTTTGCCATTTTCATCGCGAGCAAGCCATCGCGACCTGTGGTCGCGGTGACTGGTCGCGGTACTCACTGCCAGATTTTGCGTTTTTCACCGCGAGCGAGCCATCGCGACCTGTGGTCGCGGTGACCAGGTCGCGATGCTCTCTGGTCCAGTTTTCCAATTTTTCATTTTTTCACTATTCAATTTTTCATTTTACATTTAATTACATTTACACCCCCTCAAATAGTAAAAATTTATTTTCACATATTTCATATATATCAAAAATTCATCACCCGAAATCCGGGATGTTACAATATTCTTATGGAGTATCTAGTCTTTGATGATATTGCAACCGCTGTTTTAGAAGAAGAGAGCAGGCGTAAAAATAAGGAAGACAGATCCACAAGTTTACAACATGCAGAAGCATTAACGATGGTGAGAGGTAGATCAACGGAACGTGGCCCCAGTGGGAGTTGTAATCATGGTAGGTCAAAATCAAGAAGTAAGAAGAGTATCAAATGCTACCATTGTGGCAAAAAGGGGCATGTTCGATCAGAGTATTGAAACATGAAGAAGAGTGAAGATAACAGAGCTCCAGAGTCATCAGGCTCTCAAGGGTGTGTAGCTAGCACCTCAGATGATGATGAAGTTTTATACAGCGAAGGAACTACTATTAGTGAAGGCAGAAAACGGTTTGCTGATGTCTGGCTTCTAGATTCAGCAGCCACCTGGCACATGACCTCACGAAGAGAATGGTTCCACAAATATGAACCTATCTTTGGAGGATCTATATTTATGGGTAATGATCATGTCTTGGAGATCGCTAGTATTGGTACCATCAAGATAAAAATGTACGATGGTACAATTTGCACCATTAAGGAGGTACGACATGTGAAGGGCCTGAAAAAGAATCTATTGTCTTTGGGACAATTATATGATCTTGGTTGCAAGACCTATATAGAAAATGAGATCATGAAAATTGTCAGAGGCGCGCTTGTGGTTATGAAGGCAGAAAAGATTAGTGCAAATCTATACATGCTTAAAGGAGAAACACTACAGGAAGCAGATTCATGTTCTGCATCAACCAACCATGGAGAAGAGTCAACGATATTGTGGCATCGTAAACTAGGCTATATATCGGAACGAGGTTTGAAGATTCTCTCCGATCGAAATCTGCTTCCCGGGCTCAAATCAGTAAATCTACCATTTTGTAAGCATTGTGTTACAAGCAAGCAGCATAGATTGAAGTTTAGCAGAAATACTGCTAGGAGCAAATGCATTCTAGACTTGATTCATTCTGATGTCTGGGAATCACCGGATATATCCCTAGGAGGAGCAAAATACATGGTGACATTTATGGATGACTACTCCATGAGATGTTGGGTGTACCTGATCAAGAGAAAGTCAGACGTGTTTGCAATGTTTAAAGCCTTAAAAGAGCGAGTGGAACTTGATTCAGAGAAAAGGATCAAGTGTTTGATGACAGATAATAGAAGAGAATATACAGACGGCGAGTTTCTTGCATTTTGTAAGCAGAAAGGAATAGACAGACAGTTCACTGTCACATACACTCCTCAACAGAATGGAGTGGCAAAGCGGATGAATAGAACTCTTGCTGAAAGAATAAGAGCTATGTTGAGCACTGCAGGCCTACCCAATTCAATTTGGGCTGAAGCAGCCAAAACCGCCTGCTATGTGGTAAATCAGTCTCCATCAACAGCAATCGATTTAAAAACACCGATAGAGATGTGGACTAACAAGCCGGCTGATTATTCAAATCTACATCCATTTGGATGTCTTGCGTACGTGATGTACAATGCCTAAGAAAGATCAAAGTTAGATCCGAAATCTAGAAGGTGTATATTCTTGGGGTATGCTGACGGAGTGAAGGGGTATCGCCTGTGGGATCCCACTACTTGTAAGGTTATTGTCAGTAGGGATGTGATCTTTGCAGAAGATCAACTACTACGAAAGGTTGGAAACGATAGCACGTCAAATGAGGTTTTAGAGACTACAACAGTACAAGTGGAAAATAATCCGGTACAAGAAAATACAGTTTCTACTGAAGCAGCACTAGAGCACGAGGTACAAGAACCAGTCGAGTCCAAGGCTCCAGAAGTTCGCCGATCAACTCGCGAGAGAAGGCCGCCAGCTTGGCATTCGGAGTTTGTTATTGAGAGCAATGTTGTATATTGTCTTTTAACAGAGGATGGAGAGCCCTCAACTTTCCATGAAGCTACAAGTAGCTCAAATGCGTCTCTGTGGATGGCAGCAATGCAGGAAGAAATTGAAGCTCTATACAAGAACAAGACTTGGGAACTGGTACCATTACCACATGGAAGAAAAGCCATTGGTAACAAATGGGTCTACAAGATCAAGCGTGATAGCAATGATCAAGTGGAACGGTATCGTGCAAGACTGGTGGTAAAGGGATACGCTCAGAAAGAAGGTATTGATTTTAATGAGATATTTTCCCCAGTTGTTCGACTTACAACAATCAGAATAGTCCTGGCTATGTGTGCTACGTTTGACTTACATCTGGAGCAGTTGGATGTAAAAACTGCATTTCTTCATGGAGAGCTTGAAGAAGAAATTTATATGCTTCAACCAGAAGGTTTTGCTAAAATAGGCAAGGAGAACTTGGTTTGCAGGTTGAACAAATCTCTATACAGTCTCAAACAGGCGCCGAAGTGTTGGTACAAGAGATTTGATTCCTTAATTATAAGCCTTGGGTACAACAGACTCAGTTCAAACTATTGTACTTATTACAAGAGGTTTGGTGATGATGGTGATTTCATCATAATGCTAGTTGTACGTGGACCACATATTGGTGGTAGGCCCCAACAAAGATCGAGTCCAAGAATTAAAGGCACAGTTGGCTAGGGAGTTTGATATGAAGGACTTGAGACCAGCAAACAAGATTCTAGGGATGCAAATTCAACGAGACAGAAATAGGAAGATTTGGTTTTCCCAGAAGAACTATCTCAATAAAATCTTGCGCCGCTTCAATATGCAAGATTGTAAGCCAATTTCTACCCCTCTTCCTATTAATTTCAAGTTATCCTCAAGTATGAGTCCTAGCAATGAAGCAGAGAGGATGGAAATGTCTCGAATACCGTATGCATCGGCAGTGAGAAGTTTAATGTTCGCCATGATATGTACAAGACCAGACATTGCACAAGCAGTGGGAGTAATCAGTTGGTACATGGCGAATCCTGATAAAGAGCATTGAAATATTGTGAAGAGGATTCTGAGATATATCAGAGGAACCTCAGATGTTGCATTATGTTATGAAGGATCAGATTTTACTGTCAGGGGCTATATAGATTCAGATTTTGCAGGAGATCTCGATAAAAGAAAATCCACTACGGGCTATGTGTTTACAATTGCAGGAGGAGCTGTGAGCTGGATTTTCAAATTACAAACTGTTGTGGCCTTATCTACAACGGAAACATAATACATGGCAGCTACACAAACTTGCAAGGAAGCAATATGGATACAAAGGTTATTGGAAGAACTCGGGCACAAGCAGGAGAAGATTGTTCTGTTTTGTGATAGTTAGAGTGCCTTGGATATCGCAAGGAATCTAGCCTTTCATTACAGGACAAAGCACATAGGAGTTCAATATCACTTTGTTCGAGAAGTAGTGGAAGAAGGTAATGTGGATATGCAGAAGATTCACACCAAGAAGCACCTAGCAGATGCAATGACCAAGCCAATCAATGCTGACAAGTTCATATGGTGTAGATCCTCATTCGGCCTAGCAGAAACGTAAGCAACATGAGTATGAGCAAAGAATAGAAGGATGTTTGGACCATGAAAAATGACTTTAAGTGGGAGAATGTTAAATAATGAAGACAATTTTTTAGGCCCAAAATGAGGCTCAAAAGGGTGGGTAGTAACCCAAATAGTATTGGGCTGACCCAATAGGAATAGTACGGGTGAATAGGGATATATGAATAGTATCGGTCTGAGCAAGTGCTACAGTAAACAGTGACGTCACAGTGAACATGACGTAAGTAGTGACGTCAACAGTGTTGACCGTACGTGTGAACAGTACCCGAAATTTTCCTATAAATAGTCCCCTTCATTCATTTGTTAAATCATCCCAAAAACAAGTGTCTTCTCTCTCTCTCTCTTAAGTTTTATTTTCTCTTGTAAGGTTATTCTCTCCTAAGAATATTAGAGAAAGATTGTAATTATTTTGACCTAATAAAATCCTTCTAGCTTTACCCGTGGATGTTTCTCTCAAATTAATTGAGGGTTTTACCACGTAAATACTGTGTATCCATTTATTCTCCACTTTTCTCAAATCTCTACTTTAATTGCGATACATTGCTTCCACGTTCAGTTTCCTAACATGAAACAATATATATATATATATATATATATATATATATATATATATATGATCTGCATTATAGAATGTATTTCATTTCATGTTGCATTATCCAAGTTCCGTACCAATTCTTTTCATTTATAGAAAATGAAAAAAAAAATTATTTGGATAATGTTCTCAGAAATCATACTGGTTTCCTACTAGAGGAGGAGCGCTCTTGCTTTGGGTGACCCACTTCACCGTCCTACACGAATAGGCTTTTTTTTTTTTAATATATACACAAGTGAAGAAAATAAAAATTTTAAAAAAATAAAAAATATCAGCCAACCTAGTGCCTAGTGGAGCCTCATGTCTCTGGGTAAATTGAAAATGCAGAAGAAAAATGAAATAGAAAATTAAGAGTTTCCTTTATAACTGCAAGAATTTTTCATCATTTTTGTTGAAGTTACATAAACTAAACCAAACCTCAAAATCCAGGAATAAATCAGATGTACCTCAGAAATGGTGAAAATTTTATAATCATCCATGCATCTTTACATATTCGTATCAGTACGTACTTGAAGTGGAATATGGTTTATATAAGTTTTTTTTTAACATGAAAGCTAAGGATTGATTATAGAAGATGGTGTATATATACAAACTGACGATATTTACAAAGAAAAGAAAAGAAAGTGGTCCTCAATACTCCTGAGTCCTGCCTGACATGATCTTGAGAGGTGTGTTTCCACTAATAAAAAGGTCGAATGCAGGAAGTAAAACGTGAAGGAAAAAGCCATAACACAATACAAATATAGATCTCATGTGTATATTTATAAATTGTACATACATATGTGTATAAACCTGGAGGTAAAAGAGAGAAAGGGACATGGAATCAGCAAGCATTTAATAGGATGAAAGTACTGATCTGATCACCAGCTAGCTTTTGACTCTGGCTAATTCTTACCTATTTAACCACCTTATAAGTTATACGCTCAGACATATATATATTTATATATATTTAATTATTATACATAATACATGCTATCTAGGAATTTTTGCCTGTGAGTTACATGCATGTATGTATATCCTCTCTCCTCTGTCATATTTGGTACAGTTTCCAGCATTTTTTTAACAAAATAAATAGTGGGTAGTACTGATTAGTTTCTTCTTTTTATGAGGCCTAGAAGAGAGTAGGGTGTCTCTTTATGAGGCTAAGATGTATGCGTGGATCTATTTTACAAAAAATATTGAATGTTGGATATAACCTTGACTTTCATCATCTTTCTAGACTCTGATCTGACGGTGAGAGGCTAATTCTAGCACAGAAAATGAGAGAGAGAGAGAGAGAGAGAGAGGTGGTCATGTGGTGTGTTTCTGAAGGTCAATTCTCATGTGACTATCTACTGATATGGATAGTTCTTCAACAGAAAAGAGGGCTTTGCTTTAGTTATCTCACCAGCCAATCAAAAGAACTATTAAAAGAAAGCCGAAGAATCAAGAATGGTGTTTTTTTGTCTAGTTGTTTGAATGTCTTCATCACAAAGTGAAATCCCAGCTGAAAAAAGAAGCATTATAAGTGAAAGCAAATCTCTTCTTTTCTCCAACTATACATGTCAATAATGAACTATTTAAGTAAATTTGAGATCAAGACAAGGTTTGCACTCATTATCTTATCTTCAACTAAAAAAACATACTGTTTTTAATCAAACTTCTTCTTACTTAAGAGGTGCTATTAATGGGTTTTCTAAAAAGACTATAATAAATATAATTTATTAATTACAATTAATTCTTATTTCACATTGGCAAGGTATATATACATCTAATAATGTTGATATGTTATGCCCCAACTTAAGAAATTACGAAGTGCTAATTAATTGAATGTTCAAGATTATTTTACAAAAACTTTTAATTTGTAATTTCATATATAATTCACGTGATATAAATATGATGATATATATTATCCTAACACATATTAATAAATTAAATTTGTGAAATGAGTATATGATATATAATTTATTTTTTTTTTTTTGATATTAACAAAACCAGTAACCAAAAAATTTAACATGCAGGGAAAATAAAACTAAGGCAGACATTCTACTAAATCGTCTCCTCCATAAAGAACAAAGCCAATGAAGTGAGATTATGTGCCACACCATTATTCAATCTTAAGATGCCTTGACACTTTCAAACCCCAACTTCCTTGTAACAAGGCTTTGATATCATTGATCACACACTCAGCTACCCCACCACAGACATCAGAACTCATCAGCTGCAAAGCCACATTTCTCGCATCCACTTTAGCAACCCGGATTCTAACCCCAACTTTTTTAGCCAACAATAACCCTTCCCGCAAACCCAAAAACTCACCCTCTCCGTTGAGAAGTTTCCATCCAAGGTTTTGGCCAAAGTTGCAACCACCAGTCCCTGACCATGAGTGTATAATGTCTTCGAAAAATATACCGCTTTAATGCTCTCATAGTATAATAGAACAAATCGGTCAAAGGAAGGCAAATTTCCAACAAAATAGCCTTTGAAGCACAAACCATAAAATGATTGGACTAATTGAGTTGGTGAGTGGACCCATTTTTAGTAATTGAAATGCCCAACAAGGTCATATACCTGAAATTCCAATCATACACACATTCTTGGTATATCATTGTGTTCTGTTACCACTCCTTTATCTTGTATCTGAAAGATCAGCAACCGAATCTTACTCTAAATTATAATGTATTCAATATGTGATGATCATTCGCAATATATCATGTTACCTATACTGTATTACAATCACAACAAAACCTAAATGATCAACATGGGGCAGGAGTGCCTTCTCTTCGTGACTATTTTTACTTCTACTCGGAAAATAAAAAATGTGTAATGAATCTGGTCCCTACCAGTACCATCTTATATGAAGGTTTGGTCAAATGCTCCGGACACTATTTTGATTAAAGCAGTACTGCTTCAAAATCTGTGCCTCTTTTGGTAGTTTGAAATAATATATACATATATATACACACACACACATATACATACGTAGCAAGTCATGATCAACAAGTTATTTTTGCAAATCTCTCTATAAGATAGTAAGTAATATCAAGGCTGCACATCTTTTCTCTTGTGTTTCATGTATCAAGAGGTTCAAAATGTTATCAGTGCATGAAGCTCGACCTCACAGACTAGGTAAAAACACATTCCATCACTTAGTACTAATAAAACATGTAAAAAAGAGGTAATTATGTTTAATAATAATTAATTATTATGTTTTTAATCTAAAATCCCATGAACAATCTTCATAAAAATACTTAAACTTCCAATTATAACCTTGCTCACTACAAAATAAATTCTCTGTTAAAGCACAACTCCATAACATTCTTTAATTTGGTATTGCATTTAACTGTATATATGTTATAGCATTTGATAGATTAATGCTATAATATATATCCAATTCGTAATGTTTTATCTTAGATAAAATTTTAAGTTTTATTATATATAACCATGTTATGTTTGCTTTTAAAAAAAAAAAAAGAGTTTTATTGATGAGTAACCTATTTGATCGAGGAGGCCAACTTAAAACCTAAGCCAAATTTAAAATTCATGTAAAATCTAACTCATTTTTTGCGTGAAAGTACTATGCTGCCTTTATGTAACTTTTTGTAAAATTTCGTAATGTGGATGAATTGGGAACTCGATTTGGTTAGGATATATCAATAAGATTGCGACATCTCAACTCGGTTTGAATTCTCAAATGGGTTTGTAAGTTTAGATACAAATTGGCAACATATTTTAAAGTATGTTGTAATTAAGTTTAGATACAAATTGGCAAGTCGAGACGAATTTCATTTTCAAGGAAAACATATTTTAAAATATTACAAGAAACTGTATGTCGTATGATTGACGTAAATTCTTTAGAATTTTCCATCAAAATGAAGTTTAATTATAAGACACCCGAGGTTGTACCACGATTGAAGTTGTCAATAACGACGATGTGAAGTTCTTCTTTGCTGAAATACTAATGTGACCAATAGATCCCTATTATGTATCATTACAGAACGTAAAATTGATTCAACTCCTGACATATCAGTTGGTGATGAAGAATGTGCATATGGTTTTGGGAAAACAACAATGCCAATGAAAGGCATATGGTTTCGATAATATACATGAAAGTAAAATCCAGTCCTAATGTTCTTCAAACTAGTGATCGATGTATTGATATCTCTTGCGGAATTTGACAAGCAAGTTGGAGATAGTCCACCATGATCTACCTTAGATGTACCATGACGAAGCAACGATTACAAATCGTAATGAAACAAAATCAGCATCAATAGATGGAAGAACTATTTTTTCAACACTAAAAGTTCTGTTGTAATGACATCAAACGGTGCTCGTACTACAAATGTTGAGACTTTATTTATTCAATAGTGTCAAAGATTTTGGGGTTGGTGATTTTTTTCTCTAGTTAGGAACAGCTACACATGAATATGAGTCTATTGGCAATTAATAAATATTTTCAGTTCCAACAATTGACACAAAATTTGGACGTAGTGTCAAACATCATGCGTTGAAGTGCATTTCGCAGGTCATTATAAGTTCATTAGTGGTACTCATTTTTAGCCGGTGTTGTTACTTTTGTATTATGTTAGGTCATGTTATTTAAACACTTTCTTATTTGAGCACATATGTAGTTAGTGCTGCGCATCAACTCAATAACCCAGCCCAACCTGACCCAACTTTCTTAGGTTGGATTGAGTTCATTTTTAAAATTGTATTGGATTGGGTTAATAAAAGTAATCTAATTTAACCCGAACAATCCAACAAAAATAATATAAAATAAAATAAATAATTCTATCTATTATTTTTATTAGTTCTATTATGATCCTCTTTTTTTAAAATCTAAAAGATATACCCATGCATTTACAATATACTAAATCATAAATATATGGATATATTTATTTTACACTGTAAATATATGATATATAATATATTTCATCTCTACAATTCACTAAATAAAATAAAATAAAGATAAAACTAAAAAAATTATTAACGTATAATTTAGGGGCGGGGAGGGGATTTTTGGTCAGGACTCAGAAGAACCCATCGCCTCTGCCCTTGTTAACATTTTGGGGGCGAAATTCACCTTGTCCCTACCTTCAACCCCTAAATGGACCACGCTTAACCTCCTAATGAGAATTCGAGGCCTGAACAAATTTTTGACAACCTTAATCCAAATTCGTAATATTTTAGCCTTAAAATTCAAATCCAAACATAATAATATTATTAATTATATCTATTTATTGTTCTTGAAGTACTACATGAGTAAGAATGTCAACGGATCGTATAGGTGTTAGATTAGCATGCTCCATACCCGAAACTCATTTTGGGTAGGGTGTTCCATACCCGATCTGAACTGTCCTTAGGGGCAGACTCCTTTGAGGTTTAGGAGGGACCCTGCACCTCCTAGGCTTTTTTGAAAAAGAAAACTATATATGAAAATTAAATTAAATAGTTAATTTAAATGTAAGAAAATTAAATTATATATAGTAACAGATCATGAACCTGGACCTAACTCTCCAACTTCCGTCTTCTCGTTTAGTCCTTAATTGTCCCATTTTATTTTGTATTTTTTTTTATGAAAAAATCGTTTAACCCACTTATAATTAAACATGTAAAGTTAGAGTTTGGTTTTGGTTGGTTTCAGCTTAGGAAATAACCATGCTACAAAAATAAACCTATCTCAGTTGGGTTCGGTTTTGGACAAACCAAACTGAACCGAGGTTTGTCCACCCCTAGTTTGTTTTAAACACAAATGCCATCCCTATACATGAGTCAAAAGTAGCGACTCATCAGAAAGCAGGCCACTAGCTTAATTCCTAAGCCTAATTTTACAAAGAAATAAGCAAACCAATTCTTGGAAGGACGTTCTCCATAGAAAATTAAAACTTTTACTCTCTCAGTGATACTGCTTTTGATCAAGATGGTGAGAGAAACATATATAAATTGGTATCTGGTATACATAAGGTAAAGCACGTGTGACATGTGAGTTGTGTTTCCTAATTTGTACTGTTCTCAATCTGCAATTATGATTCATGCATGCATGCAAACCAGGTCACTGAAAAAGTCATTAAGCTTCTTTAAATCTGTCTCTCCTTTCTTTTTTCTTTTTTTGGTACCATTTTTATGTTCTGATGTCTTGATCAAGCCAGTGAGAGGAACAAGCAACAGTTACATCAACATGAAAGCATATATTCATCAAGGAAGAGGGCATATATGCAATGGTGAATTGCATAACTACGATTTACCATATTTTCTTGATATTCCAATTTCTGTTTGTAGGAATGTGAAGAATATTTTAAACGAGACTCTCTCAATGTTCATCGTCAATTGCAAGTATTGGGTCTGTCAACTGCTAACTACCGTGCCTTTTAAACAGGCCCAGTACTGTTCGTGTTAGCGACTTGGGCCTTTAAATGCAGAGGCTATGGAATGGAGTTCCAATTACACAAAAATTATAAAAAAGGGTAGATTTCATCAAATCTCAAATATATCAAGACTTGTTTCATGATATGTATTTTGACCCCCAGATTGGATTAATATCATTCTCACAAGTGAATGGTCAATAAAAAATTTTAAGGCCTTGTGATCATATTAAGAAAAAATCTAACCACCAGAAGTGGAAAGTACTGTAAGAAAATGGTTACTATTGGTGGGATTTATAAAAAATGACAATAGTGGGGTACATACATAGATTTCATATATGTTGATATTTATCAATTATATATAAAGGCTCCAGAAGAGCTAATTGTGTGTTACAAAGTGAAAAACAAAATGACAAATATGTGATGCATCAATTATTGGAATAACATGAATATCCATTATAGAATATGAAGATTCTAATTGCCTTGTGACTATCCTTGAAGGATAATATAACATTACAAATTAGTCAATGAAATAATAGTACAATATAGTCCTGAAGGATAGTATGACAATACAAAATGAGTCCATAAAAGAAATTTTGATGATGCAAATAAATTCCTGAAAGATAACAAAATAAAGCCAGTAAATAAATTTTCTCATCGTCGGGGGGAGAAAAATAATACAATTAAAAAAATTAATAGTTAGTATGTATCATCTTTACCTTATTTTCATCTTTATATAAATGACGTGAATCTGAAATTTAAAAGATGGTTCATTTACATTTATATATTCGAATGAATTTATTTATACTAATTGATAATATGTTATCTACTATCTAGAGTGATTGTTATTGAACAATAATTTACACAAGTAATAGTAAATAAATTATTTAGTACACACAAGAAGTGTGAAAGATAATTTTTATTAAAATTATTGTCCATTGAATCAAATTAAAATTATTGGATCTGTTCAAATATTAGAAATCATTGGACTATAATTAATTACAGTTGTTTTAATTGATCACATGATTATTTATTGGTCCATCACAGTGCCACTTACTCTTTTTTTTAGCACGTGCAAATTGTTGCCATTTGTATTGGATCCAGGTAAAGGGGATCTTAATTTCATTGGGATTCGTTATTTTATCTGCAATTTATTTAATGTATAATTCAGAAGCTGTCTTGCTAATTAAATATGGAAGGCACCTCATGCACAGGTTATTTTTTTTATTACTTTTTATTGGTTAAAATTTAATTCATTATTTGTTAAAATATTAACATGTACTCAAGTAAAGGAAATAATTCAACAAAATAATTAATTATTATTTTAAGATTTAAATTTAAATTTAAAAATTAATAAAAATATATTTATTTCTTCAAAAAAAAATTCATATTAAATTTCACATGGATTATATTGAGTACTAACAAAAAGGAAAAATTATACAAATAGACCCTGACTTTTTCCTATACAGAAGATATATTCAACTTTTATTAAAATTAATTGAAGATATTGTTGACCATTAACTTTAATAGTGGTGTTAACCACCAAAGGGTAGTTTGTTATGTACTAATCAATTAAAAAATAAAAATAAAATAAAATCTGAGGTCTCCACCAAATAGAGATTGAAAAAAAAATATTTAAAAAATCAGTAATAGAAATATGAAAAAGATTTATTCATCCTTTTTTTCTAATTTAAATTTTTGGCCTGAGCTGTAGCTCAAAAATGGTATCTTTATCTGAAGATGATTTCTTGATTTGAGATGTTTGATGAGATGTTGAGTTTATATATATTTTAATTGACTCAATCGAGTCGTGGAGGAGAGAGATGATGACTTAGTGTTTGCTATTCATTGAAGAGCAAGAAGACATGTCTCCCATTGATGGAAGAAGCAATGAAAAAGGGACAACATTCCCACCCACAACCCACCATTAATATTGTTGACCTTTCAAAGATGTTTTTCAACATTTGCACTTACTCTAATGCTTCTTCCTCTTGATCTCTTAAACTAGAGATGGAGGTGCTTTCCAACACCCAAATTTATAATCACAAAGATATTGTTTAATCTTATTTAATTTGGGTTATGGTCATTACAAGGTCTGAACTATCATTAATCATTCATGAGATCATCGAAGATTGAATTAGATCTTCCATGGAGATATGATGATTTTTTTGTTTTAAAAAAATATTAAATGAAGGGTATTTTAGTACTTTCTAGCTAAAGTTAAAAATTACAGTTAATTTTAACCTTTAAAATCGGTGAAGGGTATTTTTCCATAATTTTAATAAAAGTTGAATATGCCTCATGTATGTGTAAATATTAGGTATGTTTGTGTAATTTTTCCTAATAAAAATGATAAAAACAGCATACATTAGTTGAGAATAAAAGAAAAGGATCAAGTGATTAGAGATATACATTTTTAGTTGAATTAAGATGGGCGAAATTCATTTGGTTTCTTCTTTTTTTGAATTATTATTTTTTTTAGAGATTATATTTTTATTTGCATAGTCCCTAATTTTTATAAGGTTATCATTTTAGTTACTCTGATCAAATTTTTAATAGTTAAACATGATAAAATATGCGTATTGACCGTTTTGCCCTTAACTTTAAATTATTGAGTTGAAAATACGATTCTACCCTTCATCTTTTTAAAATTTTAACAAATTAACCTTAATTTGTACATCCAATAAAAATTTAACACATGTTAACAATAATTTCTCATTTATTGACATTTTAAAATATTTTTATTTTATTTTTTATTACTTTAATAATTTCTTTTATTTTTAATTTTCAATCTATTATAATTTATTCCATACTTAAAATTTATTTTTTTGTATTTTAATATTAATTTGAAGTATTATTTTAAATTATTAAATTTTTATAAATTAGTTATTATTGTACTGATTTTTATTTTTTAAAGAATTTTAATTTTAGTGGTAATTAATTAATTTAATATTTAAATTTTTTTTTTATAAATTTTATGTATTTTATAATTTTATTTTTTTTATTAACACATGTTAAATTCTTATTTAATGTACAAATTAAAGTTAATTTATTAAACTTTAAAAAATAAAAGGTAAAATTGTATTTTAAACTTAAATATTTATAATTAAGGGTAAAATAATTAATGTGCATATTCTATCTTATTTGACTGTCAAAAATTTGGTCAGAAGATTAAAATGATGAATTTTTAAAAAATTAGATACCATATTAAATAAAAAAAATATCGGTTAAAAAATAATATTTTAATAAAAATGGGATCAAAATAAAATTTGTCCAAATAAAAAAAATATTAATTAAAAAATAATAATTAAAAAAAAGAAAAAAGGTTGTAATGAAAATAATTTTATCTAAAAAGATAAGACAGGTCTCTTTTCTTAAAAAAAAATAAAAAATAACAAGAAAAGACACGTGTCAGTCCCGTCTAAAAATAAACAACTGAGAAAGCGTTTTTTAGGGAGTGAAAAACGAAACGTGTCTGTTCACCTGCTCATTGCTTTTGTCATATTTGCTCTTCAACAACAAATTTATTTCTCGAAGAGTCGACAGAGAGATAGAGAGAGAGTTGAGTGAGTGTTTTTGTTTGTTTGTCTTTTTAAAGCTGAGTTTTGTTGTTTGTTGATTTTCTCATTTATGAGTAATTTTTCGTAATTGTATGATAAAATGGTAGGTGAAATGGCGAGCTCTCAGACTGTTGAACACGAAGCTCTCTGCTTTGAACTTCCAGCGCCTTCTGGTTGGAAGAAGAAGGTACCCTTCTCTCTCTCTCTCTCTCTCAATTTGCTACTTATACGAGGCTTGTCTGATATACTTTCCGTTAATTGCTTGTCAAATTGTTTGGTATTTTAATTTTCAGAAATTTCATTGGATTTTGGTAGGGTCTAGTAATGAAATTTTAGTTAGGGTTTACAGGTTTGTTTTGATAATTTATGTTTGATTTGTGATAATTTTTTCCTTAATTTACTACTTATGTTGATTATTTTTCAGGTGTCCATAGCTGAATTTTGCTTTTTTTACTTTGTGCATCTGTTAAATCTGTTAGGTTAGGTAAGGATGGCATCTGGTTCATTAGTACCTTTCCTTTTTATGTTTTGTAATTTTTTTTTTTTTTGGTGGGAGATACGAATTCAAGTTTATTGTTATTATAGAAACATCAGTTTGTCTTTACTAATATTTCTGCAATTTTGTGGAGGAGTTTTTTTTTTTTTTTTAAATTAAGTTTTGTGGCATTATTTCGATTGGAGTAAAGTTTCAGGCATGTGTTACCACCTAGATAATGGGCTATATCTTGCAATGAGATTACTTTGACAAAATTGCACTGATATACTTACAAGTTGTGCACTTTTTTTTTTCTTTTTCTTTTTTTTTTTAATTTACTTCCTAGTGCATTTAACTTTGGATATTAGGCTTGGCCAAGGCTTCTTTAGTTTCACGAATGAACTTGAAAGAATCTCGTAATTGTTTTGGTTGGTGAGCATGAAAGGCTCTTAATAGTTTTGGTTGGTCTTTGAGCTTGGAAAAGCTCTTGACTGTCTTATCGTCGGCCATGCCTTACTGGAGCTTTAGCTGCTCAGTTTGTTTTGTTTCTCATTGTTAACTATAGCAGGTGTGAGCTGTTGGATTCAACTTAGGGGCTTATGTCTAACTCATGGGATCCTTTTCTAGGATTCGTATTGTGCAAAAGTATCCATTCAAGCTAGATTTGTTTATTATTTATTGTAGTTGGTACTCTATTAATTTCCGTTCTTATGTAAAACATGTTTAAAAAAAGGTTTAGGGTATAATACAATCAATTTTAATGTTTGAAATGAGTATATCTGTTGTGCTTCACCTTATCACCAGCTTGTGATATCATTGGTTGGATTCAATTATATTATACGTTTACTTTAAACTTCTTTTTTATCTGTAGGTCCAGATCTGTGTACCTATTTGAGCTGAAATTAATGTAATGCAGTTTTCCAGTGTCCTTCAATCCATTAGTTATTTCTATGGTATTGTGAATCTTAAGCTTTGGTTGATCTAGCTCTGGGAAAATGCTATATGGTAAATGACAGTAAAAAACAAATATTATATTTTCTTATCAGAAATCACATCATATCAATGAAGTTCACTTATCTCTATGATTGCCTGCAACTCTTCCATTTTTATTCGTTAGACTTGCAACTTTGTTTTATCAAATGCTGCTACACATTTCCAAACTTATATTTTTCCTTGAGTCATTTTTTAGACAACTCCTTGTAAAAGATCTGGCATGGTTGCAAGGCATGGAGTCTTTCTTAATAGTATATGGCTGCACATACTTTATACCATATCAATGTCTTCAGGTGGACACATATTTTTCTTGATGATTACTTCCTATTAATGGGATAATTGGTGTACTTCTATTCACCACCTATTATTTTGTTTGGTACAATGATTTTCATTAGGAGGTTAAATGAACGTAGCCTGGATAAAGATGTGAATTTTATGATTGCTTGAAATATTCTGCTATATGTTTATTTTAGTTTGAGAGCTTTCTTATGCAGTGAGCTTACTGTTTTGGTTTGTATAATTGTCTTGTCTGAATGGTAAATTGATGCCACATTGTATAGGTTAAAGGTTCTAATGTTTCAATACTAGCATAAGAAGGAAACAGAAAAAATTCTCATATATTATTCAAATTCTTCATATGGTTTATTACACCTTAAAACAAGGAAGCAGTTGAATCAGAATATTACAATCATCTTGAACTAAATGAATTCTTCAAGTAGGCATGAGATCTCAAGGTATCTTGTGGTCAGTTAAGTGTTTAAGCTCCATCAGTATTATCATTATTATTATATATATATGTGTGTGTGTGTGTGTGTTTCTCTTTTGAACATATTTGACCATTAATCAGCCATTTCATATTTTTACATGTTTATATAAGAGTTGAGATTTAGATACTCTGCATACTTTTCAAATAGGACTGTTCTCAGCCAAAATATCAAAATATTTTTATAAACTTTGGTTGCCTGAGCACCAAGCCGTTACTATGATGTTGTTGGTTCTTGTCATCTGTCAATTGAGCAATATAACTTCAGGGTTTATGTTCATTTGCAGTTAATGCCCAAGAAAAGCGGGACCCCTAAGAAGAGTGAGGTCATATTCATTGCCCCAACGGGAGAGGAAATCAGTAACAAAAGACAATTGGAACAATACCTGAAAGGACATCCTGGTGGTCCAGCATCTTCGGAGTTTGATTGGAGCACTGGTGAGACCCCAAGGAGATCTGCAAGAATTAGTGAGAAAACCAAGTCAACACCAGCAACAGATAGTGAACCACCAAAGAAACGAGGCAGAAAATCATCAGCTTCAAAGAATGATAATAAAGAAATAGAAACAGCTTCTGAAAGAGTTGAGGAAACTGAAGATGTTCAGATGCAAGAAGCAGAAAATTACTGAGAAGGATAATGCTGAGGTAGAAGAGGGTAAGGATGCTGTGAATGAAAGTCAAGATCAGAATGAAGATGAACAAGTTCCTGACACCAAAATAGAAGCTGCGCTTGAAGAATCTAAAGATGGAAAAGATGTTAATATATCTAATGATTCTGATGAATGCAAGAAAATTGCGGAGGCAGAACCTGGAAACTTGGTAGTGTCCCAGGATGGGATGCAAGCTGGTAGTTCTGGGGTGACTCCGGATAAAACAGAAATAGAGGGTGCAACATATCAAGGAAAAAATGATCAGTCTCAAGTTGGGACAGAAAATGAGCTCCGCAAACAGGACATAGCAAACACAGTTACTGCTGAGGAAAAGGGGTATGAAGTTGAACGAGATGGAAGACAGGAAACTAACAAAAGTGCTCCTGAAGCTGAAGAACAACGGAAGAAGGAAGAAGTAGCGAATAGCAATGATGAGGAACATGATAGTTCAGGTGTCAGTAACATTAGCAAGAAGGTGGAAGGAGAAGTGACTGAGAATGGCAGCCATGGCAGTGATGCAGGCGAGGTCAAGCCTTGAGTTACTATCTAATATCTATAATAGAATAACTTGATGCAGGCTTCTCTTTCACCTCCTGACCCTTTTTTATTATGAAAATTTGAACACAACGGTATCTTTTTGTTGTTAATTATAGCTATTTTGATTTGTCTATTGAGACATCGATTTATACATTTGTAGAATAGGTGTATAATGTAGCAGCATCTGTTGTATGACAGAGACTTGTAGCTGGTAGTAGTAACCTTTTGCAACTCAGGTGTCAAATACTGCTAATGTAATGTTATTATGCAGTTATGTAATAATGAATTAGAGATCCTATAATTTACTTATATACAATGTCCCTTCTGAGTCTTCTATTGTGGTTGCATTTACTCTTGTCTTTCCAGATTCAAAGATTATAATATAAAACGAGTCTTACCAATATCGCCCTGTAAGCTCCTTTACAAATTTTATTAGCCTGAAGTTTGTTTTGCAGCAGCAAACTTGTAACAGTGTAAGTATGCTAGAAGAGAAAAAATCAATAGAAGGTTAGTGTCCTTGGTCGGTGAAAATTACTACTCAGTTACTATTGATGTCTTTATAATACAAGGAAACAAAATCGAATGCTGAGTAAGATTTCACACCCTCCCAAACAGGCAAACATGTTACTGGCATCACATTCGGGCGAGCAACTTGTGACAAATCAATCTTGAAGCATTTTAATATGGAACATTGGCAGTCTGAGAGCTACGTTCGCTTCTCTTGTACATGAGAAGATGGTTCTGGTCGAAGTTGTCTAAATTACAGTTAACTCCAGTAGTCGATAGGCACGAAGAATTAAAATGTTGAGACCATGAAAAATAATCATTCATAAATTTCTTGCTCTTGTTATTCAATCCAAGGCCAACTTCATAAATTTCTTACGTTGCAGATTTATGCATTGGAAGGTGAGTAAAACTAGTGACTATAATCGTAAAAGAATTTTTACATCAAACTTCCAATTGCTTATTGAGAAAAGGTTACATATAACCGGGGCTCAAACACATCGACCTAGGATTTACAACTCATGCAAGTGGAATAGGGCTGCTTGAAACTGCCAAGAATTATACGGAGGGATACAAATGAAATCACCTTGTATTAGATTAAATGAAGCTTCAAGTCGTTCTCCCGGTGAAAGAAACTAAAAAGATAGAAAAGAAAATTCCCATCTTCCCTTCATTCAAATTTCAAAGTCCCTTAAGCTTTTCAACGAATCCTGTCAAGGATGTCCATTTCTCAAACGCACTGGCTGATGTCACAAAAGCAATTTTGGAGGACTCTATATCATTTTTTTTAACTGAAAGAAGGAAAAAAAGGACAAAGGAAAAGTATAGTTAAGTCGTCAAAACACTGAATAGTCAATTACAGCTCTCAGTGAAATTAGAGTGATCTTCAATTTACAGATTACTACTAAAAACAAAAGATGCTGGTGTGCTGCATATTGAGCTAGGTGATGCCTTTTGGAATTGGCAAATTGTTCAGAGATTGAGTGACTCACCTGATGAAATCAATGAAGCTAATGAAGAATTAAACGTATCCACCTCAGTCATTTCTTCAGGGCCATAGCTCAGCTGTTGAGAAAATACACAAACATACTTGAGACGACTATATATATATATCAGAATTGATGGTCTTTTAGATCCAAAAGGAACAATAATGAATGAACATTCACTATCACTTGTGATTTTTTTTTTCATGAGGAGTTCCTATGAAGAGTACATTGCTCACAATTAATCTATAGATAATTGAGTATACATATTTATTGATATGTGACCTTGGTGAAGGCTATGTTGGCCTTTTTGACCCAGTCGGTATCAGTGCTTCCCCCAAGAACTGAACTGGCAGTCGACAAATCGTTATTGTCAATTGCTTGACCTACTTTGCTCAGCTTGAAAACCAGATCCTGCAAATAGCCTGCAAATGTCATTTTAATGCGTGACTGTTAAAAGGAAGATAATGAGAAAAATTATAACCTGGTTCCTAAATAGAATTCAGTTAACCATGGTGAATTGTTTTCTACAGGGAGCAAAGACAAAACCAGCAGCGGGTAAATGCATAACTTGAGCATGAGATAAAAAATAACTTCTAACTTCAGCCATAAAAGAGATGATCTTAATTAGTTCAAAATTTTGTATTTCTGATTCTTGTGATTTTTGAGTCCTAATCAAATTAAAAAAAATCAGTAGCAGCAGTATACTTTTTGAAGATTATTTTCAGATCTCTAAATCAATCACCCGCTTGATTACCAACAGCTGTAACGAAAATAAGATCAAGCATTCTCAAAACTTCAACTGTATGCTTAATCTTACACCAGAGTCTAATGGTAATGGCAACAGTGCAAGACAAATAAAGCACATACGCAACCGAGAGCTATCTTCAATGTGTTTGATACACAAAAGGTCATTTTCTAATTTTTTTCAATATCACATAGTAGGTGAAAAGTCGCAGTTGAACATTATGATGACAATTTGAAGGTCCATAGTCCATCAAAATTTAATCCTAGAAATAAATTTATACCTTATACCTCAAAAAGGACTAAAAGAAATCAAAGACTATTGTAATGCCCATCCAAATTTAGCAAAAAAAATTCAATGACCCTTCTCTCCCATTGTGTTCATGAGTTGTTTTTAAAGTAACACTAGGATAAAGAGGTCAGTGGCAGAGTCTTACCTCTGCTTTTAAGAAACCACATCACCTATAAATTTCCACATTTAAACAATTTTTATCATGAGAACAAAACACAACATAATGTAACGTGGGTAACAAATTAGATTAATTGAGTTCCATTGAAACACTTATAGAACATCAAATGTATACATAGTGAAGGAACTCAACCTGTTTCTTGCTTGGAGGAATTGATGACAACTTGTCTTTCAAGCCTCTTCTGTCTGTCTCCCTTGACTCTCTCCAGGAGCTCTACATCATCATCGGCTTCTAATATAGCTGCATTGGCATCATCAACATGGCCTCCGTTACCAGCCAATGCGAAAACTAAGCCGGCAATAAAGCTGATAGAGAGGCTTCTTTTTGTAATGAAACTTGGTGAAACTGATGGTGGTGACTCAGTGAAAGCCTTGCAAAGAGTTTGGTGTTGTCTCTTGGCATTGGGTTTGTGAAGATAAACAAATGAAGAAGATGAAGGAGAAGATGATGATAATGACAATAGAGTGGAGGAGAAGAAGGTGTTTGCCGTTGAGAGAAACGGTGTTGCCATTTTTGGGGTTTTGTTTACTGGTAATTTTGGTACTGGCTGTTTGGAACCATCATCAGATAAGGTTGCTGGATTCTATTATCTGATCCAGTCATTTTTTCCAAATGCTTAAGGGTCTTCATGTCATTTAAGAACACATTGCACACTTTAAAACCACTTATTTTTATTTATTAAACTAAATTCTTTCAAGAAAATACAGTCTTACTCTTACACTGAAATTGACACTCAACTCTCTCTCATGGTTAATGAGTCAACATCGGGTCAAACGAAATTTTTTACATTTTAGGTATGGAATATTCGAAATTAAATAGTTACGTAGATCAAAATTTAAAATTTCAGGGCGGCGAATTTTTCCGGTGAAGGAAGCCATCGGCAATATCCTCCATTGATATCCATTGAGGAGGCGCGACTGGGAGGTGTCTCTCTTTCTTCACCTGATTTTTTTAACTAGTTAATTAATTTGAGGGCATTTTTGTACATATTTAATTGCAAATGATACTTTTGTCTTTTCATGTTTAAACTAAGTTGACGGTTAAATTTAAGATAAATTGTAAATAAGTATTATAATATTTATTTATATTATAATAAAATTATGAGTTTAACCTTAATTATAAATTACTTAACCATTAATTTATTCAGTGAAAATATATGATTTGACTTTAATATATATACGAAATAATATAACTATCTCTAATTAAAAATATATATATATATTAAATATTAAAATTAAAAAAATAAATAAATTTTAATTGATAGACAATAAAAATTATATTAATAAAAAAAATTAAAAAAATAAAATAAAATAAAATTTATTCTTAGTGAGATAGAGATCCAATTTGGACTTCTACCAAACAAGAACAATAAAAAAAATATAAAATCTGAAAACTTTATATCCTCCAATAATAGGAGCATATGGAGTAGCTTCTATCACAGGACTGTTCTCCATCTTAGAATTGAATACGAGAAACAGTAGAACTGAAGAGACCTTTTTTTTTATGCAATTAACAACCAGCTTAACAAAATCTCTATCAAAAACCTTTTTACAACTTCATCTTCTCAATTACTTTGCTCTATATATAGCTGAAGTTTCACCTAGTTAATGAACACTTGGACTCCAGCCTTGCAAATTCACATCCTTCTAGAATGAGGGGCCATTAATCTGGGTATATGAATCTTCTTATCAAGATAATTGATTCAATTTATCCTTTCACTGCAAAGCAAAACGATAAATAAAAATAGAAAGCAAGACGGTATTTATTGAAGACACAATGCAAAATATCTCTTGAGTTCTATTGTTTTTCAGAATTGTTCTCCATCACAGATGAAACAGTTCTATGAAGGAGCTGCTTCATCACAGATGGAGCTGGCACTCTAGCAAATTCAAATTTTAATATTATTAAATTAAATATTAAAATCTAAATTTCTTTTAAATTCAAATAGAAATTTGAATTCTATTCTAATAGAAATTTGAATTCTATTCTATTAGAATTCGAATATTTAGATTAATATACTATTATTTAAATTAATATGAATATTAATCAAAATAACCGTTCCCTATAATTTTTTTAGTTTTCTTTATTTGCATTTTGGAGACTTATAGGCAATTTGAATCTCTCTTACAACCCGAAAAAGAAAAAATTTGTGGGAGGATTCAAACTTTTGGAATTTGAATGAAAAAAAAATAATGGAGTGCTACTTCATCAATGGGAGCAGCTCCCATTGATGGAGCAGATGAAGTTTCTAGAGAGCAGATGAAGTTTCTAGATATTTTCTTTTTTGTACTTGGTATTCTTATTTGGTGAAGATCTAATTTCTAAATTGAATCTCTACTGTCCATCAATCTCTAGAGATTGGATTTCCATTTTTTTCTTTTTTTTTATAAATTTTTTTTATTTTAATATGATTTCCACCGTCCATCAAATCTTGGACGGTGGAGATCCATTTAAAAAAAATATAATTTTTTATTTTATCTTTTTTTAAAAAAAGATTATTATTTTAAATTTTTTTTCAATATAATTTTCATCGTCCATCAATCTTGATGAACAGTATAGATTCATTTAATTTTTTATAAAATGTTTAAAATTTTATTTTTTAAAAAAAATTAAGGTAAAAAATTATTCTTTAACTATTAGTTGACTGTCAACTCTAATAGTCAACCAATTAGTTAAGGATATTAACATATAATTAAGACTAAATTCACGATTTGATTGTAATATAATCAAACTTTTTGCTGACTGCACTTAAATTTAAATATAAATATAATAACTTGATTGCTCGCACTACTAGGTTTTAATAAGGCTGAGGAAAATTTGGCTGAAAAGGTCATGCAAATTCATTTAAAAATTCTGGCTATTTCGAAGGCTGCCAATGCGAAGTACAAGGAAGACGTTGATCTATACCGTCGGAGAAAGGAATTCAAGGAGTGAGACTGTGTGATGGTTTATCTGCAATATGAACTAATTTCCTGATGATATTCGCACGAAATTGCAGAAAGGGAAATACGAGCCTTTTCAGATTGCAGGACAAATTTATGATAATAATTAGAAATCATTGATTTCTAACTATTATTTTTCCTCTGGTTTTTTGTAAAGGAAAAATGGTGAAGAATGATAATGGATTCCACACACGTGTACACGTACACGTACTTTTCCAAAAGATATCTCCTAGTATAACTTTTTTGCAAATTGAACAAAGGTGGAGATTGTTAAAGCAGATTCCCTTACGTGGATGATAGTAGTTGGTAATACAAAAGCTAATGAGCTTACCTTAATTATCAACCACCAACACCAAATCTCTTCAAGCCAGCTTTAAAGCTAACCCTTCCCTTTTATGTCACTGCATTGTTGATATATTATATCAGCTTTAATCTATCTTCCCTTTTCAGTGCATTCCACCTTCACTCTGATCGTCTTCTCCCTCCCTTTTCACACATAGTTTTTGTAGATTAATTGTCACTATTTTTGAGTACTAATGCTTCTTTTTCTAAGAAAGTATTTCACAAATATATATATGATTTTGAAAGGCTTTTGCTTACTTTTATAAATAAATGAAAAAAGAAAAGAAAAAGGAAAAAGGTAACCCATAAAACAAAACATGGAAGGAAGACAAATTTGTAGTTGAACGTAAGAAGACTCTTCTTGTCTTCTAAGCAATCGAAACTTAGAGGATGACTTTAATTATAATGTTTTAGTTGGAATATCAATTGGTTTTAGGAGTTAATTTTATTATTAAGTGAAAGCAGTAGGTAGGAATCAGAATAATTCATGTAATAATGACTCGTATAATATTGTCCCTTCCTAAATCATTGGTGCGTATAAACTCAAATATAATATAAGTAGATCCTAACATAGTCCTTTGGAAAGTAACTCCCACGATAGAGGAGGAGTCTCTCCACATTTTATATATTTATTAAAAATATAAAATTTGAACCCTTATTACGAATGTAAAGAAAAACTGTCTACATAATAAAATATTCAATTTTTGAAAACTGAATGGGATTTAAAATTTAAAATCTGCATAATATATATATATATATATATATATATTTACACCTCTAAATTTAGTGAATCTTTGCGCTAAAAAGTTCATAATGAATCATGTGTTATTTAATACATGAATTTTATTTAATGTATTAAAATTAATTGAATTTTTGATGGTGGTACTCCTATAAATTGGTAGCCTGCTCAACCTTACTATTGTGATTTTGTGGGAAAATCCTTGTCATATGCCCCACCAATTCAACACGCTAAGAAATGCTTGCTTGTGCATGACTTTTTGTTTTCTTTTATTTTTTTTATGTTTTTGCACCTTTTAGTCATTTACGTGTCGAAGAACGCAATTTGAGAAATCAATACAAGATGTGACCACTAAACAAATTAATTATAAATATCTTCTTCACTCATGGATGATAGATGAAAACTTTGACAATATGAAATTGCATCAATAATATACTCTCAACCCCACACTCATATTTTGAGGTCGTTCGCCTTTAATATATCGTAGTTATTCATATACTATTAAAATAATTTTATTTTGTCTTGATATTATTACATATAACTCACATATGTTAAGTTATGAGTGGTATATGATTATATTAAAATAAAATAAAAATTTAATAGTAATTTTAAAGTATATTCTTTTTAAAATTTGTTAGAAAATTTTTAAAATTCGTTAAAATTTTATACTAAAAAAAAGCAAATAATTATGTACATTAGCTTCATTTATTTAAAATAAAATGGTAAATTATTTAAAGTGAAATTAAAATAATTTTGTACGTACTCTCAATTGAAATTATATACAGAGGACAGAAGTGCTTCCTTACGTTTCAGAGCAGCTGGCGAAAAACACGCGTATATAACGTATTACAGGCTTGGTCAAACAAAGGCAATACGTTTCAAAAGGGAAGCAATATTCTCCACGCACTTCCAAAACCGCGTGACATATCATACAACTTGTTACAGCTTCTAATATTCACAAGGGGTAATTACACACACACTCCTGAATTTTAACCTAATTGCTGCAAGATGGATAAATATTGTTATTCTAAAAACAACCCTATCGTGGTGAATAAATATTAAAATTCAATAGAGGTAATATTGACTTTTAATTCACTTCTAATATAATAAAAAAAAATTAAGAGTTTTTTTTTAAAGGAAAATTCATTCAAAGGAAGAAACCATTACAAAGATAAATTGGACTCCTCTAAAATGAGGTTTATAAGACTGGGATAAGAATCATCCACCCAAATAACATGAAAAAATTCATTAAGAGCTAATTTTGTTAGGGAGTGAGCTATCCTATTAGCAGTACCTGGCGAATGAGAGAAGGAAACATCTTCATTGAACCTATGCACAAGGTCTTTGATATCGTCAACCAGCAGACAAACTTTTGAAAATATCGAGAAATCCCTATTAAAGATATTGATAATAGAGGTTGCATCTGAATTCAGACTAACTTTTGACAACCCCCCTTCAAAGGCCATGAGAAAGCTGAAGAAGATAGCCTTTACCTTCGATGCAACTGGCAAAAGTAAACCAGCAAAGGAAGTCATCCAAGATAAAACCATCAGGCCTGAATGGTCCTGACAATCACCCCTAGACCACTCTTGAAACTTTTGCAATCCAAGGTCGCATCCGTATTGATCTTATAACAGCATTGAATGAGTGGTATCCACCTGATGAATCGAGAAAGACAATAGGAAGGAAGTTTGGGGTTGGCTTTAACAAACTCATAGAGGTAGTTTTTGCACCAAGGAACCACTTCTTCACCGCCAAAGAGGGGCGATCATGCAGCAAACAATTTCTTCTACACCAATTTTTCCAAAGAACAACTATAAGAAGCTGAAATTCCATTAAAGAGAGCTGCGACTTGCAGAGCAGAAGGAAATCTAGAGACTCGACATGGGTCGACCAGGAACAGCTACCAAGAAAACCACAATCCTCCCAGATACGACGAAGAGATTGACAACTCCAAATAGTATGCAAAGTATTCTCAGCCGAGAATGAACAAAAACGGCAGTAGGTATTAACCTTAATCTTCCTAGAAGCTAAGTTTGCAAAGTCGGGATACCATTGTGACATACCTTTTAAACGGTTGGTTGCAGATCTTTATCGATTGAGTGCTCGATTCTAGTAGAGTAGTGACAACTCTAAGCGGAGTGTTCATTGACGATCGTGGAAGTTCTTGTGTAAGAATAAGCTTGAAGGTGGAATGGGGTTTGGCAACTTGAATCATTTTAATCAAACTTTGCTAACGAAACAAGCTTGGCGTATTTTAAAATCCCCCGGTCCCTCGCGGCAAGGGTACTTAAAGGGCTTTATCTCACTTTATGCTCGTTCTCCCAAGCAAAGTGTAAGGCGAGTTCCTTCTTGATTTGGCGAAGCATGATTTGAGGTCGTGAGTTGCTTAATAAATGGCTACAATGGTGTGTTGGGGACGGTAGCTTCATCTACTTTCCAAGTCTGCCCCTCTACTAAAATTTCTGCAGGTATATTGGTGAAGAATTTTAAAACCAATTCGAGGAATTGGGATGTTGAGCGTATTGGAACCTGTTTTTTAGCTGGTGATGCTGAGGCCATTTTGAGGCTGCTATACTCAAATTTGGCACTATGATCAGAATGACTTGTATTTTATTAAGTCAGGGTATTGGCTAGCAGAAAAATCGGAGTCCAAACCTTGCTACTCCAATGCTTCATCCCTTTACTCCTGGTGGCATTTCTTTTGGAAGCTTAATCTTTCCTCTAAAAAATTAAGAGTTTAAATAATAGAAAAAAGCTAACAATAAATTAAAATATTTTATCAAACCAAACTCTTCCATATTAATAGACCTCCATAATTTTGTCTATTCTTCTCTTTCCTTGCTCTCTCCACCCAAACAGATCTCTAATTGAATTCTATCACAATAATATAATTTGAAGTCTCATCTTCCTAGCACAAGAAACACTCAAAATTGAAACCTTTTTTTTTATTCATTAACCAACCACACCCCCAATCTCTTATTATTATATTTATCCTATATTATTAATTTTATTTTTATATTTTTTTGTTTAAACTAATGTGAAGGTTGACTTTTTTTTTTGAATAATTATAATTAATTCGGAATTCGGAGAGGGGGACACAACATGAACTCACAACCTTAAAAGTGTAAGTGTCAGCAAGTGGTTAGTGTACTCATAGTTCAAGTGATTAGTGCACTTCCCTCTCACCTAGTGACGAGGGTTCAATTTCCACCATGCATATTTACCAACATGTGTGAGTAGTTTTTCTCCTCTTATTAAGGGAGTATATGTCTCCCGTTATGGGAATAGATATCCAGACCGCACGTTTAATGATTGATCTCGGCAGGTCTTGGTAGTTATTAATCTTATAATTATACCCCCTTGAAAAAAAAAAATGTAAGTATGAGGGGCAAACCACTGAACTATAGATATTGTCAATTTGAATTAGGGATTCCGCTTGACTGGTTCTTTGGATCCAGATAATGCGAATCACATTTTCGTTAATCCATGAACATGATCCATAACCATCTCAATCAAGAGTTAGATATGGAAAAAGAAAAGACATTAATAATAAGAAGAAGTTTAATTCTCTATAGTCACCATGTGCTTATTCGAAATAAAATAAAATAAAAACTTTTACAAACATTTTTTGTAAGCCATTTTTTTTTAAAAAAAGTTAATAAAAAACACATTTTCCATTTTTATCACTAAGAAAAGAGGAAACATCATTTTGATATTTTCATTATTTTACAATTTTTGTTTTAATTTTTACTAATTAAAGCTTCTAGAGATTAAATTATATACGACACTATATATGTGTATGTGATTATATTTATTCTTCTTATTGAACAAATATACATTTCCTAAGATTAACAATGTATATTATATTTTATCATAATTTCTTTGAAAAAATATAAAAAGATATCAATCGATTTTAAAATATACTAAAATAAATTTAATGTTTTATATATAAACAATTTAATTAAATAAAATATAAAAAAAAAGGCAAAAGAAGGGACAATTGTCCCACCAGCTGTGGTGGAATTTTAAGTAATATAAGATTGGATTTTATTCAATCTCATACAACTAATAAATACAGGATTGGACTGAGATTAGTTCAATCCCAATCTAATTATGGCTATCAAACAGATCATTAGGGTGGTAGGATTTGATTGGACAACCTATTTTTTGTTCATATATTTAATCTCACCTAATAAAAAAAAACTTTTTAGAGCGGACTTTGTGTAATAAAAATATTTTTTTTCTGGATGTTAACTGAAATTTCACCTATCATTAGGGCTTTTAATGTAATGTTCTCAAATCAGAAAATATTACCAAAACAAGTTTTTGTATTTCGACTCAAGTTTTCTTTCACCGTCCAATAGAACCCTGAAAAAGAAAAAAAAGCAGATGTAGTTAAAGAAAGCGCGTGGTTTAGAACAAAGTAAAATAAAGTGGCGAATGGCGACTACTTGCAAACCTCCAAGTCGGCAAGTAAACAGTGGACCAATAATAATTTAAGAGAGAACAAAAAACATATGAAAAAAGAGTCATAAAACACCAACAAATAAATTAAAAAAAGCCCAAAACCCACAGAAAACGACCGCCAAACCTTTCAATTGGTGAATCTGTTGAGTGTTTGAGTTCATGCCATGGCAGAGGCACTGCATTGAATTTGATTTTTGATTGTTGATTGTCGATCGTCGAAAGTTGAATCAGTTATTGTTGATTCTCTCACTTCGACACTAATGGAGAAAAGCTTGCGATTTTTTCTTCGGTTTCATCTCTTCTTTGTCTTCTTCACTCCGATTGGTACTTTCTCTCATATTCTTAACTTCGTTTTATTTATTTATTTAATTTTAATGGTTGTCCTGGTTAGAAGTTGGAATACTTGGTTTTCATATTTAATGTTTTTCTGTTGCCGTGGCAATTTGATTTTCTCTCTGTTTTTTTTTTTAATAGAAAGAATTCACTTGGTTATTGAATTTGTTTCACTGATATTTTTGGCTCTCGGTCAAAATCTTGATAATTTATTTAGTCCAACCATCTGAAGTGAATTCGTAGAGCTTCGTTTGTTGTACGTTTACTTGTTCTGTTTGTTTTCGTTTCTAATTATAGATCTTGCAGTTTGATTTGGTCCTTTTGGGGAATTGCTGAGAAGAAAATTTTCAATAATCTCTAGTCTATCTCTTGGAATTTTTCTGTTTTATGGCGTTATGGGAATTAGCCATTTAGATAATGACCACTTTGCATCAAATTCGATCTATCTTGTTATGCATAAGTACTACAAACAGAACGAAGTCAAATTCAGGCTTAATAGCAATATTTAAAAAAAAAAAAAAAAAAAAAAAGAACTCACTTTACTCTTCTTCTAGGACTTGAAGGAGTGTTCTGAATATCTCGGTGGAATCTCCGAATAGTTCCTACCAAATTAATGAGTACCATCAACTTATCTCTCTATCTGGAGTTGTCTTGTGAAAGTTGCTGCTGTCAGTGTTGAACTAAATTTGTGATCTTGAATTTTTTTATCATCAATCTGTGGAACCAAATGACTGAATAATTAATGGAGATTTTTTTTTTGGCAGGATCTAGGACAGTACAAGCATTCACAGGAACTTATGGAATAAATTATGGCAGAATTGCAGATAATATTCTTGCACCTGATGAAGTTGTAACTCTTCTCAGGGCTGCAAAGATAAAGAATGTTCGAATTTATGATGCTGATCATAGTGTTCTCAACGCTTTTAGTGGGACTGGGCTTGAAATAGTGGTTGGACTTCCAAATGGATATCTGAAAGAGATGAGCGCTAATGAGAGTCATGCCATGGATTGGGTTAAAGAAAATGTGCAGGCATTTCTTCCAAGGACTAAAATTTGTGGAATTGCTGTGGGGAATGAAGTTTTGGGAGGCGGTGATTACGAACTCTGGACAGTTCTTCTAGGTGCGGCTAAAAATATTTACAATTCTATACAGAAGCTTCATTTAACTGATGTAGTTCAGATCACGACAGCACACTCACAGGCTGTTTTTGCCAATTCCTACCCTCCCTCGTCATGTATATTCAAAGATAATGTTGTTCAGTTTATGAAGCCACTCTTGGATTTTTTCTCGCAAATTGGTTCTCCTTTCTGTTTGAATGCCTACCCTTTTCTGGCTTACATGAGTGATCCGGAGAATATAGATATTAATTATGCTCTTTTCCAATCAACTCAGGGGATTTCTGATGCAAAAACTAATCTGCATTATGATAATATGCTTGATGCTCAGATTGATGCAGCCTATGCTGCTTTGGAAAATGCTGGATTTAAAAAGATGGAAGTCATAGTTACAGAGACAGGGTGGGCTTCACGTGGAGATGATAATGAAGCTGCTGCAACAGCTGATAATGCAAGGACATACAACTATAATCTGCGTAAAAGGCTTGCTAAGAAGAAGGGAACTCCTCTAAGGCCAAAAAATGCGGTGAAGGCTTATATTTTTGCAATTTTTAATGAGAATTTAAAGCCTGGGCCGACGTCTGAGAGGAATTTTGGACTGTTTAAGCCTGATGGCAGCATTGCATATGACATTGGATATCATGGACTGAAATCTTCGTCTGCAGATTCATCACATCTGTCTTTGAAGGTATGAGGTTCTTCATTGTATGTGATACATGTCAATTTGAATGTGGGTAAGAAAAAAAATAAAACAGTAGAATGAATGAACATATTTATACTGTTATAGTGCAGCGTCTTACTTTATCCATAAAAAAATCCTGGTGGGTTGCATAAGGAAAAATTTAGTTTTACATATTAGATAAGCACAAGTTATCTGTAAAGGAATTTATTCTTTGTGAGATATGTCACATCAGTTCATCACTAAAAATTATATGCAACCAAGACCAACGCCATCAAACATGCTACAAGAAAAAGATGATTGGAGATTCTTTATTTTACACACTATCATACTAAATAAGCAATTTTTACTGTTGATTTTACAAATAATGCAATTGGTTCTTCTATTGTATATCTACGAGCCCAGACTTGAATCCTTGATGCTGTTTTCCCACAGACGTGCTGCCAATTCAACCATTTTAGGATTTTTATGCATCTTTTCATGTACCACTAAATGAGAATCTATAACCTTTGCATTTCTTGAGAAGCAATGGGGAATAAAGTAACAGGATAGTTTCCCTGAATATTATGCCATAGAGACTCCTTAGTAAATTAATTGCGTCTTATACCTTCATCACGTCTTTCCATACCCTGATCTAATGATCTTCGCCCAATTTTTACAAAAAGAAGTGTTAGTCTCTGTAGTATACTTCAAAGGAAAAACTTTTCTTTGATGAAGATGTCTCTTTCCTCCAAGCCCAAATGACAGTTAAAGCCCCTTAAGTTCATCAGTTCTGCTAGAAATATTCCCAGTCTTGAACTTCTTTAGAAGAGCACCCCATAGAAACCATCATTGTCTATTTCTAAGAAAAAAGATTGATAATAACCATGCTTTTTTATTTTGAAAAGAAGACAGTACAATCAGAGAATGTCTACTTTATTTTCTCTTCTTAGCCTTTAGACAGGAAACTTTCTTCAACTCACACGTCTTTGGTAAAGACATAGAGACGTTAAGATGACTGGGTGGTTTGACTGTGATATTTGATGAAATTTTGGAATAGAAGTAAACATTATGATGTCAATAGCCTCTTTTTACACAATTTATGGAACAAGTTCTTAACCTTTTGATAATGTATTTTAAATGATTGCGATATAATTTGCAATGTGTCCTTTTCAATCTTACATTAATTAAGCATATTAAATGTAATTTTAGTCATTATAATTTTGTAGAAAATATGTATAAAAGGGGGCTGTTGATCCTACCCCTTGTATGACAATACAATTTCCTACCAGGACAGTTTAACCCCTGACTCGATCTCCCTGTTTTAGTTAGTTACTTACAACTATAAAATTCGTGAATTTGCTTTCATCAGTCCTCAGGAAAGATTAGCGTTTCATTTTGCACAAATGGTATGTAATAACTTATTGAAATCTGCTTTGGGAAATCCTTACTAATCGACCTTTATTTATCAAGTGGATAAAAGAAATAAGCGAAGAGAATTACCCTGCAGTAGATAACTGTAATGATGGGCTTCCATTAACCACTTATTGACGGAGAATGCATGTGTCTTTCCTCTTATATGGTTTATGATACTCTTTCATCCAATCTGCACCCTCCCTATGTTATATCATCTCCTTTTTTGGTTTATTCTTTTGTGTGTCAAATGCAGGATTTTGGAGCTCGAGGTTGGGTTCAGACTTGTTCCTTGATTTTAATAACCTTGCTGTGGCAGTGCTGCTGTTTTTAAGCTGGTAACTGAGCATTTCTTGGATGTTTTAATGCCAAACCAGGATAGGTGAGTCGAAAGACTTTTGAGTTTGGTAACCATTTCATCTCATACTTGAGAGTGAAATCAATACACCGTCGATTCTTGTAGTTCTAAAAACGAATGCTAGAAAGTGCTGATTATTTTTATTTATATCAGCAAATGTATATTGGTTTTTTGCCAGGTTAATCTATTTTGATCAATGAAATTAAGATAATCTGTACATATGGTTTAGTTGCCCTGTACTTTTTGTTTCTGATGTATGAGATTTCTTATCTGAAGAACAAAATAAAAAAGTAAATAAATTAATGGACTCTCTTGGTCAAGTGTATTTATGTGCTTAAATGGTAAAATACTTTAGATTATAGAAATATTGCTTTTACCACTCATTATAGAAAATCTATTAAAAGGACTTTCATGTTTCAATTGAAATTTTCAAATATTGATTGTTCTACATTAGAGTTATTAATGGCAAGTCAGATAGTTTCTTCCAAAATTTGAATTGTGCTTGCAGATGATAATGATTTATATTTGATTTTCTCTAGTTTTTAGACGCTGAACCTCCAATGAGACTGCCCTGATTTGGTATTTTGGCAGTAAAAAAAAAAAAAAAAATAGTAGGATTGTATATTTAGTTGGCTTCTTAATCTCTTTTTTTGTTTTTCTTGAGCATTAGAAAATTTCGGCCTGTGAATCGCTTCTGGTTCGAGTAAAATCCACTAAGAGGTTTGAAACTTGAAATGAAGTCTTGAATCTTAATAGACTCAAACGATCCTGGTCTCATTTATTAGGTTAGAACCTTGTGTTTAGTTGTAAAATTAGTCAATCTAATGGGTCTGTTATTAGGTTTGATCAAGGTGGAAATTACACCAGAAAGTCTAGGTTAGGGGGAGCTTTCTTGCTATGTTTGGGAAGAATGTTTTGTTTCCTCGGGAAAACTTTGGTCCTCATAAAATATTTTATTTTCTTCGATATACATTAGTCAGCATACGGACACCAACTGCCATTGGGAATGGCCAATAGCAAACAACCAGCTAATCTCTATGATGAGGTAAATAGTCGAAAATGCATTCACCGGCACATGAAATTGGTCCCCAAGAAAGCTTAAAGTGGGGTGGACCGACCAGGTGAGGGGATGGCCTAGCTATTTAAATCACCGTCTTCTTCAGAGAAGAGGTATGTTATTCTGTGCTGAGTAAACTCTAGTGTGTAGAAGTAGAACTCCATGTGAATCCTCAAATGTTAGGTTCTATCTTTCATTGATGGTGCTTTGTTATACATTCTTATATTTTCTAATATTTGCCACATATTACACCGCTCGACTTGAGCATTAGAGGGTTTTCGCCAATCAATCCATTTTCAAGGGGAGTTAAGCTTTGATTTGCACCTGGTGTTGAAAGGTCCTACATCTCTAGTACCTTATTTGCTAGTCTTGGAAAAAAATTAACCTCACTAACATCCAAACTTCCTAGTGAAACCAAAATGTCATGAATGACCACCCCAACATCATATTATGGTACAGAGTTGGAAGAAATAAGGTCCTTAATAATAGCAGCATCCGATAATTTGTCTTAGGAATTTCCAATTGTTGTACTCATGAAAAAAAGAGGGGCATTGGGTATTTGAATCCAAAACTTTGCGCGATTAGAACGCATGCAAGACGAAGAGCCCTCCCCTTTAGGTTTTTCCAACATTAGCAGGGATCGATCAAAACTCTATGGACCGCCAGCTAGCATCCTCAACTGGTTTTTGAAATGGAACACAAATATATTATTCTGTAGAACTTCTATCTTCACATCTTGAACCGTTCTCCACAACCTTAGGGATAATTGTATGAAATGCTTCTCCCTTGACTTGGTTGTTTGTCAATATTTCCCCAACAAGTCACGAAGCTAGTTTCTGTTGTTCAACCTTTGCAATGGCACATCCAACCACGTCACTTGCTTCTATAGTGGTCAAAAAATTACTCAAAGCAGACTTATACCGACAACGGGCCCAAAATAGCCAAAAACAGTCAAAAGTCCATCAATCACTCATTAGGGGGTTAAATCATAGTCAAAAGCAGATTAGGTTAAAGTGGATCAGGTTCGGGCAACGATGCCTCAAAATTTTAGGAATTCCTAAGATCTCGAGACACGATCCTCTCAGTCGACCCCAACGGGCATCAAACCCTTACTATAAATACAAACTCAAGCCTCAGAGGCAAGGGTCACACAATTTTACTAAGCAATCATTGAGAACACTACACTTGACATAAATCTAATCAACTATGTTGAGTGGAGATCAACTATTGTCTAGTCTCCACTCAACATAGTTGACGTTATATCTTAATACTGTCAGCTCGACTACGTTCGCCTCCAGTTCACTACGGTATCCTCAATATCACCTATGCTCGAGCATAGCTCGCTACGCCCGACATTCGCCTATCACAGGTTTGATCTCCTTTGAATTTACTTCATTTATTCGAGCCTACCTACTAACTTGAGCGTTAGAGTCTGTTTGGTTAACACCATCCCAGTGACTCAAGTACTTGACCGTTCATTTCTATTCTTACAAGTTGTTGGTCCCATTTTCGACTATTACCATAGATTCTAACATCTACAATTTCTGACTCTTAGACAAATAAAGGGACTCACAGAGACGAGCGATTTCTTTCAAATCCATAAGTAGAACAAACTACACGAGATCACTCCAAACATTCCTGGAAGAAAACAATATCCAACCTAAATTTGTAAGGAATGTAAACTGGTCAACAGACTCCCTCACTACTTCCACACGAAGACTTTTAGAGAAAAAAAACCCTAGGAGAAAACCAAACATGATAAAGAGATTAACATGTGTTACAAATGATCTTGTGACAGTTGTAACATGACAAGACGCTTTGCAATTTGTAGTAATCTACTATAAATGGGAGTGCAAAACTTATGTATCGAGCATCTGAAAAGTCAATAAGAATATTCTCTTTATATTTTCTCTTCAATTTATTATTTTATATATTTATGAATTTACTTTTATTTTAAACCACATTTTTAATCTATCCAACCACATTATACAATATTACAGGACAAAACTACGTCGACATCTTCAACAATGACATAATTACATCTTTTTGGTAATCATAAAACTTTCATTGAAGTGACTTCTTCAGTAATTTATGTTCACCCTTTACATCAGAAGCTGCCAAGCTGCCTAAATTTGATTGCACATGCATGTTTCACGGGTGGCTTAAGCTGACAAAATCAATACAAATAAAATAGGGGGGAATTACACTACACCCCTTAGGTTTGAGTTTAATACACTTAAATAGACAAGTTTGAGGTTTATACACTAACACACCTAAGAGTTAACGAAGATGAACCTTCCCATTAATTTGAAAGATTTTAATTTTAAAAATTTTCAAGACACCCTTAAGACCTTAAGGGTTGAAAAAGTAGTTACAATGACAAATTTGATCCAAAATTAAAACACTAAAATATGTGGCACTAAGATAAGTAACAAAATTAATAATAATGTATAAATATTATTTTCATTACTATTTTTATTTTTATGCTTATAGAGTCATATACTTTTTTATTCAATATGAGATTATAATATCAAAGATAGGACATTAAATTATTGTATCATTGAATCATCAATTTCTTATATAAGATTCATTTTCTTTATATATGTATAAATAACTTTTTCTATAAACACCCTCTTACTTTAAAACAATGAGCCACTTTGATTATATTAATAGAAATCTAATATATGTTGATGAGATTTTTTGTATGCATCAAAAGAAATTTTAAAATATACATTTGGTAAATTTGAAATTTTTTTCGAATTCATAAACTATTTTTCCGATATTTTTCTTCTTTTTTCTTAAAGATTTAACTTCGAAAGATCGGAAAAACATTGTTCCTATACTCAAAAAATTTTCAATTTTTTTAATAAGTGTATTTCATTTTTTTTTATCATCCATGCAAAAAACCACATCAAAATTCAATAGATTCAATTAAATTTCATCAAAGGTGTTTAAAATGCGTACAGTAAAAAGTTCTTATTGAAAATTTTTTGTATATAAAACTAATTTTTAAAATTAAAAGAAAAGTTAAAATGATATTTCAGTGTGCATGTTGTAAAGAAAAAAATTCAATTGAATTTATATTTCTCTTAATGCCACTTATTGAGCTAATTGCATTGATTTTCCCTGAAATTTTGTCAACTACAAGTAAAGTCAACTTTATCGTTTATTGATAAATATCTTCCCTACCCTTAGTAAAATTTGGTCAAATATAACAGTTGACCAGGGGAGGTTTTTGTCAAAAAGCCTAAAAGTTAACTAACGGGAGAAGAAATTTTTATTAATAAACTTAAAAATTGACTCCGTCTGTAATTGAGCAAACCTCAGGAGAGGTAAGTATTATTTACTCACAACTTATTATACTCATGGGTGAAATTCGTTATTGAAACTGCTTTTCCAACTGTTGAGGTCTTATGGATATTTTGGACATATTTAAAGACTTTTTTAAATGAGTAAATAATGCCTACATATCTTGAGGTTTACTTAATTACAAACGAAGTTAACTTTTGAGTTTATTGACAAAGATTACCCCTTTCGTTAGTTAAATTTTGAATTTTTTTTTATAAAGATCTTCCTTAATTAATTGTTATATTTGACTAAATTTTATTAAGGATAAGGGAGTTGTTTATCAATAAATAATAAAGTTAACTCTGTTTATAGTTGGTAAAACCTTAAAAGAAGTGGATACAATTAGCTCTTTTTAAATTAAAAAAATAATTCATCTATCTTAACTCTTGGGGGTTTTTGTATAATACCCAAACATGTCTATTTAAGTGTATCATTGTATCAAGACTTCAGGGGGTCCAGTATAATTTCCCCAATAAAGCAAGTATTCTAGTCCTTTTATATCTCCAATATTATCTTTTTTATTTGATTATTATTGTAATAAAAAGAAACACCAATTAGAATGAATGTGTCCTTCCTGGAAAGTAGCTGAAAAATATCTATTTTCTGTGCATCGACTTTGTCTGCTTGCGCCATTCCACACCTGTCCCAAGGCAGAAACCACTAGTCAAAATGTGCCCACTACCTATCTTATCACACATGACTCAAGCCATCCACAATAGATTCCAACCACTTGTAATAATACAATTCACAGTTTCTTTATATATACATATACACATTCCAATTTGATCAACAAACAGAGACACCTCCAAGACAAAGTATCAACAGAGAAATAACAATCCATCCAGCAGGGGCGACCTGATTTTTGTGAACACAAAACAAGCCACAGAAAGAAATGGCAAGAATCAACATGACACAGCTTGTTATGGCTCTGACTCTGGCGCTAGCAGCAGCCCTGCTACAAGGTACAACCGCCGATGATTATACGGTTGGAGGCACTTCGGGTTGAATAAATTGTCCTTAAGTACCCATCAGCACTGTCAATATCAAAAGGACTTCAAATTAATAATAGTCAAGAAAGGCAACATAGGATTCCATATAGCCAATATTTCTTTGTTTGCTTGCCAAAGCAAAACTATATACATTTTTATTAGCATGCGGGTAGTTTTCTTCTTTTCTTATAAGAATAGATGTCAATATTCGGATAGCACGTTTAGTTATTGATTTCGATAGGTTTTGACAATTATTAATCTTGTAATTTTATTCTTAAAAAAAAAAGAAAAAAACAAAATCATATCATTAATTGACAAGTTAAAATATCTTATCTAGAAACAAATCTATTCTCAAAAATTAGAATTAATGATGAAGCAGGAATGTATCAGTTACAAGGACTTGATAGTATTATCAATATATTGCAAGAAAATATGTCGAAGATGCCACATGACATGGTAAATATTGTTAAAGACCAAGCCAACTGATCAAAATCTATTAATCTTAATTCCTTATGGTGGTTTCTATTTTTTTTTTCTTTGACAATAAACTATTACTAACGGAATCTACAAAAGAGAAGCAACACAATCAGGCTTATCATCAAGCCACACACAATCCTCTTTCAGGAAAAGGCCAAAGGCTGCCAAGGTACGAGCCACCATATTCCCAGACCAAGGAATATGATGATAGGAAACAACCCAACATCTCAAAACAGGACCTTAGTAACATTGAAGATTGGATCAGCAGCACTCCCGTTGAAAATCATCACCATTCTGAACCAGAAACGATACTTTGCCGCATCCACTTCCACACAATTCACAACCAGATTACACTTGTTAGCAAGCAGCAATCCTTCCCTAAGAGCCAACAACTCACACATCTCCACAGGAAAAATCACCAGAAATAGGCTTCTAACATCACAAGCTGTTTCCATTGATAAATAATGCAACTGCTTCCGTTGTATTAAGAAATTAACTAATCGCACATGGGGAAAGAACCCACTAAAATCACACCAAAGCTTGTCAAAACCTCAACTGTCCTTAAAAAAATTGTGTCAAAATGGGCAGGAATGGTAGCTAGTAAGATTGTAAATTACCATCTTCTTTGACCATTTAACACCGAATACTAATCTTCAATTATATTAGTTAGTGTGTAAATCCATCCTGATTTTATTGCGTTACAAACTTTTATATTAATGTCAAAAATTTAAAATCCATAACTCAACAAAATTTTTACAAGTTTTGTTTTCAAATAAATTCACAAACTTGACTGTTAGTTACTAATCCAACTGCAATAGTTTATTTTAAAAGAAACCAAAAAAATAATTGAACCTTAAAAAATATCATCTTCTTCCAAAGAACATCTCTTTCTTCTGATCTCTAATGTCTCAATCTTCTCTCTCATCTTATGAACTTACAATATCATGAACATTCAACAAATTCTTAAAGATACTTTTTTAACTTTTTTTGTGCAAATCTCGAGATTTTTAAAAAGTGTTGAAAAGTAAGAGCATTTTTAGAGCATCTCCAATGCTATTATGTATTTGGAGAAAATTGAGTGTCACATAGGATCAATATTAAAAAAGTTAAGAAAACATTCTCCAATGCAATTATCTAACTTTAATATTGATATGATGTGGCAAAAAAAAAAATTAGAGAATATCAAGTAGAGTTTCTAATTGTAGATATTCTCCTTGATATGCTGACTAGGATTTCTAACTTTTCCCTCCAATAAAATTTTAGTATTTTGTCAATGCATTTAATTATCATATTAAATGGAGAGAGAATGTAACAAATGACTTGTGGTGATTGGTTTAAAATTACTATTTAGATATTCACATTGGAGAAGTGAATATGCATTTCTATAATTTTTTTGACAAGTTAGATCCATATTATTTAGAAATGCTGATGTGACACTATTTAGATACTCAAAAATACATATTTGCATTGGAGATGCTCTTAGTGCTTTTAGCTCCGATTGGTTAAAATAATCAGATTTTTTTTAAAGTGGCTAAAAAAAAAAAGGTTTTTCCATTAAAAAACGTTTTGTGACGAAAACCAATAAGAAACTTATGAATTCAAACACCAATAATTAAATATTTTATCCAAATAATAAAAATGTCAGCAGCATGTGATGATAAAGGGAAATCTTTATTATCATAATTAGAATGTTTATTCAATGAAACTTTATCGCTTATATAAATATTTTTCAACCGGGCATCTACCGCTACCTATAAGTATTGAGGTGTAAATCAACAAATAATTGACTTTTCACAATCATTCATTGCCCATTTTGAAATATGAAATTTTCACTTTGAATACACAAACTAATTATAATTTGTTTCTAATTACTAAAGTTTTGACATCTAAATATTTACTAATTTATTATTACTTGAACGGACGAAAATATTATATATATTTTAATGTGTTTACTTTACAAAAGATTCTTTATAAAAAGACGGTCACTTAAGAATATTTAAAGTCTAAAAGTGAATACTTAAATATATATAGTTAATTGTATTGACCTCTTTTAAAATTTTACTAACTATAAGTGGAGTCCACTTTATCGTTTATTAACAAATATACACTTAATAAAATTTAATTAAATATAACAGTTAATTAGGGGAAGTATTTATTAAAAAATTTAAAAATTAATTAATAGAAGAGGAATTTTTTATTAATAAATTTAAAACTTAACGGAGGGAAGTTTTTTATTAATTAATTTAAAAATTAATTTTATTTGTAATTAAATAGATTTAAAAAGAGATAAATATTATTTATTTTATAATATAAATATATAATATATTTTTTTACAAAAGACTTACTTTACCAAAAAACAGACGGTCTGAGAATATTTAAAGTCCAAAAGTGAATACTGTAATGAAATAGTTTAATAAACAATAAAGTGAAGATACAGATGCAAAGTTTGGAGTTTGGTTAAAGTTTTCCAATTAAAAAGCAACATGTTTTAAATTAATATATATAATTTAGACTGAAAGGATCATGACAATAAAATATAACAATTTGAAATCTTGATATATGTTTGAAAAATATGTATTGCATTGGTCTCCGCTGGCATCACGTTTCCCCACTGAAGTCTTCACCTAACCTTCATGGAACCATCCGCAATTAATTTGGTCCATACCCCATGGAAACCCTTCTTTCCTGTATTATAATTAGGATAATTATTAATTTAACCTCTAACTTTTAAAAACTTATCAATTTTTTAAAGTAGTTTTATTTATTAATATTTTAAGATCCTAAATTTTTAAAAATATATCATTTGGTCCTTTTATAAGTCAACCGTTAGTCAAATTTAATAGTTCCATAAGTATTTTTATTTTTAAACATATCAATGGGTTAACAGTAAATTTTTTAGTTAAATAATATATCTACCTCTAGTTAAAAATTTAAAATAAATAAAAATAAAAAAATTTAGTTGGATCTCCACCGTTCATCAAGATTGTTGGATGGTACAGATTATATTAAAATTTTTTTAAAAAATTGAAAACTAAAAATTAAAATGTATTTTTTTGTTATTGGTAGAGATCCAGACCAAGAAAAAAAAAATTAAATTTCATAATCTAGATCTGGATTCTGAAGAATGGGTTCTTCAATGCGAAAAACCCATCTAGATTCTTCAACGAAGAACTGTTGAAGAACTCAGATGGGTTCTTTAACGCGAAGAATCCAAATCGGGTTCTTCAAAATGGGTTCTTCGTCGAAGAACTTATTTTCTGGGTTTTTTTTATGTTGGTGGAGATCCAGATTGGATCCAAGAACAGTTTCAAATTTTTTTTTTGAATAAAAAAAATTAAAAAAGAAAATTAACTTTCACTTTTTTTTACATTCTAATATAATACAGTGGAGATCAATTTTAAAAAATATTTGATTTTTACTTTTTATTTTTTTTCAAAAAATTTCAATATAATTTCCACTATCCATTAATTTTGATGAACGAAATATTAATATGAAATGATCATATTACCCTTTTAAATACTAATAATCTTTTTAAAAATTTGAGATTAAAATTATAATTTTTACTCATTTAAATAGAGTTAAGGACAAATTAATTTTTTTGTTAATTCTGTGAGGTATGATCGTTAAAAAATTAGTTAAAGGGGCTAAAATGATACATTTTTAAAATATTATGACTCAAAAATATTAATAAATAAAATTTTTTTAAAAAATTAATAATTCTCTAATCGTTAAGGATGAAATTGATAATTGCCCTTATAATTAAGCAACTAGAAGACTCCACATAACAAAACAAAACCATTGACTTGTCAACGCTCCAAAAGTCTTACGGTTCGGTGAGTCCTCACGCGTTAATGTCCACAAAACTTTGATAAGTCCCGAATCACGGCAGCCGAAACAAAATTAGGCCCCCACCCTCCATTAAAATCGGTACTTCATCGCACCGACACAATTTGACCACGTTTCTTCATCTAACGGCTAAGAATCCATCAGCATTTCAAAGTCTATTCCATGGCTTTTTGGGACCTTCCCTATAAATAGGAAACCAAATGACAGACACCAATTTTCATTTAATATTCTTGCATCCTTGTAAAAGTTTTCTGAAAAAAAAGGGAGCAGGGGCGACCTTGACTTTAAGAACACAAAAGCAATGGCGAGGAAATTTAGCAAGGCATTTCTGGTAGCATTGGCGATAGCAACTCTACTAGAGAGCTCAACAGCGCAGAGTACTGTACATGTGGTGGGTGATGCCCTTAGCTGGGTTGTCCCTCCTGGTGGTGCTACTGCTTACACAACCTGGGCTGCAAACAAGACCTTCAACGTTGGTGACATTCTCGGTAATTTCCCCTTTTATATATCAATTAAGTTCAGTTCTAAGAAAATCAAGTCATTTTTTACATGGTATTCATATGTTTTTTTATATGTTGTTTCAGTGTTCAATTTCGCGACTGGAAGGCACGATGTAGCAGAAGTAACCAAGGCAGCGTTTGATGCCTGTAACACTGCTAGTCCCATTTCCAGGGTAACAACCAGTCCTGCAAATGTTACCCTCAATTCAGCTGGAGAGCATTACTACATCTGCACATTCACTGGCCACTGCGCCGCCGGTCAGAAATTGGCCGTCAACGTCACTTCTGGACCTTCTTCTCCGGCTCCTCAGCCCAGCTCTCCCTCACCGGTTCCGACACCGACACCGACAGCAACACCAACACCAACACCAACCCCCACATCTTCACCAACACCAACACTAACCCCCATATCTTCACCAACACCAACTCCCACATCTGCACCAACACCAGCTCCTACAAGATCACCTGTGACTTACATTGTTGGAGATGCTTTGGGTTGGACTGTTCCTCCCAACGGTTCAGTGGCTTACCAAGTCTGGGCTCGTGGCAAGACCTTCATGGTTGGCGACACTTTAGGTAAGCACACCGTCTATTTAATTGCATTGATTAACAAGTATCATACCATATTTGAATAGCAGTTTTGAGGTCGAATTTTGGATCTCCTTCTATAATTAAATATATAATTGCAACACTGAGCAAAAAAAAAAAAAACCAAAAAACAGACATGTAAGAATCAAAGACGTGACATTAGAAGTCTGGTTTTGCACGTGGTGTAAGTTTTAATTAGTTTAACGGTATAACATGGAAAATATTTCGAGATTCAAAATAAGAAATAAAACATAATCTCTGGCCTGCAGTTTTCAACTACATCAATGGGACACACGACGTGGCGGAAGTGACAAAGGAAGCATACGGATCATGCGACACAAACTCCACTCTCTCTCTGGAAACCAACCCACCAACAAGAATCACTCTCACAACCTCTGGTGAGCACTACTACATCTGCACTTTCCCTAGACATTGTTCTCTAGGCCAACAGCTCGCCATCAACGTCACCGGCAGCAACACCGCCTCTCCAGTACCCTCCCCATCCGCCACACCACCATCTACAACCACTACTCCTTCATCGCCTTCTCCAACCGGTGCCTCCACCCCTCCTTCACCTGGAAACTCTGCCAAGTCTCTCCGCGTTGCTTTGTCTTCAACTTTCTTGGCGATTTTTGTAGGTTTTTTGTATTAGACACGGTGGTATAGTATAGGTTTTCAGCGACATGATTCATTTTTGTATGATGTTGGTATACAGATTGTTATTTTTCCACTAAATAAAGCTGATTTTGACATTTTTGGCTTATTTTTTCCGTTCTAGTTTGATGATGACAGGATTATGAGTGAAAATCTCACATTTTCAACCCCCATATCTGGGGTTTTGTCTGGTCTTGATGGCTTTATATGCATCAGAAAAATGAACAATTTGAATTTGACACGGTGCCATACAGTCAGTTTCACATACTTGGAAACAAAAACAGAGTAGGAATTGTAGATGAGCTGTGTAATTTCGTCATTGCATATTTACTTCCTTGTTTTCCTATTTTGATTGACATTGACTACTGTTGGTTAAACGTATTGAAGGCCGGATTCGATTGAATGAGGGCGTAGAAATATGATACCATTTTTTGGTATAGTCATGGTATTGGAGACGAGTGTACGCTACAGCACTTGTATCCAACAAATGTTGTTTGAGCAAAACCCATCTAGGAGGGATGTTATGTTGAAACCCATGATGATGAATCCTGGGTTTCTTTTTTCTTTTAATCTTTGAACGTGTCCGAATTTAACATATTAAGTTATTTTTATTTTAATAATTATTAATTTATTTTTAATTTTTAAAAAATTATCAAATTTTTAATAAATTTTATTTATTAGTATCTCTGTACCCTAACTTTTAGAAATATATTATTATGTTTTCTCTAACTAATTTTCTAACGGTCAAACCTTACGACTGATCTTCACTTAACTCTATTTAAATGAGTTAAAATTATAATGGTAACTTTAAATTTTTAAAAAGAATTTTTATAATTATAAGGGTAATATGATCATTTTATATTAATTTTTTAAAATTAAAATTTTAAAAAAATTAATTTTTCTTAAATAGATCTCTATCGTCCATTAAAATTGATGAATGATGGAGATTATATTGAAATTTTTTTAAAAAAAATAAAAATTGAAAATCAACTATTTTTTTAAAAACTTTTCTTTTTGTTGTTCAGACAAAACAAAAATAAATTAAAACTCAAAATGGTGGAGATCATCTAGATGTCCACCAAGAACAAAAATTTTTTTTTTTTTTGAGAAACTCGAATATCCAGCGATGGAGATTGATCTCCATCGCTGGAGATGAAACAATGGAGGTCGTTGGGTCTCTGAGTCTCCATCGCTGTAGGTCGAAGGGTCTCCAGCGATGAAGACCCAGTCTCCATTGTTATAGGTCGAAGGGTCTCCAGCAATGGAGACTAGATGGATGAACGGTAAAAATTGGATCTCTATCAAGAACAATAAAAAAAAAAATTAAAAAAAATATTTAATTTTGAATGTTTAATTTTTTTAAAAAAAAAATTTCAATCCATCAATCTTGATAGACGTTGGAGATCCAACTAATTTTTTTTTTAATTTTTTAATTTTTAAATTTATTTTATTTTAAATTTTTAATTAGAGGTAAGTATGTAATTTCATCAAAAAGTTTAATGTTGACCCATTATAGGTTTAAAGATAAAAGTGCTTCTGGAACCGTTAAGTTTGACTAACGGTTGACTCACAGAAGGACCATAATGATATATTTTTAGAAAATTAGGATCCAAGGATACTAATAAATGAAACTGTATTAAAAATTTAATGATTTCCTAATAGTTAGGGACTAAATTGATAATTATCCTTTTATTTTTTTAAATGGTCAAATAACTTAAAAATATTAAAAACAAAAAGTTAAAAATATTCAATTCATCACTGAATCTTAATTATAATATTTTTGTTTCATAATTATAATATTAATTCCATAATTATCATAAAATCAACACTTTTATTCAGTAATAAGAAGGAAAAAATAAACATATTATTTAGGTTTCATATTTTAGATTTTAGCCTCTATTCATTGTTTAAGCATATTAACTCTTCAAATAAAATAAAAAAATAACCCTTTAGCTTTATTAGCCTATAAAAATGAGTAAATTGTACAAAATTACCTTGAGTTTTGGTCCAACATTTAAGTATATCATAATTACACTCAGGTACCCCGTTGACTAACGGTTGATCAGGGTTAACATTAATGGAAAATGTAAAATGTTCATTTTACCCTTATAAAATATTTTTACAATTTATTGATTAATTAAAAAAAAAAAATCAGATTGAGACCATCAGATCTGATGGTCTTCAAATCTGAACCACCAATCTAACGAAGTCAACTATTGGTGAAGGAGCGTTCTCATCGACGAGCTAGTCGAGGAGCTTTTTCCTACATGAGCAGCTGCTCATGAAGGAATGTTCTCTTTGCCGCTGTTCGAAAAGCATTGAGGTTTAAGGACTCTTAATAATGTAAGAGTGCACAACCAATACAAAATAAGAAACGATAGCTATAACTATAACATTTAAATTATCTCAATATGGTTATTTCTTAAAAAAAAAAAAACACACAATTCAAGTTATTTATATAAGATTAGAGTGATTTCACCATGCTAAAAGGCTATTTGCCTTGATTTTACAAGTTTTCTCAATACATCAAGGTTCAAATTTTAATATTGTAAATATTGTTCCACCATTTATCACAGGAGACCTCTCCCACTGTTAAAAGCATATATGAGTCGCCCAAATATTGGAAGTAGAATATTGTCCCGCCAATCCTACGAGACCTCTCCCGCTGATTTCACCATTCTGTCATGCAAAATTAAGTGTCCACAGATAAACATGCCTAGTCATATACACACGCCACGTCTCAACTGAATGGATATGCTACATAAATATCCAATTATTTATCTTTTAGGAGATTTATTCAAACACGTAGCAAAGTTCAAAGATGATACAATGTTGAAAATTATGATGAAGCTGTAATTGTAACAAAAGGTAACGCAATCAAGTAAGAAACGTACACAATTTTTACAAGTTTTTGTGCAAGAATGGTCTATCTCCATGTGGATGAATAATATTCTACGCCTTATTTTCATCTTATCATGACACTGTTCTTGTTAACTCTTATGTGTCTATATATACATATACCCTCCCTTGCTACCAAATTACCATTTATCCATTCTCATTCATTTATTGCTGAGAAGAGTAATTACAGGGACGACCTGCGCAACACATTAATAAAACGAAAGTGGCTAGCCGTATTGGGTTGTTTGGTTGCTTTGTTGCTGTAATGTCTTTACTACAAGTTGCAACAGCAGCAACTCAATACACAGTTGGAGACAGCTATGGTTGGGCCGTTCCTCCCAATAACTCCTCCGATTTCTATGATGATTGGGTCAGCAACAAGACATTTCAGATTGGAGATTCTGTGTGTGAGTGCTTTTAAGTCTCTTTCTAATCTAGTATTGTGGCTTTATTATTATTATTTTTTTTTTCTACATTTAAATTTAAATTATCTATTCGAATTTGGCCCACATAAGCTAGTTCTTCGAATTAGACAACTAATTATTGAATTTGGCTTGTATGTGAAGTTGTTAGAGATCTGAAATCACATTAACATAAGTATATGAATCTAGGTTTTGATTAATGAGACACCTAATTGTTCTTTTGTCATGAATGATTCAGTATTCAACTGGACCGGGTCACATACTGCCACAGAAGTAGCAAAGGAAGATTATGACAACTGCACAAAATTAGGAATAATCCTAGCAACTCCCGGAGTAAGTGTCCAGTTTAACGAAAATGGCACCCGATATTTCGTCTGCAGCATCAGCACACACTGTGAACAAGGCCAGAAGGTGAAATTTGTGATCGGAGACGGGATATCCGACACGGGTTCTGCTCCATCTCTTGTTGTGGGCGCCTTATCTCTGCTTCTCTCCATTTCAGTTTTTATGCTCTTCATCTATATATAAATTAAATTTGGAGATTCTTGCATCATAATAAAGCTGTACTTGTGTATGTTACAGCCCTGGTTCTGGTTTGATATTTGTTGATATATTTTTTTAAAAAAAAGAGAAATAAAGAATATTCTTTCAGTTCTGATGAGTGATGATTTGCTGGAACTATATACATCAATGGCCATTTTGTGTATGACTATAATTACTGCTGTCAATTACAGTCATCTCTACCTCTAAACATCAAACCACAATTCTCTATAAATGTATTGCTTGTATTTGATCTGTCAATAAACTGTTGAAAGTGGTAACTGGATTGTTCTGAACAGAATTCTAATGTTAAAATAGACAAGCACTTCATGTTCAACATTCCCTACCTAATAACAGCACAAAATGGTGCTGTCGTCAAGAAAGCCAACATCAGTCCAGATCATAAATCAATACAATATCTCCCTTACTTGACCATACAAAGTTGTGTCCTCACAAAATAAATACATTAATAATAAAATAAAATGGTGTTTTTACAAGAGCAAATTTCACAAAATCTCACAAAGGTTAGTCCTGTAACATAAATAAATAATTTCAAAAACTGCATTAACCTCCCTGCCCTTAGTATGGATCCATTAAATTTAAAGGATGACTTAGTTTAACCATTAAAATTAGCAATTAAAATACCAAAATGTCCTTTTTTTTTATAAATAATATAATAATTAATTAATTAAAAGGAGAAACCTCCCAGCTGCTAGCACCCTTTTAATATAATGGAGGCCACCAGCAAGAAGACATAGCCGGTACCAGTGTGCGGTTGATCGCAGCCTCTTCCATTAGAAACCAAACATAAACAAGAAAATTTTACAGAGAAACAAACAATGAAGTTTCCATTTTGATCAACACAAGGAGCTTTGATAAATTACCAAAAATCATACAGAAAAATATATAGAACCAATACAAAGAAGTGAAAGAGACCCCACTTGCTGTCAAACCAGTTTGATAAAACAACCAAGAGGAGAAAAGAACTCTCTCAGGAGAGATGCTTGCATTTGAAGATGACACTTTTGGTGTGATTAAAGGAGTGGTGAAGAGGACGGTGAAGAACTCAGTGAGGAAATCAATGGATACTGAGTTTTGCGTATTATACTGGCAACAGAGAGAGGATTGGGTTTTGCGAGCCGCTTCCTTGGTTTTTGCAGAGGAGGCATCCTCCTCCTCCGCCTGGCATTAGTGGAAATGGTGCCTCCACTGGTTCAGCAGAGGAGGCGAGCTTCCATGGTTTTTTCATTTTTTTAAAATTCCGTTTTTCAATACATAATTTTTTTTTAAACTTTTTTATATATATTTTATATATAAAACGACAAAATTATCCTTTGAACGTTAAATTATAACGTCAACTAAGCAACTGTAGGAAATGTCAGTTTTAGGAAAATTTGCAAAAAAGAACCTGCAGTGGTCTTTGGTTGAAAAGCAGACAAATAAGAGAAAAACATGAATATATTATGGTTTGAAATCAAGGGACTAAGGTAAAATATACTAGAGACTATAAAGTGAAAACTGGATCATCTAAGATGGTATAAAAAAATAGTTTAAGGAAAAGGAAGAAGAGGAAGAAGGAAAGACTGACTTCTTAGAATTCAGAGAGTTGTTTTCAACTAGAAAAAACTTACTTTCCAGTACAGGCTGCTTCCCTAAAGCTCTTTCCCACTATTCTGGTTCCTAAAACCAGTGACCTACCAAAGCCCTACCCATATCACATAAGCAAAAAATGTCTAAGGAATATTTCCTTATCTGCCACCCACACCCACTAGCACAAACTTGGCCAAAAAAATGAACAAGAACATATGGTGAGGACAATGGGCAGGACCCCAGTCCTGTAACGAGCGATCTCATCTCAATGCCAAAGTTTAAGGGGAATTAACAACAGATAGCTCAAAAGTGAAGCTAAAATCAGCAACTAAGTTCCTAATGTGCAATAAACCTGTTCCTATTAGTTCTACTCATCCCCATTGGGTATTGAGGAAGGGTAATTCCTGCATAACGGAGGAACTATCCATTTGCAGACTAGCTCCGATGCATTTCACTGCAATCAATATACGTTTTGGTTTCTATTCCACCCAATTAATTGATAGCAATTCATAACTTATTCACCTTCATCCTCCCGCTGAGCCTTTATTCAAATGGGAGAGCTAGATATCATTTGATTTCATATAATGAAACTCAACATGTTATATTCGGTGATAAATGAGCCTGGTAATTTAAGCTCAAGGTTGCAAGTGGTTTGATGTCTCAATCATGTGCACCGTCTCATCAACTATTAAAGTATGATCGAAACTCATATTTCATTTACACTTCACCTTCCTCTGCATCCCAATTTGCAACTCGTAATCAGCGTGTAAATTTTTACATCTAGAGAAATATGAGAAATAGTTGCAAAAAGGATTCACCAATAGATTTTGGGCATCTAAAATTTCAAGCATATAAGCTACAACTTGAAATTGGTGTCTACAAACCTGGACCTTTAATACGACCGATGGGCTGGTTGGACGGAAGCCCCGGTTGCCAGCAACACTGTACATCCTCCAACTTGTCACCCAATGGAACACTAGGCTTTCTCGTACTCCCCTCTAAATTGTAACATTCACCCTTAGAAAACCAATTTCTTGAACAGGACTCAGAGGGTTCGGTAACAGTCTTCTCTGGAAAAAAACAGAACTCCTTATTTATTAGTGAAGAAGGATTACTAAACTTGTTCACCTCCTGATAACTGCTTGATCCAACATCTTCAATTTCACGAGCTGAACTTCTATCTATGCTCATACAGGTGTCTGAAAATGGACCTAAACGCAGCGACAAATCACATTCAGTAACAAGTGGCATCTTGAAGGTGCCCCCAAAATCTGGTTGAGAAACTGTCTTAGAAACCATATCAGAGCTCGGACAGGAGAGAAGGTTTGGCAAGACACCAATTTCAGCAGACTCTGGGATTGATGTACCAACAGGTTTGCCAACAAATATAGGGGTAGAGTTCATATTTTCTGGAATCTGGGAACCTTGATTTTGATAGTGAGTTCCATAATACAATGGATAAACCGAACCCAACTGCAGTGGAATGTTAGTTTCCATTGTCATCACTTTGTTATGGCCTGAAAGGACATTCTCATACAAAGGGTAACTTTGATGAGCAGCTAGGTTATCATTTTTAATAGCATGACAGTTTGACTCTGGTGCCTGAAGAGTTGAATTCGCTTGCGAAGTGGATCTCGCAAAATTTAACTGATTGCCAGAGTTCAGAGGCGATAACTTAGGGCATTGTTCATCAGTATTTTTATCCACAATTCTAGGAGGCATGGAAGCAGATTCTTGTGGTCTGAGGTTGAGGTATGTCCTTGGGTTATTGTGTCGCTGACTTCTTGAAGCTCTCACTGGAATGCATCCCAGATTAAGGGCAGCTAAGAAACATAAAAAAAAAAAAATTGGGAACAAATAGAAATTACAACTTAAGGTTCACTTTGTCTTGAACTACTTCCAAACTGCAAATTTAATTAAGTTTGAGCTAATATGCATCCAACCTAAGTGCCTGATTTGAGAGTTTGGATCCAAAACAGGCAGAGATAGAACAAAAAATGGTTTACCTTCAACACATGGCGGCAAAAACTCTCCGGTTTCGGTGTTCTCATCTTTCCGTATAATCGTGTTAATGGCATCATTTACACGGTCCCATAATGTATCAAGATTCATGTACTCAGCCTAAGCAATTAGCCAATGCGAAAATAAAAATCTAAAATAATAACAATAATAAAAGGACGTACAAGGAAAGATCCAAGTTATAGTAAGGAAAATCAAGAAGAGAAAACCTCAGAGTTGGCTTTGGAGTAGATAATTTCCTCGGCTTTCAAGACAACAATAGGGAGCTTCTCTTGCCACTCCCTGTTCTTTTTAGTTTGAGCGGCGTGAGTCTCATGAACGACCCTAATCAAAGAGATGGAGGAGAATCAGAAAAATGTACAAGTGGGTATTGAACAAAAATAAATAAACAAATAAAATGAAAAAAGAAAGAAGACCCAGAACCTGAAAATCTGTTGAATGATAGAACCTCTCATGGGTTGGTGCCTTTCGCTGTGCCATGCTCTCCTCACACACTCATATGGTCTTGGCCCTGGCCTTGGCATCTTCAATTCCAAACCTCACTAACTAACTATTAAAAATCTTTAGCAAAATATGAGGGGTATTTTTAAGTGAAGAGAAGATGTGACTCTACATGGGAGGGACAGATACAAAGATAGATAAGTCACTTCTTCACCAGTTTTTGCCTTCTCTCTCTCTCCTGACTCTCCAGTCCCCAGTTTTTGCATTGGGGATTTTTTTTCCTTTTTTCTTTTTTTGTTGGCTGGGGGACACTAGAGGGAGGGAGTGAGTTGCTTTCCCATACTTCCTCTGTCTTCCCCAATAATTTAAGAGAGTTTACTACCATATTTTTTTTTTTTCCATGTACAGTCAATTCTTTACTGTTCTTGAAAAAATAAATATAAATAAAATAAAATAAATAAAAAGAAGAGGTTGGGTCAATTTCATGGGAGCTTGTGGGTGGGTATCTAAGACTAAAAGTGCCTGGATTAAAGGCTTCCTGCCCATGCCCTCATCAATTTGCACAACAATTTTCTAGCATGCCCACAATAAATTGACATCTTAACTCCCTTTTACTACTCCTTCCTCTCCTCTCTGTTCTATATAAAAAGTAACTTTTCATATTTACTCCTTTTGCTACGTTTCATTTTCTTTTCTTTCTTTTTTTCGGTTTCTTTAACCATTTTCGTTTTAACTTTGATTCTTGTAACATCATATTTGATATCCAGTATGAATATTGTGCGTTTTGAATTTTGCTTATTTTGTTGCACTTTTATAAGCACCCAATAGGGTGTGTTTAGGGTTGGTTATTTGGATCATGATATAATAACTCGTTTGGATTCGTAATAATGTCAATCTATTTAATAAATAGGTCGGGTCGAGTTTGTTTAATGGATACGGGTTGATTTGATTATTATGAGTAAAATTGTAAGTTTAAATTAAGTAGGTATGTAATTATAATTTGTAGATTTAGAAATTTTAAAGTTATTTGTTTATTTTTATTTTTTGACATAGAAAGTTATTTGTTTATTGATAGGTAATATTTTATATTATGTTCATAGATTGTATGAAGTTAATAGACTTTTTATTTTGTGTTGCAGTTTATGGACTAAAATAGTTGATTAAATAACTTTAAATTTATTATGTTTAATTCATCAGTTTAGGTAGAGTTAAGTTTTAGGAAAATTGACCTAAAACCCTTAAGTTAGTCATATATGCTCGCGAACCAAATTTTTATCTTTTGAGTAGATTAGTATCTTAGGTCAGTTTGTCAATCGATAAAATTAACAGGTCACTAGTCAAACACCACAAAATATTCAAATTGTCCTTATTTTGTATTAAAAATATATTTAAATTATTGTTTAATTAAAAAAAATTCAAACTCATCTCTAAAAAAAATCAACATCCAATCTCCTATATCAAAGTCATCCCAATTTCCATCTCCTCCACCCATCTCCATCTTTTCCACCCACAGTCCCAACATAAATTCATCACCAATCTATTCATTTCTGCCTATCTCCATCACAACCAAATAATTCTGAAGGACAAAAAACTAATAGATATGCTGAAATTTTATGCATTCCACAAAAAAAAAAAACATATAGCATATATGCTCCATCTCAAACTCTAGATCTAATCAAATATGGAGTTTTTTTTATTTTATTTTGTGTATTTGATTAATTTTTTTAATTTTTAAAATATTTTTTATTTTTTTTAATAACAAGGAAAATTTTTTCATTTCACTACTTTTAATTGGGCAATTATTAACTCTACTAACGACCGTTAAGTTAATGGTACTTAGTGCTAAAAAGGGAAAGATTCAATCTGAGTATGGCAATCCTTAATTGTATTAGAGAATGCTCAAGTATAAGATTTTATCAAAATTAATAAGGAGTAACTTTAAAATAAAATTAAGTTGCTTTAGAACTTTTATAAATTGTTTTAAAATGAAATGTCTTTAGAAAGAACTAAGAAGTGTTAAAAGATAAAAAACGTAGTTTGTTATTTATTTTTTTTAGTAATTTACAACATTAATATTTTAAAATTGAGTTGAAAATGAGTGAAAAGATAAAAATGGTTTGTACTAAAAACTCTCTAGAATAAAATGCATTTTAAGAGTAATGATAAAAAGGGCAATTTTAGAAAAACATGAGGTCTGTTTTGATATTAAAATATCCATGCCCCGACTTTCTGCCCTCGATTATCATGAATCATAAATACATCTAACCAAATCCATGCATAACAATCTTTATCGTAACTCAATGTCTTTCAGGAGTCTAGAATTTTCCACAGCAGCAGCTAACTCCAAGGTTTTACCAAACCCATCATCCGAATACAGCATGGCATGCCATAGCCATCCACTTTTTTTCTTTTGCTTAGAAATCTATACCTCAAAGCCATGTGTGTTTCAACTGACTCAAAAGATTTACTAGAAACCTAAGAATTCTCAGTTGGCGTGGCATTCTTTTCTGATGGTCCGACCATCTCTTCCATATCGATCGTCATTTCATCATCAATATCAGTCTCCTCTACCTCTGCCATTACCTCATCCCCGTCTACCATAGGTTGAGGTTCAGCTCCATTTTCTACTGAATTTGAGTGCAATTGGGTTTCCTCCCTTGCTTCGTCTGATTCGACTGGAGTTTGTGTCCTTTGTGGATAAGGATCAGTACAGGGAGTCAACATAGATGTCACCAACAAATTCTGCAAACAGGATTAAGGAAGTTAGTTACTACAGCACATCCCATATTTGGCATGGAGTTGCATGTTCTTTCCAAGGCTGACGTTGAAGACAAATGACAAATTGTTTTTTTAATACAAAACAAGAACTTTTTATTAATGTGAATTGTGAAAGTGTTAGAAAGTGCAGACAGCAATATGACGAGATTTGGAGCTCTTCCATTCATATGAATATGGTTTTACAGTCAACCTTTGTATTTATCTTTATAAAAAGAAAAATGATTTCGTTGTTCAGCTCATTTTATTATCACAAAAACACATAACCCGAAGAGGAACGGAAGCTCCTAACAACAATAACATTTTTAGAACATAGTATTAGATGGAATTTGCAACACTAAAACATAATCATTCACAAAAACAGGAATAAAGAATTGAATTCAGTATCTAAATCATGATTATGAAAGAAAAGGAATGTGAAATTCACGGTCCACAAATGGGAAAATTTAGAAACTTAATAAACACGATTCCAAATTTTTTGCTCAAAAATATTTTGCAAAATTAATTGTTTTACATAGAATTACATTTTCTGGGGCTAAAAGAGGATCAACCTGTGGAACAGGAACTAAGAATCTGATATAATTAAAGGAAGGCACCATAAAAGTATATTAACAGCTAAAACCATTTTCTAAGCAACCTATTGATCAAGCAGAAAGTCATAAAATGGTGGCACCATGAAAGCATATTAACTGATTTTTCTAACAGATGAATCAAATACAGACACCAAAGAGAATTAGCATCTCAAGTCTCTCAATAAACCATCTAATGATCAATTGCAATGAATAATATAATCCAATTTATTTAAGAAAAAATAGAAATAGACAAAAGACTAACTGAAAGTTTTATCAATCAGCATACCTTTTCAAGTGCTAAAGCAAGCTTTGAAAGATTTGGATAGATGCTTCTTGCAGCCAATAGGATCTGTTCAATATAAAACTAAATTTAGAAAATTGAATAGCAAAGATACATTTACAACTTGAGAAGATAAATGCTTAAATGGAACAGTCAACAGAAATACAATTGCCACTCCCTAAATCAGAGTTCATTGCTTTATGCATTTTTCGTATTATAAAGTCTGATTTGCTTTATGCATTTCTCTTATCGTAAAGTTTGATTTGCTAATTTCAAAATGCAAATACCTCTAAACTCTTAAAGTTTCCATTCAACTTTTCATAACCTGCCTCTAAATGACAGATATCATCTAAAATAAATTGTTTCTGTTAAAGAGTGAGGGTATTTTGGCATTTTATATTTGTATTGAGGACAACATTATCACATCTTTACCCCAAGTGTCTCATGGTACAGCTTTTTCAACCTCTACAAATGTCATTCTCTGGCATTATAGATTGGGTCATGCATCAATTTCAATGTGAAGCTTGTCAATTTGGAAATCCCAGATCCAATTTTCCATCACGTGTCATTAAAAGATGTGATTGTCCTTTTCATGTAGTTCACTCAGATGTGTTGGGTCCTTGCCGAATACTCAATGTCAATGATTATTGGTATTTTGTTAGTTTTGTTGACGACTACTCAAGGATCTGTTGGATTTTCCTTCTTAAAGAGTGATCTAATGTTACAGATGTATATAAAAGTTCTTTTACTGAAATAAAGACTCAGTTTGATATTTCTATTCATATTCTGCTTTCTGACAATGCTTTTGGATATACTTTCAAATCCCTTTCTAATTTTAGTTTTGAGAATGACATTATATATCAAACTTCTTGTCCTTACACACCTCAACAAAATGGTGTAGTTGAAAGGAAAAACAGATACTAGATATTGTCTGCACCATTATGTACCATATGAAAGTCCCAAAGATATACTAGAGGGATGCCATTCTTACTGCATGTTATCTTATGAATATGTTACCTTCTTCAGTATTACAAAATCGAACTCCATATTCGGTGTCATTTTCTGGTCAACCTTTGTTTTCCATTCCTTTAAAGACATTTGGTTGTGTGTGTTTTGTTCAGAATTTTGAACCACATTAACATAAGTTTGCTCCTAAATCCTTTAAATGTATTTGCCTTGGCTACTGTAGGACTCAAAAAGGGTATTGGTGTTGTGATCCTATTATAAGGAAATTTTATGCTAGTGTTGATGTTACCTTCTTTGAGGATACTCCATTCTACACTGATCACATAACTCCTGAGACCAATAGGAATCCCATACCAACACCTATATCTATATCATCTTCCAATGATCATACAAACCAAAACACTGAAACTTATCCTAGCCTTGAAGATGCTCAATCACAAAAGCCATTGACGGTTTATCAAAGAAGGAAAACTTGTGCAAGTGATGAGATGCATCACATGCTAGCTCCTCCCCCAATAGATGCTCTATGGAAGATCTTTTACCTCCTAGTTAATTAGTTCCAGGTGTTCTTCCTACAAGTGATTCCGACTTACCAATTGCTATCAGAAAAGGTAAATGCTCTTGTAATCAACACCTTATTGGTCACGATGATTCTCTTGATAATCTTTCTCCTACGTTTCGTTCATTTGCTTTGGCATTTTTCCACTTAATTCTTTACCTAAGACTTATCAATAATCTGGGGTGGAAGACAACAGTGGAGTAAGAGATGGATGCTTTAGTGAGTCGTGGGACATGGAACCTTACTGTTATCTCCTGTTGTTTGTCTTAATTCTGTTCAGATCTTAATCTCTCTAGCGGTTAATTTTGCATGGCCTTTTTATTAGTTAGTTGCGAAAAATTCATTTCTTTATGGTGATCTAAATGAAGAGGTATATATGGAGCAACCACTTGGGTTTGTTGCTCAAGGGGAGTGGTAAAAGTGTGTAAATTGAGAAGGAACATATATGGTCTAAGGCAATCCCCAGAGCTGGGTTTGATAAACTCAATTGAGTCTTGATCTCTTTTGGGTTCTCTAGATGCCAGTCTGATCATTCTGTGTTTGTTCTAAAATGAGATTCAGGGATTGTGGTTCTTGTAATGTATGTGGATGATATTATTGTGTCTAGTAGCAATACAATGGGAATTGAGTAGGTGAAAGATTATTTAAAGCAAACTTTCAAATTACAAATCTTAGGAAGTTGAGATACTTTCTTGGCACTGAAGTTGCTAGTGGAAAGGAAGGAATTGTTCTTTCCCAAAGAAAGTATGTACAAGACCTACTAACAGAGACATGTATGTTGGGATCTAAGCTTGTAAAGACTCCTATGGAACCAAATATAAAAATGGAAGGTAAAGAAAGTCCTGAGTTCTCAGATAAATGGAAGTATAGAAGTCTTGGGAAATTGATATTTTGACTGTTACACGTCCACATATTACATATTCTACAAGTGTTGTGAGTCAATTATGGAGTCTTCAAAACAAATCCATTGGGAGGCAGTATGCAGGATCCTAAAGTACTTGAAAGGTACAATAAGAATCGGGATATTATAAAAAAAGACTTCTACATCCATTCTTGATATTGTCAGTTTCTCTGATGCTAACTGGGCAGGTGTTGTAATTGATAGGAGATTAACTAGTGGCAATTGCACGTTTACGGGGTGTAACTTAGTTACTTGAATAAGTAAGAAACAAAATATGATAGCCAGACCAAGCACTGAAGCATAGTATAGAGCAATGGCTCGTACAGTTCGTGAGTTGATATGGATAGAAAATCTTTTTTCAAGAATTAGGCTTCTACCCTAACAAACTAAACAACTCTTCACATATCCAATAACCTAGTTTTCCATGAAAGAACTAAGTACATAGAAGTGGAAGTGGTGATGAGTGGCGAGGTTTCTACACCTTATGTCAAGTCAAAGGATCAAGTGGGAGATATGTTTAATAAAGCTTTGAATAAAACTGTTTTTTTAAAATTTGTGTTCCAAGTTGGGTCTTCAAAATGTATTTGCCTTAGCTTAAAGGAGAGTGTCAAAGTGTTAGGGTATTTTTGGTATTTTATATTTGTATCTGGGACACCATTGTAATTTCGACATGTAAGTATAAATAGGCTTGGTGGCTGTCTGAAATCAATAAAGCCCTCCTTTCCCAAATTTCTTCTTTCAATCTGAACTGCAAAAGTTTTCTAAACCATCTTTTTCATATCACACATTGAAGTTTGACAACTATGCAGGTTTAAATGCAGCATAGACCCATATAGGCTGCGTTTAAAACAGGGCCCAATGCTAGTGAGAAGTTACAAGCTAACTAGACTTATAAATGTTGCTGTTTTAAACAAAGTCCATAACAAATGGAACATCCCTCGTGAAGGAGACAAGGCTGAGATGGATGATATTAGAGTAGTTTACAATTAAAACCCTTAGAGATATTGTGAAAATACAAATACTTACCAAATCTCTTCCAACTTAACATTCAATTCTCATTTTCAGTCATAGATTAAAGAGTGTGCCTAAAAACACGCCAACAAAGTTGCACTCTATACCATTATTTAATAAATCTTTTTAATACCAAAATATCCTGAAGCAAAATTATTTATAAGAATAATATGATTTTCACTAGAAAAGTATACTCTCTACACCTACCTTAATATGCTTTTTTCTTTTGAACAAAAACGATTTTATTGAACAAAGAGATATACAATAGAAGAGAGCAAGCTGTCCTTAACAATAAAAGAAGGAAACAGCTTCCAAAAGACAAAAAGCCTAATTCTCTCTTATAAGTCATCTACACTATCGAGAAGATTCATAGACTTCATCTTTAAGCTAAACTGTAGTATGTGTAAGAACTTTCCAAATATTATTGTTTTATGCAAACCATGTTGAATTTTTAACTTTTTCTTTCATCCTGTCAGGAAAATTTCTTTTATCTCTAAAACTACTAAAGCATAACATTTAGACCAAATTCCTATATTTACAAAGAATGATAGTTGTATTAATAGAGGCAGAGGTGTTGATAGAGCTTAAAAAATTATGCTATCAATTAGGCTGGATATTATAATTTTATTTCTTATAGTAAGAATGCTACTTTAATTTGCTTGATAAACAATTTTGTTCCATTTCAACATAATTAAAATTATATAGATGTATATTCAGTATAAAGGTCATAATTATACAATGGCATAATTAAAGTTATGCTATGACTTTCAATACACCGGCCATACATACGTAGAGTATTAACAAGTTAGGGGGTCAATGTAAAGTTACTTAAATTTATAGTTAAGTGTGTGTTTCAATATGTAGAGGGCACTGGTCATTGTCATTTTACTCGAGATGTTATTTTCCAGCAGCAACACTAGAATAACGTGCGCACACACACAAAACACAAAGTAAAGTAGTAACCTCGCAGAGCCTCTGAAGGGTAAACGGGGGACCTTCGGTAAAACAAAGAAGTGCTGTAAAGCAGAACAAACATGTCATGAATACTTTTTTCAGATAGAATTAACTTATATAAATAATGAAAAAACTTGGGTTTATATAACAAAACATGGCCCATCAGCTATAATTCACATAACACACTGGAAAAACAAAATCACTCATCATCTGTATTGGTCACTCTCAGTCACTAATTCACTCACTCATATTCATATCTACTTTTTTCATTTTCTCTTTTTTGCGACAAGCAGGACGATGACAGAAACAAAGTCAAGTAGCACCAGTCACTCTCAGTATGCTAGCACCAGTCATGCTCAATCCTACCAACAATTCACATCAGTACTAAGCTCAAAACTAAAATATCTTATTGCCCACCATATCTTCCCATCCATAATTTTCACAGATTGCCACATTAACTCATTCAAGGGTGACCAAGTAAAATAGTAATAACATATGATCAGGAATATACCTTCATCCAGCCGTTTCAACAGTTCTGGATAAGTTTCTCCTAAAGAAGCATTTTGCTGCTCTGTAGGCATTTTTGCCTCAGGATATTCTGCCAGTACCTTCATGATAATTAGAGAGGAAGATGTTAGGACTTAGGACCATCATCTGTAAATCAAAACATTGCAGCTGCCATTCTTCACCTTCAGCACAAAAGTAAAGAAAATTGTAAAATGACCATTGTCAAGTAACGAGACATCTACAAACTGGCATACCTCCCCCATACCTGCTTCAGCTGGAACAAAAGCATGCTCTTCAATTTGTCCCAATCATGCCTGTGGTATAATACACAGTATCATATAATAACTATTATAATCAGAGCAGAGCAAAATTAAAAGGAAAAAAAAAAAAGGCAACTTCAGAAATATATGACGTACAAAGCAGTAGAAGAGAATTAACAAGTATCTTATTTAATTCTTTCTATGGTGTCAATTGAACCATTGCTCATGAATTCATTTTGGACTTAAAGAGGCCCTCTTTAAGGTTGTAGAATATTTAGTTTCCTGTTTTCTATTTTATTCGTTCTTGTTTTATTCTTTCCTAGTTTATAGGAGATTTGGGTTCAGCATGTAATTATGTTTCCTAGTTCTGTTAGGTTATTAACCATCATTTGGAAGGTAATTAGTTTCTCTTTTAGGTTTCTGTCGTGTGCCCTATTTATATTGTATTATTCTTCATTAAGAAATATACAATAGAATTATGTTTCTCATAAAATTCTTCTAAGGTATTTCTCATTAGACATTTTTTCAATTAGTTTTCTCTTTTGGCTACGGTTTATTCTTGCGACTTTGCAAGCATTGTTTACTATAAAATACTGCCAGGATAAAGCCTGAAGATAATGCCAAACGTCTTATGGACTATGGATTTCATGAACCGACAATGTCACGGCCCGTTCCAGGCACCCTTATGATGGAACCAACTGAAAGTGAAACAAGGTATAAATTATTATGGATCTGTTTTTTTCAAGTTTGATCTCTCTCTCTCCCCCTCTCCTTTGGAAGGGAGGGGTGTATGAACAATGAGTATCAAGCGTTCTGAGATTGTGAAAATAGACCAGAAATTATTCACTCTGACAACGAGGAGGGAGAGTTCTGTGAAAATCATTGAGAGAGAGAAGAAGTTTTTCTTTACAAGTGCATAAGGGAGGAGCTATATGTGGCTGGCTGAACAACTACTGGAAGCTCAGAGGTTCATGATAAAAGTAGTATCTTCAGATTGGTTAAAAAGCATGGATTTCAACTCTGGATGAAGTTGTTTCGAAACAGGGAAGGAGCATTCAATAAGACATCTAAGAATGTCTCTCATAAAATAAACTTCCTTATGGTACCCAAAGGCAGAGAGGTCCAAGGATGGAAGTCACAGGGATATGGTATGTTCTCTTTCTCAAGCCTAGCATAGGAGGGAAGAGAAGCTTGAAAGAGAATCAAGGTTATGGAGAAGAACAAGTCTAGACATTTGTAGAGGGAGAAATAGAGCAAGTTTCAGATGTTTATGGGATATGTTCTAGAGCCATCATAGTACAAGAGAGTCCTTGACTCTTGGTGGATAATTAAAAAAGGGTTACTGAGGTCGTTTAGCAATACATCAGACTTCAAGCCTTTCCAATCAGAAAAAGCTATTTCCTTTTGCAATACAGATTGCAGTACCAGGTTGCAGTACGAGGATAATGTTTTTAGAGAGGAGATCAATTGGAGACAAAAAAGCAAAGGTCCTCTAAGCTAAAAAAGGGGACAATAATTCCAAATTTTTCCACAAAACAATGAATGGAAGAAGAAAGAAAACAGATAAGAATTCCAGAGACAGGGAATGGAATATGGGTGGAGAGAGAAGATCGTGTAGAAGGAAATTATGGATTTCTTAACAAAGTTGTACTTTAAAATTATGTTGACAGACCAGTTTAGAAGGTTTGAGCTGGTGTCCTTTGTCAAAGGGCACAGCAGACTGGTTAGAGGAAGTGGAGGAAATCAAGAAAGCCGTTTCTGATTGCGCTAGAGACAAGTCCCGGGGCTGATAGTTTCACCCTTGCAGTGATTGATGAATGTTGGGAGGTCACAAAGGATGATGTAGTGGCTGTTTTTGCAAAAAATTTCAATAGTGGTATTGTCAATTTCAAAAACAATGCTACTTCTATATGCCTTATCACAAAAAAGTCAGAAATTGTTCAAGGATTTCAGGCCTATTAGCCTATTCACCAACTTGTATAAGGTCCTGGCTAAAGTGCTTTCTTTGAGACTAAGGGATGTTTCTAGAGGATACAATTTCAGCCAATCAAAGAGCTTATGTCAAATGCAGACAGATATTAGATTTTGTCCTAATAGCTACCAAAACAGTGAAGGAGTATAAAAAAGCTAAAAAGGAAGGAATCATTTTTAAAATTGATCTAGAGAAAGCTTATGACTACATTGACTGGCACTTCCTTGATTTTATCCTTCAAATCAATGGATTTGGTCAAAGATGGAGAAAACGGATTAAAGGGCGCCTAAGTTCTGTTAATTTCTCTTTTCTTCTAAATGGTAAAACTAAAGGGAGACTTTAAGTCTCAAGAGGTCTGAGACAAGGAGATTTATTGTCTCTCTTCCTTTTTACTTTGGTGGTGAATGTTCACAGTCGTTTAATGGATAAAGCAGCAATAGATAGGGTGGTGGAACCGTGGAAGGCTTTGGCATCGACAAAAATAAAGTGGTGGTTTCCACCTTCAATTTGTAGATGATACCATCTTTTTCCATTCGGGTGATGAAGCTAAATTCTTTAATTTAATTAAGATGGTTCAGCTACAATGTGGACTGTGATGCGTCTGGACTCAAGGTGAATTTAGCTAAAAGCACTAACATGGGCATTAATATGCAGGAGAGCAAGCTGGCAGCCTCGGCAGCCAATACAGGTAGTGCATTAGGCAAAGCCCATCCAAGGATTTTTGGCATCCAGTAATAAAGAAGGCTAGAAAAGAGGAAAAAAGCCTGCTTATCTAGAGGAGGGAGACTCACTCTCATTCAAGCTGTCCTTTCTTGCTTACCCACCTATTTTCTCTCTCTCTTTTTGCCATATTCCTGTCAATGTGGCAAAGAGATTGGAAAAGTCTCTGGGATTCATGATTGAAATGTAACAAGTGATAAGAAGTCTCCTCATTGGGTGCTCACACGGAAAAATCTCATTGGCTTAAGAAACGGCATTTTCTAACTCAATAAATGGTTTGTATTTGTAAAAGAAAGGAGCACATATGAATGAGAACAAAAAACCATTGTCCTTATTCTCTTGCATCTGACTCTCACTTTTTTCAATTTCTTCAGTTTTCTTTTTCGTTTATGACATGTCCTTATTCTCACATTTGCAAGCAGACGGAGCAGCAACCATTAACTACCTGAAACATTTTGCAAAATTAGTTTCAGGCCGCCATGCATTAAAGAAATAGGTGGTCAGAGGATCTAGGTTGCTTTCAAACATGATACACAAGGAGACAGCCATCCCAGATCTCTTCTTTTGGAGGATGATTGGTATTAACTCTACCCCATGCAATGGACCAGAGCAAGAAATCTAATTTTGGTAACAGCTTCGGCTTTTCAAATAAAGTTATGGGGTCCAAAATGGGGAGAGACTCAATCATCAATCACAGTGAAGGAAAAGGATTCACAGAGTACATCCCATACGATATTCTTCTATTTTCCTCTCTTTCTTAAAGAATCACCAATTCCATAATCAAATTAGCACACTAAATTTCTGTATCATTTAAATTTCTAGATAACATAAGGGCTCATCTTACATTATTCTTACCAACAACGTTAATCTCAACATGCATTAAGTGTAGGAATAGCTCAGAAAAAGCACTTCTACTTTCGAGATATCCTCCCAAAATCTGACTTTCCAATCTGCAACTTGACATGAGATTAAAAACATATAAGAAACTTGAATAATAAGGTCCAAGGGCAGCAGCTTGGTCCTCCTAACATGTCTTTAGAATCCCATCCATTCTTGTACTTCACATTAGCAAACAATGATTCTTTGCCAAAAAAGTTTGGTTCTTCAGGGGATCTCGGCCCAATTCAATCTGACAAAGTGTCCTATTCCATGCCTCCTATTTAAAGGAACTTTAGTGATCACAACTCATTTAACCAAATGATATTTTCTTCCTTCCTCCACTCCTTCCCCAGAACACATTCCTCATCAATTGTCCTAATCTTTTAGCCACACCAACCAGAATACCAAACAAAGGATAGGGAGTTGGAAGGCTTGACAAAATAGATTGAATAAGCGTTAACCTCCTCCCTTCAAAAGACACGTTGTCCTCCAATAAGCTAACCTCTTCTCAACCTTCTCTGCAACAGGGTTGCAAATATCCATCGTCCTTGGACGCTCACCCAAAGAAAGGTCAAGAAATTCCAAACGCTACCCAAACATTTTTCAATCACAACAAAACTTAGATCCTTATTCTCCTCTTTTATTCTTTTTTTATTTTTTGGCAAGAAAAAACATAACTTTTTATTCAAAATTAAGAAAGTGTCAAAAAGTGGGCAAACAGTTCACAAACGACAAACATCCAATCTGAAAAGCACCTATAAGTTATAACATCAAGACACCTTATTTTCCTCAAAATCATCCCATCACAAATTATAAAGTAGGCAGACAAAGATCTGTCTCACATTAAGCAATGACTATGATGACAATAGTCACACAAGTGAGAGTTAGCAACAGCAGCAGAAGCATCACAAGGTTGTAGCACCATGTTGGTGTCATGGTGCCACCACAATGCCAATGCTATGTCTTTATTTATAATTTATAGTCAATTAAACTTGATGCAAGAATAGTAGCATAGTGAATGGCTCAACAGGAACTGCTGTAACAAGAATCTAATAATGAGAATTTAAGATCAACTTTTAAATCTTAATGCATCAACAATTGTTCCCTTGTTTCTCTTGAATCAGATGCTTCTAAGATTAGACTCCTCTTTCCATAGTTAATGTGATCTTGGTGACTCAAGTAATGTAAATTCTTTTCATTGTCAATAAAATCTCTGTAACATAAAACTAAATTGTTATAGCATATAATTAGCAGCTAATCGTACAATAAGAGAGAAATATCCTACGCAAATGTCACATTACATGTTAATGTACAATAGGCTAAGCATATACATACCGAGTTACTACCATGTCAAGTCTCAATCCAATCAAGAGACACAAAAAAGATTACTAGGGAGGTGTTAGTCCTAGTAATCAAGGGGCCCATTTCAAGCGTAATAAATATATAAATATGTGTTTGAACATTTCTCGTTCAGCTAAGATGATTATTGTGTTTGCTTCTATATCATATGCAATGTGATGCAGGAAACAAAAAAAATCCATGCATCAAGCACTCACATCACCATATATAATCAAATAAGGGAAAATAAATATTACTATTAAAGCATACCAAAATTTCCCAGTGGACGCAATGACTTCTAATACACTTCTAATTTCTTCTACATTGAATTCGTCTTTTGGTTCTGAACCTCTGAAACCAAAGTGAAATACTATTTTAGAATAACTTTAAAAAAGGTAAAAAAAAAAAAAAGTATAACAAACAGTATATACATTACTTAACTAATAAGCACCCGAATCCCCAGACCAATGAATGCAAGAGGTTATGTGCAATTATCACTATGGATTATCACCATATAAAAACTTAAAAAGAAGTGAAAATATAGAAGAGCAAATAACCACTTTGAAATAGTTCTACAAAAAACTACACAACATTCACCATATTAAACTTCTATTAGGCAACTACATAGCATATAACCTCTAGGTCATAACTGAGACAATTATAAGGCAAATTGTGCAGTGATTCCTGAGCTCCACCACTTGAAACCTTCCTTATCTACAATCTCCCTCTTTGAAATCAGCAAATCTATTTGCTCTCATAAGAAGCACCAAGAACATTTCACTGTTTTAAAGCACCCCACTTCCACACATTCACCATATTAAACTTCTATTCGGCAACTACATAGCATATAACCATCTAGGTCATAACTGAGACAATTATAAGGCAAATTGTGCGGTGATTCCTGAGCTCCACCACTTGAAACTTCCTTATCTACAATCTCCCTCTTTGAAATCAGCAAACCTATATGCTCTCATAAGAAGCAACAAGAACATTTTACTGTTTTAAAGCACCCCACCAAGTATGCTAAACCATTAAGCTACGGAAAATTAAATTCATATGCAAAAGATTGATTATTTGTAGAGCTCAGTGGCCTGCCGAAGCTAATGCAAGCCTTGTAATCACTGTATTACAATTTATAATGGAGAATTATCATTGTTTTGCAACTGATAACCTTTTCTTGTCAAATCCTAAAACCTTTTTTTCAATATAAAAGTTGTGTTGCTTTCTCAGTTCTTGAGTGACGACGAGGGATCACTCTTTGATATTCTTTAGGCTCTATCATGTTCCGACTGCTATTAAGACAATTCCTGCTTTGGAACTTAACTTAATGAACTTTACATTAGACACTGCATGTTTCTCCAAAAAAAGTATTCAAGTTCTTTGCATTATCATGCACAACCAGATCTCAATGAACCCATCAATTCAAAAAACCTAAGGGTCACAACTCACTAGATCCTTATTTCCACTTCCGAACATGTATATGTTCAATCATCTTCAGTTATCCATCACCTCATAGAAATACAGGAAAGTAACAAGTTCTGTGACTAGGATCTCCATCTCTACCAAACATAGAAAGCTTCAAATTGGAACATGAAAATTACAAGAAGTAGAATCATAACAAAACATAAAAATAGAACTCCATATCCAAGAAAACCAAAAAAATTGTATTGTCTTGACAAAAACCAAATAGAATTAATATGAATTGAAGGCAAAATATATCATTCCAGCACAACAGGAGCAGCATTTACCCATGATTACCAGCTTCAGGAACCATATTATCTTGGCCATGATCGAATGAGTGCTCTGTATTTTCATTCACTGCTATCTCCATTTCAACCCTCTCTTTGCTAGAGACTGACATAAACAGACATAACCAACTAAAATAACATCAAATAGGTCACCAATGGTGAGAAAAAAAAAAAAAAAAAGCATTCCATGCCCACCATAACCAACCAGAATATTATCATAAGAAGAAAATTAACAGAAATCATCAAAACCCTAAATTACTTGTAGGACAAATAGACAAATAGTTGTTATTGAAATATGAAAACAGACAGAGATAAAGACGAACCTAGCACAGTTTCTTTTTCTGACAACGATATCCGCAGCTTAGCCAAGCAAAGACGACTATATGAAGCTGGATATATTCATGGTAAAAGAGCCCGTCAATGGTCGGATCGGATCTGTTCTCGTTCGATTTGAAAAACCGGCAACCCGACCGTATATGACGTATTTTTCGGTAACGTTGAGAACATGTGCTACTTATGTGGACCTAGATGGCCGATGCACCTGAAGGGCACGTGCCCTGCTAATTTCTTCATCGCGAATTTTTTTTTTTTTTTTTTTTCCCCGAAACATCTTGAACGCGACTTTAGTTTGAATGTTTTTATTCAAATATTAGGGGCGTTTATTCTTAGACTTTTAAAAAATTTTATAGACTTCTTATGGTCCGACTACTATTAGAAGATACACATCACTTTTTATTAAGTGCAACCGTTGGATGAGCTTATTACTCATCTTACAGGTTAAGAAAAAACAGCATATATAAAACATAAGAAACAGGCAACCGATTACTTACCTAACCAAGAAAAAGCACTAAAAAAAAAAATTTCCTCTCATTTTCCCTCATTTCCTCTCCCTAGACTCTTCACTGACTTCAACGTCCTCTCTTCACTGAAACAGCAGTCATGCCTCTTCACTGACGATATCCACCGACCGACAGTACCTGGTCGATCGTCCATTTGCCGATGACACCTACCGACGTTGAATCTAAAGCCGATGAAGTCGAGGAAAACGACGTAGAAGATTTTGACAATATTTTTTGCCGATTCGAACTCGTTTGAAATGTGGGTTTTAATTTTCTTAAGTTTTTTTTATTTGTTTTGAATGAGTTTTATTTGATTTGTATGAGTTTTAAATAAAAATTTTTGATTTATTTATTTGATGAGAAAATGAGTTTTGTAGTGAATTTATTTTTAATTGAGTTTGATTGTGTTTGATTGAGTTTGAAGACTGATTGTATTTGAAGATGATTGGATTTGATGATTGTGTTTGGTTTGAATGAGTATTGTTTGATTTCTATGAGTGTTAAAAATAATTATTTGATTTGTTTGTTTGATGAAAAAATGAGTTTTGGAAGTGAATTTACTTTTGATTGAATTTTATTGTGTTTGATTGAGTTAGAAGATTGATTGGGTTTGATAATTGTGTTTGGTTTGGATGAGTATTGTTTGATTTCTATGAGTTTTAAAAAATAATTATTTGATTTGTTTGTTTTTATGAGAAAATAAGTTTTGTAGTGAATTTATTTTTTATTGGGTTTTATTGTGGTTGATCAAGTTTCAAGATTGATTGGGTTTGATGATTGTGTTTAGTTTGAGTGAGTATTGTTTGATTTCTATGAGTTTTAAAAATAATTGTTTGATTTGTTTGTTTGATGAAAAAATAAGTTTTGTATTTAATTTATCTTTGATTGGGTTTTATTGTGTTTGATTGAGTTTGAAGATTGATTGAGTTTGAAGATGATTGGGTTTAATGATTGTGTTTGGTTTGAATGAGTATTGATTGATTTCTATGAGTTTTAAAAAATAATTGTTTGGTTTGTTTGTTTGATGAGAAAATGAGTTTTGTAGTGAATTTATTTTTTGTTGGATTTAATTGTGCAAATGACTAGTCGTGCTGGTCGTCGAGACATTGATGAACGTGGGATATGTATCCTTATGATTGTCGATATGATGGAATCTTCAACTGCTAAAATGATACTTAAAGTAAGTGATGATAGTTTGAACAGGTACGTGTGGTGCTGCTGTTTATATGTTAATTAATTTAATCTAGAATTATAAATCCATAAAATTGGTACTTCTTCAACAATATTTAGTTACAGCCTTTGAGTGCTTTAAAAGAGTGTAATATGTGATTTCAAGCATGGCCTTATGACATTATCGTTCCTTATTGTAAGGGATATTTCTATTTTCCTCCCTAACGATTCGGTCAACGATACTTTTCAAAAATAGTTATTTTTCCTCTTAGAGTGAACTTTCCATCCAAAAAGTAATATGATGATAAAAAAAATAAGTAAAAAGACTTAATTACCCTTGAAGTATATTTACTTACCCTTTAATGTTTCAAGGGTAATTAAATCTTTTTACTTACTTTTTTTTATTATTATATTATTTTTTAGATGAAAAGTTAATTCTAGGGAAAAAAATAACTATTTCTAAAATATAAAGGGGGTAAAGTATCGTTAATCAAATTGTTAGGGGAAAAAATATGAATATTCCTTCCTATAATTATGATTTTGTAGGATAAAGAGTTTTGTGGCCCTTTTAGTGGGGAGCTCATTCATTTGATGCTGGTGAAGCCTTCACCATGATGATGGCCACCTTCGTTGATCTTGTTGAGCTTCATTTTCTTACTTTGTTATGTTATTTTATTATTATTATTATTATTATTATTAATGCTTTCTATTGCTTCAAACAAAATACCAAAATGAATCACCATTTTGATTCTATTCACTGTAATTCCTATTTAATGCACCTAGATCCTTTTGTCACTAAAAATACTACATTTTGATAATTTTAAACTCATCATAATAAATTTGATCCCACTCAAATACTAGTAAAAGAATTTATAACTTTAACAAGGTAATGGAGCTTCAATCATTTATTTTAAATTATTAATATTATTTAAGACTAACTAAAGAATTCTATTTACCTCATACATATCCAGACGTATGAATAATTTTTTATTTTTTATAGTATTTTGACCTTATAATTATTTTTATTTTAATAATTATAATAATTAAACTATAAATGTTAGAGTTAATGAAAATCATCCTCAGAATCAGTTTAGTGATAATAGACTAAATGGACCAAATAGGTGATAAGTTTGGGCCTGAGAGAACTGGGCTGGTTTAGTATGTGAAGCCCATCAGATGATTTGTAAATCAGTTAAGTTAGGTACTGTTGAGTTAATGGTAGTTGGTTAGATTAACCTAGACGTATATAAATCAACATTGTTTTACTGTTGAAGTCATGAGAAATATCTTGATTCTTCTCTATCTCTCTCTCTCTCGAAATTTCTCAAATTGCTTCTAGGTTTTTCTGTATTTCAATTGTTTCAATAAATACTATCAAATTTGTTAAAATAGAAATAATTTTATTAATATAAAAATATTATCAAATATATTATTACACTTCTACTATCGAATATAATCTTAAAAAAGACTTTAATCCTTTTAACCTTATCCTCACTGTATAATTCAACGTATTTTTTTCTTTTTCAGAAAAATTATAATCAAAAGGTCCTAATATAGAAAATTTTAAAACACATCAATGCATAATAAAAATCTAAAAGAAGGGAAGACCAAGACTTCTTAGTTCTAAGTTATTGGTGAAACATTAGTCAGTTGATTAAGTTTGAATTTTTTTGACATATTAAACATGTAGATAATCAATTTGTTAGAAAATTATTAGAGCATGATTATATTCATTCTAATGAATAATTGTAATATTGGAATTACTACTATGTATTAAAAAAATGTTTGTAAGTTATGAAATTAATCTAGATAGATTGATATTATTGTAATAAAATATAATAAAAATATCGATATTATTGTTTGTACTATAATTTTATAAAAATATTGATGGAAATTAATATAAAATTTTTTTAGGAAGTGCAAAAATTTATCTAAAATCTTAAATGGGGGAGAACACTATTGAAACTTTAAAAAAATTAATAATCTTAACAAAAAAAAAACTTTCTTTTATAACATTTAATTTATATTAAAAATTAAAATTTATAAAAATTTATACTAAACTTTTCTACTGACAAATTTAACCGTTAATTTTTTTTAAAAAAAAATTAGAGACAAAGTATGAATTTCAATAAAGTTGACGTGATGTGTAATCAGTCCAGCAAAAATAATGTAAACCTGCTGTGTCACTTTAATTATTGCAACTTTGTTCTATTTTCCAACTGAGTGCAATTCCAACTTTAGTTATTCAAAGGTATCGGTATGTATTCCGTAGATACGTTTGGCGTAATTAAACTATTTTTATAGAATAATATTATATTAGATTGAATTAAATTAATACTGTAATGTATTTAATATAATATGAATTAAATTAAAAATATTTAAATTAAATTTAATTAAAAATATTTTTAAATAAAATACAATAAAATAAATTATTTTTTAAAAAATATTTAATGAACTATAATAGTTTATATAAAAATTAATTAATTAAATAAAATAAAAAGTAAAAAAAATAGTAGTAAAAGAAATGGGATAAGTTTGTCTTATCTCTTGAGGCGGGACTCAATAGTCCTCAATAGTCCCGCTTCAATGGGATTATGAGGATAGTTAGGATTAGATATGTATAATTCCAACATACTCTTAAACACATAATTGGACTAAAAGTTAGTCCAATCTTATGTAATCTCATGTAATAAACGTGCTATTATAGTTAAAGAGATATTTATTTTTACAATACGTGAGATTAATTTTTATATTTGATCTGTGTATTTTACTTTTATACAATATTAGGAAGAAAACTAGGATAATTATACAAATATTTACGAGTTTAGATTTAATTACACTCATATAGTTTTTTTTTTTTTTTTGTTAAAATTGATACAAATATCTCATACTGTCAGTTACCTTTCGTCCAAACTAACTGTTAACCACTATTTTTTTAATAAAAATAACCATTTTATCTTAATATTTTATTTTATCATATTTTTTTTTAAAATAATTACAACTAATTCGAATTCGAGAAAGGGGACACGACTTGAACTCATAATCGTAAAACCAAAAGAATCAAAAGAATATATGCAGTTTTACTGATAAATATAGCATCCTTATCACCGAGCCACATTGAGCGGTTGTACTGATAAATTAGAAGTTAATTTATCTTTAAAACCAAAAGAATACATGGAGTTCTCAGCCTATTTTCCAATTTCTATAATTTGATAATCGACAAGAGTTGGTTCAAATTAAAAAAATGAAGCTATAATTGGGTTTTCTTTTTTCTCTTGCAGTTAAAATTCTAATTATAGTGCTATAACTTGACCAGTTTTGATTTTTTCTGTTTTGTTTTTCCTTTTGTGAACACAAACAAGTAAACAAAGAATATACAACATAACTTTTATGATCAAATTTGCTCAATAGGAACGAATTTTATTAATGTAATTAAAGATAATATTAAATAGTCAGATTTTAAATTAAATAATAATAATAATAGGAAAAAAAAATACATATTCCATAATGATTCATAATTTTTAAATTGATTAAAATTTTAAAAGAATATTCCTCAATGATCTAAATAAAACAGAAATTATTTAAATAGGACTATGAAACAATTACCTAAAAAGATAAAACTGCAAAATAGAAATAAAAAGGCCAATTTCGGGAAAACTAAGCATGGATATGGAGTAAAAAAAAACCCCACAATTTCCATCAATATAATCTACACTCAAATTGGATACTGTTTACCCTTATGCATAATCCCCACAATGCGCTACTACATCAATTAGATAATTTTTTATTTCTTTTGATCTTATGTGTGTTTACATTAATAATTTATTGATATTAATATGTTTTCAGATCCATGAGTTAGCTAGAAAAGATATCCAAAAATGGTGTCATTCAATGAGATCTGCACTGATGTTATTTTTTATTTTGTTTCTGATCCTAGTTAGTTTTCCGAAGTAAATAATACAATAGTGCTTTTTCACACCTACACATACATAATAGAATAGTGCATTTTCAAAAACTATACACACACAACACACATAATAGAATAGTGCCTTTTGAAAGTCTACACACACAGACAAAGATATATCTTATACAATTCGAACTTACAATATATATAATATAAGTGTAAAAAATATATTACTGAATCAACTTCGTATCGTTAAAAACTATTATAAATTTTAAAAAAAAAATTGAAATTAAATAGTTAATAGTAAAGGTAAGTCTAGAATTTATATTTAATCATACCGTATACAGATTTAGAGGGTTAGTTATATTATGCTCGTATTAAGTCATATTTAACCGTGTCGTGTTCGATATTAGTAAATATGATCCATTTAATAATCGTATGAATGTTCAAAATAATCAGGTTAGTGTTCAGATTGATATTAGCTCTACCGTCAATACAAATTGACACCCTAGCATAGATTATGTCCCACGCGTTTTCTTTTATAAGATGATTCGAAGCATATTTTACACGTACATGATATATTATCAATACTGTTACCTTTTGACTAATATTTGATACAATAAATATTAAACAACTCAAAAGCGAGTTCATGTAAATGCTCCCTTTTGAAAAGCACTGTCTTCTTTAATCTTTAAGAATTCAAAACAAAAAAAAAAAACGAAAAACAAAAAAGCAATCGCCGTGGAAGACCAAGACTTCGAGTCTGTAAACTACCAATGTTAGGTTAGGTCCAGCTCTGCTTTTCTCTGCTATAAATTATGATCATATCTCATCATGTGGTTTCATACCAAAAAATTCGAAAAAAATAAAAATAATGGCTTGGTTAATATGGTCTAATTGTCAACTTTTCTGCCTCCAACCTGTCCTCTTCCTCCTCCTCCATCCACAGAGTTGTTATGCAAACCTGTGTTCTCATGACCAGAGTTCTGCATTGCTCCAGTTTAGGCAACTCGTTTCTGGTACTCCTCTCAGTACTTTCAGAGCTTGTGAGAATATCTATCCAAAAATGAAGAATTGGGAAGAGTATACCGATTGCTGTTCATGGGCTGGAGTCACATGTGATATGGTGACAGGTGATGTAGTTGGCCTCGACCTTAGTTGCGGTTTGCTTCAAGGACAGTGTTCCATCCAACAGTAGCCTCTTCCTTCTCCCTCACCTGCGAAATCTCAACCTTTCTTTCAACGACTTTAATTATTCACGAATTCCTTCTGAGTTTGGTCTGTTGTCTAATCTGACACGCCTTGATTTATCTTCTTCCTCCTTTTCTGGTCAGGTTCCGTTTGAAATCTCCCGTCTGTCTAAATTAGTTTATCTTGATATCTCTGAGAATCATAGGTTTGCGACTCGAAACACCTGTTGTGGAAGGGTTAGTTCAGAATCTAACTGGGTTGGTCGAACTTTTTCTTGACTTCGCTAGTATGTCCACTGTAGTACCCAGTTCCTTGACAAATCTATCTTCTTCCTTGACATCTTTGAGTCTTGGGAGCTGTGAATTAAAAGGGAGCTACAGGTGCTCAATTTAAGGGGTAACTCACAGCTGGCAGGTTCTTTTCCAATGGTTAACTAGAGCAATGCTCTAAGTGTTTTGGATGTCTCCTCTGCGGGTTTCTCCGGAGAATTACCTGTATTCAATCGGCAACCTAAAGTCCTTGAGATATTTGCTTCTCTCGTCTAATAATTTCAGTGGTAGTATTTCGTCATCTCTTTCAAATCTTAAGCAGCTGATCGAGTTAGATCTTTCACTGGAATAATTTCATCGGTCAAATTCCCAATATGTTTACAAACCTAACCCACCTTTCATCTTTAGACTTCTCACACAACCAATTAGTTGGTCCAATTCCTTCTGATGTCAGTGGTCTTCAAAATTTAACCACTATCAATTTGAGTTACAATAGATTGCATGGTCCAATCCCAAGTTCGATCTTTAAACTTGTGAATCTCACTCGATTCGAGCTATCTTCAAACAATTTAAGCGGCACATTAGACCCTTATATGTTTGCAAAGCTTAAAAGCCTTAAACGGCTTAACGTTTCTCATAACAGTCTCTCGTTGAGTACTGCAGTCGAATTTGACACTTCTTTAGAAGAAATTTTAAGAAACCAAAACAATTTAAGGTGGCTAGAACTTTCTGATAACAAAATCCATGGTCATGTTCCGAATTGGGTATGAGATATGAGAAAAAGTAGTCTTCATTTTCTAGACCTCTCCTACAATTTCTTGACAGACATACAACAGTTTATTCAAATGAAGAATCTTGAATATCTTGACCTTAGTTACAACTTGCATCCAAGGATCACTTCCAGTTCCACCAGTCTTTGTTGACTTTCTTCTCAGCTTCACACAACAAACTTACAGGAGTGATCCCTCCATCATTTTGCAATTTGAGCTCTATTGAATACCTTGATTTGTCTGATAATAGCTTGTATGGAACAGTTCCACAATGTCTAGGAAACTCTACGACAATTATGGTCATGGATCTGAGGACGAACTACTTTAGGCAGCATGCCTCAAATATTCGGAAGGCACAATCAGTTGACGACTCTCAATCTCAATGGCAATAAATTGGAGGGACCATTACCACCATCTTTGATGAGCTGTGATCAATTGCACGTGCTAGATCTGGGGAATAACATGATTAATGATACTTTTCCCCATTAGGTTGGCCACCGCTTCCGGAACTGAAAGTTCTTAATATTACGTGCTAATAGGTTCCATGGTCCAATTGGCAATCCTCAAACAGAATTTCCTTTCTCCAAGTTGCGAATTCTTGACCTTTCTCATAACAAATTTAGTGGTCTTTTGCCGACAACATATTTCAAAAATTTTCAAGCCATGATGAGTAGGGGAATACGATAGAGTTGGAATGGTATATATGGGAGACAGATCCTATCAAGATTCTGTGGAACTAACTATAAAAGGAGTGGAAATTAAAATGGAGAGGATACTAACCATTTTTACAACAATGGATTTTTCAAGCAATCAATTTGAAGGACAGATTCCAGAGACAGTTGGAAAACTGATTTCTCTCAAAATCCTCAACTTTTCTCGTAACAATCTAACAGGTTTCATCCCATCATCCTTCAAAAATTTGATGGAGCTGGAATCTTTAGACCTCTCTTGGAATGAGCTTGATGGAAAGATACCTACGGAATTGACAAGTCTGACATACCTTTCGGTATTAAACCTCTCCTGTAACCATCTTAGGGGACCTATACCTGAAGGGAAACAGTTTAATACATTTCAAAATGATTCCTATGTTGGGAACATGGAGTTGTGTGGATTGCCATTGTCAAAAAAATGTAGCAACAACAGCAGCAAAGATGGGAGACCTGAACCAGCCCCATCAACATCATTCTGTGAAGAATGGTTTGATTGGAAAATCATTATGATGGGTTATGCATGTGGACTGGTGATTGGCTTATCTACAGGATATATTACATTATCGACAGGGAAGCCACAGTGGATTTCGAATTTGGTGCAAAGAAAGAAGTCCAAAAGGGTGACAAGGCTCAATGGACAACGTCGCGGAATAGGAAGGAACTAGTAAGTTCGAATCACTCTGTTAAATACAAACTTATTTTATGTATGTTTACATTGATAATAAATATTTATCTATTTCAGGTGCTTGAGTTAACAGGCAAAGAGCTTAAAAATGGTATCTTCATAATGATCTGTAGGGATGTAATGCTTTGGAAACAACATTTTCTATGCAGTGCCTGAACTATATATATAATATAAACATTTATATGCTTTTGGTTTTCAAAGTTCAATGTGGTCACAATCCACCAAAAGTAGCACAATCAAGTACAGGGTCTCACTAATAATACAGGAGTCCTACACTTACAATGTAGTTAATAGAAAACCACACTATCGATTTTCATATTCCTTCAATTTCTGTTTTTAAATTTCTTCATTTATTTGAGTAATTTAACAGCTATTAATCATGATTAATTATGCAGTAATTTATTTGAGGTTGGTTGCGGTTGTGAGAACAATAATAACCCTGAAAATAAAGAAAAGTCATTTAGGAATGCTAGCTAGTGATCGATATTTCCACTCAATTAGTCAAATCAATAACAATCATAAAGAGAGAGTCTATGGTGAGAGAGGCAAAATTCATGGTATTAAAAGTGTTTTACCTTGTTCTTAAAATTTCTTTTTATTTATAGAAAGAAATTACATCATAAGACTCAAAGCCAAATTACATGAACCCGCTTCCTTTAAGGCCAAGGCATGAACTCACAACTTGGATCTACACATGATCTAAGTCCAAAGCCCAGTCCTTGAAAGCACATTTGAAGGCCCAGAGTCTAGTGAAGGCCCAAATCAAGGTCTATACCTTGATATAAAGTTGGTCATACCCAAACCTAGGTCTACATCTTGGTTGACCTAAGTCCACATCCATAAGACTTCTCATTAGAAGCATGATGGACCAAGTCAATAACACAAGTAAATCCTCTTTGATTTGGGCCGAAAATCAAGGTAGAATGATCGACTCTTCAACGGGTGGATTAGGCTTTTATAAAAGGCAAACCCTCACTCTACGTGAAGGTTCACACTTTTTAACCCTTAAAGCATTCTAATTTAGCTCGATCCCCGAGAATCCATTTTTCAGACGATTTTCGACCATCTCCGACCTCCCACGATCAACATTCTTCCATAACTCCTACCATCCACAACCGTCTCTCAATTGCGACTCCGGTCTATGCTCTTACACTACCACGACCCATAACAACCATAGCTTGGTATACATGAAGTGTCTCTACCTCATTTTCTCTACATTTCATACGCTATGCTATTTCAATCTACTGACTTGACCGTTGGAGCGTGTTTGGCCGGTATCACCCCGATGTCTCAAGTGTCATATGGGTAACGTGTACTCTGATTTTGCATGTTGTAGTGCTCTGATCATCACCTAATCATTTTCATGGTCTACACATATACCATATCATTTGGGTATTTAAATTATTAGAAATTTTTGTTTTACTTTTGGCCGAAATTTAGTGAGGTCTTATAAATTTACCAGTTTGTATAAAATTTGACTAACATCCAACTTCTATAATCAATTTCTATCTCTTATCACTCATATTTCTAACTCATACGTATCCCTTTTCCTTCTCTTATTCTCTAAAATTTCTCAACTCTCTTCGACATAACCTCACTCATGACCTACATCAAGCTATTTCAACTCCATAATTGTGTTCAAGAAATACACACGACATCGGTAGTCTAATCTTCAACTCCATCAAAGTCTCTTATTTAGGATATATTTACCATTAAGCTTTCTCTGTTTTTTTTTTCGATCTACCAATCTAAACTCATTCAAGATAAATCGGTCTTCAAGGTAAAATTTTCTCTCTCTATACTTGTATTTTTCTAGTATAGCCGAAGATTTTTTTTTCGTTTGCTGTTAAGGGTAACAGTATGGCATGTAAAATGTGATATTTGATTAGGAAGCAATTTTACACGCCATATTTTTTGTTTTCTAACGTGTAAAGTTACTATTGAACTATGTAATTTTACATGCCTTACATTTTTTACCATTTTACATGCCACTTGTATAAAATGATTTGTAAATAACTTTTTATCTACACATATAAATGGTGTTTTGTTATTTTATACAATTTTTTTATATTTTGTTTTACATTACTAGTTCTCATATCAGAATCGTTTTTGAAAAATCAATATCAATCGTAACCCAAATTGAATTCATTTTTCAATTTTAAAACTAGTTTAAATCAAATTAGGTGGGTGAGCTGCATTGAATAATACTTTTCGATTTAATTCTGATTTTGGTGTTCACCCCTAAATATATGTGGCATGTCGGTCTATATAGGCCATAACCAATTTGTATTCCTCATGATGCAATCCATTGTCTGCCCCTTACTGAAAATTATTATTTTACTAATTTAAAAGGCTTCCTTAAAATTATTTTAATCTGATCACAAAAGAATTTTAATTGAATCATTTTTCATTCTTAACTTTTACTTTTATACAATTTATTGACTAATGTCACTTTCATATGAAATTTAGCCTTAAAAAAAAAATATTTTCCATTTGTTACTTTCAAATAAAAATATTTTTCTTACTTATATACCCATTTCCCCTCTTTACTTGTGGCCTAAAACTTCAAAATGAATTAGTTTACAAAAAAAAAAAAAAAAGAGAACTTCAAAATGAATTATTCTGATTAAACGTACTTTTCAAACAATTAAAAAGGCAAGAGTATTAAAGATTAATGGAAAGTTTGAATATTTATTCAATTTAAATAATACTAACTATATATATATATATTAATTTCTAAAGTTTCTTATTTAGATACCCTTATATAAAAAGAAAAAAAAGGACGATTATCAATTTGGTCACTAACTTTTAAAAAATTATCAATTTTTTAAACAATTTTCGTTCATTGATATTATTAGACCCTAACTTTCTGGAAACGTATCAATTTGGTCATTCTTTTAATCAATCGTTAATCAAACTTAACTGTTCTAGGGGTAACTTTTAAAAAATTATCAATTTTTTAAACAAGTTTCGTTCATTGGTATTATTATACCCTAACTTTTTGGAAACGTATCAATTTGGTCATTCTTTTAGTCAATCGTTAATCAAACTTAACTGTTTTAGGGATACTTTTGTCTTTCAATATACCCATAATTAAAAATATAATAAATTAATTTTTTTAAAAAAATTAAATGGAAAATCTCTACCGTATTTTGATGGATGGTGGAGATTATATTGAATTTTTTAAAAAAATAAAAAAAATTTCAATTTAAATTTTTTTTACTATTTTAAAAAAGTTGATGTTCTTGGTCCACCATTGTTGATGGACGCTGTATCTCCACTAATAACAGCAAAAAAAAAAAAAAAATTGAAGTTGAAGTTTAAGATCTGGGTTCATCTTCGAACCCAAAACCCAGATCTGGGTTCGAATCTAATCCAGATATTCAACTTCAATTTTTTTATTTTTTTTTTGCTGTTCTTGGTGGAGATCCAGGTTGGCGGATCTCCACTAAGAACATCAACCTTTTTTCTTTAAAAAACAAAATAGTAAAAAAATGAATTTTTTATTTTTTTTAAAAAATTTCGATATAATCTCCACCGTCCATTAATTTTGATGGACGGTGGAAATCCATTTAATAATAATTTTTTTAAGGGCATTTAAATTTTTTTAAAATTTTTAATTAAAAATACTACCCTTCTAATTATTAATATTCTTTTTTAAAATTTAAGATTAAAATTATAATTTTGAATTATTTAAATGGAGTCAAGGGCAAATCAATCTTTTTGTCAATTCTGTTTTGACCGTTAGAAAATTAGTTAAAGGAACCAAATCGATATATTTTATAAAGTTAAGGTCAAATGATACCAATAAACGAAACTGATTTAAAAAATTGATAATTCATAAAAAATTAGGGACCTAATTGATAATAGTAAAAAAAAAAAAATTGGAAAAAAGATATGACGTGCTCCTAACCCTGCATACCTGACTTTTTTTTCTCCAACTCTTAGGCCATCTCCAATGGGTCTTTATTTCTTTAAATTGAAGACCAAAACCTTTCCAATGGATCTTCATATTGTTGTTTCTAAAAAATTTTAAATAGAGATTGGTAAATGGATCTTTCAATTTGGAGATCCATTATTTCAATCTCCATTACTTTTTCAATTAATTAAATTTAATTAACTTATTATAACTTTTTATTTATAAATATAATAAGTATAAAAATTATATCATTAGAAATATTTTATTAAAACCTTTCAAATGAGTATAATATCCACTATATTTTAATTATTTTTAAAATTTTTATTTATTATATTTATTAATTAATTAATAATCTAATAATTATTTTATTTAAAATTAAATTATTATATATAAAATAACTAAGTATAAATATATTATGAGAGTAAAAATTAAAAAAGTTAAAAAAAATAATTTATAAAGTAAAAAAAATAATAATATTTTATTATTTAAAAATTATAAAATGGAATACGATTAGATTTATAAATTTATGGAGATAAAATATTATTAAAATATTCTATTTTTTATCTTTACTTTGATGAAAAAATAAGAGACCCATTAGAGATGTACTTACAAACAATTTTTCACACCCAATACCAGTTTTTATAATATTTGAAAGAAAAAGACATGAAGAATTTGGTGTCCAAAAAAATTTCAATATTTAGAACTTTAAAAATACATGTCCGACACCTCCAGGTCTCCGGGTCGCAGTGATTGAAAAGGATCAAAGTGGAGCGAAACTAAGAGGCAACGACAATGTCGAACCAAAGAGGAGCAGCAACCGACACCTGGGACTGCAATTACATGCTTCCAGGTCCTCCGAGCCGCAACAACTTTGGATCCGCAGATTTAAGTCCGTCGGGACTTCTCGCCTACTCGTCGGGCTCCTCGATCTCAATTCTCCAGTCTCCTTCCCTCCAACTCATTTCCACGTTCCCTCTTCCTCCGCCCACCATCACCTCCAACTCTCTCTCCCCCTTCCTCACCGCCGTCCGCTGGACCCCTTCCACCCTCCGTCGTGACTTACTCTCCACTGAGCCCTCCACCTCTCACCTCCTCCTAGCCGCCGGCGACCGCCACGGTCGCATCGCTCTTATTGACTTCCGTCTCCGCTCTGTCGTCCTCTGGCTTGACCCCGACCCTAATCCAAAGCCCGGCGTCCAGGACCTTTGCTGGATCGTATCCAGACCCGATTCCTACCTCCTCGCCGCGATTAACGGCGCCTCAACTCTCTCCCTCTACAACACCACCACCTCTGCCTCCTGTATTTGGAAATACGACGCTTCTCCTGAATATCTTTCATCTATCCGCCGCGATCCTTTCAATTCCCGCCATTTCTGCGTGATCGGTTTGAAAGGATTCTTACTGTCTGTTACAGTGTTGGGACCGAAGGAAGACGAAATTGTGATTAAAGAGTTGCAGATTCCAACAGATTATACTGAATTGTTGAAGCTGGAAAAGGAATTGAGTGCCGGCTCCTCCTCCTCGCCTGCTTCCGCATTGTTTCCACTTTACATGGTCAAATTTGCGTTTTCGCCCCAGTGGAGGCACATTATATTCGTTACCTTTCCGAGGGAGCTTGTTGTATTTGATTTGCAGTATGAGACGACACTTTTTGCTGCTTCTTTGCCACGAGGCTGTGCCAAGTTTCTAGACGTGTTGCCGGATCCAGATAATGAATTACTCTATTGTGCTCATCTTGATGGGAGGCTCAGCATTTGGCGGCGTAAAGAGTATGATTTCTTTTCAGAGAATTTCTTCTTCCATTATATGATGTAATTAGTTGTGCTATTATACTGTACCTTTGTTCGTAAGTAGTTACTTCAACAAGTGCTGCTAGTTAAATCTAGTAAGAAAGGTAATAGAACACTTCTAAGTGGAATTTAGTTATATGGTGTAATATTGAGCAAACCGGAATTGTCAATTTTGTGAACCAGAGGGATCATTCTGCCTTTAAACCAATATGGTCCACTGAGTAGGTGAGGTTGTCTAAGTTACTCTTATTAGACCATGCTTTCAATTTGCTTGAAGATGTAGAAATAGAAGTAGACAAAGTGTTACATTATAAGAGAGCTTCTAATCCCTTGAGGGACAGAGAATTTAACTCTTCCAGAAAGCAAAGTGGTTTAGGGTACATAGGTTATAGAGTGGCGGTTTACTTGGTCATGCTCAAAGTTTCTCTATGATTATTTTAGGTTGAAATATGTATATGGTCCTACCTAGAAGAAAAATGCAGGCATTTCCTGAGTTATTTATAAATGCTTTCCCAGTACTTGTAATTTCGCATGCAACTGTGCTTGAGGTTTAAGAGCCTGGGTTTACAGTGGGTATTGTGCCAAAGAGAAAATAAAAGGCATGGGATTTCTGTGGAAAAGGTATTTTTGGTTTCTGTAACTTTTTCAGGACTTTACGTGGGTGCATTAGGTCTAGGGAGCTAGGGAGTAATACTTCACTTATCCTGTAACATTGGCACGTTTAGATTATTACCTTAAATTTTGCTTTGGTATCTGTTCCAGTTTGGAGTTTATAGAACAAACTTATGTGAACCCTGTCTGCACTGTTTTTATTATGTTCATATTTTATCCCTTATATGCTTCTTTTTACATTTCTTTCTCTTTTTGCTGTTATCATGCATTTATTTACTTTTTAAAGAAATCTTATTTTATATTTTTTTTCAATGGGTTTTCTGGGCAAGAGAAAGTGTCTTTTAGAGTTTAATGTTATTTTGTATAATTTATTTTGATGGAATGTGATACAAAATATATTATATTTTCCAGTTTAATGTAAATTTTGGGATATATCTTGCCATATGGTTATTTAAAAATTCAATTCTGGTTGAATGAAAATCATTACGGTAATTTGATTCAAGTTGTACAAGTTATGAAATTTTAGAGAGCCAATTTATTAATGAGAAGTTTGTGGATGGTAGTTAGTTCTGCTCGCAAAATCTCTTATAGTTGTATAAGAGGTTTTGAGATCAAATCCTACTCACTTGTAGTTGGGGGATTTGACTTCCATTTAAGGATGGGTTGGAGTGGGGTGCTAACAAATGAGATATCAAATGTTCTGACTTGAATATTAAAAAGTTGGTCATCTCCTTCAGAGGTGGGTAACATTTGCATGATTAATCTAATGATGGATATGGCTTTTCAACCACTGCTGTGATTACCACTGGAAATATTTTCTTTTGAAATGGAGATTTTGATATACATTCTTATAGTTACACTGCAGCTGGAAGTTTTGTAGTACTGTTGAGTTTCTTAGTTCCATTTCCCAATTTATATTTGTGTTGCACGCATTTGTTTATTTATCCTTACTTGGATGTAAGTGGTAAAGATGATTGAATTGTGATTTTTTTTTTCTGGCCTCAATGTATTGTACTTATTTGAATACTATCACAGAGGAGAACAGGTGCATATAATGTGTACAATGGAAGAGTTGATGCCCTCAATTGGCACATCTGTCCCTTCTCCTTCAATTCTTTCTGTTCTCATTTCCCAATCAGAGTCTACCCTCCAGAATGTTGGCAAGCTGTATTCGCATGCACCTCATTCTCCTTCTGCGAATGTGGATTATGACAATCCTTTTGATTTTGCTGATGATACTCTGCTTCTTTCAAAGACACATTTAATCTCCATTTCAGATGATGGAAAAATATGGAACTGGCTTTTGACTGCGGAAGGGGCTGGAGACATTCAGAAGGATGTTACAAGCTCAGCTGTGGATGCTAATGTATCTGAAGTTCCATTTCCAGGGACCAATACTTACACCATAGCTTCTAGTACTGGACTTGCCCTGGCAGCTAGTAAGGAAATAGAACATTTGATTGACAGGGGAAGCCGCCCGTCAAATTCTACCTCCAGTCAGTCACATATGTCATTTAAGGTTTGTGAATAAAAATTTCCTCTGGAATGATTGTAATGTAGTTGTTTTTTTAAGTCTATTAATGATGCAAATTGTTGTTTATGAAGTTCATCCATTGAATTGATAAATAACAGTAATCTTAAGTAAACTTGTGATGTCACTATATTTTGGTCATTAATTATCCTGCTTAACTCTATTTTTAGCACCACATTTCCTGTTGGAAAGACTGAACCATAGTCATGCTCTGTGCTAGCATCCGACTCAGGTCATAATGCTCCTTATATCTGAAATTTGTTTTGCCTGGGCCTCAGAGAGAAAGGGTAATTAGGAAATTTATGACCGAACTTCACATAATACATGAGAACAGTTCCTATATGGAACTTGTTTAAACTGGATACAGTTATGGGAAATTTGAGAGTGGCATCTGATTAAGGTTCACTTGTTAATGGTGTTCAATGAAACATTCTTATTGTAGTGTAGTTCTGCCTAATTCTCTGAGTTTCTTTTCTTCTTTTTCTAGGGTGCATTATAGCATAAAGGTGAAACTTTATTCTGTCTTGTTTGTTTTTTATTCACTACTATTGGGGAATAGCATTCTTCTTTCCACACCATGTATACTTACCTGCCAAACCACTCATGCAGGTCAGCTTAACTGGAATGCTTCAACTTCTTTCTTCAACGGTGACTATGCTGGCTGTACCATCCCCTTCTCTAACAGCTACTTTGGCCCGTTAGTTCATCTTTCTACAGTTTATTGTATTTGTTGGTTTTCCATCTTCATTATGTGTTATCTTCATTATGGTATGAATTGTAACACTTAATAGTTGACTAATGAGATAATATCATGCGAAGGTGGGGGAAACTATCCTGCTGTTGCTGTTCCACTTGTTGCTTTGGGGACTCAAAGTGGTACAGTCGATGTTGTTGATGTTTCTGCCAATGCTGTTGCTGCAAGTTTTTCTGTTCATAGTGGTACTGTCAGGGGATTACGATGGCTTGGAAATTCTAGACTGGTTTCATTTTCTTTTAGTCAGGTATGCGGCGTTCAGTTTTGAAATCTTTAGTATGTATTTGTGTCATCTATTTCACTTCATTTTATATCTTGCTTCCATCCTCCTCCCTCCTCCCCACAATAAAAAGAAACGAGAGGGAGAGAGAGAAGGAAGTTCTTCCTTTCTTTATATTGCTTTGTTGAATTGTGAAACTGTGTAATTAATTGGTGTCTAATTTGTTTTTAAACATTACCATGTTTATTATCATAATGTATGATGGCCTGTAACCAGTACTTTGTGACTCAGGTGAATGAGAAAACTGGAGGTTACATTAATAGGCTGGTCGTTACCTGTCTTAGAAGTGGGCTTAATAGAGCATTTCGGGTTTTACAAAAGCCTGAACGCGCACCTATAAGAGCATTAAGGGCATCTTCCTCTGGAAGGTTTTCTTCAAACCTAGTTTCTCTTTATAGTTATTATGTGCATCATACTTAGCGGCATGCTTGCATAACTACTTATATGATATTCTTTTACTTATTTAGTTCCAGTGTGGCTTAGTTGAAACGTCGATATGTTGGGATCTACTTTCTTCTTAGTGCTATACTTTCTACTCTTTTCTGCCCAAGCATGATCTCTTTTTTCATTGTTCATGACTACATAAGCCACTTGTGGTGACATTGTCTCTTCTGGTATAAATAATTTCCAGGTATCTTCTTATTCTGTTTCGTGATGCCCCTGTAGAGGTTTGGGCAATGACAAAAAGCCCCATTATGGTAAGTTGGCTTTGCCTTCTCCTTTTCCTATTTCCACTCAACCCTCCCCTTGGGGTTTCGAAAGTTACTTGCATGGTATCTGCTTACTAACTTTTCCTCTATCCTTAAATTTCTCCTGTTGCTAAAAAATATGGGCCTTTTGTTTCTCCAGTGATTTTAATTGAGGAAGTTGTCATGCTACATGTGTGTCTTGCTTTTTCTTTTTTCACATATCAAATACTTTCATACATTTATAATTTATTAGTCTTACATTTGCTTCTTCATAACTAATTTAAATGTACAATATTTGTAGAAATTTCTAACTGTACCAATCAATGTGGCATTTGCACCCCAAGTTTTAGTTGACTCGAACTATTAAGTTTTTCTTAGATAATTATTATGCTTTATACCTCTATGTAGCTTAGATCATTAGCTCTTCCATTCACGGTATTGGAATGGACTCTTCCAACAGTTCCACGACCAGTTCAAAATGTTCCATCTAGGCAATCATCATTCTCCTCTAAAGATGGTACAACCATGTCTTCAGATGGGGTGTCTTCCCCAGCAAAAGCATCTTCATCAGATTCAAGTGAGCTTCTTTACTTCTTATGCTTATGTATCATATAGGCCAGTAGTGGCTGGTGTAAGATAATTACTTCTGATGTTCTTGTATACTTATGAATTGTTTGAACATGAAAGTAATGTTTATCTGCAGAAGCAGTGAGCTCAGACGGATCTCAAGATGATACTTCTGAAAGTTTTGCATTTGCACTATCAAATGGCGCACTTGGAGTTTTTGAGGTTCATGGGCGTAGGATTCGAGACTTCAGGTATTATTATTCTTCCATGTGCAATGATTACTTATGGAATAAGGTTAACTAAATAGTATTCAATTATATTGTAGATGTTATTTTAGTCATTGGTGATGCTTTTTTTTTTTTTTTTTTTTTTGCTTGTCTCTAGACCAAAATGGCCTTCTTCTTCTTTCGTTTCATCTGATGGATTGATAACAGCCATGGCTTATCGTACGCCTCATGTTGTACGTATATTATATCCTTTCAAATGATTTTATCTGATTGATAATCTAAATAAGAATTGTGGTCTTGATCAGCAGTGGCTTCAATTTCTCAGGTTATGGGTGACAGATCAGGAAACATACGGTGGTGGGATGTAACAACTGGACATTCTTCCTCATTCAATACTCATAGAGATGGAATCCGGAGAATCAAATTCTCACCTTTTGTTGTTGGGGACCGTAGTCGAGGGCGTATTGCTGTACTATTTTATGACAATACATTTTCTGTATATGATCTTGTAAGCATGAGACTACTCTTCTCATTTTGTATATTGGCCTATTCTTCATGAAAACAAGAAGACAAATGACTGCTATTTATTTTGATTTATAAACAATTCCTTTTTTTCCATATCGAGGTTATTATTACATCAAGTTTTGGTAGTATATTTGGGAGCATTCATGTCCTATTGTGTTACTGGAATTCTGTGAAAATTCACCATGTGAATGCTAAGTATCTACTTGATAATATTCATGGACAGTGTTCTTTCTTCTGCCTTACTTTCTGAATGTTTTCACCCTTTTGATCTTCATTTTCATAAGTTTGTTTTTTGCAGGATTCACAGGACCCATTAGCCAATTCTCTTTTGCAACCACAACTTCCTGGCACTCTTGTATTGGAACTTGATTGGTTGCCTTTGCGAACTGATAAAAGTGACCCATTGGTATTGTGCATAGCTGGAGCTGACAGTAGCTTCCGCTTTATTGAGGTTAATATGTAAGTTCGCACCATTCAGCTTTGAGTTTCTTAACTCTGTTTCTACTGTCTTTATATGACTGAGGATATTAGGAGGTTGTATTCTATGTTACTTGAATGATTATCACCCTAATATTCTAGAGGGAATTTTGGGATTTCCCTTTTGTACTGACCTTCATTCCGTTGCATTTCCAGTGTTTTGTTGGTGCCTTATTTCAATAGACTTCATTTCTCCACAATTTGTGCTTCTTGTTTCCAAAATGTAGCCAGCCTTTATTTACAATAAAGGGAAAGTGTGAAGGAAAAAAAAAAAAGATGAAGTTAGAATTTCATAATTTCATTGCGAAATGGAAAAGAGTTCGTTAAAGAACTTGATTTTTTAAATCTTTTGATTAAAAAGTTCTTTTAAATCTAGAAAACATAGTATATGTTTGTGCAAATAAAGTTAAGAGAATTACTTGGTTTTTAAATGGCATTGTGCAAAGCATATGGCGGACATGTGGCAATTCAATGTTCCCTATTGTTTGATGTTTTGTATATTGGAAGATCTGGTTGAACAACTACTCTCATTTTAGCTAGGTGTTGGTAGTATTGAGTGATGTGGCTTCCCTTTGGCACACTGTAATTGCTAAGTAAATTTTTTGAAGGTGAAATGTCTGTCCAAGTGCATATTATCACTTTCAAAAGATTTGACACTTTCCATGTTTTTCTAGATATTTCTCTTCAACAAAAAACCCGAATTTTTTTTTTTCCAATTTGACTCCTGATAAGTGATCTTTTTTTAATGCAGAAATGACAAAAAAGTTGGCTATGTGCCCCAGCCACGTGCTGTTAAAGAGAGATTCCGTCCGATGCCTTTATGCTCACCGATATTACTTCCTACACCACATGCACTGGTAACAATTACCCTACCTCTAACATTACTCAATTTCAGTATACTTAATAATAATTACTCATTCCTATGGTAATGGGTTATCAAATATCATGTCTTTTATTTTTTATACATCAATGTCTGATAACATCGGGGGAAGTGGTTGCCCTGGTTGCCTTTGAAGGTTGATAATAAAGAATCAATAACCACATAGTTGATGGAGATATATGTGCATTTGCTGGAAAGAAGTTGAACTTTTAAAGAAATTAGAGACTGAAATCCAAATTTAAAGAAAATGAGAAATCGAAGAAGGCCATTTAAAGATTTGGCCTTGTATTATGGAAATCTATCTTGTTTGTTTATTGTTTAGAGATAGTGGACATCCCAAAATGCTTTTGCAAAAATAAGTGATCTTGACATCTAATGCCAACACCGCTTCATCTATAAGTGAAATGAGCTGCTGAATATAATAAAGGATGCACTAGTTCAACTGTTAATTCTTTCTACAGGCATTGCGGATGGTCTTGCAATTGGGTGTGAAGCCCTCTTGGTTTAACACTTGCAGTACAACTATAGAGAAGAGACCACACTTAATTCCTGGAACTCCTTCATCTGCAAAGGATCTTCGCAGTCACATGATTGATTTACCTCCTATTGGTGACTCGGTAGTGCCAGAGTTGCTCCTTAAAGTGTTAGAACCTTATCGGAAAGAAGGTGGCTTTCTTTATCCAATGATCTGTTTTTAGTGTTTAAGTGGTTTTGGATTTAAATCATTAATTAATTATTATTATTATTATTTTGCTTGCTTGTTTCAATGTTTTATTGCTCAAGGCTGCTTAGTTGATGATGAGACGGCCAGACTATATGCTACCATAGTCAGTAAAGGTTGTGCTGCAAGGTTTGCCTTTGCAGCGGCCATCTTTGGTGAAACCTCAGAAGCACTTTTTTGGTTGCAGTTGCCACGTGCTCTTAACCATTCGATTGATAAGTTAGTAAAGAAGTCTCCACAAAAAAAGCCTGCCATGGCTTCTAGTTCGGAGCTTGATGATACGGCTATGCTAAGTAGGATTACTTCAAGGGGAAAATTGCCAGCAAGCGAGAAAAGAGACTCATTGGTAAGTTATTTAGTGCATCTACCATTTACAGATTTCTTGGCAGAAGTTTCAGGGTAAATGCCACTTCTTATGTTCCTTTTTCTTCATCTTTCCTCATCGATCTATGTCATCGTTTCACATATTTGTGTCATCTTCTCTATGTAAATTGAGCTTTTCGGTTAGCAGAGCCCAGGTCAACTTAGATTAATGGCTTTTGGACAAGAAGAGTTATGGGAGAGTGCTAATGAACGTGTTCCTTGGCATGAGAAATTGGAGGGAGAGGAGGCTATACAGAATCGTGTGCATGAGTGAGTTCTCCTAATTATTCTGTTAGTTTGTTATTGTTGATATTTGTGTGATTTATTGCTAGATGAGATTGTACTGTTTCTTTAGTTTTGAAATAAAATAACTCCAACTCTCCCCGAGTCATTGGTTTTGGCCTCATTATTCTAAAATTAAACTGGACATAATTTTCTTGCTAGTGCTTGGTGGCTAACTGGCTATCGCTAGATGGTACTTGAATACCCAAAATATTTAGCTTCTTTAATTTTTCTTGCTGCATGCTAGGAGTAATGTCCAATGGAGAAAACAATTAAGCTTCACGATGAATTATATAACACCACAATCCATGATAGACAAGTGATGTAGGACAGCAAAGAGAAAAAATATAGGAGAGGGGAGAAGAAATAGATTTAGAGAGGAAGAACGAGAATCAGGGAAGTAAAAAACAGAAAGGTGAGAACATTTAGAAGAAATGGAAGAAAAATTAAAGAAATAGAGAAGGGACATGGAAGTAAATAGGATTTCTAAAATCTAATTCATTACTCAAATCGTCAATTCTAAACAAGATAACATAAAGATGCCTATTTGTAGGCCCCAGTTTTCTTCAAATAAGTAAAAGAATTCTAAACTGACAAATAAACCAATCAACTTGAAGTAAAAAAATGAAATCTCACTCAAATAAGTATCACAAATTGAAAACCTGAAAGCTTATCCTAATCTTGTTCTGCATTAATAAGGCATTGAGGGACAACCCTAAGTTGTGCAATTCTTAACCATGTAAATACAAATGGCAGTCAAATACAAAAGTTTCTATTAAAAAGGAGCAACCATGGCTATACCAATCTTGTGATTAAGTTCAAGCATGGAGCTAGAATGGGCTTCCTTCTTGTAGTGCCTACTGGCTTTGCTAATATTGCAAGAATTAAAATTACTAACTGATCTTGAACATTTAAATCAGCTAAGCTCTGTCTTTTCCTTGAGGATGATTTACTTGAAACTTGATAGAAATGCTTTATGATTGTAGTTAGGCACTCAATTTGTTAGATTCCATGGTATGCAAGTGTTCACAAATAACATTGTTAAACTTTTCTTATGTAAGTTAGTTATTCATCTGAAGGGGGTAATTCATGGTGAACCTTGCGGTCAAGGTTCTGCACATGTATTAGGTTCTGATAATTGTGCTTAATGCTTCAATGGCAGGCTTGTTTCAGTTGGAAACTTAGAAGCTGCAGTTAGTTTGCTGCTTTCCACATCTCCAGAGAGCTCTTACTTCTATGCAAATGCCCTACGTGCAGTTGCTCTTTCTTCTGCTGTGTCAAGGTCTCTTCTTGAACTTGCAGTTAAGGTGAGTGTTAAATTGGAAATGTTTTGGTTTTAACTTAAAAATTCAACATGTGATTTGAATACATTGCTTTTACCTGCATTTGTATTTTGTTTACTTCTTTACTGCTGCATAATCATCTAGGTTGTTGCGGCCAACATGGTCAGGACTGATAGGTCACTTTCTGGCACTCATCTACTATGTGCTGTTGGAAGGTATCAAGAGGCTTGTTCTCAGGTTTGTATCTTGGACATATTTTCCATGTAAAATTTCCATTTCTCTGGAGTTAGGTCTTTGTATATTTTAAATGCATGTTAATTTGTATGGTTTTTGTGCCTATTGTTCATTTATTCTTTTTTCCCATTCTCTTCCTTATACTTTGGCTTTTGGTGAACTTATAAACCTTTTAGAAGATTTCTCTTATTATGGACCTAGTATTTTGCTTGGCTTTATTCATCAATTGCACGTGTGTAAGTGTATAAATTGATAGGATTAGAGTTGGGGTTAAAGAGATATATATCAGCCAATATGTAATTAAATTTATACATACCAAAAACCAAAAACAAAAAACAATATTAGTTGGCAGTGAAACTCATCAATGGCTGAGATTGTCAGAAATATTGTGGGAAGAATCAACTGTTATAAACAAAAGATTGTATGTCGCTGGATCTTGTTTTGTGAAAAATTATTACTGCTATGGAATACGTCTCACCTCTCTTCTTCAATCTAAGTTGTGTTGTTGAATGCTACGAGCGGTTCCTTGCTCAATTCTAAATTTTAAAGTCCAACTGCAATAATCAAGATGTATTATGTCTTTTTCTATTTTTTGGACAAAAAGATATACAAAGATGTATTCTATGTCTTGTAAATTTAACACATGCAATGACCTTATTGTAAAAAGATGAATTTTATGTGTTTTGTTTTTCATTGAGAAAAAGAAAAGACATGAAGAGAGAAGAAAAAGAAATTGTGAAATTAAGGTTGAGAGAGAGAGAGATAGGATAAGGCAGTGTGTAATTATGCGTTAGTGTAGTTATGAATTAATAAGAATTAAGTCTCTTAAACTATTCCAATCCAAAAGTTACAAATTTGTGTAAGAAATAGTGTAAAATAATGAGGTTGCCAATTTTTATTTTATTTATATAGTGGTTTTCTAGTGATCCTTATTTGTTGGAGTCTTGATTGCCTTTGTTAAAGTCTTGATAGTCTTGATCAACTTTTTAAGATTTCGAGATTGTCAAAACTCTAACAAAGACGATCAAGACAATACTGATTTTTGTTAAAATTAGTGCGCATTGAGGAGAAAATGACTATATATTTTCAACTTTTTCCCCAAAGCATATTTCATTCTTCTTGTCATTCATACCAAAAATGTTATTAAAATCTATTAAATTCCATCAAACTTCATTTTTGTGTAGATTTTGTTTGCATTATAGAGTTTGTATTTGAAAATTTCTATATATGTAGTTAGTATTTTCCCAATTTATCCTGATTTTGAAAAGAAAAAAAAAATCAATATTGTTTGATTGCTTTCGTTAGTGTTGATTGCTTTTATTAGTGTCTTGACAGTGTGTGTCTATATATATATATAGAAATTATCCTATCAAAATCTTTCTGATTTTGTTAAAAGCAGTTTTGATCACTTCTAACAAAGGCAATTAAGATGGAACTGATTTCTTTCACACAAAAAAAAATAATGATCTGAGGAGGTTCCAGAAACTAAGATGATGAATATAAGCCATACATTAGGCATGAAAAGGTGGTCAAATACTTGGCTTAATTTTTGTTGGATTGATTGTTATTTGAACTTTATGCAGCTCCAAGATGCTGGATGTTGGACTGATGCTGCGACTTTAGCTGCGACGCATTTAAAGGGATCTGATTATGCGAGGTTTCTGATTCTTTTATAATGCAAATTTTTGAGATTTCTTTTGTTGTTGCAGAATTTTCAATATACTTTTATCAATCAAATTTCTTCGCATGCTTTTTGTGTATTTAGTAGCTTAACATATGCATCCATTCAATATCAAAAGCTCATTCGCCATGTTTGTCAACTCAACAAACCCTCAATCCATCTAACAGTGTAGTCATTCAGCCTTGTATGAAGCCATATTCTACACAATCCTCATCAATCATTGCCTTTTCTATTTGTCTCTTCCCATGCTATTTTTATTCTTGTTCTAGTTCCTCTTACTTACAACATTCAAGATTTTAATTTTACATGGTAAATTAGTTTTAGATTTGATTTATCATTTAAACATAAAGATAGTAAAAAAAATATTGTTCCTTAAAAAAAATATTGTTCCTTTAAGCCGTTATACAATGCATGGTAGATAAAGCAAAATAGTTTTTATTCTTAACTCTGCTGTGGTGTTTCACAATTTGTTAACGGTTGAGGATTCAAGATTACACTCGCTGCAAACTGTCGTGTTACTTTGTTGATGGCTAAAAATCATTTCACCATTTCATATTTTTGAGTTTTTGCAGGGTATTGCAAAGGTGGGCTAATCATGTCCTTCATGTTGAACACAATATCTGGAGGTACCATCATTGTTCTCTTTCAGGTCTCCTTCACGTTCATTTTTTTGTTCTGTTGTATTCTGAAGTTCAACCCAATGCAGGGCTATTATCTTGTATGTCGCAGCTGGTGCATTGCAAGAGGCATTGGCAGCACTTCGTGAAGCTCAGCAACCTGACACAGCTGCCATGTTTGTTCTTGCCTGCCGTGAAATCTATGCAGAAAATTTCACTAAACTGGAAAATCCAGATGATGAATCAGAGTCATTAGGCAAAAGTATGCCAGTTAACTTACCTGGGTTGAACCCAGAGAATGAAGATGTTATTGCAGTAGCTGAATATTTTGGACAATACCAAAAAAAATTGGTTCATTTGTGCATGGACTCTCAACCATTTTCTGACTGATTTATAGAACTGGGTCTGATATCAAGAAATCCTGGTCATGTTTGTCTGAGTGAGGAAGTTTTGCTTCCGCTGGAGTAATCAGCTAAAGAGGCTGGTTGAAGGACTCCTCTCTTGGTTGATACCCTTATGTCATATACATTAGCAAAACATGCTCTCTCCTACTGAGTTGGCAATATGTTCTTGAGCACAACTTGAGAACGAGGAATGTACCTGTTTGTTAAAAGTCGTATCTGCTTGATTGCAGCGAAAGTGTAGCAGAATGGTTTCTCAGGCGAAATTGTATGTTGTATAGAAGAAATTGAAAGATGAATGATGTTTTTGTAGCGTATGTAGAAAATGTTGGCGGCCTCTTAATTTTTCATAGAGATGCGTTGTTTGGTCGGAGTGGGCAGTGGTTTATTCTTATTGTCCTCTCCCGAAAATTCATTGTTTCGACTTGAGATAAAAGGAAGAAAAGTATAGTGAACATATACTTCATAGTGTTGTTCTTTTTCTTTTTATTTATAAAGGGAATATATACTTAATAGTTAGCCACCCGTTTGTGGTATTTTTGCACAGAATCTCCTTCGCTAATAGTGTTATTATTATTACTATTATTTCTGGATTTCTTTAATTGGGTTCAGGGGCAGTAAGATTGCATCGTTAAATTACATTAACCAATTATGATTGAGGTTATAATGTGCAAAGGTAATTAACCGCAGTCAGACTTTATAGTTGCCATTGAAGCAAAGCAGGCAGCAGCAAACGAGAAGCAACACTCGGCATTTCAACTTGTCTCCAAGAATATATATCTGTTTAAACTCCAGTATTCACTACAGAGTCTTTGATCAGTTTCTGTAGTTTTGGACGGAATATGTTATGCCTCTTGAGATAAGCTACTTAGGTAGTTAAAATTCGCTTGGTTTCAGTAGGGAAATGCCAACAAATTACTCGAGCAAAACTTCTGACTTGTAGCCAGGTAACATATCAAACAGAAGAAATAGAGAATCATTACAATATGAATCGTGACAAATGAACTTTGACAATCTCTCTCCATCTCCAAAAGCTTGGTAAGTTCTAAATTCTTTTTAAACAGGTTAATCAATGAATTGACTGGAGAATCTAGTAATCTGAAATCTGAATCAATGTATGAATTTGACAAACCATAACAGCAAATTTTGATAAATGATATGAAAATACAAGGATTTTGCAAACAGCCAATCTTTTTATCATTAACCATGATATTTTTATGTGAAAATTCTGCAAACCAAATTGAAAGTCACCGTCTCTTTTAACCCTTTTGACGGTATGTAAACCTGTCTGCATGGATTCCGCATGATGGGATCGGGTTGCTTCATCGATTTTGCCCTTTTCAAACAATATGGATCAAATCGATCTCTGGCATGTTCAGCTAGCTTCTAAAGCAAGAGGGACGACTCGATTCATCACTGTAATAGTCCTCATTGGGAAAACATCCAATAGGGCAATATAGTAGTGCCTCACCACACCATGCTTTCTTTTTGCCTTTGCCAACAACACCATGCTGATTAAGATGAAAAGTTACGGAGGTGTTTCTGCCTTAATATGCAACGCATCAGACCTGCTTCCACCTATTTTTTGTTAAGCAGTTGGGTTGGAACAAAGCTGACAGGACAATAGCTACCCAGAAGCATAATTCCTCATGCACCTTTCCCGTTGCCAAATAGGTATATGAAAACTAAACAAAATTAAAACTGAGAAATAGTGAGCTTGAATGACTTAAAAATCTCAAATATTCATCACTGTCCTTCAGTTTTCTTAGCAGAACAGCAATGACAGATGGACTCATTGACAAGACATACCTTCAAAATTTCTGCACTCAATGAAAGAATCTCCGACGACATCGAGCAGATCCAAGCTCCTCATACTCAGCCTTGGTGACACACATTGCTTCAAAATCAGGACTGGATGCCAAAAGTGATCCTCCTCGCCACACACCTAATATGGGACTAGACATGCAACAGAATGTTTTTACCAATTGGGAAATGGTAGCTTTCTAAATAAAACTTAGTAGTACTTTTCAGAAGGAATCATTTACTCTTCTTGAGTAGTTATCTTCACTTGATAGTCATCAGGGACAAGAGGCCTAAGCTCCATTTCTCTGCAATTTGATAAGTAAACATTCTTGATGGTGCTTTAACATTAATTCTCAGTATACAAGCTGAAAGATTAGAACTTACAATCTCTCAGCAAATCGAGGAAATAATGTGCTTCCACCAGTTAATATAATGCTGCCCAAACCCACAAAAAGAAGGCATCAGTATACAAAAAACATAAATACTTCTAAAGCTTAATACTCCATGACTTAACAAAACCACCTTTCATAAAGTACAGAATGAAGATAAGGATGGCAAGAATTAACAGCTCGAACAATGCACTCAGCTAGTCCAGCCTCATTCATTCCTGCAAGTACAGGGTCAGATTAGACCTTTGGATGAACAGTTCCAAGAACTCTAGGTCTGACCAAAGAGTTTTCACTTTTCCTACATCAATACAACATTCACACAAGTTCAACGTTTTTAAAGATATTCTCTTACCTAACCCACACTTTTAGCATATCACCAAAATAACTAAAGAACATCTGCAAAGGTAAAAGATTACACATACCCAAATCTGCAGGTTGAAAGATCATTTCTGGGACAAGGAAGCGTTCATTTGTCAAGTCAAACTCCTGTACAAATAACAAAATTAAGCAAATCAGCAAAGTTAGGCAACGGGCAGCAGACTTATTCCAAAGAAAATGAGATTACTACATTTTTCGTCATATCGATTCTCTTTCTGCTCGTAGGCTCCTCTGTACCGTCTATCTGAACCACGTCCTTCTCCGTCTCTGATGGTTGTGGTGTAGATCCCTCATCATCCACAGTGAAACACCTCTGAGCTGCATCTGGGTCTTTAACAAAGCCTTTCGTGTGTGTGATGCCGTCAGGAAGGACATATGTGCACCGAAAAAGATTGTCCTTTCCACGTTTCCTGTAAAAATATTAAAAAGAAAATATATGAAAATTACAAGTGAAAGCACGCATGCGATCACCGAAGACGTTATTCTAGGTAGCTCTTGCAAATCAAATATCCAAAGTTATTAGAACTCTTTACATGCACATATCACTGTTAGAAGATAGTAGATAGTATAACCCCAACATCACTCTCTTTGGATATCACAAAATAAACACAAAAAACAAGCATACAGTTACCCAATCAATACACTTTCGAATTTAGTTGCTAATGCAAAACCAGAGGAAGAAAGAAAAAAAACAACGAAATCAAATGAAGCCAAGCACAAAACTTGAACTAAATACAGCTTAATTTGCTTAGCAGATATATAAATCTTCTTCTTTCCCATTAGTCAAAAGAGTATTTTGTTCAAACAAAAAAAAAAAAAAAAAAAAAATGCATTTCACTGAAAACAAGACCAACATTAAGCAGAACAGACCAACAAAAAGGAGACCTGGCAATATGAAGATCACGGGAGACATCAAGCGAAACAAAACACAACTTCTCCTTAACATCATCGATAATAAAAGTCTCGTCCATGACATTGATAGCGCGATAGGAGACGAGCTCCTTCAAGTAATTGGTCAAGGCCTTGCCACCCAAGTCGATCCTCTTCGCTGCATAATTCACCGTGAAGTTCTGGAAAACAGGCGCGGCATGCGTGAAACTGAACCCACAGTCGACTACCAAGCTACATTGGGCCTTCGATACCAGCCCCTCAGGCCTCCGGCTGGCCTCGTAAAGGTGCACCAGAGAGGGCGAGTCCGCGACGAACAACGACTTGAAGTTGAAGTCTTCGAATACGAGCTCGTCGGTGGTGCGTTGAATGTAAGGGAGCGTGAAGAGTGGTTCGGTGAGTAAGAGACAGGAGGAGGAGGGAGTGACATGGAGGAGAGATGGAGAAGAGGTGAGCCCAGATGTCGCGCTGGAGGTCGGGGTTGATAAGGTAACCGCGGTCGATGGGGCGGCGGACGGCGGCGGAGGTAAGGTCTTCAGAGGTGGAGGGAGATGGGTGTTGGAATTTTTTGGACGAAAGAGGACGGTAAAGGCAGTTGGGTATGGTAACTAACGGGTCACGATCGCCAGCCGTGACCAGCTTTTATAAGGCCACCGCCGTTGTCAAGAACGACGACGTTTGACATCTTCAGGGACCGACGGAGGAGCTCTCAGCTCTACTTTAGCCTGACTTTTTGGTAATTGAGAACTGTAAATAAGGGTTCTAATTTCTAAATAATCTAGTCTCTTTACTTCGCACTTACAAATCTTTTCAATTTCTATTTTTCTTTTATATATATATATATATATATTAAAAGTAAGCATTGTTTATTCAATCCCGAGTTTGATAAAAAAAAAATTTTGTTTTTTTTTTTTTACAAATTACATTAAATAGGTTTATCTTTTTACCGTTAAAATTAATTTATTAAAAAATTAACAGTTAATTTTCTTATAATTAATCAATCGTTATAAAATATTAATTAATAATAAATTAAAGTAAGTATTTCAAGAGTATTTTAATAATTTTAATTTATTTTAAAAAGAAAAATTTTTAAAAACTAATTTATTAAAAAACTAATAGCTAACTTTCGTATCATTAGTCAACCGTTATAAAATATTAGTCAATATTAATTAAAATTAACTATTTCAGTAGTATTTTAATCATTTTAGTTTATTTTAAAAAAAAAATTTAAAATCTTCACCGTCTGTTTCAAATGAGATAGAATTTGGGATGGGCGGTCGAAATTTATTTTAAAAAATAAAAACTTAAAATCTTCACCATCCATCTCAAATGGACGGTGGATATTGAAAAAAAAAAAAGAAAAAAAAAAAGTCTTCTCGTCCATCTCAATGTGAGGCGAAGAGCCTTCCAGTCGTTGCACCTGTGTGCGATAAAGAGGCGGCTAAGCCTCTCTTCGTGGTCTATCATGGCGATCTTTCATGAGAGATCCATGGAGGACCTCCATGGATTTGATTTTTTTTTTTTTTTTTAATCTTCACCCTCTAGATAGACGGTGAAGATCTCAATTGTTTTTTTTTAAAAAAAATTTATATTGTATTTTAAATTTTTTATTTTGAATAAATTTATACCATACACATAGACGGTGAAGATCTAGATTTTTTTTTTATTTCAATTTTTTTAATCAGAGGTATTTTGATCTTTTTACACCGGTCAACGGTCAACGCTAACGGTAGTGGAGGTAGCTATTAATTTTTTAATAAGTTGATTTTATCTGTAAAAAATTAAATTTTAGATAGATTTATTGTAATTTGTCATTTTTTAAGTGATAAATTTTGATGAAATTAAGGGATTTCATAAATAGATTTTGTTATAATTTTATTTTTTATTTTTAAATTGAAATCCATCCAATTTCATAATATCGGGCAAGATTTGTTATGAACCTTTTTATTTTAAAATTCATAAAATTCCATGACTTAAGCAATTCTAACGGTAAAGTCAATGACATATTTTAATGGAATCTTTAAAAATATGGATTGAATACCCCATGTTTTGAAAGTCTAAATTGAATACCCTATATTTTGATAGATTTTTTAAAAATAACTAGACTTTTAAAATCTTTTAAATTTTAATCAACTCTAGATTGAATATACCCCTAAAGGGCCGTTTGTTGTATGGGTTTAGCTTGGGATTGGACAATTTTTTGTCTAATCCTATTTTATCCAGACTTCTCTTTTGGTTTTGAGAACTTCACTTTCTCTCTATCATTCTCCTAGGTCCCAACTCCCAATCTCTCTATATTTTTACAGTAAATAGATTTCTTTTAGTTTTGATTTGATTTTTTTTTCGTGGTGTCAATTTCTTTACTTCTTCTCTCGGCTTCTATCACACACAATTTTCTTTTTTTAAATAAAATTTTATCATCCATCTTCACAGATTTGCTTCCTCTTCTCGATCTGAGTGTTATTTTGGTTTTGATTTGAGTATTCTTGCTTTTGATTTTCTTTTAGTTTTGATTTAGCTATGCAGGATCTCTCGTAATTACAAAGGTTATACAAGTTAATGAAATATTAACTAGATGAAAAATCGGTTGATCAGATATAAAATATTGGTTCTCTTAATTTTTTTCATCAATTTTCTTGCATTCAAACACAACCCCATAAATTTTTCTTCTGTTTCTAATTTTGGGATGTTAGATTGATGAGAATCCAAGTCTAGTTGTTACTTAGATTTAGTCAATTGAAGATACCGGAACTAACATTCAATGTTCAATTATGGAATCGTAAGAACATAAACAAAAAAAGAAAAAAAAATAGAGACAGAGAATAATTTTAATTGAAAACAAAAATTAAAAAAGAATATAGCCAATTTGGTAAAAATAATATATCCAATCCCGTAACTTACCAAACACAGCTACACGCTATTTTTAATCATATCCTATGTTACACCAAACATGAGATAACTTTTAAATTTATCTAATTTAATCTCATCATATCCAATCCTATTCAATTCCATATAAATAATCCAAACATATCCCATGCAACAAACGAGACTTAAATGTTAAATCGTTGTGAACAATTGGAGCGAAACATATCCGAAAAAGATGTGGTGTTGATAACTCAAATGTTACGTCATTTGAATATGAATTTGGACAATTTAGCATTACACTACACTAGAAAATACTTTCATATCTATCATTTCTTTAAAGATAAAATGGCCATAAATTTATGTATTTTTAATGATCTTGCACGAAGGAAAATGATGGAATGGTTATTGATTGATATTATAATCAATTTTTTATTCTTTGGAGCATGCATAGTGACAAAGGGGTCAGACAAATCTTAAAGATCTGCATATTTAAAAGAGAATCCAGTCAAAAAGGACTTGGTCACCTGATGTTTATTATTGTTTAATCCTATACAACTCCATATCGCAAAGAAACAACCTAAATTACAAGTACTTGCCTGAGGTTTTATAACTGTATAAATATTAAAAAACATAGGGATTGTAATATATTATGCTCATCATATGCTCTACTTTATTCCACACCCCGTATGTTTCACTCTTTGGATGCAGACAACCAGACAAATACATGCAAATTGAAACATTACAAGGTACATAGAATCTTGCCTAAAGGGAAGGACATTTTCGGATATGTAGTCATGTGCATCATTTGAAATTAAGATAGTCCACTCAATAGGGTCCATAGTAATAACCTCCAGGCTGCCCCATGCCAGTGACCTGTGGCATCCCATAAGGCATTATTGCTTGAGGTTGAGAGTTAGGACTATAGTAGCCAGAGCTGCCGGCAATCTTAGCCAAACCCACTTGGCTTTGCATCCCATCCCTTCCATACTGCTGCCATAGCTGCTGTTCATGCACAAGCAACTGCTGCTTCCTTTCCATTTCCGCCATCTGCACATAGGCAGGAGGCGGCACCACAAGGGATGCTGCAAATGGATCCTCTTGCCCCAGTTTTTGGACCGTCCCATCGGGGGCAGGAAGTGCTAGCATGGGTGTAGAGCTCTTGCCTAGCCCGGGCATTGTCACACTACTTGCACTCCCACCACTCAGTTGTGTGGTGCTCACATGTTGTCTTACTGCCCCTTGATCATACATGCCATTCAACAGCAATGGATCAAAACCACCGGCTAATGCAGCTTTCTGCTTTGAGAGATTACTAGCCGATTCCACCAATGCTAATTCCCAATCTGCTTTACCACTCTCAGCAGCTGGTGTTTGCCATGCTGAGGTTACCTCATGCTCTCCATTTGACGGGAATGCTTCCCACGAACCATTTGTATTTGTAGTTGGCGGCCCAGAGAACAAAGCCAAAGCAAGTTTATTGCCTTGCTCATCAGCTGAAGTTGCATCATCTTTTAAATTCACCAAGTCTTCTTTCACCTGTTGAGGCTGAGGTTTAGGTGCTTGTTGGGGCTCAGGTGGTAGGTGCAGTGTGATTCTCAGGCGGAGGAAGTGCCTTAACCTCATTCATATCCGGTTCTCGCTCTTCCTTAATTGAAGGTTTCTCCTCCTTGATTCTCTCAGGACTCTTTGGCTTGATTGCCATTTCCTTTAAGAAGTCCTCAAGGGTGCCCAAAAGCTTATCTGTAATCCTCTGCACTTCCGGGAACTCAGATGATCTTGCGATTCCCATATCCTTGCACCAAGTGTAAAAGCTCACAAGTTCATCTATCAGCTTGGCCGCACTAACATAAGTATCAAAACCCTTAAGACAACTGGCATACGCCATCTCAGTAAATCTGTCCAACAACACCCCCAATGCCTCACATATCTCCACATATAACCTAAAACTGTCCTTCACAACCATATAAAATGCAACAAGCACCAACCTACTGTTCTTGGCTGCACCATTTGGCCTACAAGCCAGAACCCTATCAAGAATCCTCAACAACTGATTCAATCTCTCTAAAACCCTCTCAGGCCTCATTTTCTTAATTGGTGTTGCCTCTTTATTCTCCTCTCGACTCACGGAAGACTCGCCCACATCGCCATAGGACCTCGATCTCATGCCCATCCCTCCATCAAAATCATCCCTAAACCTATCATCTTTCTCCTCAAATTTCCCTTCCCCACCTCTCATTTTCTTATCATAAACCGCAAACTCCACCTTCTCGTCCAAATAAATGGCGTAAACCCTCACAAACCCACCATAATCCCACGAATTAGAATGGGCTTCGTCTCTAAAATCCGACATATTCAAAACCTGCATCCCTCTCCTTGTCGCATACACAATCTCGTCCTCAAACAACAAATGCCCATCTAACAAGAGCCTGTGCACAAGCATCAGAGCCTTCACCGCCACAATCCAATCACGAGTTTTACTCAATCTTTTGGATATAGTGGCAACACAAGCACTAACATAACCTCTAGAATAAGAAGCCATATTGATTATTTCTCTAATATACTTGTCATCAGCAGGGTCATTGTCGTGGCTGGTGGCTTTAACAACAACAACTTCAAGGTCTGGTGCTATGTTACCAGCCACTTTGGCCAAACTTATGCTAGTTTGATCTTTGACTGCACCGATCGCTTTACGAATCGTGCTTGGTGCCATTTTTCTCTAATATTGGAAAAAACTAAAATGAAATTCTAGAAATCAATATATGAAAAGTTGGTTGTAATTGTTACCTTCTTTTGTTATGTTGTTTTGGGTTATGAAAACAGGGTGGATCTGATCTGAGAGAGAAGAGGAAGATCTGTTGAGTTGGGTCAGCAAAGTAGACGGTGGAGATGGAGACAGGACGATCGGAACTGGATCAAAAACTCAGAGTCACAGGAGATATCATATAAAGTGTAGCTTAGTAAATGTGTTTTCTGGCTGTCAAGTGTGTTTGGGTGCGTCTTATAAAGAAACAGAATACAGAGCAGGCAAAGACTGTTAAATCGCGTAATAGGCGGACGATTACTCTCTACTTTCGGCTTTTAGACGATTTACCTTCTATCTTAAACGCAAACGTTGTCGTTTCGTAATCTTTTTCAAAAGTATTACTTTTCATTATCATAAATATCCTCCACAAACTGGTCTTCACACCCCAATTTAACAAGGTTGATTTTCCTTTCAAATTCCAAGTTTGACTTTTATATTTGTCATTTATCTAGAGTTTCGTCAACGACAAATTTTCAATTAATTTTTATTTTTTCCGGTCCGGTAGAAAAAAATAAAAAGAAACAGAAATATAGTTTGGCCATTTAAAAAAAAAATATATATATATATATTATTAATATTTTTCCTCTAATTTGATATAATAATCAATATTCTTTATCTAGTTTTATTTATGGTCAAAATTCTCTCATACTTTTATTTTATAGTCATTCCTCCCGTCATTTTTAATTATTAAAATATCCTTTGTTAACTTTTCTATTAGGATATTATAAAATTTTCCTCAAATTTAGTGTATTAGTTAAAATTTCCTCGTAATTTTTTTTTATAGTCAAGTTTTTTCTATCGTTAGATTTAATTATTAAAATTTAAAAAAATTAAAAATTTTGTTTTATGATTTCTAATTTTTTTAATTTTTTATTTACTTTTTAATTTATTTATTTATTTTTTGTTTATAATTTTTACTATCCATCTATATAGAGATGGAGGGTAAATGTTTATCTTTTTATTTAAAATTTAAAATTTATTTATTTATTTTTTATTTTTTTAAAAATATTTTATGTATTTTTTTTATAAAAATTTTTTATATTTATAATTTTCACCATCTATTTATGGAGATAGACGGTGAAGACCTATCTTTTTATTTTTATTTTTTATTATTTTATATATGATGAACAATTAAAATTTAAAATTGACGGTAAAAATAAATTGACAATAAAATAAACCTATAAAAGAATTTTAGTACCAAATAAAATTAGAGATAAATTTTTGAGTTTGGCCATCTCTCCTTCAAAGCCTTTTGGTTCGGGCATGGCAATGGGTGGCATATAGTATTTGAGAAACTAGTTGGAGTTGGTAATAACAAACACTTTGAACGCAATTTCCATCTCATATCCTATTTCCCGCGAATAATCTTACATTTTGCGCTCTCAACTCTGGACAACCCACTCTACTCACCGATTATAGCTTCACAATGTTCGTCCTCCGAGTCCACTCAGTTGACCATAACCACCCAATCACCACCGAAGAAACCGGCTTCTCCACTGTCACCACCACAACCAATCATAACCCTAACCCCAACCCTAACCCTAAATTCAGCGAGCGAAGAGGATTGGTGCATCTGTTTCGAGGCACATCGCTGAGCTATCTCGCAACTCCTAACTCTCGATCCTCTTGTCTTTTCGTGGTTGCTGTCCCCAACTACTTCTCCGTCGATGACTTTATCCGATTCTGCGGGTCCCACATCAACCTCATCGACGAGCTCATCTTCATCAGGTAAAATGTTCATTTATCATCGTCTACTGATTATTTGTTTGTAATAAAACTAGAATGGTCGAATTTCTGAGAATATTTTGGAAATTTAGAATCGAAATTCGTAACTGATTGCAAGTTGTAGAGTGAAAGCACTAGTATCTGTGAATCTGTAATTGCAAATTTAAACTCTTAACTGCTTTGCTGTGTTGGTATTGGGACTTAAGATATTGTGTTAGCATTGGTTGTTTGGTTGCCCTCGCTCTGGAGTTTTCTTTTCTACCTAGGAAAAGCTCACCATTTTTGAAAAAATGTATTCTCCATAGTGTTGTTTCATAATCATTTCTTACGACTTTTAAGGAACCAGCAAAGGAAACAGATCGAAATAATATAAATTTTTTTTAAGACATGGGAAGGATTCACTTCTATGATGCCAGCCAGTTACATCAGATTGATTTAAGGGAGTAGGAGTGAATAGGTATAGGTATAGGTATTAAATGGGGATATTGCTTAGTGGGAAAGAGAATTTTTACTGCATATCTTTTCTCTCCTTACCTTCTTTACATCCAGCCAAAATTAAAAGATTTCTAGTCTCATCTAATCCAAGCACGTTGATCAGTTATTAAGTCAAGTTTATTTTTTATTTTTAAGTTCACTAAAGGTTTTTTTTTATTATTATTAGTTTGGTTATGTAGACATTGGTTCGTCATGATTTTAGATTTTAATTGTTTTTTCGCCCTTGATACACTTTCTTAACCACTGAAAAGAATCCCAGTTAATGTCCTTGATAATATCAGGAATGATGGGATGGAAGATCGATACAGTGTCTTGATAAAGGTTGTTGATCAGTTGGCAGCTGATGGAGTTTATGGCAACTTAAATGGCAAGCTGTTTTCACCTGGTGAGGTCAGTGAGCTTCACTTAAGCCAGTTTCTTTGCTTGTTTGATTGACTTAATCTGGAATTTAATTCTGTTTGTGGGAATGCTAGGCTGAGGTATGCCACATTCTATTTATGCTTTCTGTGGACTACACAGAATTAGCTGAGATTGCTAGCACGGCACCAGCGGGGTTTACTGCATTACCCACTTGTCCGATCTGTCTTGGTCAGTTTGATACTTTCTTTTCTAGTGTAATCTTGATTGGAGTGGTATTGGATACTGAGTATTGATCTATGCTTGTATATATTGCAGAGCTCTTTTAAATTGATTTTTCATATGGTTTCTTTTGTATTTTAGAGAGATTGGACCCTGACACTAGCGGAATTCTAAGTACAATTTGTGACCATTCATTTCAATGTTCATGCACTTCAAAATGGACTTACTTATCTTGCCAGGTGAGCTAGTAGCAGTTTTCGCATATAATCTCATCCCTTCTCCCCTCCCTTTCTCAGACTGTGTGAGTTTATATCTAGTGGTTTATAAGATGTTGGTTGGCTTAGGGTTTTACTTTTTAACTCTGCACTCAAAAACTACGTTTTTGGTGTTTAGTAGGCACTGCCAAAGTTTGAATTTAACTCTCTGAGGAGTTTCTTAACGTCATGCATTATTTTCTTGGTATAACTAAACACGAGCTCATTTTTCCATCAAAAGCATGTGCAGTTCTTTTCTCTTTAGTGGACACTTGTTTTAACAAAGATCAATTTTTGTGTTGATTGCTTTTGTTAAAGTATTATCGCTTTTGTTAGAATCTTGATCACCTTTATTAGAGTCTTGATTGCCTTCTTGAAAAGTTTATCAAGACTGCCAAGACTATATCAAAAGCAATTAGGATGGTACTAATTTTAACAAAATCATGTACATAGAAGATTAGGACGAGGTTTGTAAGCCACTAATTACAAAAGCAGATGTATCTAACAACTAATAACTAAGAAACTGCCATTAATAAAGTTAGTTCGTCCTGGGAAGAAAAAGACCAATATATATATATATATAGTTGATTCAAATGGGATTCCACTTAAAATATATAGTTATATACTTATATACAACATTATTGCGTTTAGATTTCTTGCAAAATTAAAATAAAATAGAGCTTTTAGATATGGACAAACAGAAATTTAGAACATTGGACTATGATGGCCGTGTTTTCCCATATATTGCACATGAAAATCTCTTAGCTATAAAAAGAAAAGAAATTCTTAAATTTTATACTTTTGCCACTCAATGAAGGCAGAGGGAGGACAAGAAGAATAAGAATGGGCACATGTTTATTTAACCTTTCCCTGCATCATATTCTCGAATATAGAATCAAGATTTCTTTAATTCTCACTTCTTTTTGTCATCAGGTTTGTCGATTTTGTCAGCAGCAGGATGAGAAACCAACTTGTTCTGTTTGCGGGACAATGGAGAATCTCTGGGTTTGTTTGATATGTGGTTTTGTGGGATGTGGAAGGTATGCACTCATTGTGGTTTCCTGTTATGACTCGGGGCATGAAGACTCTAAAATAATATAACTCATAAATATTGCTCATTTTGTCAATTGTACTTCAAGCTTGAAACTTATAGTATTCACCTTTTTTTTCTGCACTCAGATATAAGGAAGGGCATGCTGTTAGGCACTGGAAAGATACACAGCATTGCTACTCTCTTGATTTAAGAACACAACAAATTTGGGATTATGTTGGTGACAATTATGTTCATCGGCTGAATCAGTCAAAAAATGATGGAAAGTCGGTAGAGATGAACTCTCGCTGCATGTCACATGAAGAACATTGTGGTACTTGTGCATGTAGCGAGGATTCTGGAATTAGTGGGGCCCTCTTTAACAGCAAAGTTGAAGCTGTAAGTTTTCCCTGCTGTAGATTAAATTTCTTTTTTATTTTTTTAACCGATAGTTTTTTCTTTTCTGGTATAACATCTACAATCTTCTTGACCATTTTTTGTCTTCTAACGCATGCACTGGTATATGCATTTGAGAATAGATTGTAGATGAGTACAACCGCCTTCTTGCTACTCAACTGGAGACTCAAAGACAAGTAAGTACATTATTCCCAATCTATTTCGTCTTCTCTATTTTTTCTCCCTCCCCCTTTCCTTGGTTGTTGGTTACTTGAATATTGTGAAATCTCTTCATGCTCTTATACGTTTTCTGAGCTTCTACATACTCTCGAGTCTCAAAATTGTTTAATATAATACTTTTGCATCTCCATTATCTGTTCATCTAGGTATATGGACTCATTTGACAATTTTGTGTAAGAAATTCCAAAATTTAGAATTTTCTTGTCTGATGATGCTAAACATGAAACCAATGTTTTGACCAGATTATGGATATGCTTGCTATCATTTGAGCAGACATAAATCTTTTGGGAAATTGGGAATTTTAGATTGAATCTGCATGTGTGGTAATATCTTCATTATAAAAATTGTATTATCAAATGCCAGATTGATGACACTGCTATTTATTTATTTTTATATTAGAAAATTAAGATTTTAATTGTTTCTGTTTGCTTTTAGTACTACGAGTCTCTACTTACAGAGGCCAAAAGTAAAAGAAAGAGTTCCATCTCAGAAGCAGTGGAAAAGGCTGTGGCTTCCAAGATGCAAGACATCCATAATGAATTGGAAACAATGGAGAAGGCAAAAAATGCTGTTGCTGATGTAAGTCTTTGACCTCATGCATTCTTCAATTATTGTTATTTGATAATTTGAGTATAGTTTTGGGAAAGGTTGGCTCATTTTAGTGTTATGTGTGAGATTCATACTATGTTGTTTCATTGATAATTTTTCTGTCTATAGATCAATCGAGATCTCATTAAGAACCAAGAAATTTTGCGGAAAAAAGTTAAGGAGATTGAAGAGAGGTAATTTTCATTTTTCTGTTTATCCATTATAACTCAAGTAAACTTTCAGTAGTTTGCCAATAGGTTCGGGTTGGGGTTATGACTTGGCAGATGTTAGTTTTTATTTACTTGCATACCCTTAATAATTGCTTGGTTGGTGTTGGTTTTACTGTCTTTACTTGTCATGGTCATTAAATGCATGCATGATTTCATTAAATACTATTTCTTGTTCTTTGTAGGGAAATTTCATCAGTAAGAATGAAAGATAAGCAGATACTTGATCTGGAAGAACAGGTACCATAATTACTTAAAAATGTTATGCATGTGATGCATAGAAGTCACTAGGTTTTACTCAAGTTTTATCTAATGATCACAGATTAGAGATTTGACGGTCTACATCGAAGCCCAGAAAACACTTGATAGCATGACAGATTCGGATAGCATCAAAGGAGGGACAGTCTTACCTGTATCTTATGAGCAATCTTCCCCAGCCAACACCCGAAGGCAAAAGAGATCAGGTCGACGACGGAACTAGTCTTATTATGTCTTGTACCATCGAAATCTGGATCACCATCTTGTATATAACCGGACAGCTCTCATTGTGCAGCGATTTTAGAAGATTATTTATACTAGAAACATTCGTGTGTTTGTACCACAATTAAAAGTTATTTTTTCACTTTCCTTGAAACTTATTGGCAGAATTGCATTAAATTTCCTTGGGATCTCATGTTTTACAGTTTCGTCATTTTTCACCTGCTTTACTCAATATTTAGAGCATGTAAATATATCTCTGAATATCCTTGATATTTTGAAGATATTAATAATATTTTTGATGCTTTTACCAAAACTCATATTTACTTCATCAATTCAGAGTCGGGTCACTGTGAATTTTCAATGTTAGCCATTTTGATGATTGAATGAGTCGCATGAGGTAGAAGATCCGCAGGCCAAGAAAGGAAACCACGCCATTTCATACCCTCAATAAGGTTCAAACATCTGAAAAGATGGCCAGGCTCGGGAAATGTTTTCGCTCGATCGACCAATGCTCACCCTAAAAACTCAACATGGAATAAATGAACTTCTTTGTTAGATTCCTCCGTCTAGTACAATTATCAAATTTTACATCTTCCACAGATACAGTTGAATTCTTATTACAATCAACTATGAAACAAGTTGTATTATTAACACCAGTAAAGATTAAACGGCTATAGAACTGTGTAATATAAATATGAATAATATTCATCAACAACTAGAAAACCAAATAGAACAGCTATTATACTTCCCCACCTTAATAAAGACTAAAAAACAGCCACGGGGCGGGGGCGCATGAAACTCCCTCTTCTGTTTATGGTCAGACCTCCACCCCCAATTCATTAACTTCTAAATTTACCCCATACTCCGCTCGGTACCACTATAAATGAACTCTGCTAGAATGTGTACGAAAATTCTAAAACTACAATACCTAAATTCCGCAGCTTCCCCTCGAAAATCACATTATGGTGGAACCAGGGAGCGGGATCACATGGAATAGATTCATACATTCAGAGGTCCTTGGAGAAAGGCATGTCATATACTTGTCACCTTTGTGATTGTTCTGTAACAGCTGCACCAGAAGTGGTGCTAGGCCCAGCACCATTTTCAGTTGGAGGAGAGGTACCCCATTTTCCTTCTGACTCTAATGGTTCAATTACATTTACTCCGCCATCTGTTAGTCCTAATGCAAACTGATTGGGGTCGAATGGATGAGCCGCAATGACAAGAGGATACACTCTTAAGCTGTTTAAATTGCACCATTAGTGGGGTTTTTTTTTTTTTTCCTCAAAAAAGGAAAAGGGAACCACAAATCCACAAGGACATACCTCATATTAGATAAATTAAAGATTAAGACATGTATAAAGACGCACCTAGGATTGGGTGGTAGATAAGCAGCAGGATTTATTCGGCATCTCAATCTAAGTGTTGAAGCAGTGAGAACACCAACACTTCCATCTTCAAAAGCCACATATATTGACTGGCTATCACAGGAATATGTAGCATGTGTGATTGGACCACTTGCTTCACGAGGGACAAACTGTTTCAGGAAATATTCAATATTAAGGCGGTTAGTGCCCAACTAGAACTAAATCCAAACACATCATTATGCCGAAAACTAAATAACTTTTAAGTCACAAGAATAGCAACGACAACATGTATAAACTCGCCTACCTGCTTAAGGCACTCCAATTTAGGTGCCTCATATATAGCTATCTGTGTTTCATGAACTGCCAGTAGATGAGTCTGATCTAAGTGAAACTGCACGCGTGTATCTGCAAGAGGTGATGCCGTTCGCCCAGTTGGAATTTGCAAGAACTTACTAGTCTGTTTCTCCCATACATCTGTGCTCCAAACACAAAGCTGTAGCAAGAGAATGAAAGAAATGAGAAACGATGAATTACAATTCATATAAGTTCAATGTTATGGAGGGTATAGAATGCCCAGAAAACAAGAATGAAATCTTTAGTTAATGTAGGCGGGCCAAATCACAAAAGCATAGGCAAAAGCCTGTTATAATCAAAGTACAACACAAGCTTCTAAGTGATATTCAATTAAGGAAAATTCTCCTGTCAAGGCCACCCCAATCCCTGACCAGATAATCTCAACATGCAATAATAGCTTCATGTCAGCTAAAAACATCAGTGCTTTTGGCTCTCTCTTAGTGGATTAGTTTTTCTATTTTTTACGGCGTCTGGTATACAAACACATTAAAAGAGACACATGTGAACCCACTTATTCATTTCTCACCTGAGAGTCAGCTCCAGAAGACACCAGCACATTTAAATTGTGCGAGAATGCTAGCCCCGTTATTCTCTTCTGGTGACCTTTTAATTTTGTTTTAACCTGAGAAAAAGAAAAAAAAATCCAGATTTTCAAAAATAAATAAAGTTTAGCAACAATAAATAAAGTTTAGTTAAATCAGATATCTACCTCATCGACCCGGACATTATAGATCTGGATGGTTGAGTCTTCCATGCCTATGGCAATGATGTTATTGTCTTGAGGATGAAATGCAAGAAATGCTGCTGCTGGTGGTGGGGGCATGAATGTTGTCATTGTCTGCAGTTAGGAAAGATGAGTATATATGTCACAAAAAGAGAAATAAAATTGTAGCAAAATATGAAGAAAGTTATTCTAAAACTTGTCCCAAATTATATGTGCTTATCAAAATAATCTCAAGAAATAGCTATTGGCCCTGACTTTCTAGACATTTTTCTACCTGCTGGTATTTTTTTGAAAAATAATCCTCCATACATAACCTAAAATCGTAATAGTAAACTCATTCATCCAAATAGTCATAACCAAAGCCTTAGAATGTTGCTTTTTATGGATAATTGGTATTTTTGAAAGTTTGGACCGCAAACGGATGAGATCACTATATAGATGCTCACTAAAACATGTACATGTTGACAAATGATGATGGATGTTTATTAAATAAGAATCACTTTACAATGAACTCGGAAGATTAGCCTGAACTGTCAAAAATTTCTCAAAAATGCCTTTCAGAGTAGTCTTCCAAAAAGTAAACAATTGTACAAAACAAAATCGAATTGAGGCAGACCATATACCTTAAAAGTCATCATATTGAATAGAGAGATTTTGCCTCCTGAAGCAGACATAACATAAGAGTCATTCTTTGAAAGTGCAAAACACGGGACAGCGTCTTCAGGGTTTGTATCGCTTGTATCATTAGTCATCAATATTCCACTTGGAGGTTGCCATAGTTGTGGTACTACACTAGTAGTAGCCTATAAGACACAGCATCCTTATTATCAGCAAGCTTAAGGATATTACCACAACAAAATAAAAAAGTTACTTTCAAAGACGTGAATTTGAAAGTCTAAAAGAAAATATAATACCTTTCCGGTTAAATTTCGATCATTTCTTTGCCACTTCCAGAGTTTGTGTATAGCATTAGATGATAATGCCAGTATTGCAAGTCCTGAATTTGTATATATCAATCTAGAAACCTGAAATTTTATTACCATTCAAAACTGTAAGTGAAAATAAATGCTACATAAATTACTTCACATTGAAAGAAATTCTAAAATGTCATGAAATAAGAACATATCATACAAGGAAAATAAATTAAAAGTTGCAATGGAGAGTGTGTATGAAATTCAAGTGCAAATCAATCAATGTAATTGAGCCTTTCCCCAATCTAGGAACCTGAAATTTTATTACCATTCAAAACTGTAAGTGAAAATAAATGCTACATAAATTACTTCACATTGAAAGAAATTCTAAAATGTCATGAAATAAGAACATATCATACAAGGAAAATAAATTAAAAGTTGCAATGGAGAGTGTGTATGAAATTCAAGTGCAAATCAATCAATGTAATTGAGCCGTTCCCCAGTTCTGAGATTTTTCTAATTCCAGTGCCACTAGAAGTTTTTTATTCTCATAAAAGAAGACAAGACATGCCCGGTCATATATGATCAGCAACAATGACCGATTCCTAAGGAGGGTTACATTTATAATATAACAAAATCACTTATCTCATCATTTACTGCATTAGAACTTTCTTTGGTTGATAAGTGTTTAATAATTTCTATTAGTGCGCAAATAAGCAACTATATGGTACTACTTATATATAAAGAAACATTTAAGAGTCTCTTCAGGCAGACATATGATCATATAAGGAAATGAACCACGAACAGATCATGCCTCGTTCTGAAATAGAACAAATTTTGGCATTTTCATTCATTTAGAAGAAATTAAAATACATTGTACAGTCATTAAAATCCCACTTGCTAAATAATTGTGTTATTTCATTTCATTTTCTTTGGAAAGAATGAGCATCGTTGATATAAAACATTCCCAATTTAACATAATTGTAACCTCAATTAAATCTTTTTATTTACGAACATTACCATCTTAAAATATGAACTCAATATGGCAAATGGTGCCAGAGTATACATAAAAAATAAAAAAAAATAAAAAGAAGAAAAAAAAACACAAACATGCAGGCACGCACACACAAAATAAATATCTAAATTAAGAACTTGCATATGGTGATATTCATGCCTACACAAAAGAGAGAAAAATAAAATAAAAATATGTTCACATATGTCCGTGCATATACGTAAAAATGGACAGAATTAAAACAACGTAAAATGAAAAGGCAGGTGAAAATAGTGAACAACATTTGCCATCCAAATTACGCTGAAGAAATTTAGAAGTCCAAAAGAGATATTAAAAAGGCACAAAATAATAAGATTGGAAAGAAAACTGTACCCTCATTGCTGCTAAACTATCTGGAAGCCTAAGAGATCGGCACTGTGATGGTTCACTAATTTCTGTCAATTTCCAGATCCTCGATTTCTCCACCGTCTCATCAGCAACTTTTGGTTTTACATCAGCCAAACTTCTACCATCACTATTCTACAGAAACTCAGAGTAAAAAGATTAGGTCATTGGATATAAAATATGTTTCTAGGTTTATCCAAAAATTTTGGACAACAAATTTGCATGACTATCTGATTGAACTATTTAAGCTACAATAAAAATATCAAAGCAAAGAGATGAAGTCTGCTTCGAACATCACGGTTACCCACGGAAAAGATATCAACACTCACCACTCCAACCATCGCTGCTGCTGGAGCAGGTCGATCCCCAATACTTGTTCCAACACTTGTGTTTGCAGAACCAAAAGTGCCTATTGCAGGGGTCTGTATATATATAATATGCATTTAGAAAACATATTTGCAAAAAAAAAAAAAAAACTGTTTACCCAAAAACAAAATTCACTTACCTTCACAATAGCAGCAGGAGCAACTCTAGAAGCATCAAATGAACGATTCTCCACTGTTCTTAGCAGCCTAAACCCATCTGCATTTGCAAGGATTTTGACACCATTGTCATTTGTCGAGACAGCCAACAGAATTCCTTCTTTGTTAAATTTAATACATGGTGAAGCCTGTAGGTTTTCAAAGACGAGAACAGTTAAGTGGTAGAAGGATGCATCAGCTATATTAACATGAGGTTCTAGAAATCCAATAATTACCGGTAATCCACCCTCTGCATCAATACTTGTCAAAAGAGTAACATTGTCCATGTCCCAGAATTTGATCATAAACTCATCACCAGCAGCCAAAAACCTATTTTTAGTAGTATCAAATTGCACAACCCCCACAGATCGTTTCCCAAGACCATGATACGGGTGTTTTACTGTTCCTTCACTTTCATTCCATTCCACTAAATATGACTCTCCGTCCTTACTTGTTCCGCATGAGAACAACCTATGAATTGCCCGTCAATCATGAGACGAATATTTCAGTTGCAAATATCACAAGATAACAAGAATAAACTATTATCACCTAATGAAGAAAGAGCAGAAAATTAAAATGCATAAACAGAAGAACCTTGTTCCATCGGCACTATATGCCATCATTGTAGGTGAACGGCCTGGAGCATCATAGTCCACTCTTGAGCCCATGTTATCATACAACCATGCCTTTATTTTACCATCAGTTGCCGTTGAGAATATAAACTGAGCAAAAGAAGAGAGAGGAATAAAATAGAAATATATACAAATTTCTAGGAAAAATATCCAACAGAAAGGTACTTATAACGGAATAAGAGAATCACATAATTTTCATGAGAATATAAGGACAGAGAATTTAAGAGTAATATCCTAGAAACATTAATTATTATATGATTTAGGAAGTAACACAAGCCACAAGCTTAAAATCCCAATTATGTCTGTCAAACGCAAGGGTCATAGGTCACAGACCCTTAGCAATAAAAACTAGGAGGCAAACTACTACTAAATATATCACTAACAAGATCTACTTTTAAGTTTTAAACCATTGAGTTTTAACCTTACAACTGAGCCAAAACTGGAAGAAATTAGAACATAATTTAAGACATTTAAAAGGAAAAAAGCAAGGGCACAACTAACCATCATTTTGACTTCTAATTCTAGTAAATAATTCAACTTTTTTCCAAAAAGAAAAGCGCAGAAGATCTAACAGTAAACAAAACAGATTCAGTAGTATCTCATTGTCCATTACCTGAATATTTTCCTTGTGATGAGGGCATACAGAATATACAGGTGATTCATGACCCTCAAAAGTGTACTGCTTAACCCCTGTAACTGCATCCCACACCTGCAATAGTTTGGACTTGTATTAATTGCATCTAACACAATTACTCTCACAAAAATCAGTAAGGTAACTAAGCAAACCTTTATGACCCTGTCCTCGCCGCAAGTTACGAGACATAATTGTTTGTTTGGATGAGAAAACGCAAGATCGTTAACACTGCCAACATGAGCATCAATCTGATGTCCAAAAGGAAATTCATAGTAAAAGTTTAGTATGTATCACAGCTACGTCAACATATTTAAATAAAAATAACCCCTGAATGGGTGCATGATATTAATATGCTAGTTAGAAGAAGAGACTTCAAACAAGATTGCTATGATACAAACCTCTTGGTGGTTTCTTAACTCATCACCACCGTGATAAGAGTATAAATGAACAATGTTCTTTGAGTATGCAACACCTGGAGCAAGGACAAAATAACCCTTTAATTATATTTTTTTTATGGATTTCTTGTATATGTAAACCACCAGAATCCAGATAATCACATTTCAAATTACAAAAGTAAAAGTATTAAATGGATAGTAAGACAACCTCCAAATAATGTGAAACAAAAACAAGAAATCAAACATACCAAAAAGAGTTCCATCAGGACTCCACATGACACGGTTAACTGATGCTGTATAATCCTTGGCCAGAGAATTCTATAAGAGAACCAAATGGATATTATCGAGTCTTAAGACATATAACTACTAAATGATAAATGAAGAAGCAGTGAATGCAATCACCTGCAGAGCCATTGAACATGATCCAAGGTCCCAGACCTTAAAACTTTTTGCAGCAATCCTTTCACGGCTACCAACATCCCACACCATAACATCACCCATGTTCGTTCCAACTGCAATTATTAAACCACACATAAATAAAGGAAAACATATAGCTAAAACCCATCATCAAAAGCCAACTAGTTTTCAATAAAGAAGCAAACAGAAACCCAAAGCAATATCCTTTATGCCGCTGGGGTTATACCAAGAAGTAGAATTTGTTGCACGGGATGAAAATCCATGCTCTTGACAGCTGAACCCTGATTTAGAGTCATCACAACAGCCTTGGGCAAGTCATCAGTAGAGTAAGAACTCTGCCCAGTGTATGCAACAGGCAGGATATTTACGGACAGATTATTGACCTGTAAAAGATATGATGTAATGAGTGGACGTAATAGGATACACTACAACTTTAAAATGTTTCTGCAAGCAAAAGCTTCAAAATGGACGTAGCCTCAGGTTGTATAACAGATATGTTAGCTGCAGAATATAATTAGGATGACGAAAAACACATGACACCTTATAATTATACAAACACCAGTCTCGTATTCTACATCCATCCTACGTCCCTCAGTCTGTCTTAAGAAAAACTAAAGTTAACTAACTTAAAGGTCCAAACAATCTGGTGCACGTTCCACTGCACTCCCTTGTTAGCCTGAAAAGGTTTGCTAGACATAGCTTAAATTTGTTTGGCATTTTTGCATCAATAATGTATTGATATGTATAATCTGATTATCCTCTGTTGGCTCATAAACTTGCATAAAATGTTGAAGAAACACTTTCTTCAATCAGAAAACCTTAACAAATGACCAAATATTACAAGAGTGAATACAAGGCATCTTGATGTATAAGGAAAAATAGCACACAATAAAAGGAGTCATCAAATCTACAATTTCTCCCCGCTGACGTGCCATATATGATACATCTTGACATCAAATCAGTCAATTATGTTCCTCTTCTCAACCAGCAGTTAAACTGTTTCACATTTAATTTGGGAAGTATATCAAGATCCTAAAGATCAAACCAAAACAAAGGCTCAGAAGGGCACTTGAACATCTCAAAACAAGAACAAATCTTCATGGTGTATAACAAGCAGTCTAGACCATATGACCCAATCATTAAGGCATGCCCCAATGTCCTAGCATAGACTACCACCTTTAACCACATTTAACCATCTTTAAGGTAACAAAGCCCTGACAACAAAACTTAGTTTGTTCAAACAGAGCAATATAGGTCACCCATTCATTAAGCCATGTCTCAAAGTAATGTTATGTACCATATTTAACCGTATTTGAGGTAACAATGAGCTGATGCTAAAACTTTAATTGGTCTATATGGTTACATATGAAATTGGCATGGAAAAAAGGAAAAGAAAAAAAAATCCCAGTTCTGTGACAACTAAACCACCTATACCTCAGTAGTGAGAATTAGACACCTAAAACTCATACAGAAAAATAAATGCCTATCACTTAAGCAAAAGCTTTGAAATTTAGTCTTACAACTCAAGTTCATCACATCAATCAAAAACAAAAATAATACATAAAATTGGCAGGACCTACCTCATCTGATATTCCGAAAGGCCTTGGCCTCTTCAATACATGTTCAGAATCAGCTGTTTGATAGTCCATGGCAGGGTTGTTGGTAGGAGGAGTCCTAGGACGCTTTGAGATTGCAGCTATCATAAATAAAGGGTGAAAAATATCAGTCTAAGCGAAATACATAAGATGCATAGAAAAAACAATATCGAGAAGAACTTATATCATTCATATCACATAAATGTTCAAAAAATAATAATAAATCAAAGATATTCAAGGAAAAAAGAGAAGTCACCTAATATCCTGTTGTTAAGACTACTTGATTTGAACTTGTTAATTTAGTTTTATAACCAAATCCCAATAAAATATCATTAACAAGGTGTTCATTTTACCCTTATTATCCTTTGGATAAGAAAACAAGAATATTCCTTGTCTTTTGGTATGATGTGTTATAACATTCATGAAAACTATAATATATAAACATGGCTTCATACTGCCAGTATTCATCAGAAAATCAGGGAAAACTACAATCGCATCAAAAGCAGCTTGCTGTGTTGTACTATAAATACCTGCATTGTTAGCAGCAGCCAAACCTATAGGCCCTGCTGAAGCCAAGGGATGAGGGACAGGAGATGAACTAGCCATCCATCCAGCAGCAAGAGGAGTTGGACCAGCAGGCTGAAACGGCTGTAAGCATATACATTCAAAGTTAAAGCTCCAAAAGTCAGACTTCAAAAAATATAACTGCTTAAAACCTTTTATAAATTCGCTTACACCATGAGCATTCAGTGATGGGAAACCCCCAGCCTTTGGAACAGCATTCAACAAGGAATTAGTAACAGGGGAAGGAGCACGAGCACCATTTGGCAGTCCACAACTATGGTCTACAAATAGTGTCTTTATGTCAGGATTAGGCCTCGGATTCTTGCAAAGCTGATGCTGCCAATTTAAACTGCAAGTTGATGCTGAGAAATGTGAGTAACTTAAATTAAAAGAAAAAACTAATCCACAAAGTCCAAACAACCAAGCAAGTAAAGAATTTCCCAAGGACCTCTGATTAATTAGTGTCCGCAATCTTGAAGTCTTCAATGCAGGAAATTGAAGCTTATCACGGAAAAGGGGGTTAGCCTCTATCAATTTCTTTAGTTCAGCTAGCATTATACCCCTGGCAGACTTCGTGTCCCCATATTTTGAAAGCTGTTCATTGTCTCTGTAACATAACATTTAGTCATACATCACAATTACTGTATTATATTTATCAGCATCAATTGATGTATACTATATACTAGAACACAAAAATTCTACAAGACATGTACCTAAAGTTTTCCAGTGTGAGAAGCTGCGTAATCTCCTTGAAAAGCTCTTCATTAAATGCCGCAAACACTTTCAAGTCCTTAACTAAAATATCCACCGCTTTAGCACGATCCCGCCTACAATTTTTTTTTTTATAAATCAAGCAAACAAATTAATATTTAACTTTAAAAGACAGTTCCAAGTTGTAACAAACAAAATGGTAACTTAACAAAAGTAGTATAAGAGAATACCAAATTGAACTTAATAATGAACTTGAAAAGACATACTTGTCCAAAGCTTCCAGATACTTCTGCTTTCGTATCTCGAAAAAAATCTTCATGGAATATCTATTATCTTCAACCTTTGTGAACCCAGATAGATATTTCTCCACCTCATCCCACTCCCCATTCGTCACCATATCCTCAAAATATCTCATGTTGAAGAAAAAACCCGACTCTTGCTCCAATCTAATTAATTAAATTAATTAATGCTTCAACACAACCTCACCTCACCAAACTTCCATATAAACAGAAAACATATATACACAAACTTCCATATAAACACAAAATATCTATACATACATAGACAGAACTTTAAGTCAATTCAATTGTAACGCCTATCTTACATTAAGGGAAAAAAACGATAAAAAATAATAGAATACGTACTTGTGAACAGAATCTTTGAATTTCTCTTCATCAAGAAATTGAAGTATGAGAAACACAAGTTCTCTACTAAGGGAGGACATGATTCTCTATCTGCACAAAAATGAAACATGAGCAAGAGATCCAAGACCTCACAGATCAGTACTTGGATAAAAAGACAATCCGTATATCACACACCAAACACGCAAGAAAAACAAAAAAGAACAGAACAAAAAAATTGAAGTTTCAAAGTAACAAAATTCAAAACCGAAATTTTGAACAGAAAGCAGTCACGACCTGAAAGAGAGAAAAAAATATTGTTGAAATAAAAATTATAATGACAAGTAAAGGTTGGCATGGTACCGTTCCTATATTGATAGATCGGAGAATTGCAAAGAAAAAGAGGTGGTTTTAGTGAATTTTGTCTCTCTCTAGTTTTTCGTTTTTCTCTCTCTCTCTCTCTCTCTCTCTGTGTGTGTTTCAGCTCTTCTGGTAAGTATTTATATAGAGAAATTGGCTAGGGATTTGGAGAGGAGAGAGATGTGAGAAGCGAAGAAACAAAGGTATCAGACCCATTAAATACCGTGGGCGAGATGAGATATGAGATGCATTTCTATGATAAGTGGATTGATAGGCTATTCTACTTATAAAGGTGATAAGTACTTGCATGATGTTGAGTGATAACTCACGATGCTTATAGGCGTTATAAATACGCTTTATTTGGACTTTTTACAGCTAAGGAAATTTCCTGGCTTTACCAACTAAAATTACTGTGATTTCCAGTGACAGAAAAGCTTGTTCTTATCTTATTTACATTTTTTTTTATATATATATAAATTATAACAAGCACTGTGCTGCGGTTCTGATTACTGTGATTAGTGACCAATTTTCATATTATCATTCTTTTTCTTTTTTCTTGAAAACATGTTTTAATAATATATGTTGATAAAATAAAATATTATAATAATAGGATTTTTTTTAATTGTTTTTTTAACAAATTTATTACCATCTATTCAAATAATCTTGTTTTAACCTTTTTGAGAAACTAAAGGATTATTTGGTATGAAATCCATATACAATTTTGGATACAGATCTTCTTTTTTATTAAATAAGGTAAGTTTTTTTAATTATAGATTTCATCCAATGATTGTTAATAACAAGGCGCACCATATCAAATACATATATAATTTGAATCTTATTAACTTATAAATTTAATACCATTTAAAAAAAATTATAAATTTTTATCATACTTGGTAAACCTTTTATATTTTTAACAACTTTTATAATTATCGTGCACAAAAATAATATTTTAATTATATGAGATTCCTAATAGTGATTTTTTTTTTTAAGGGGTACAATTACAATATCAACAATTGTCGAGACCTGCCGAGATTAACCACTAAACGCACGGCCCAGATATCTGCTCCCATAACAGGAGAATACTACTCCCACAATAAGGAGAGAAAACTACCCACATATATACATGATGGGACTCAAACCCCTCACCAATGAGGTGGGAGGGAGGTGCACTAACCACTTTACTACAAGTGGATATGCCTAATAGTGATGTTTTAGAGGTTACTAAATTTTGGGATAGAAATCCATCTACAAAACTAATTATGACATCTATATAATTCATATAATTAATTTTGAGGGGAAAATCTCATTTTTTTTTAAAAAAAAAATTTAGGTAGAATCTCATTTCTGGTAATAACTATAAATGGAAGTGTAATAAATGCAGCCATAAATGGAGTTTTGGGTTTGGTACACAACTAAGATTTTTAACTAGGGGTAGTAAATCCAATTCTCTAATCCAATCTTTCTTTTAAATGCCTCCCAGCATTAAATTCCATCACTGACGATAAGGAAACAACCAACTGAATTATCTTGCCAAACTTTGCAAGGGTTTGTTTGGAATTACAACAAATTCTAAAATATAACCTTTTTTTTGGAATTAAAGAACATTTCTATAAACAAATTTAAAAGTGATTATCAAACCATATAATTAAGTAATGTTACGCTGTCCAAAAAAATTGTTCAAATTTATATCTAAATAACATGACATGTGAGCTATCAATACTGTGTAAATCATTAAATGATATGATAAATAATGTGGTGTTGACAGCTCATATACCACGTCATTTGAACAATAAATTTGAGCAAATTATTTGGACAACCTAGTATTACTCATATAATTAATATACATAAAATTGGTTGAATTATGTGATAGTCACCGCTGATGGACTCTATCTCTCATCAAGGAATAAATTTTCAATGTACCAAGTGCGCTAATGAGTAATGTATCTAACCACTAAAAACTTGACATGTGTCTACCATATGTGAATTTTGTTATGCTATATGTGTATTTTTTGCTTATGTTAAGTTTTTAGTAGCCGGATGCGTTTCTTATTTTTTTTTAAAAATTCTCCAAATTTTATATAGATTACAAAATTATTTTATATAAATTAAAGTTCTTATTTATCTCTCTTTTTATAACTATTTCAATTATTTTCTTGATATTTATTTATAATTTTTTCAACTGCTTATATGCAAATCGTGATACACACATCAGTTATTTTTCTTATCAAAATACTATCAATTTCTCTTGATATATTTTAGAGCTAATTGCACCCATATTCCCTGAAGTTTGACTAACTACAGGTAGAATCAACTTTATCGTTTATTGACAATGACTTCCCCTGCCATTAGTTGACTTCCGTTAGATTTAAAGGTTGACCAACTGTTACCCTTAAAATGACCAAAATACCCCTAAAATAATATTTTCTTTTTATTAAATAAAAAAATTATTATAAATTTTTTAATTTTTTTTAAAAAATAAAAAATTAAAGTTTGAATGGATCTCCATCGTTCATCAAATCTGATGGACGGTGGAGATTCAATTTCAAAAAAAAAAAAAAAAAACTTGCTGGAGATCCAACCAGCCATGGCTGGATCTCTAGCGTGACGAACCCATCTGGGTTCGCTGTCGACGGCGAACCCAGATCTAGCTATCAAAAAAAAAAATCGAAGAACCCAGATGGGTTCGATCGAAGAACCCTTCTGGGTTCGAATGAAGAACCCAAAAAATTTTTTTTTTTTTTTTTTTTGGATATCTATTTTCCACATTGAATCTCAACCGTCCATCAATTTTGATGGACGGTTGAGATTCAATCTGAAAAATGGATCTAAATTAATTATAATTAATTTTTTATTTTTTATTAATTTTATTATTATTATTATTTTAATTTTTAAATAATTTTATTATTTTATTTTATTTTTTCAATTTGTTATTTAATAAAATAAAATAAAAAATCTAAAAAGACAAAAATACCCCTGACACTGTAAAGTCAACTAACGGCAGGAGAGGTCATTGTTAATAAACGATAAAATTAATTTTACCTATAGTTGACCAAATCTTAGGAGTTGTGGGTGCAATTAGCTCTGTATTTTATTATAATAATTTTGATTTGACTTAAAAATCTGATCAATGAACCTAAAAATCCCTATTTAAAATTCCAATTTTCCTTTACCGCGAAAGTTAAGCATGTGGAAAGGACAAAATATAAGTGATTTTGGATTGGGTCATAATATATTGGTAGTAAAAGGGTAGAATCGTCTAGATGAGACCCACAAGATTCACCAGGTTTCATATCGTGATGTGCACCCATTTGTCCAAATTTAATCGGTTAAACTTTCATTAACTTTCATTTTTTTTAGGAATTTTCATTTTTAATAAAGTTTGTTTGTTAGGTTCGTTTAAGAAAGTTTTTTTAGAATAGTTAATAAGTCAAATTTGTCTTTTTTTGACAAATTTCAAAATTTTCTTTGTTAAGTCAATTTAGGAGTTACAGCCATACTGAAATAGGTTTAATTTGTTATTTAAGTTTGGATACAACTCTTATGGGTGAATAGAAAAATTGAAACTGATACCAACCCGATCCGAATAAAGGGTGTTTTGGTCAGTTTTAGGAGTAAGTCAGGTCATGTTTGGTTTATAACATTCAAAATCGATTTTTTTCAGTTTTGGTTTGGTTTTGGGTATGTAGACCACGAAAACGGTAGGGTAATGATCGAGACAATACAACCTACAAAACCGGAGTACACGTGACTCGTAAGATGCTTGGGACACTGGGGTGGTGTCGACCAAACACGTTCTGATGGTCAAGTCAGTTGATTGAAAGATAAATACGTGTAGAATGTAGAGGGAGTTTAGAAATACTTCCTATATACCGGAATGTGATCGTTAATGGCCGAAGTCTTGGAAGAGTGTTGATCGGCGTTGCGAGTAAACGGCGACCGTAGCGGTCGGAATTGGTCGAAAATCGCTTGGCGATGGTAGACGATGAATGGTGCAATATCAAAATGACTAAGGTCTGCTTTTGAGGTTGAAAAGTGTGAACCCTCACTTAAAGTGAGGGTTTGCTTTTATAGTAGGTAATCCACCCATTAGAGGGTAGATTATCTTCCTTGATATTTCGACCCAAATCAAGGAGAATATGATTGCCTCAATGGCTTGGTCCATCAGACTTCAAATTTAAAGTCTGATGGTTATGGCCTGGGTTAACAGTAGAGGTTGAGGCATGTGCCTTGAGTCGACAGTCGAGGTCGAGTTGTGACTCTTAATTGACTGATGAGGTAAAGCATGAGCATTTGGTCGACCGACATAGTTGAGTCATGATCCTCTAGGCGACTGACTGGTCGAATGATGACCCTATAAACGAATGACATAGTCGAGCCATGACCTTATTGTCGAGTGACATGGTCGAGTTATGACCCTTTGGTCGAGTGACATGGTCGAGCCATGACCCTTTGGTCGAGTGATATGGTCGAGCCATGATTCAATGGTTGAGTGACATGGTCAAGCCATGACATTTTGGTCGAGTGATGGTCGAGTCATAACCCTTTGGTCGACTGACATGATTGAGCCATGACCCTATGGTCGAGTGACATGGTCAAGCCATAACATTTTGGTCGAGTGACATGATCAAGCCATGACCCTTTGGTGGAATGACATGATCAAATCGTGACACCCAGATCGACCGTCAAGGATGAGGTATGACACTTGGGTCGCCCGTCGAGGTTACTGGTCGACATATAGACCTTGCTTTTGGGTCTTGGATATGGCCGTAGTATGATGTTTTGGGTCTTTTATTTAATAGACCTATGATTGGGCTCAAATAAAAGTTTAGCCATGGAGATGAGTGATCTATTTGTTTTGGGCTTTGGACACATATTAATTCAAGCTTTAAATATAGCCTAACTTGAGCTAGACTATATTTCGGGTTTTGACATATTGTGCCTGACCAAATTTGGTCACTATAGGATACCCAAGCCTGAAACTTAACCACACTCGAACTATATATATGTATATTAAAAAAAATCCCAAACTCATTTTTCCAGATTTTTTTCCTGTTGAACAGTCAAATTCTCTCATTTTCTCTCAACCCTCATTTACTGCCACCTCTCCTCTATAAGGCCCTCACCCATTTCCTTCTCTCTCCGCCGGGTCACGAATCACCACTATCTCTCTGCCGCCTCACTTTGTTGGCTACCAGAGAGTCACGTTCCTAGGCCATGTCGTGGTCGCTGGTCATCCATCTTCCTCTGTCTCCGCCTGGTCACCACCATCTCTCTGCCGCCTCACCCAGCCATCTCCTTCTCCGTCATCCATCTCCGTCGATTTCTAGTCGCTGGTCAATTCTCTTGATTTCATAGTTAACTACATAGAAAATTGTGACAAAAATATCATCTGACTTTAATTATTGAAATTATAGGAATGTGGTGCATGATTTTAGTGTGTATGAAGTTGATGATCTGATGCTAATAAGATTTATATGTGCCTGTGATTTGGAAATAGATAAGTATTCTATCATGTCCAAAACCTTATCATAATCTCTCTCTATTTCTTGATTTCATATTGTAGTGGATGACTCCCAAAACCGGCCGAACCGAACATTTAGTGTTCGGTTCAAGTCGATTTTAGACCTCAAAGTCATAACGTTCAGTTTTGAATTTTTAAAACCGCATTGATCTTTGCCTACCCCTAACAACTGGTTTATTGTTATAAATTAATAAACTCGATCCAATAGAGCAAGTTTGTCGTGATTTTGACTTTTATTATAGATTTTGCTTCATCATGTTCATACAAATTCATTATTATTTAGTTGAGGTGCCTTTTCTTGTACAAAATTTTAAGACCCCAACGATAATTACTTCTCAGTTATGTATCAAAATCTTTTTAATATTGAAAAATATTATTTTAGATCTACAAGAATGTCAAACATGCATTAATGTGTTTATTTTTAAAAAGCGATTAATAAAAAAAATTCAGAAAACAGTTGAAAACTTTAGAAAGAAAAAAAACAAATGTTTTTTTTTCTAATACATTACGTGTATTTCTAATAAAAAACAGTTGAATTCAACTAAATGCTATAAAATATTTTTAAAAGAAGTCAAAAGTAATGCTGCTTAACATAATATTTTCTTCTTCTCAAAAAAAATAATAATAATATTTTCTTAAAATATTTTTTAAAAATAAGTCTAAATTATTTAATACTATAAAATATATTTAATAATATATAAAATTTATCAAATACACATATAAGCTTTTAAGTCTTATTATAATTTTAAGAGTATACCAAATAATCTTTTAATTAATTTTACGGTAAATTATTTTTTCCCTATAACTAACCGCAATTATAAAAAATTAAAGAATTACTTGTCCCGCAAGCAAATCTTTAGCAAATAAATTAAACAAATTAATCTTTTAAAAGAATTTAATGAAAGGTAAGGTTGGCCAGCTACTAACAACGTGGACCCATCATTAGTTTTGGAAAGGGAGATAACAAGTTAAAATCACAACGTACGCCCAAACTTTACAAACATTTTCTGACGTGGATGTGATTGAAGGCTACTTTTAATGTTGGCCCACGTAACTCTATATTATTTGAAGATTTTTTAAGGGGTAATTACAATAACGGCCCGTATATATAGGTATAATTATATAAAAATTTAAGAATAATTAATAATAACAATAACTTCCCTTTAACCGATTAACTAACTGTTGACCGCAGTTAGTCACTAACGGTTAAAAGGGTAAAATTATCTTTTCAAAAATTTAAAAAAAATGTGAAAAATAAAGAAGAGGAAGAAGAAGAAGAGAAGGAGGAGAAGGAGGAAGAAGAAGAAAGAAGAGGAAGAACAAAAATAAAAAAAATCTGGAAAAAAGAAAGAAAGAAGAAGAGTAAAGAAATTTGGAAAAAAAAGAGCAAAGAATAAGAAGAAGAAAGAAGAGAGAGAAACAATAAAAATAAAAAAAATATGAAAAAAAAGAAAAGAAGAAGAAGAAAGAAGAGGAAGAACAAAAAAAAAATAAGAGAAGAAGAAGAATTCGAGAAAAAAAATTGGAAGAAGAAGATGGAGGAAAAGGGAAAAAATGATGAAGAAAGAAATTGAAAAAAGAAAAAAAAAATTGGAAGAAGAATAACAGATCTAGTGATGATAAAAAAATTTGAAAAAAAAAATTGAATTTTTTTTTTGCAATGGACCAGATGATCTGGTCATCTGGTCCATTGGATAAAGATATTTTTATCTCATCTGGTCCATTTTTAAAATTTTTTTTTTAAAATTTTTTTTCTAAAAAGACGATTTTACCCCTTTGACCGTTAGTGACTAACTATGGTCAACGGTTAGTCAACCAGTCAAAGGGGAGTTATTGTTATTATCAATTATTCTTATATTTTTATACAATTATGCATATATACACGGGGAGTTATTGAAATTACCTTTTTTTTAAAAAAAAATCTTACACTAGACCATCGGAACCTATCAAGATTAAATTATACGGGTACAGTCCGAATGTCTATTTTCATTTTGGCTTGAAAGAGTTCGAGACTTCTTCAACTATTAAGATAAGGCAAGGCAAGGAACCTTTGGTATATTATTTTGATGTTTTAACAAATGTGTTATAAAATGAATTTCTAGATTATTTCTACTCACATAAAATTTCAGATAATTTTAAATAAAATTAACGGATTATATCAATATGTATACTAATACGTGTTAAGGAATTTTATTAAAAAATTTTACAACAGGCTACAAGGTCTTAAGAAGAAAACATTAAATATTCTATTAATTTAATTTCTTTTACTTAAATTTGTGACTTTATCCATCCATATTATTAATGTTTGTATTTTTTTGTAACTTTCAATGAAGAGAAAATGAATGAATGAATATTAAAATTAAATTTAAATTAAATTTTAAGTTGATACAGCCTTACTTTAATTTTATTATTAAAATAATTTTAAATAAGATAGGGTTAATTGCACAAGCAATGCTGGAGTTCAGTTAAATCTATACGCATATCCAACTTTCCATTTAATTACATAAAAATTTCATTGACGAACGTTGATTAACAGATAAATTAATGTACTAAGAGTAAAATTATTTTCTTCCATTACAGTATAATTTAAAAATTAAAATACAACCCCAAATATTTCAATTTCTATAAACTTAGCTTTTAATAATTATGAAAAATACTCGAAAAATATTAAATTTCATATGGTTGATGAGAGACATATTCCATTGTAGTTATTTTTATTTTTAGTTTTGGTTTTTTGTTCCTTTTTTTTTATTTTAAAAAGTTGAGATGCTTTTCAAGCTCTAAAAAATTTATTTTGGGTAAATTTTTATTTTTCAAATTTCATGCCACATCAGCCTATATTATTAATGAGGATATTTTTGACTTCACATCATAACATTACTCAACGGTTAGTCGACTGTTAGTCAATGTTGGTCAAGGGAATATTTATATAGTTAAAGAAAAAGTTAAACATATATTTAATTTTATCTAAAATCCGGGGTTAGTAGTGCAATTAAACACAATAAGATATCGGTGTGTCACCAAAGTTTCCGCGTGTTACTTACATAAAATAAAATGATTTTTTTTTTAAATAATTGATTTCTATTTTTCTTCTCTTTTTTAATATACCACTTGAGGCGGTTGTGACGATTCAAATATTAAATATTACCAAATTAAATGAGCGTCTCTACTTTCAAACTATATTAGGTGACAGTAAAAACTAATTTCTCATAATTTGGAAAATACCTATAATAATAAAAACAACTCATATAAATAGATAGGTAGGTAGCGGGAAAATGTTAATTTTTAATCTTATAAAACTTTATAACTTGTATAATTAATATAAGATGCTACTTAACTTATTATTGTAGGAAGGATTTCCTTTTTACTCATTTATTATAATATTTACTTGTCTCTTATCCAATTATTATTATATTTTATTCAAAAAATAATAAAAAAATTGATTTATTAATATTCTTATATTATCATAATTCAGCCAAACAACCTTAAAAAAATGAATGGATAGAATGTTCAATTATGTGTTTACTTTGTCCCTCATTATTTATTTATCTATTTTTTGCTATGCCACCTCCGGCATAATAACTTAAACTTGGGATGAGCGTCATTTGCTATTAATCACATGAGATGGTGGTCTTATTAATTATTTATTAGCATGTTAAATTCCATCATATAATATAGAGAATTGTTATGTAGCAATTAATTAATTTTATACACAAAAAATCATATATAAATTTTATATATTAGGTCCATCACATATAAGAAACAATAATTGTGTTTATTTCATATCAAATAGACAAAAACGTAATTTTTTTTAGGACTTATCTAGATCAAATAACCAAATATTGGTTTCTATAAATGAAAAAAAAAGGAAAAAAGTTTATAACACTTGCACTTTTATAAATAATGTAGAACTTGAATTACACCATTAACTTATATGAATACGAAAGAACTAATAGTTAAAAATATGTTAAAAAAGAGTTACAATAAAAATAAGAAATGAAGAACTAATTATTAAAAATATATATAAAAAATTATAAATAAAAGAAAAATATAACATGTGCTCTAAAGGCATATTTTAAGGATTGAAAAATTAAATACAAAAGTTAATATTTTCGAGACATAGAAAGTTATAAAAGGCTGAATAAGCCCCTGGAAATTATTTAATCATCTTTTATGAATATAAAACATAAATAAATCTGTTTGTAAATTTTGATAGGCATATTAATACGTGTCTCAGGGTAAATGTTGACAACTCAAAATTTAAATCAACAATCGATACTTTTTATAACTCTAGCAAAACTTTATTAATTTTAATAAAAATAGTAACGAAAAGATGTTTGGGACAAAAATATCTCATTTATCATTAGACAAAACAGAAGACAAACAGAAACAGAAAAGAAGAGAAGAGAGAAAGAGAATGTATGAAGAGAAAATATTGACCGTGAAAGAGATAGAAAATGAGAGAAGCTCGACCATAAAAGAGAGAAGTTTGATGCATCATTGAATGTGAGAGAGAGAAGAGAATCAACCACCTCCGTTAAAATAATTTTATGAATTGATTTTGTATGGATTTTGGTTTAAATGTGGTGGATTGATTTTTAACTTTGAGCATTCGTATTAAAGTTGGTTGAATTTTGTGTTAGGGTTGAGGATTGGATAAAATTAAAATTTTATTATTAGTATGATCTATTATAGTTGTTCGTGATTTAATTTTTATATTCGTGATCTATTATGGTTGTTCGTGATCTAATTTACATGGTAAACACAAGTGCGAATTAGCCTAATAGACGTTATTTTTCTAATTTTATTACTAAATAAATAAATAAACCTCATTTAATTTATTGTCCGTGTTTGTGGGCCAGATACGTACAAGTCAAACTCATTCAAAGCTTGCCTAACTGACACCCCACGACCTCACATGAGCGGCGAGTAGGATTTTGCATACTCGAGCGCGTAAAAACCAGTCTGTTCCTTTCACTTATTTATTTTGAATGAAGTTTCTTTCACTTATTTGATAGGCGTGTGACGGACGTCTATTAATTGGATAAAGTAGAAAGTAGCCATGCTAGTCGCTAGATTAGATAGAAAAGTCTTGTTCGTATTTCGTTTCGTTTGGTTTATATCGTCACGGTATTCGAAAATCTCTCACATCGATTTTCTCGTTCTCAAAACAACTGCACGTCAATTCGCAGTGACGCCAGACATTTTAAACGGTTGTAATCAGACAATATATTTTGTATTTATATTGAAAAAAGAAAGTAATGATCACATGAGGGCGTCCACTTTGTAAAGACCATGAACATCACATCATTTTTTTTAAGGGGATTAAACGCTTTTGTCATATCATAAATTTCGTGTAATTTGGAGTTGCCACGTCATTGTTTCACTGATGTCACAGTTTTAGCACGTTACATCATATAAATTAATTGTAGTTGCATCACACCAACATTGTATGCTCTTTCCAATCTCGGCAAAGGAGGCCCAATTAATTGTTTCAGTGACAGCCACACGATTTTAAAAAAATTAATTCAAATGATACGGTAAATTATTTTTACCATATTACTGCATATTTTATATAGTAAAAATAAAATCACTTGATATATTATTTAGATTAAATTTTGAATTAATTTTTGGATTGTATAGTAATATTCATAAATTTATATATATATATCCATTCATAGGAATAATATTATAGTAGTAAAACTTTATTTTTAATATTTGGATTATGTTTAAAGAGTTTAGGGTGTGTACAGTAATATTTGCCATTATCATTTTCTATTTTATCAATTTTTATTTTTTAAAAAAGTAATTAATCATATTTATCACTAACATAACTTCCTTTTCACTTTTATGGTGGAAATTTGAATATCATTAGACAGAGTCAAAAAATTATATTTGGAGTTTAAGGTAATAAAATACGGTATTTAAAAAAGTTAAAGTAAAAAAATTTAAAATTTAAATATATATTTTTAAAATAATTATTTTTTAGGCTTCTAAATTCACCTATAAATTCTGCTATGTATATAAAAATAAATATTTAAATCACATATAATATTTAATCTCGAATTGATCCCTCTATACATATTTTGTTTGTTGGTATACCCTAACCCACTGGGAAATTTTATTTTATTTTAAATAAAAAAAAAGGCAAGCGTGAGGGAGGGAGTCTCGTAGAAAATTGAATGTAGAAAAGGACGTACATAGCTAATCGTGCAGTTTTAGCATCCAAGAGAGAACCATTTCGCGTGGGACAACACACCTGCTCTATGACAAAGGCAACAAAATATGTCGCTTTCTATGGACATCTCTTGGATGCTTCACCGCATCTGCGCCACCTTTTCCTTTTCTTCTTTTGTTTTTACTTTCCATGTTTATTCTCTCCTCCAATTAGAAATAAAGTTTTTAATAATTCCTAAAGGACCATACTACATATACAAGTTGCTATTACTCATTGATTCTAAAATCTAATTGAAATTCAAAATTAAGAAAATATAAAAAAAATTATAAATTGTAGAAGCCTGCAGAAAGGGTAAACAGTATTAAATTTGTTTCGTAATATATTATTAGAATTAGCTTGACAAGTGCTATAATAAAATTCATAAGAATTTTTATAAAAACAATGAAACCTTAGTAAGGTGATAATTTTACGTAATATTATTGATGATTTCACATAGCAATACATGATAATTTCATGCAGAAATACCTAATAACACTGTAAAATAATAAACTTCGATTTTGATCCTGAACACAACTTAAATTTACAACTAAATAAAATTTTTTATATATACTCTAAACATGAAAATATAATCACATAACTTAGAAAAAATTAAATGGAAGGAGAAATCAACGGTTTCTCTCTCTAAAAGCTTTGTCTCTCTATAGAAACCAAATTTTCTCTTCCTAAAGGTATTTGGGTCGTTACATATGCCACTTGCTCAATAACAATCAAAATTTTATTTGTGGTTAAAAATAAATTTTAAATATTTTAAGGGTATATTTCAAATTCCCCTTTACATAAATCCCCTGGAAGTTTGATCATTTTTTAAAAATAACGTTCCAATTTTAAATTTAGATAAAAATCTTCTTTATTGTATATTGAAAATAACTTATAATTTTAATATTTAGTTAAAAAAAATCCTTTAATTGTATCTCAAAAACCCCTGCATGAAAGTTTTCATATAAATTTAAAACTAGATGGTTATTTTAAGAAAATATCAAAGATATTTTTCGAAATCTCCTTATATATATATATATATATAATTACAATCATGTTTATATTTATTTTGGTAAAAGTTCAAAGATATAAGAACATTATTGTCTCACTACTTCATTAAGTTGATTTTTTTAGCACCAAAATATAACAACTATTCATTCTGTCATTCATTAATGTATGTAAAAGCTTTTAGCTGGTTACTTATTCTGTCTCCTATCTTTATTCTCTTTTGCCTACTATCTCTCTCTCTCTCTTTTACTTTCTCACTCTACACACCTCATTTTTCTCTTAATTTCCACAACTATGTTGGGAATCCGATCCGATTCCCGGCACAGTAGAAATGGTAAACTGTATACAAACAAGCAAATCTACACAGGGCACACATATGGAAGCAAGCATAATAGTAAAGGAGACAATAATTTTTTACGTGGTTCGGCAATCAACTGATTCCTATGTCCACGGAGCACACCAGCATTCAAGTTATTATGAAAGAGTTATCACAACAACACTTATACGAAAAACTCTCACACAGTTTTTCCTCTAACGTGTGTTTATACTCTCTGCTCTCTCTCAATGTTTCTACTCACGGAACCGCATACTTGGGCTCCTCATCGGGGTCACCCCCCAGATCTTATCGGGGTAAAAGTTCAAAGATATAAGAACATTATTGTCTCTTTAGATAATTATTCCAAGTTTACTCAAAGGGTTATATGATTATATGTCTTAAAAGTATATGATAAGAAATAAAAATTTAAATAAATAATTTATATATTTTCATATAAAAAGAATAAATATAATTTTTTTACTTACTTTATAATTTTTTTTTAATATGGACCTATATTAACATTTTTTTTCTTTAATTAAATCTTGTATCCTTTGTTTTTTTTAAGGAGTACAATTACAACTTTAATAACTATCGGGACATGCTGAGATCAATCGTGACCCTCATATCTACTTCCATAACTGGAGATATCTATTCCCATAATAAGGAGATAAAACTACCCATATATACTGGTAAATGTGTATGGTGGCAGGAGCAGAACAAGAAGATAAAATTTGGGGGGGGGGGGGGGGGGGGGGGGGGGGGGGGTCAGGTCCATACATATTTAATTTTTTTTTTACATAATATTTTTTTTTTCAAAAGTTTTGGGAGCGATAGGATCCTGACTCTTAAGAAATTCCGCCCCTACATAGTAAGAATTGAACCTTCACTATTAAAATGGTAGGAAAGTATATTAACTAGTTTATTATATGTGGACGTGGTATATCCTTAGTTTTTAAGTGAGAAAATTTTTGCCTTTTCTATTACTTCTACTCGGGAAGAAGCATAAAGTCAATATTGGACACATGATATATATTATGGTGATATTCTAACTTCTAAGGTAAGATACTCGGGTAAAGGGACATCACGAAGTTGCCAATCACATGAATATTGTTTTTGTTGCCCACTCAACACATCATTTTATAGGTCGATTGGGTTTTTAATTAATTAATTGTAAAGACATTTGAGCATTCCATTCAAAGTTGACATCCACTTAGTGGGCATCTTCCATCTTCTGCCCAATCATATCACTTTTTCCCTTTTATTTTTCTTTTCTAGTATTTGAACACCATGATTTCTTTCGGGCCAGACCACACGTTAGGAATTCAACTATTATATTTGTATTTATTTTATGAAAATATTATCAAATAGTATTAAAGATTGGCACCAATTTTGCACGTACACTTATAGTAAATTGATTAGTGTATCTCTTTTCTATTTCAGTGGTAAGGGTTTAATTTTCATCAGTATATGTAATGGGAGACATATATCCGGGTCATGCATTAGTGATTGATCTCGGCAAGTCCGTCAGTTAATAATATTTTAATTGTATCCCCTTAAAAAAAAATGTCACTATTATTTATCTATTTTCTAAAAAATATCACTTATGGTGGTGACGATTCGAAGCTGAATTATTGTCAGACTGAATAAGTATCTTTACTACCTAATGAAATATCACTACTTTATTTCATTCTGTCATTCATTAATGTATGTAAAAGCTTTTAGCTGGTTACTTATTTTGTCTCCTGTCTTTATTCTCTTTTGCCTAATCTCTCTCTCTCTCTCTGTTTTACTTTCTCACTCTACACACCTCATTTTTCTCTTAATTTCCACAACCAAAAGTTGGAATCTTCGCTTGCGCATTCAAAATCATTAGAGGGTTATCCATTGTTCGGTTTCAAAATAATCTCATTATTGATTTAGAGTTGCATTAATTTTACTAGATTGTGTGGAAACACACTCACTCTCTAAGAATTGATACGCACATCTACTCATAATTTAATTGATTAGTGATTCATTTTATAAGTAAATCTCGCTCTTAAAATTCTTTGTTATTTAATTGAATCTTAAATTTATTTGATTTCCCACTAAATTTTATTTATCTTTGGAGTTGAAACGTGCGATAAGTGATGGAGATAACTTTGCTTGAATTGTAATTGTTGATGCTCGTGCAGTCCATTGTCAAAGCTGACGCAAATAAGTAAGATTTGGATCTAAAAAACAATCAGTGTTGGTTAAGGGTTAATGATAATGATGATGTTCAATTCATGTTACAGGAAGATATGAACTTACCACAATTATATGTTACTTTTGGTGAATGAAGAGTTAATGTAACAAACGTTGTTAAGGGACCGATGAACAAAGACCAAACATTTGACATCATTCATAAATCATACCCTATACTCCAACCTGTAATCCATAACGCTCTTGTTCGAAGGATGATATTTGATGGTGCAATCCCTTCATGTGAAACCCCATGTGGATTGCATGAAATGAGTTTTTTCCTTCAATTGTTGGTCTTCTTAATGTGTTGCTTCGAATCCCCTCAAAACCTTTGTCAATCGTGATCGATGAAGTCGAAATCGTCAATGTACATTTCCACTCTCTCTCTAGATCTCAGTCTCACATTTTTTTTTTTTTTTAAATCTGATATCTTTCGGGTCAGAGGACTACCGGGACCAACTGAGATTAAATCATACAAGCACGGTTCAGACAACTACTCCCAATAATGGGAGACGAGAACTACCAGGACCAACCGCCCGAACTATTACTCCTAGCAATGAGAGAGGTTTACCATCACGATTGCGTTTTTATAGACAATGGTTGGACTATATATTTACATACCACCAAGACAAAGGGCCTTGTTCTCACAGTCTCACATTGGCAGCCCTCTTTCATATTTTTCCATATTCTACTCTTTAAATAAGTTTCATAATAAAAAAAAATATTTAATACAGTAGTTATAACAAATCAAATTATTTTTCTTTTGTAGTATCTAGCTAAATACAGAATTTTACTAATTTTGACTCGATGATTATTTGAGCATTGAATAGTATGAATTTGCAATAAGAAGAGCGTTGAATATGGTTGCAAGACTATATCATTTATCATTTGTAATGATATTTTATGTAATAAAATGAAAAATAAAAATAAATAGGTGATAATTTTGAATAAATGGACACATTTTTTTTAAGTATTAAATGGACACGTTTTAAATGCACAAAAACTAGTAACACATACTGATTATATTTAAGTTTTCTCTTGCATGCAATGACCATGTGCTAATCCTTAAAAAAGACATTTCAGTGAATAAAAATATTAATATCCCACTTTTTTGAAGAAAAGGTTTTTGGGTGCGGCAGACGCACATCGTATGGCGCGATATTAATATGTGATTAAATTGTCGACTCAAGATGACGAATGATGTGCGGTGAGGTGGACCCGCCCACCAAAGGATTTCTTGCTTGCTCGTTTCCTCAGATTATGCAATAATCTACTGCTTGCCCAAACCAAAAAAAGTTGCTTTTCTTGTTTTTGTTTTTGGCTCATGGAACCCATCACCACTTCAACTTTTATCAAACTTATTGGATTAGACTGAATTGTATTATTGTTAGTATAATCATGTGTCTGATATGTTCTATTACTATTAGACTGTATTAACTAATATGAAAGTTTGATATGTTAGTGTATTGTATTTTTAATACACAATAAAGAAAATTAGTTTAAATATCTAAAATTAAAAATATTATTATTGAAATTGAAATTAAAAATATTTAAATAATAATGAAAATGTTATTATTAAATTAATCGTGATTCGTGTACTGTATTTAATAAACTTAATATTTCTAGTAAATACATTAAAATTGTTCAGAATTTAAAACTATTTATTTATGCATTAAAGATAGTATTATCTTAAATATTATAATATCCAATAAAATAAAATCTTTTTTAGAATTTCAAATTTCTAATGCTAATAGAAAACAAGTCAAATAAATGTCCTAGGAAAAAATGAAAGAAAAAAATAATTTGGCAGAGAAAGAAAAGAAAAGAATGAATAGGAGAAATCAACAAAATATGTTATAAAAAAAAAAAAAAAAATTGACGAGAAAGAAAAAGAGAGAACGAATAGAAGCTAACTTAAAAGTTTCGGGAAATCCAAGCCAACACATGATAAACCATCGTCCTCCCTTTGCATTAGATAATGTGGCTGCAGTTGTATTATGAAAATTATTTTATATTAGGCATTCCAATTCAATGAGCCCAAACATGTCTCCAAATGAATTATTTTATACACTACCCAATTTTTATACAATTCTAACACCGCGTTTCAAAAAAAGATGAGATTAGTCAAGTAATATAATTCTCACACTTACACTATTAACATTATAAATTCGAGTAGTCTCTTCATACCCCAACCCAGTATTAATTATAACAGCTAAAAAAAAACATACAAGGCTCCATAAGACAAGTTAAGGTTATGAATTCGAGTTACATTGTTTCCCTTAAATCCTGTATTAATTATAACACCACAAAAAATACAAACATAGCTTATTAGATGAATTCACTATAAATGCGTTTCAAACTTGTTTTTTATAAGATATTTTTTGTTTGATTAAAATCACTTTGCCTAAAGTTTTTTAGAAACTCTGTTTCAACTAAACACTAAGCTAATAAAATTTTGAAATATATATATTTTAAAATTTAAATAATGGTTTTCCGAAAGTATAATTATACCTCCTAAGAAGCACTAAAATTGAATTTCTCTAATTCTAAGGGACATTTTTTTTCAACTATACACTACAAATAGACTTGAAGAGTAGTTTTTACTTGAAAACCCTTTCAAAGGTATTTAAAATACCCCAAATACATTCAAATATACGATACTATAAATCTTGGAAACACCGAGATGCACCATGCATCTTCTGCTGTGATTTTACAACATGGTAAGCTTCACCACTTGGCACAATCACAACAGTGGATGCATGTAAATCCCGCTGCACGCAAAATTTTCTCCTGCAATACATCACGACTCATATGCATTTTATGCATTTTTTTTAACTTGCAACATGTGACATGAAACTAAATGTAGACACCAACACTTTAGTGTTTGGAAGGAAAAATGCTAACTGCTAAAAGAAAGTTCTTATATCATTGAGGTATACAAAAAGATCGCCCAACTGAATCACAAACCATAACTTGAACATCGCGATTAACTTTGAGATGCTAAACTCGGATCAGTAAAGCCATTATCCTTCTCTTTGCTCATACCAGCTTCCTTTGAAAACCTATGAAGTCTATTTCCAACTGTTTGATAACATATCTAAAAACATAACAATTCTTAATCATAAAAATTTATAGAGTAACTTAAGTGCCATGACCTAAAAGGAACAAGAGTGAAGAGAAAGTACAATTCTGTACTAACCTAAATAATTTCCACACATGTTTGATTGGCCGGGCTAAAATATACTCATTCTCGTAAACAGCCACCGGGAAGAAGAAACCTAAATTCATCTGCATTCTCAATCAAATATGCAGGAAGGTGAACTGCCGAACCTGAATGTGGTATTGGACCCATCTTCTTAATCAATTCTCTGAAAGTGTACTCCTCTGGCAGCATGTCAAAAAGGTCATCTCCCCTACATATGAGTTTCTGTATCCTATAATAATTTAGAAATTCCCTTCGTCTTACTCTATCTGCATGGCTATAAGCAGTCAACTTGAACACAAATTCCTGAAGATGACGATAGCAAAAGCTACAATGCCATCCTGCATCAGAAAAAATGAGATCAGTTTGGCGTGAATGTCTATACAGAGTTCCAGGGTTATATATGTGGATCGTGGCACGCCAACTGCTATAGTCCACAGGAAACTCAAATGAGTACATGTATTGCCTCAACTCAAGGTGTAGTATTGGTGGGACCCCATCACACCATTGCAGCAGCTTCACTGTGTGTGGGCTTGGGATCTCATCAGTATCTGACATAATGAGCAGATCCTCATCAGATATCCCTGCATAAAAAAGCAATCCATTCATAGCCCTACGCTGCTCTGCTTCAAGAACAAAGGGATTTTCATGTGAACCAGGAGATGCTATCCGGCCAGGAAATACACCGTGGACGATCTTTCCCTCAGTAAAGGCAAAGCGAGCCCGATTTGAGGAGAAGAAGAGAGGCTTGGGAATGCCAGTGAAAGTGGTGTTTGACTCCAGGATTACAAATTTTGTGACGTAAGGACTAAGCTCACGCCACCTAATCTCAAGAATGTCTAGCTCATTGCTGAAAATGATACTATCAAATACACGGCGGGGTTGTAAGCGTATGGACCAACCATGGAGTTTACAAAGATGCTCCATTGAAACATTCTCTGCATAAAAGTGAGGTAGGCGTTTGAATGGGGGAGGGGGATTGTCCCAAAGTGGGCGGAAGAAATAGGATATTTTCTGGCTATGGTTGAAGATTACAATCATGCAAATTGGCACAAGTATCAGAAGTGCGATCAATAGAGGCTTTAATGAGAATCTTCTGGATGTAAGGCGGAGAGGACGTGGAGCCATGTTTTCTGGTAAAAAGACCGCGAGGTGATTGCTAACATGTTTTTCCTAATATATTTACCAGAAATCTCATGGCTATTTTTATCTCAATCACCTGTGTAAAATTACAGCTTCCATTAAGACTACAGTTGATAAAATGTAAATTTCATGAATTGCTTGCCAGCATCATTAAGGAAGTCATAAATATTAAGGAGGTGGGATACAGCGTATTGACAGCCATGAGTTAGGAAATTATGATAAGAGGAAGAAAATAATGTTTAGTGATGTGTTAATTCAATTGCATCATATCAGTTAACCATGAACAGTTTTGCTACTTGATGTATGAAATTTATATCTAAAGAAGATGAAATCCACTCCCTAAAATTCCTGGCAAAACTAAATTACTAAATTCTAGACAAAAGTATGAGCTCCATGGTCCACTATGACCTATGAACAATACAGTGTTGAGAAATAATATAATTCTTAGAATCAGATCCCTCAAGACACTGTTGCGCTAAAGAGTCAGGATGGTGTATCGCCTTCGACACCGGGCTACAGTAACTACCCGCCCAAATTATAAATACATGAAGAAAGCACAAACTCTGACCTGTGCACAAACAAGATGAAATTTTGCATTAACATAGAACAATAGTAGCATAAAGATCATCCTCTGGGGATCTCTTCAAACAAGCAGGTTTACAGATCTAAACAACGTTCCAATTTCCATTAAAATGGCTCTGCGTAAAACATATACCCATTTCAGATATAATACATAAGAACTCATATATATCATACCACATTTCAGATGTAATGAAACCAGTAGCTACTGAAGATATTCTAATATGCTATTCAAGGGAGAACATTAATTGAGCCAAAAGTTAAGTTGTGTAGATTCCAGCCCTCCATTTTTATAGTTGGCTCTTTCTAGTGAAGGAGCTTCTGTTTCAATCAACATACTTTAAACGTGACCAACAAAAACCAGCAAGATAATCTAGCATTGATATGCACGAAGACAGCCAATCAATGTCATTCATGGAAGAGACCTAATCTGGTTCTCATCATATCAACAGTCCTTTTCGCAATTAAAATTATAAATAAATCGCTATCCAATGATAACTTCAGCCGACCCAGAACCAAATAAGATAACACTGGCTTTCTGGTATTGCAGTCACTAAATACTCAATCCCAAGCTTAACAAAAAAGACAACAAAGAGAATCGTTGCACTTAAAACCGAACTGAATCTCAAGTAACATATTTCCATAATTTCCTAATCGAAGAATTCCTAAATATTGGATCTATAGCTTCAAAAACAAAAAACAAAGCTACATTAATTAACCAAATAAACTAATATGAACTTTTTATTATTATATTAAAATTAAAACAACATCGAAATCATAGTAAATAACTTTACCAAATACAGAGAAACAAAGCCGAAACCCTTCTAACAAACAAATGTAAAAAAGGAAAAACATGATTCATATTCAGTGAAGCTGATGAGATTTAACACATGTAATGAAAACCATAAAAGGAATACATGCCTTTTTCAGTGTAGTTCAAGAGGAGTCTGAGAACTAAACATTTCCCGCCAGAGTAGGCAAATTCGCTTTCATTTGCGAGACATTCCCTTTTTTATAGAAGGAGGGGGGGGGGGGGGGGGGGGGGGGGGGGGGGGAGGAGAGAGAAAAGAGAGCGATTATTTATTTCTTTAAAGATATGATTGGAGTTACAAGTGAGACCACTGTCGACACTCAACAGTCAACAACAAAGAAGCCAACACAGGATCTATTTAAGAGATACTATCGTGTATTTTCAGTACTAATTATATTTAAATGGATCAAATCAGCTTTGAATACGTGTAGATGAGCGAGATATGATGATTGTAAATTAGGGGAAGAATAATAATTTTATTTTAAAGTATGTTGGATCTGTTCAAATTAAATACTATATATATAATTATAATATTTATATGGGATAAATTTACTCCCATAAGAAGAACTTCTACCACTAAGTATTGAGAACGTGTACACTATTTAAGCTGCGAAAAAGAAAAATATGTAAAGAATAATAGTATGAGAATAAATTTTTAGTGCATAGAGTATATTCTAATATTAAAATTTAATATATGACTGTAATATATATATTTTTTACTATATATAAGTCTTTAATTATTAGATGTATTATTTTCTCTTCGAATGTAGATCAAGCGGCTATAGCCTATGTGCGTGTCAACTGTCAAGTATGAGAGTGACGTGGCTAGCAGATATTCTAATACTGGTGGGAGCGGGAATGATCCCGGAGGTGGAGAGTCGTTTTAAAAGCATAACGAGGATTCTAATTTCTCTCTTTTTGGGAGAGATCACGTGAGATCCACTTGACAATTACTTAAGGTATTAATTTACACTACTTTTTTTTAAATCCTCATCATTCGTGTACATGACGCTGCTTATAGTACCCCTTACCAAAAACAATATATATATATATATATATATATATATATGAGTTAATTACACTAAACCTCCCTGAGGTTTGGCTAATTACATTCGGAATCAAAGTTTGTATTAATGAACACTAACCTCCCCTCACGTTAACGTTGACCGTTAAAATGACCGTTGACTTTTTTCAAATTTTTTAAATGACCAAAATACCCCTCTAACAAATTTTTTACTGTTCATTAAAAATTTCTCTCTGTTCATTTTCACAAAATTAATGGTGGAGATCCAATCTGGATCTCCACCAAGAAAAAAAAAAAAAAAAAAAAATTTTTTTTGAAGTTCGAAGATGAACTTCATCTTCGTTCTTCGAAGATGAACTTCATCTTCGAAGTTCATCTTCGAAGAACGACGAACCCTCTGGGTTCGAGATCGAACCCAGAGGGTTCGAAGATCGAACCCCTCTGGGTTCGTGTCTTCGAACCCAGAAGGGTTCATGTCTTCGAACCCTTCTGGGTTCGATCTCGAACCCAGAAGGGTTCGAAGAACGACGAACCCTCTGGGTTCGAGATCGAACCCAGAGGGTTCGAAGATCGAACCCCTCTGGGTTCGATCTCGAACCCAGAAGGGTTCGAAGATCGAACCCCTCTGGGTTCGATCTCGAACCCAGAAGGGTTCGAAGATCGAACCCCTCTGGGTTCGTGTCTTCGAACCCAGAAGGGTTCATGTCTTCGAACCCTTCTGGGTTCCATCTCGAACCCAGAGGGTTCGATCTTCGAACCCTCTGGGTTCCACGAACCCAGAGGGTTCGTTCTTCGAACCCAGAGGGTTCGAGATCGAACCCTTCTGGGTTCGATCTCGAACCCTTCTGGGTTCGATCTCGAACCCTTCTGGGTTCGATCTCGAACCCTCTGGGTTCCACGAACCCAGAAGGGTTCGAAGATCGAACCCTCCTGGGTTTCGAACCCTTCTGGGTTCGTGGAACCCAGAGGGTTCGATCTCGAACCCAGAAGGGTTCGAAGATACGAACCCTTCTGGGTTCGTGGAACGAACCCTCTGGGTTCGTGGAACCCAGAGGGTTCGAAGATCGAACCCTCTGGGTTCGATCTTCGAACCCTTCTGGGTTCGAGATCGAACCCAGAAGGGTTCGAAGACATGAACCCTTCTGGGTTCGAAGACACGAACCCAGAAGGGTTCGATCTTCGAACCCGTCTGGGTTCGAGATCGAACCCAGAGGGGTTCGATCTTCGAACCGTCTGGGTTCGAGATCGAACCCAGAGGGGTTCGATCTAACCCAGAGGGGTTCGATCTTCGAACCCTCTGGGTTCGATCTCGAACCCAGAGGGTTCGTCGTTCTTCGAAGATGAACTTCGAAGATGAAGTTCATCTTCGAACTTCAAAAAAATTTTTTTTTTTTTTTTTTTTCTTGGTGGAGATCCAGAGACCATTAATTTTGTGAAAATGAACAGTAAAAATTTTTTAATGAACAGTAAAAAATTTGTTAGAGGGGTATTTTGGTCATTTAAAAATTTTGGAAAAAGTCAACGGTCATTTTAACGGTCAACGTTAACGTGAGGGGAGGTTAGTGTTCATTAATGCAAACTTTGATTCCGAATGTAATTAGCCAAACCTCAGGGAGGTTTAGTGTAATTAACTCTATATATATATAAAATAATTATAGTAGAAGTTTTTGGATTGCATTAGTATTTCCTATTATTTTGACATATGATTAGATGCAATGTATATAGTACCCCTTACAATGACATATGATTATGTCAAAATAAGATAAAAATTTTAATAGTGCATCAATGCACTAATACATTATAGAAGTTTATTATTATTATTATTATTGAGGACTAACACCGGTATGAGGAGCCTACCAAAATCTAACAACATCAATAATTATAAACATGATCCATAGGTTTAAAAAAATAAAAAATAAACATAATTCGTAAAGTAACTTCCACTATGGGGAGAGATCTAACCGGTGTTAGTCCTCAATATTAGGTGGAGATGTTGGACTTTTTTAATGGATTTCAATTAGAACTTTATGTTAAATTTTCATGTAAAGTTTTATTATGTTATTATGTAAATATGCATTAGGCCCAAAAGACCCAAATCAGTATTAAACTGAATCGAAATTAGGTTTCAGTCAACCTATTTTTTTTTAGTCAATCTGATTAAAAAAAATGAAAATTGAGTATATACAAGTCAAATACGATTTTAGTTAAAAACCGAATCGATCCGAACCGCGCCCACTCTTAACTATGAGTGGTTACTGGTTATGTAACAATACCAAATATTAGCATATTACTTTTTTTATTATCACAAATACTTTTAACGTTAAGAATAAGTATTTACTACAGTCTTATATGTTCCATAATTTGGGAGTTGTATACAATCTAGAGTTTGTAGGAGTTTGATGTATATATATATATTTTTTAAGTGATAGATTTTGGTGGAGTTTACAAATTTCATAATTTCCATGTAGATTCTATAATATTTTTCTATAAAGTTTGATGTACTTTTCCACAGATTTATATATATTTGGATGGATTTTTAATAATTTGTGTTAAAAAAAATATAGCATTTGATTAATAATAGTTTGAAATCCATCCAATTCCATGAAATAATAATGGAGTACGATAAGATTTGGCATGTGACTTTTTATTTATATATATTTTTTTGTTTAAAATCCATCTAATTTCATCACTTAAACCAAGTTTGTAAAGTCAATGACTTTTTAAATAATTTCGATGGATTTTTCAGAAATATATTCCACCAAGATTTCGATGTACTTTTTAAAAGTCTCGATTGAATATATTCAAATTTCGATTGAACTATTTATAAGTCTATATTAAATACACTCATAGTTTGATAGATTTTTAAATTCCAATAAATTCTAGATTAAATACACCCCGTAGAAAATTTATGTAAAACTGTAAAGACTTAATTTCGAACTTCAAATTAGTGCGTTAACTTCTTTGGTTAACAATATATATTTCAATAATCAGTAACTTGTATTAAACTATAAAAACTTTATAATAAATATGTAAAGTTTGCATTCAAAAGCACGTAATGATGTAATCAGAATTCATTGTCAGCATGCATATTCTAAATCAAACCATCAACTGAAAAAAATCCATCATCATTTTTATTAAAATAATTTAATATATTTATTCTCATAATTTTAACCTATAAAAAATTAAGCAATACAACGTGTATTTAACATTGTGATCAAGACAAAGTAAAATAGTAGGAAATTAAATGAAAGATCACTTTTGATTCATCAAAGTTTTTATTTACAATGCAATATCTGAAAAGAAAAGTACAAATATTTAACCTCTATTTCTATGTACATTTGCTTAAATCCAGGGGTTCAAATTTTTAATTACAAAAATTTGTTGTTATTTTTCGAATTTAATAATTTTAATGTTTAGAATTCAAATTCGAATCAAACTAAATATTAACAAGCTAACAAGGTATCGGGATTTTCTTTTAAGCTCCAATCCAATTTTAGCAAGCCAATAAAGTAAAATTCAAATATATTCCTGATTTGTAAATGCTCAAACCAACCCAAAACAATACCCACGAGACTTTCAATAAATAAAATATTATACAGTTAACATTTCACTAACTTAATCTTGCACTTAAATTTTTTAGAACTGTGATTCAGTGACAAAGACACTTATTTAACCTGATAATGTTCAAGGTTCGAGTTAAAACCACCGTAAGTGGTACGTTAAAAAAAAAGTTGCATATAAATTTATATTATTATTCACTAATTTTAACATTAAATTAACCCTAAAATTTTAAAATAAAATAAAATATTTAAATCCATATAATTTACAAAACACGAACCTAGTTTTAAAGACTAAATCTTGCGACGTTGAGAAAGAGATTGAACCAAATTTTAATAAAATTAGTAAATGAAAAGGATGTTATAGTAAATTCCTAAGGGGATAGTTTTTTATAATTATTTAAAAATATTTTTAAGATGGGGCTAGGGTAGGCTCCCGAGGGCTAATGTAACACTCCCTGACCCGACCCGACTGGATCGACTCAGAGAGCGCTACCGGGTTGTCAAAACTTTACTTACATCACTTTATAAATTTCAAACCAGTGAAAATCATATAGCTTATAGTTTAAAAATATGTTTCTAATGAGTCCATCAAATTTCATTTTTTAAAAAATTTCGGTAGAGTTCCCTCTGTTTTTCTGATTTTCCAAAACCTGTTTTCAATAAAACAAATATAATACAATATACTTTCAACACTTCTATTTCCACATTTCAAATCAATGGGCACTCTGCCGTTTTGTGCGACTTCCAAACAGTTTCAAATAAAACATATTTAATTAAGATTTACAAACATTTGAAAAGAATATAAATCATAAAGCAATTATTACAAAACATATATACACATGTCGAATTACAGATTTCTGTATATGCATGCTTCACTAAATACAATATACAATTTCAATTCAATTGTAACTACTCAAAATTAACTGTGACTCTGGACCTTCAATCTGCTGTTACTTCTTCTCTATTCTTTGTTTCTCCCTGTATCTCTGATACCTGCGCGTGATAAAATCAACGCGCTAAGCAATAATGCCTAGTAGATGTACACTCAACTCAAGTATCAAAATCAATAATCATTTCATAATAAAAATATTCCAATATGATCGTAGAAAAACATGTCAATTATACAAACAGTTTAATAAAAGCATCTAAATACAATCAATAAAGCATACAAAATTCCGTTTTCAATTCGTTTATAAGCATTTTATTCTTCATCTGACCATACACTCATTATACATTTCAATATCTGTATCATCGGTGTAACGTTCACCTCCGGGATTCACCTAAACTGGACTACGCCAGGTTTGCCCCGCGAGATGTAACAGTCAGGGATACAGTGCACTGGCTATCTCCGAGATGCAGCAGTGATCACTATCAGTACAATGGCTATCTCTGGGATTCGCCTAAACTGGACTTACCAGGTTTGCCCCGCGAGATATCTCAGTGCAACAGTTATCTCCGGGATTCGCCTAAACTGGACTTGTCAGGTTTGCCCCGCGAGATACAACAATCATCAACTCGTTATATTCTTCTTCTTTTTTTTCAAAGCAATCATCAATAATTCACGAATCAAAATAAAATTCAAGCATCAAAATTTGCAAACAATATTCGTAATACATAATTCAGAAATTTCCTATCAAATTCTTCTGTTTCTTTCAAAATCAACGATTATTACTCTTAAATCTGAATTTAATACAACAAATACAATTTCAGACAATATACGATATTCTGTAATAAGTCATTTCAATGTAATCAAAGTACGATTGACTCAAAATATTCGAATCAATAAATGTATAAACATATATTTATCAAATATTCAAAACAAATCTCAGATTCAACTCAAAAACACAAAATAAAATCACAAAGGTTTCGAAAAGGAGTGTACACCTACCTGGATTTCGTTTTTACGCCCTTTTCCTTCTGGATTTTCTTTTCCTTTCTCTTTCCTTTTTCTCTTTTCTTTTCCTTTCTTCTTTTCTTCTTCTTTCTCTTCTCTTCTTCTCTTCCTCTTCTTCTTCTTCTTCTTCTTCTTCTTCTTCTTCTTCTTCTTCTTCTTTCTTTTCTTTCTCTCTCGGTCTCTCTTCCTCTCTGTTTTCTCTCTTTTCTGTTTTCTAGTGAGTTCTGCGATGACTTATTTTTTTTATAAAATTTCGGTCGTCGCGACCTGTGGTGGCGGTGACCAGGTCGCGTTGCTCTCTGGAGCAACTCCACCGCCTTCATCGCCATCACACATCGCGGTATCCTGGTCGCGATGGTGGTCGCGATGCTCACTGCCAGGATTTCACTTCTTCATCGCGAGCCAATCAACGCGAGCTGTGGTCACGGTGACCAGGTCGCGATGCTCACTGCCCGAAAATGCCATTTTTCGTCACGAGCAGCTCATCGCGACCTGTGGTCGCGGTGAGGGGTCGCGGTACCCACTGTCTCAATTTTTCACTTCTTTTTCTTCGTGCATCCTTTCTGGACCGTTCCATCTGGTCCATCTGGAAACCATAAAAATAAACATACATTTAATTACATTTTACACCCCTCAACTTATACATATTTTATCCACATAGTCAAAATTAATTACTCGAAATTTGGGATGTTACAGCTAAAGTGTACGTCTTTGAATACATATATTTATTATGGGTAACAATTTTTTTTTTTTTTTTAGATCTAACACATTGTGGGTCAGAGGACTACCGAGACCAACCGAGATTAAATCATACAAGTACGGCCCGGACAACTACTCTAGCAATGAGAGACGAGAACTACCGGGACCAACGGTGTAAACAACTCTAACAACGGGAGGGGTATACTCCCAATATGGGAGAGATGTCTACCCACACAATTGCGTTTTTATGAGCAACAGTAGGAACATATATTTATATTGCTACACAAAGTATTGAATCTTGGTGGTTTTAAGGAATTTGAGATCTCTAACCACCCAGACAAGGAACTTTGTATATTATGGGTAACAGTTTAAATCACTAAACTTATTTAAATTTTAATTCCTAATAATAAAATAATTTATTTTTTGTGATTTACTACATTATATTATCTGCATAAATGTCAGACTGAAGTTTTCAAAATAATAATAATAATAAAAAAATAAAATGTCGATGTAAGAGGTATACCAGCAAATCAGCTCTATCTTGCAGTTCCATTATGGTGATGTTCTAATTTATAAAACTAGAAAGATTTGACAATTGGAATGTAATGGTATATAAAAAATAATAATAGTCTTCATATATAATCATCATTTGTTTTTTTGACTGAAAACTAAATAATATTTAAATTTACTGTAGACCATTTATTGATTGAAAATTTAATGAAATGTTTTTTTTCCCTAAAAATTGAATATAAGTGTTAATTCGTTTGTTTTTTTAAGTAAAACATATATGAAAATAAATATTTTTATATCTATACCCTTTCAATAATTAATTTTTATATATTTATATTTCAATATATTAAAAAAATGATATGATAAATTCCAAAAAAAATTATTTGGTAATTAATAATATTTTCACAATATTAATTTATTTTTACTAATGATGTCATCTGTAATTTTATTTGATTTTCTAAATATTTAGAATTGTGTTAGTCAAGTAGGCATAAGAAGCAAAGATATGTTATGAAATTGTAAATACATAAATTCTATGAGCATAGTTTTAATAGTAAATATCTCATGTGTGATTAAGTTGTTTTGTATTAAGTAAAAAGCACAAAATTTCACCTTTTGAATTAAATGATTTTAGGGATTATTTCAAATATTTTTAGAGGTGTTAAACGGATCACGCTTGGGCAGCTCGACCCATCTAAAAAAGAACTATTTTTAGTGGAAAAAATATAATATAAACATTCATGAATAAATTATAGGGTGAATTACACTCAAGTACCTTGACTTTTATCATAATTACACGTTTAATGCCAGTTTTACCATAATTACACTCTAATACCCTGTAATCCGTTGACCACCGTTAGAGTAACGGTTGACCAAACGGATTCAGGGGCAAATTGGTCTTTTACGTTTAAATTTATTTTTAAAAAGTTTAAAAAATCATCCAACCAATAAGAACATGTCACGTCATATTTTAATTAATTTTAAAAAATATTTTTTAAAAAACCAAATCAACAAAAAAAAAAAAAAAATTTGAAAATTTTTTCGAAGAACACGAACCCAGAAATTTGGGTTCGTGGTCGAACCCAGATCTGGGTTCGAGCAGGAACCCAGTTGCTGGGTTCGAGCACGAACCCAGTTGCTGGGTTTGAGCACGAACCCAGTTGCTGGGTTCGCGATCGAACCCAGTTTCTGGGTTCGATCGCGAACCCAGTTCATCTGGGTTCGAAGATCATTTGATTTTCAATTTTTTTTTCCTTTAAGGGGCATTCTCGTCATTTTACCTGAATCCATTTGGTCAACCGTTACTTTAACGGTGGTCAATGGATTACAGAGTATTAGAGTGCAATTATAGCAAAACTGGTATTAAACGTGCAATTATGATAAAAGTCAGGGTACTTGAGTGCAATTCACCCTAAATTATATATAAATAATTTAGAACCTAATAAGGGAGTGTGAGATCATAAACACCAAAATATGTATTTGTGGTATTATAAAAAAACACATAAAATTTGTATAAAAGAGAAAGTTATATCCCAATGGTGCTCATGAAGAATTGTAGTATCATGATTTGAATTATAAATTTCCGTTATAGTTCTTTCGTAATAAATACAAGATTTTTACATGAGATAAGTGGAATTTCATCTAGTTATATTTAAGTTTTCTGCAAGGTGGATCTCCCCACTCACATGCCTCCATTGCGGCCTCATATCTCCTCTAAATATGGAAGAGATTTCGTTCGACTCGAAGGAGATCAAAACATGAAGGAGATCTAGAATCTCCAAATCCAGATCTCCTTCTAATGGAAAGATTAATAATTTTTTTTTTGTTTTTTATTATTTTATTTCCATCCATCATAAAAAAGACTTTCTCACCCTTATGACACTAACACCCTACTAGCACTCTAACAGTAAACGTATGATATTTTGCTCAAATGGCGAAAGTTTAGTCTATCAGCAAATACACCAAATGTTCTGAAACTTTAGTGTAATTTTTCCATTAAAAAATTAGGGACCTATTTGACCACTTTTACAAAACTCATAAACTATTTACAATTTTTAAGAAAGACCATGACTTATTTGGTAATTACATTAAAATGAAAGGTGATAAATTACAAGCACTTGTCAATAACAATAACAATGTAGATATGTCTAAATATCTTCAAATGCTATACAGGATATGGGATTTCAAACTCAAGAGATACATATTTTGAATTGAAAACCTATCTTGTAAAATGATACCATCGATGTAAATACTTATCTCATGTTTCAATACATGTACTTCCATTCTCTTTATCAATTTTAATGAAATCCAAGATTTGGATTTTACCACATATAATAAGTTTTCATGGGCGGTTCTCTCAATTTTATTTTATTCTTTTTACCAAAAGAAAGCCTACGCCGATGAGTGGCCGATGACTGGGTTGAGAGAATATAGTAGGAAAAAAAATAGAAAGCAAAAGTGTTGTTAAAACAAGGAAAAGGCACCTTTAAATAAAACTAAACAAAACCAAAGGTCACTTGAGATTTACAAGTTCCTTCAAGCGTTCATATATTGGTATATACATATTGTCCATCATTGCATATAAAGACGCAATTAGTGTGGATAGATTTCTCTCATGTTGGAAGTAGACTGTTTCCATTATGAAAGTAGATGTATGGGTTATCCTAGTAGGAATTTAATTTCGGTAGGTCGTGTTGAGAGTAGACGGCTTCCGTTATGGAAGTAGATGTCCGGACCGTACTAGTAGAAGTTTAATCTCAGTTGGTCGTGTTGAGAGTAGACAACTTCTGCTATGAAAATAGATGCCCGGATCGTGCTAGTAGAGGTTTAATCTCAGTTGGTCATGTTCCACTATGAAAGTAAATGTCCGGATCGTACTAGTAGAGGTTTAAAATCGGTAGGTCGTGCTAGTAAATGATTAATCTCGGTTGGTCGTGTTAAGAGTAGACGGATTTTAAATTAGTGTTTTTTTTATAAAAAAAAATATTCCGACATTACTCTTAAATATAACTATTTTTTTTAACAATTCTTAAATATAACTATTGAAAGAATTAAAATAATTATAAATGCACCCCATATATCATATTAATATAATATTTAATATTTTGAAAATCAAAATATTAACTATTTGTTACTTAAACTTTAATAGTGACTATTTAAATTAAAATATTTAATAACTATTATAAAATAGTTTTAAAAATAAAAAACCATTTTTTTTAATAATTACAATTAATTCAGGGTTCGAGGAGGGGAACACAGCTCTAACTCACAATCTCAAGGGTGTAAATGTGAGTTCAAACCACTTAATCAACTTTATCTTATCAAACCATTTTAATTTATTAAAAACAAGTTATAATAAAAATGAAACAAATTAAAGAAGCAAGGACTAAGGAGGGAGGCGTTCTGGGAGCCTTCATTTTATTTTTATTTTTATTTAGTTATTTGATTATTTATTTGTTTATAGTATTTAACAAAAAGCAAAAAAGAACGTGGTGGGGTGTGCTTAGAAACTTTAAAATTTTAAATATTTTAATGGGATGCCGTGAACAAAAATGGGTGCACATGCGATTTTTCAGAGGTGCAAAGATGGCCACTGGATACAAAGAACAAAATAAGGGACCGTGCACATATCCCAGAAGAGAAGGCCCAGCCACAAAATCCCATAACTTTAAAGTCACAGTGGAGCCCAATGTGTATGTAAATAATATGAACAGCTACTGGCAACAAATAGTACTGCAATAACATCTAATTTTCTTTCTCCAGAAAGGAAACATTCTAACATAACAAGTCACAGTTTCTCCATTGAAACTAATAAAAAGGAGACATATAATCCAAAATGTTACACAAAACTAAACATTACGTACGGTCATTTAAAACTTAAAACAAAGGACAGACATGGGTCTATTTAATTTCTATCAAAGGATTCAAATAAAATAGGTAGCCCACTAACTAAGTGCTTCGTCGATCTAATTCATGAGTCGCTGCTGCTTTTCAACAACTTGAGGCGTTGCACAGTGCGAATGAAAGTTCTGCAAAATCAAACTCTGTCAGAAAACACATAATTTTACGTCTTCCTACGATAAAAATAGTTATATACTTGAATTTCTTTCCAAGAAAACAACTTTTTTAAGTTACTTATGCATACCTCCAGGGCACATCTTGAGCAAGTAGCCAATCTCCTTCTTTATCTTGATAACTGAGTTTATAACTTTTGGAATCTTCATGATGCCCTGCAATGAAAACAAAGACAGAACATGTTAATTTATTGATTTATGGTTTCAACATATTCAGTTTGAAGAAAGAAAGAAGAAGAAACTTACATGAGCCAAACTTGGCCATCAAGGTGTTTGTGAGAGTTTGAAAAGAATCATGGAGGCTTAGATCAATTTTCCTGGTTATGGCCACTCCTTCCATGTTCACCTTCACGAATATGGAATTGGATTGTCTATCGCCACAACCAAATCCATTCTCCACCGTCTGATTATTCTTGCCAGCTCGACTCCGATGATGTTGGTGTCTATGTTTCTTCCTCAAGTTCTTAATTGGTGGCCACCCCACTACATCATCTTCTTCACTGATCCTGAAATGCCAACAATTCAAATTTTAAATTTCCAGAACCACTTCAATTTGCACCCAGAAAAGAAATTGGGAAAAGGGGAGGAGAATACTTGTTAGTGGAAAAGGAAGAGGAGTTGTCGAAGTCTTTGGGGTCGTCATCATCATTAGGTTGGTTGGTCCAACGCAACAGAGGCAGTGTTGGTGGCACCGGTCTGACCTGCTCAAAAGCCTCATCAAAGCTACGTTTTTTGGCGTCACTGCAAATGTCATTAATTGTAGTACTAGTACAGTTGGTAGGCAAAAAAACAAAATCAAGGGCGTTCCGAGATGAGTGCGAGCACATAATGTCCTTATGATCGTAAACATAGCTATTTAGGTCGAAGCGAAGCTTGACAGCATGGGTTGGAAGAGATAGACCTAATTGAAGCTCCATGTATATGTAATCCAACAACAACAAACAATACCCAAAGAAAGAAGCTAGAAAAGTCTCGTCAAAGAGAGATTGGAGTTAAAAGTGATCTGGGTTTCTTGTAACAAAGTGTATAAATAGAGAGAGAGGGAGATGTGAGGAAGGGGGGGCGTGGTGGGCGGGTAAGCAGACAGAGGAAACATAGTGTAAAGATGGTCTGTGTGATTGTTCCACTTTTAGCCGACCCAGTTGCCCTCCATGTTTCCTTCTCCTTGCGCATTGTTTTCTGTTCCCAACACCCTTCTTTCTTCTGCTTTTTAAATCTATCCACGCGCACCAACCACTACCTTTCGCGTCACTTTCATCTTGTAATTTTTTTCAATTGTTATAAGAGGTGTACTTAGTTAATAACTTGACATTTTTGTTTAATTTGTTTTTATTGAGGGATAGATTACCTATGTCTCGTCTAAATTTTTAAATTAAACACAAGATGTGTTTGATAAATGATTTAGACGAGTTTTGTTAATTTTGAGATTTTAAAACAAACTCAATTAATTAAATATGATTTTATTTATAATCTACAATTTAATTTTGAAGGTAAACTTTAATGACAAAAATTATCTCATCTTCTTTAGGCAAAATTTTTAACTTCTCACAAGAGTTGCTAGTACACGCTCCCCTTGGGAGCGTGAAGGTTTTTATGGTCATGTTGGACCTTCTTGATGGGGCCCTGAAGATCGAAAGCATCATTGATTTGATAGTCAAAGAAGTGGGGACCATCCTCCCCACTTCTTGTCTTTGCATTTATACTCTCAGACATGTCTTGGTTTGGGTCTTTTGTAGCATTTCCTCTACCATTACGCTTCCTTGTTGTCACCACCAAAAAAAAAAAAACATACAAATCTTTTAGCTACACTACGAAATCGATTAAAATTCAACCCTAAGTCATCTTTTTATGAATTAAGTAAAGCAGAATAAAATAAAAATTTTATAAAAATTTGATGTTTGCTATATTGTCACATCAAATTTGATATGATATTATAACTTAACACTAATAAAAGACTTAGAATTTAGAGTACCAAATTAATATTAATATCAATTTATTACTCCACTAAAGATGGCCTTACGCTTTCCTTATTGTCACCACCAAAATCACACGAATCTTTTAGCTACACTATCAAATCCATTAAATTCCAACCTTTACATCTTTTCATGAATAAGATTAAACTTGTTTCTCTTTTTTTTATATATAATTTTTTCTTCATTTATAATAATACTAATTATTAAATTAAATTTAATCTATTAAGGTAAATTAAAATCTAAGAGAATTTGAAGAATCTTTTGAAGAATAAAAACTTCATTAACAATAGCCAAATATATATATATATATATATATATATTCTATGATTAAAAAATTATTATTTTTATTACACTGATTTAAAAAAGAAAAAAAAATCCTTGAAGGAATACTTATTAAAGAGGAGACCATTTCTTTAGTTATGTAATCAGTTTTGTGTTTGTCTTGTTTTAGCACTGAGACAGAGAGAACAGTGCAAACAAACAACAAAATATGTTCCAATGTCTTTTCCAAAAATATATTAATATAAAGTAAAAAAACAAAAAAACAAAAAACAAAACACTAGTTCCTATGCATTGGCTTGTTTTGGTGCTTAATAATTAACATTTAACAAAAACAAGATACAATGTAAGGGTAATGGTTTTCCTTCCATTTAACGCAATAAATCAGATTTCCAATTCCAAACAAACACATAAACAAACCGCTTGTTGCCCTTTACATCTCACTATCAGTCCACGTGGAGAGAGAGCGAGAGGGGGAGGGGGGTGGGGGGGGGGGGAACCACTCGGATGTCACGTGATGCTGCATGGGCACGTGATGGTTTGGACCAGGTAAACATGCACGTGGCCCTACATGGTGCGGTACCACCCGCATTCGAGCACTGAATTCGTTGTCATGATGTTGCAACCAAACTGGTTTCGAGCCCCACGTGTCCAACGGTCCCAGCCTCTCGTTATCTTGGTAGAGAGGGTATCTTGTCTAGCTGCCTATGGAGTCAATGTCGTGGTTTCTAATTTATAATTACGTTATTTACATATGGTTTTGAATGCTGTTCGTGTTCCAATAATGTTAGGTCACTTAAATAGTACATTCACACTTTTAGCTCAATCAAATAGTGTAATTATATGAAAAAATCAATCATAATGGACGCCAGCGGACAATGTAGTTCAACACCAATTTAGTATAAAGCACCGAATCATACTAAATTAATGTATTCGCAATAAACCAGAATGCTTCTTAATAAATGTCTGGCCATGTTGCTCTTGCTTTGTTGAAGTGTCACATTTACTTGCATCTTAAGTATGAGCATGATCAACTAATTTTTCAGCTTTCTTCCAATTTTTAAACCCTAACTTTTATGACAAATGCATCTTTTTTGAAAAGATAACAACATGGATAAAAACAGCAAATTAGGGTGGAATAGGTGGTGGGGAATAAAAACAAGGAATGTACAGGGTAGGGAAACGTTGGGTCTATTCTTTATCATTTTATAAATGCCTTCAGTATTTTTCCAAAGGAAAAATAGTGAAAAACATGTTCGTCAGCAATGTTTCTGAAAGGAAAAAAAAAAACTGAAAGATCATTTGATTATTTTTACTATTTTACATTTTTATTTTTTACTTTTACAAGTTGGATTAAATGGTACGTGAGACTGTTAAATGAATATGTTCTATTTGTTATTAAAAAATTATTAACAGCTAGAGATTAAAGTTATATTCTATATGGAGTATATTTATTCTTTTACATTATTAATGTACTTTTCTTAAAATTTAATAGTATGTTCATATATAATTATAATTTGTTTTGAAAAACCATAAAAAAAAAGTGTAAAATTGCCTAAATTTGTTGTCCAAATGACATGTTAAACTAATTTATAACAATCATATTAATAATAGGATTATGCGTTGATGATGTGATAGTTATAAATCAGTTTGTCATATTATTTAGTCAAATTTATGGGCAGTCTAACATTACTCAAATATATATATATATATATATATTAATTAATAAAATAAAATAAATTAATGAATAAATTACACCCAACTTACTTGCGGTTTCTTTTACATTTGAAATCAACTTATTAAAAAACTCATAACAACCTCGCATGCCGTTAGGTTTGACTATTAATTATAACCGTTAACCGTCTTAAATACTAAAAAGATAAAAATACCCCTAATTAAAAAAATTATAAATTAAATAACTAAACGAATATTTAAAAAAAAAATTAGATCTCCATCACCATTTTTCATTCATGTATAAAAAATAAAATTTGGATCTCAATGATCCATCTCTTATCTCATAGATGGACAATAAAGATTAATAAAAAAGAAAAAAAAATAGATGTTTCTTTGGGGTGGTTAGGAGTTTAGAACTTTCATCGTAGTGGATGTATGATGAAGATTCTATGGATCTCTAACGTTATGGGGAGGCTCGAGCCTCTCGTGCCACCAATAGAGCCTCCCCCATTGCTGAACAAGGGGAGGCTTGCCTACCCTATTTGATGAAGTAGGGAGGCTCACCTTCTCCTTTTAATGGTAGGGGAGGTGAGTTACCCCGATCAATGACGACAGGGGAGACTCAAGCCTCTCATTACCGTTAGAGATCTAGTGGATGGATATTCATAATTTATCTTAATTGATGGATGATAGAAATTCAATCCCTATCGTTTTTTTTAAAATTTTTAATTTATTTTTTTAATAAATTTTTATTGTCTATTTTAAAGACGAACGATTGAACTCTATTTTTATATTTATATTTATATTTATATTTATTTTTTTAATGAATGGATATCTCCTCTATTCTTGTCAAAAATGAATAATAGAGATTTAAAAGTTTATTTTTTTAAAAATCTATTTTGTTTTTTAAATTATGGGTATTTTTAGTTTTTTATATTATTTTTAGTCAGCCGGTAAAGGAGATTATTGAAAGTTTTCATATAGATTTCGATTAAATCTATCAGACATATATTAGATTTTGAAAATATAAAAATTAATTTCCCATTTTTTATTTAAAAATGAAAATAAAAAAAATATTACCCAACATGCTATTTAATTACCAAAAAAAACATGTTGGACGGTGGTGATGACTTTTTAATCACATTGTCGGTTTTGGGGTTTCCCTTCAATGGGGTTGGTGATTATTATGTTAGGCAATTAAGAATCCCATGCTCTTAGTCTTTGCCGACTCGTTCATTCATTTAATTCAATCCTCTTTCGTTTTCTCTCAATATCTCTCACTTAGTCTCATCAGCTGATGGATTTGAATTGCAGAACACGTCGGGAAAGTGGGGTAACAGAGATGCCCATTTCTGTCGTTTAACATTGATTATAAATCAATTTTGTCCTCTTTAACTTTACTTTACAAGCGGCTTGGCAAATTTCCATCCACCCATAGAGAACGAATTACAATACAGTATCAAGATATTTGAGTAAATTATAATTAAACGGTACTTATATTTAAATTACAGTTTAGTGTCTTTAAGACTTAAGTGGTGTATAGATAGTTAAAATTAACTGTTAATCAGTAGTAAAAAAGGTAATAAGATTATTTTTTATTATTTATTTTTTAAACTTAAAAAATAAAATTTAAAATGAATCTCCACAGTTTATCAATCTCGATGGACATTGAAAATTAAAAAAAAAAAAAAAATTGGGCTCCATTATAAATGGTGAATTTTTTTTTCGAGGTGTGCAATTTTTTTTTCAGATCTCAATTTTTTATTATTATTATTTTTAAGAAAAAGGGCTTCATCGCAAATGGAGCAAGATGAAGCATCACTCTATCTGAGATGGAGGCGCTCCATTGATCGAGCAAATCTGCTACATTAATGGAGTATATCTGCTCCCATTTCCAGGTTTTTTTTTTCTTATGGAATTTGGATGAATTTTATAGATTTTTCTTTTTCCAAAGGTGATTTGATTTTTTTTTATTTTTTTGGTTGGTTGGTGGTGATGAAGATGAAGATTAAGATGAGTTTGTGATAATGTTGAAAATGTTGTTGAAAATGGATTGTGATGGAGTTGGGTTGGTTTTGATGAAGATGATGTTGATTAATCCACCTTCGTTTTTTTCTTTCAATAGGATCTTTAAAGCTAATTTATTAAATGGACGGTAGAGATTAATTAAATAAATTCCTTTAAAATTATTTTAATTTTCTTTATTTTTTTTAAATCGATTGATCTTAAATGAACCAAATTCTTTTTTTTTATTGTTTTAATATTTAATTAAAAATAAAAATTATTGTAATAATTTACAAGTAGAGGTAATTTAGTTATTTCTTATATTTTAACCGGTCAATAGTTGATTTTGACGGTCAACACACCAGTCAAAGATACTAACTATAATTTAAGTAAAAGTACGATTTTGTTTCAATTCGTCCAAATATTAGAGTGTTCCATTGTAATTCGCCCTTAAATATATGGTTTTTTTTTTTATATACCACTTGCGGTGCTGGCGACTCGAACTTGGGACATTGTCAGGCTGAATGAGCGCCTTTGCTACCGAGCTACATTAGGCGGTGGTCCCTTAAATATATGTTTGTAGTCCTCGAAAATTGCTTGGAAGACACGGGACACTATAACATGCAAATAAAGAGCGCACATGACCCGTAGGACGTATAGGACACTAGGGTGGTGCCGGCCAAAGTCACTCCGACGGTCAAGTTAGCGAATGCTAGTTAATAATAAAGAGTAGAAAATGGAATAAAGTAGGAAATACTTCCTTTACACGTAGGATGATGACCCTCGTGATAGATAGTAAAATAATATGAGCGACCGGAATCGTGAGGGCCGGATGATCGGAGAAGACTGATACTTGCTGGTGATTGACCAGATGAAGTTCGGCGGCTTGAAGTATTCTTAATTTTAGTGATAGTATGCATGAGAGCCTTTTTTGAGTGTTCAGCTCTCTATTTATAGACATTGATCCACCCGTTAGGGGAGGTGGATCGTATCTCAGATTTAAAGGCCTCGGATCTGGATGTAACGGCCTTCATCTTGGTGGGAGGGTAACGGTTGCTTCCTTAGTGGCCCGAATCGCGGAAGTAACGGTTACCTGATGGACTTGGTTAATGAAGTTTGAAGTCTGCTGCTGGATTGGATTAGTCTATGGGCCTGGGATGTAGATCTGGTCTTACTCAGATAGACATGGAATTTGAGCCTACGTAGGCCCAAGTGGGTTCCGTGTTACACGACACGGGTGTCGTGAGACATGGGGGTCCCCGAGGTGTGACTGTTTATGCAGCCACGTAATGGTCCTTACACATACCATCGTGCAAATATTGTAGGTGTCGTGCGACTATGGGCTTGGTAGTGCCTGGGCCGTTGGTTACCCAAGCCTTGGGCCATGTAGTTTGATCACCTTTTGCTCTGGGCCAGGTCACGCGATGCGATTGGGCTTTTGGGCCGAACCTTTACCTGTATTTGGGCTTGGCAGATTTTGGTTATAACAATGTTAAAGATTGATAAATTGAATAAACAAATATATATTTAATGTTGTAAAAAATATTTAAAGTTGTGTATTGATATATTAAAAAAAATACACATGTATTTTATTAAAAGTTTAAATATTCAATATGTGCTTAACTTCTAAGAACATATATTAATATAACCAAATTATTAATATGGTCATTTTCAAACTATAATCGGTTGGTCTATTCTTAATTAAATGTAAACAGTCTTAAACCTTACCTAATAAGTGAGTGATTTTATCAATTAGTGTATTTCTCGAATGAGGAAAGGCGACTAGGGATAATAGTCGCTTTTTTACAGAGTGACACGTGTTTTTAAGTAATAATTTTTTAAAATTTTATGTATAATTTCATTTTAGTCCTTATATGTATATTTAATTTTTATAATCACTAAATTATTATAAATACATCAATTTAATCCATACAATAAATTTTTTAATAGTAAAATATAAATAAAATCACAATTAATTATTATCAAAATTTAAAAATTAAAAGTAAAAAAGAAATTGATAATAATCCATTGATGGAGACCGAGTCTGATCTTCATGCTTCTATTTTAATCAGGTCTGATCTCCATTATGAAGCCATCATCTCAATTAATTTCGTTTCCAAGGAGATTAGACTTGTAGTAGCCAAAATATGTATGGCCCAAAACATGGCCTAAAGACAAAGCCCATAGCTAAAAGAAGGGTACACTCCCATGTAATACGACAAAGGCTTAGCGTGAAGACCAAAGTCGCACGACGTGGAGCATCCTCATGTAGACGTACCAGTTGGAAGAATATGTCGCACGTCACGAAGCACTCGTGTAGTACGACGACGTACCAGTTGGAAGACTATGTCGCACTACACGAAGCACTCGTGTAGTACGACGACGTACCTGTTTGAAGACCTTGTCGCACGACATGTACCCTCATGTAGTGCGACCGTGCTACATCACCCAATCATGGTCCAGATTGACAAAAAACTTACATGTCGTACGACATAGCATCTCCGTCGCTCCGAGGGAGACCAGATTGTGATCTACTTTGAAACAGGTCCTACAAAGTCATAATGACACTTGATGGCAGCCCGATCAAAAGAAGCACCCAGATGCTTTCTTGGTGGAAGACAGAGAAGAGAGAATGATGAGATCTCTCAAAAGAAGAAGTATCAGTCTCCTATAAAGAGGAAGATAATCCCTCATAAGAGGGGACGGCCGAAAAACTGAGATCAGGAGATTACTAAGAAAAAACCACACCCTACGGTCATTGTTGAACTTCTCCGATCACCTTCCGACCTTACACCTTCTTTGATCGGAGAAACCCCAACTGTGAAGATAGCAGGAAGTATTCCTTACTCATCTCCATTTACAAACATTACACTTTTACTAGCACTCGCTAACTTGACCGTCGGAGCGACTTTGGCCGGCACCACCCCGGTGTCCCAGACATCCTGCGGGTCACGTGCGTTCTGTCTTTGCAGGTTGTAGTGCCCCGTGTCCCCGAGCGATTTTTGAGAACTACAAGACTCGGTCTTCATTAACGGTGAGGGAGGCTTGTATCAATTGACTATAAGTTATATATACAAGTGAAAAGATAAATATCAGATTGATTGTATGTGAAATTTGTTTAATCTTTAAATTATTTTATTTAATTTTTGAATTTTAATTGTTATCAATTTTTTACTTATAATTTTTAAATTTTAATAATAATTAATTGTAATATTATTTATATTTCACCATTAAAAATTTTATCGTATGAACTAAATTAATGTATTTATAATAATTTAGTGATTATAACAATTAAATATACATATAAGGACTAAAATAAAATTATGCACAAATTTTGAAAAAAAAAAAAAAACTTGGGGACATTTGTCTCCCCATAAATGAGCGACTGCTAGACGACTGTCGCTAAGATTTCTCTTTTTTAAATTGACTCTTGCTCAATTAACATTTAAAGGTTGGAGCCTATATTTTGGGTGGGGAACGTGGATAAGGGGCATAGTTATAAATTTTATGTCAGGTGGACTAACATTGAAATTTTTATACATAAATATTGATATTAAATAATTATTAAAAAAATTAATATATATACATATAAAACTAAAACAATTCTTTTTTCAAAATAATGGGCGAGCTTTAGCCCAGCTCAGCTTCAATGTGGCTCTACCACTGATGGGGTGATTATGAAATTCAACCAATAAAATTAAGGGCGAATTGTAATAGAGTATTTTGATGAAGGTGGAAATCCAATCGTTAGATATCCACATTTATTGATTTTTGCTAATTATGTGAAGGTTGATCGTCAAAAATTTAATTAAAGACAATAATTTAAACTATTTAAGATAAAACCTAAGTAAAAATGTAACGTGGGGACTAAAATAAATTTTTTTCCAAACAAACAATATTCAAAACCTAAATTAGGAAATGTTGGGTGATTTTGTGGGTCCCAAACATCTCATTGATATTTTGCCATACACTTGCGTCCGAACCCAAATTTTGTGGTATTCTGAACCCGAAAATATAATTTACCCAAATCAGATAATTGTTTCCTGGGCACGATTGACCGATGTTGAATGGGCTGAAATTGGAAACCCAATTGCAATCTGAACCCAAGTCTCCTAACTCATACATTACTGAAATTTTTGGCTCTAATGAACTTGATTAGCATGTCGAGTTACATATAAGAGACTTGCAACTTGGAAAATTTATAATTGAGAATGCGATTAATAATTGGAAATGTTAATAAGGAGAAAAAACTTAATTCATAATTTGTGATTATAATATATATTAAAAATTAGTGAAAATCAAGTTAGATAGACCGTGCACATATATTAGGAATTAATTTATATTTTTCAATAAAATTTTATTTTTTTTATATTTTTATTTCCAATTAATAAACACATCCTAAGTTTTAATTAGTTTTGAGCTTCATAAGAAATAACAAAATGGAAAATGTCAAAAGCAAATATAACAAAAAATGCCATGTTCACGGAGAATATTATATGCCTTATGAACCAACCAACTTTAATGTAAGGGCATATTTGGCATATGAAATTGAATTGGATTGAACAAAAAATGAACAAAATCTAGTACAAACTCGTGTTTATTGACTGCACGTGATTTAATTTCTCCAATCATATGTGTTTATGCTAGAATCTATATTTATGTTAAACAGCTTGTAAAGATAGAAACAATGATCGTAGAGTACTTCGGTCATCGAGGTGGTGCCGGCCAAATTAGTTTCGACGTTCAAGTTAGCAAATAGGCTCGAATACATAGTAATTTAAAAAAGAGATCAAACCTGTATAAGACAATTGTCTAGCATAACATTATATGCTAGATAGAGCGTAGGTGATATCAGAGTTATTGTAGCGAACTGAAATCAATCATAGTTGAGCTGATAGTACCAAAGGCTGACGTCAACGGCATCGACAGTGTCGAGTGGTGGCTGAGCTGTAAGTAAGTAGTGATAACTTTGTGAAATCGCGTGACCCTTACCTCTGAAGCTTGGGTTTATATTTATTGATAGAGGTATCAAGCCCGTTGAGGTATGTACGAAGATTGTGCTATGAGATCCTAAGTATCCTTAAAATCTCGGGGATAAGATAGATTTACGTCATTGGCACAACTAATGACGTGTTTGACTTAGTCTGAGCTTAGACTTGGTCCAGGTCTCCTGCATGTAGCTAATGAGCCCAAGTTTGTTTTCGGTATTTTGTTACCACTACACCATGCAGCCCTTTAGTCCTGCTCAAACGAGACTATTGAGTCCCATCTTAAAGTATGAGACAAAAATCTCCTGTTTGTTGATTGAATGTGATTGAATTTCTCCAATCACATGCATCCCTTTAGTCCTGCTCTGGCAAAACTATTGAGTCTTACCTTAAAATGTGTGACAATTGTCTATTTTTTTAATAATTATTTTATTTTCTTATTTAATTATTTTTATAAAAAAATAATATTTATTTAATATATTATATTAAAATATTTTAAAAATAATATGAAAAATAAATATTATTTTGTAATATATTTAAATATTTTATTTTATTAAAAATGAATTTTTAACCAAATTTAAGACATAATAATTTATTTTAATTTTTAAAATGATTTTATTTTTATTTAATCTTATTTAATCTAATTTTATATTAACCAATCTCACACTATATAAAATAGAAGATGTAATTATATTTTATAAAATCTCATACTACACCAAATAAAGCACATGACTTAATAGTCTTGTGTTCTTGTATCATTTTAAAATTTTCTTTTATTTTCTTTTTAAATTTTAATAATTAATTAATTAATATAAAATATTTTATTTATAAATAATTTAAAATATCTTATATAAATATATTTAATTATTTTAAATAATTTTATTTCAATTATAAAATATTTTACAATAATTTTATTTGATATGAAAGTTAATTTAATCCATTATGATTTTATCCAATTTCATAGTATATCAAATAAGAGACTGCACTATTTTAGTCAAATTCATACTGTATCAAACACAGCAGATTACTAATTTATTAATATCCAATTAAATTTTATCTCATAAAAATAGTCTAACATATTCTCGCACACCAAACACTCCATAATAGACCTCAGATTAGTTTATGGAAGGGCCGCGTCCTATGCTAAATAGAAGTGCCAATCCCAAGTAAAAATTATAATCTACCCTCTAACTTCTAAGTATCTATTTTGAAATTCTTTTAAAACTAAGTTGTTTTTTTTTTCACTTATCATTTAATGAGTCTAAATTAAACTTATTAAGTTGGTTTTCTTAAGTGGTGAAATAATTAAAAAATACTAAAATAATAAATTTAAATAAAAAGTTTAAAATCACTTATCGGTGAACCACTGAGTTATATATAAAATATGTTATTATAAGCTATCATCCTAAAATTAATATATGGAAAATGCTACAAACACTTGCGAGCATATCGTTCGCTCATGTGGTGTTGACATGTGTCCTTTTATTTTAAAGTGATTACAAAAAATGTTATTAATGAAAATCCACTCTGCTTCAATTAATTACAACAATGGTAGAGCTACAACTCATTTTGCCTAAGCGTATACAATGGTAGAGCTACAGCTCATTTTGCCTGAGCGTATACGGTATGTACACACGCAAGCACTTGGGAGCATGAGCTTGTGCCTGACGCTAGCGTTTTCGTCGATCACTGCTTTTTTAAAGTGCGATAACACCTATAAAAGATCTTTAAAACCTATCATTTAATATATCACTGAAAAGTTACATAAATCTACTTTATAATGTAATAAACAAAATACGAGGTTGTTTAAAAATTTTATTTGGTTTTAATAATATTTTTTATAAAAAGATAATTTTACCCTTGAATTTTTAAGTTGGCTGTTAATCAACAATTAATCAATAATTTTTAGTGAAGGTTGTTGTAATGCACAGAAAATTTATTAGAGAGTGTAATTTTCATTTAAAATTGGGGAAGTACCCAAATTTTTATCCTAAATGATTTGACAATTTGTTTACTATTGCAATATCGTTAACCACTTTATTCAATAATACATATTACAGTTATAAATCAGCTATTACATCATTCGAACAAAGATTTTAAACTTTAGAATTTTTTTTTAAGAAAGTGTAATATTAGTCAAAATATTGAAGCATTGAATTAAAGGAAACTCTTTACCGCGAAATGCGGTAGAAAAGTTAGGTGAAAAAAAAAAGAAAGAATATAATTTGCTGGAAGGAGAAAATGGTGTGAATTGCGAGAGTATGATTGAAGTCATGAGTGGAAAGTCTGCTACTCTTGAATTAAGAGTTTCTTTGACGAGAGTAGTATTAGATGGTGACCTCCTGATTGATCCTCTCGTGTTGTTGCACCCCATTTTTTTATGTAAAAAAAAACACAGGATTTTGCTTTCACTACTTTGCATGCAGATGCAGTGTGTAAGTTTGTATGATTTGCTGGATCAACAGATGATTTCAGATTTAATTTCATTTTTCAAATAATAATGTGACATGCCAGCTTAAAAGTCACTATTATTATTTGCTTTGGACATCGTGCCTTTTTTTTCATATATTTTATTTTATGTTCTGCATGGGACATAATTCCCATCTTTATCCTATTCAGAAATTTATTCTATAATCATAATCTATCATCTTCAAGCATCCTATCAAAATATTAATTCATTTACTTTGCTAAAGAATTATTCCATTTGTTTTAGTGATGCAAAATTATATATTCATTGATGTTGGTGTTTAAGGGATCGGAATTCAGGTTGTTGAGTAAGGATGTCATTGCTATTAATAAATTATAAGATTTTAACGAAATATGATTAAATAACCAACTCATCTGGAAGGATTACTTTAGGATATACAAATTAATCCCATCGGACAAATTTTTGGTGAACAGGGACACCAATATCTCTCCGTGTTGAATTTTAAAATCTGAATCAATAATATTGATTAAGTATTGAGAATTTTACCACCCAAAGGGTTTCAATATTAAAACCATTGTATTCTTAGGATTTCAGTGTATGAGTTGAAAAAGTGCCGAAATTGGGTGTGTGCCCTTCACTTTGTAAACAACTATTTAATTAGTGAAAATTAAATTATGATATTCTCCATTAATGCAGGAATCGTATTAATCGCTAAACCACGTAACATATTGTGTCTCTTTTATTATTTTGTTTCGTGCGTTTGTTTTATTGTCTTGGACTTGCTTATTCAATAACACTCCAAATTTACGAACCTAAAATGTGAATTTGACTCTAATACCATTAGTAGGAATCAGATATTTAACCCATTTAAAATTTTGAACCTTTTTCTTTAATCAATAATGTGACTTCACTATATACATTAACAATAATAACATTATTATGATATTATTCTTCTACAAATTTAAAATTTGAAATGAAATAATAATAAATAAATTGTACGTATTTTCTAAAAGCGAAATTATGGAGTGTGGTGGTTTGCAGCTTTATTTTTCTGTAAAAGGGAAATCCACTAACTAAATTGAGGAATTAAGCAAAAGTATGAATTGTAGTCCACACAAACTTGTCATTTTCTATGTATCTCTCGATCGAAGACACCAAAGTTGACAAGTTGTTGATTTCTTGCAGTGAAGCAGCAAAAAGACATGAAATGTAGGAGAACTTTACAATGGGATAAGACTGAAAATGCAACCAAAAACGTAAAAGAGAATATTGCGCTCAAAAGTACTGCCAATCAGTATATGGGTTGTAAATTTGTAATATAAATTTGAATTTTGTGCATAAACCCCTAGCTAGTAGAGGAAATATCTAATTGTAGATTAGATTCTTTTTTCCTTTTTAAGTAAACTGTTCCTTCCACCTTTACTCATGAATATACTTGTACACGCACTGCCTGCAGTGCATAGTAATTTGAAGAAAAATAAAAACATAAACAATATTAAATTAAAAAGGAAATAAAAGTTTGAGAGTTAATATGTATGGACCCCTCTCTTCCACATGATTCGTGAGGAACATTTTCTAATTTAACAAAACTAATCAAGTAATAAGGTTACCTTGTTGATGGTTGGAAGTCTCAAACTCTTTTCAAATCAGTTAAAATTTTGTGCAGTTATGTAAATAAATATTTCCATTATTGCGCATAAAAATATAATTGTGTGGGTAGATCTTTTCCCGTGTTAGGATTAGACCCCTCCCGTTATTGGAAGTAGTTATCCGGACCGTTAGTCCCAGTAGTCCTCATCTCCCGTTATTGGAAGTAGTTTTCGGACCGTACTTGTATGATTTAAATCTCGGTTGATCCTGATAGTATAATAGCTTCAACATTTTATAATTAACATAAATGTCATTACTAATTAACATAGAGATTAAATAAAAAAACTTACATTATACATAATTTTTAATAAAATATATAATAATTATTTTATTTTTCAGTCGGTATAATGTCCGATTTTGGCACAATCCGAAAGATAATTCATGAGATTATTTTTGGTGGTTGCGTGGACAGATTTAACAAAGTATACATGGACCGAGACACCGATATACTTTTGGTGGAACTGCATGCCCAGTCAATAATGATACAAGACTATGATTGCTGTTCACTTTGTTTCAATTTGGGTAGGACAGTAAGACCAATTATGCTGAAATCAAAGTAAGACCAATTATGCTGAAATCAAAGATAGCTGATGAAAAAAGAAGCAGAAATAATTACAACCCAGAAAAGCAAAATGCCTCATGAAACAACAAGAAGTGTTAGAAGAAAAAGAATGAAAAATTTTAGCTGATCCGTCAAAATTATAATATATATGCATGTAATGTGGTGGGAGTGAGTGCATTTTCTGAGATAGTACGTGATAGTAGTGCGTTTGATCATTTGCTCCATACTAAAGATCACATATAAATATAATTCAATCAAAGGCCAATTTTGTCTGATCCCTGTCGAATATGTGTACAGTCGAATCAGCAGTTGCATGTTAGCTAGCCTTTTGAGAGATCTCAAACCCAAGTTTGCGCTGTTAAAAAACTATACTATTTCTTTTACGAATCATGTCTGTTGACTGCTGTTATATTTACCATGGAAAAAGTTACAGGTTGCAAGTTACAAGTTGCAGCGCATATACAGCAAAAAACGTGGCACACATGCAAAAGCTTAGGATTGGGTGTTTGGGTGCCCACCAATTTAAAGTGATACACTCGTGGGAATCTGAAAAGTTACGACATGATGTGTGCCCTGTGCAGTGTTTATTGAAAGAGAATTACAGCAAAATGCAACGCAAGACGTACGAGTGTTAAAGGGCACATGAATATACGAAAGCAGATTGTGAGGAGGATTTAGAAAATGGAAGTGAGATTTGGTTTGGCTTTTACATCGAAGAAAACGATAGTTAAAGTGAAGCAAGACCCCGCGGGCAGGGCCCTCACGGCAATCTTTTAATATTGGAATAGTCATATTCATGCACGAGTTCCTGCAACATTGCTTTTTGACAGGACATGTCACACACATCCACAAGTACTCTCTTTTAATTTTCTTTCTGTTTATGGCTCTTTTCTGTATATATAACACACTCACATAACTCTCTTTCACAACATAAATCTTTGTGAAAGAGACAAGGAGAGTGATAGTGAGTGAGAGTTTAATTGTCAGAGACTAATGGAAAATGAAAGATCGAAAAATCAGGCCAAGAGAGGTTTGTGGAAACCAGAAGAGGATTTGATACTGAGAAAATATGTAGAGACTCATGGGGAAGGAAATTGGGCAGCTGTGTCTGAGAAATCAGGTATGTATTATGTGACTGAGTGTGGTGTTTAAGGTTGTTATAAGTTATAATTACATGGTGTCTTATTGTTTAATTATGTGACTGAGTGTGGTGTTTTGGGTGTGGAGGGTTGATGAGAGGAGGGAAGAGTTGCAGGCTAAGATGGAAGAATTACCTGAGACCAAACATTAAACGGGGTTCTATGTCTCAAGAGGAAGAAGACCTTATTATTCGAATGCATAAACTTCTTGGTAACCGGTTAGTTACTTTCTACTGCTACGTTGTCTTTCTTGAATGAAAACCAAAATTTTATATTAATCTGGTATTCATTTCAATTTCAATGCATGTAAATTAGATGGTCATTGATAGCGGGTCGCCTCCCTGGTCGAACCGATAATGAAGTGAAGAACTACTGGAATACCCATTTGAACAAGAAATTATGCCGTTCAGGCAAAAGAAAAGGCCTTGATGAGTTAGGCAGCCACCAGCATGTTGAGAGTGAAAACAGCCAGAATCTCCAACTGTTATGTGAATCTCAAACTATTTGCAGTGCAAGTAAAGAATTGGATATCAACGGAAGGAGGAACATTGAAGAAGAGAAAGAACAGAAAACGAGATATACAGATACTAATTGGACAGAGGAAAAGTATGAGATGGAAAATGGAGGAGTGATGTTGCCTCCTGATAATAATGCACTATTTGTCTTTGATGATGAGCCTTTCATAACCTACTTGGATTCCTTTGTGCTGTTCGATGAGATGGCAATGCAATCAATCATGCATGGACCACCCTCCACCACCTGAGACTGAGACAAGCATCTTATTTATGTGTCTAGTGTTTACTTTTGCTCAACATGTACTGCTTGATGCTTTTTTTCCTATACCCCCTGCATGGTTACATTTGCACTATCATATCAGTATAATATATCTGTTTTTTTTTTTTAAAAAAAAAAATATATTTAAACTCAGTATAATATTGTTAAGTTACAATTATTATTGTTGTTAATGTCAAATCTTCAACACTAACTAGAATTGAGAAATGTAATTTCCTGAGTGAACCTCACCACGTCGAGGTGGGGGAACCTCACCAGGTCGAGGTTGCAGATAATTGTTTGGTGCCATGCGACTGTATGTGTGTTGAGCTATTTATCCCTGGGTATTTATATGGAAAAGCTTAACAGGTAAAATTCACGAGACCAACTTGTAGGCTATTTAACAAATTACACACCGATATCACTAGTTGGTGTATCATTTACAACTCACGCTGATTGACCACTCAACCACACGACTCTTATTATAACCCAATACTACCTGTCCACAGATCTTTTACTAGCGAACCTTGTTGATGCTGCTCATGGACTCCTCGTGTTATAAATAATATGAGATTTGATCTAGATATTTAGAATGAATGAACAAAACAAATAATATGCAGATTAACACATATTTTGTAGGCTAGAACAATGAAGCACAAAAATAAAAAAAATAAGCTAGCCTAAAACTTTCAACAATTCTGTCAAAGAATAGAATAATAAAACACAAAAAAACACAGAGAAAAATCAATAAAATAAGAGAGCTTGAATGCTTAGTAAATAATGAATTAGGATTAAGTTTCAGCCAAAACCTAACTCTAATAAATAAGAAAGATTGGCGAGAAATGTCACCGATCACTCGTGAGTTTGTCAAACTAACGCCAAGTTATTAAACTTTTGAAAAATAATATCATTTTTTTTATGGAAACCCACTTTTCCCTTCATTAAACTTTTTTTGTCACTTTCTCATTTGATCCACCTTTTCTATTTTTTGGCTTTCTTTCTCCTTTTTTTTTTCTTCTTCTCTCTTTTCTTTGCACGTCTGGATCTAATCATCTTGCAATACTGATTTTGATTTTTTTTTTGTTTTCGTTTGAAATTTATAAATAAGATCTCTATAAAATGAGAAATTAGATCTCCACGAACTATACTATAGTTCGTGAGAGAAATAAAAATACGGTCTTTCATTTGCTTGTCGGGGGCAATTTTGTCTAAAGTACCAAATATTGTACTCAAGCTAATAAAACAAGTATTATTTTCCCAAAATACTCTCTCATTAGTGCCATTAAAAAATAGGAAAGGTTTTACCATAGATTTTCTTAAAAAGGTTTAGGGAAAGAGAGTTAATTTTTTTTTAAATAAATCAAAACGGAAGGTTCCTAAAAGATATTATTATATGCACAAGAAAATTTTCATACTTCCAAAACCCTAAAAAAAATCCCAAAACAATTTAGGACTGTAGTAACTAAAATCTGCCAGACCCAAAATATAAGCGAGGATCCAGTCTAGAAGCCCAAAGTATATTTCAAAGACCAGGCCTAGAGTCAAAAGGTGGTACGACATCCAGGTAGTACGACAACCACTCGATACCCCAAGTAGCATCGAGGGAAATAACTCAGTGTCCACGCTTGGGAGAATTCCTACGTCGCACGACATGTTCATCTCAGGTCAACGTCCAAACATGTAGTACGACATATAATAGTACTTGTCTGTTCAAAAACATCATACCCATATGTTATACGACATAGAATCCCATTGGTTCTATGGGAAACCAAATTATGATCTACTTTAAAAACGGACCTATAAAACCATAATTACAATCTATAACAACCAGATCAAAAGAAGCATCTACAAACCCCCTTGGTTGGAGACAGCAAAGGGAGGTAATGATGGAGTCCCTTAATGGGCAGAAGCACCCATCCCCTGTAAATGAATGATGATTCTCCAAAGAAAGGGGACGAAAAACTAAGATCTTAGAGTTATCTACATTTCTACAACTACCTCCGGCCATAGTTCATCTTCTTCGATCACCTTCCGATCTTACATCTCCTTTGACCAAGGAGATCTCAATCGCCAAGATAACAGGAAGTACTACTCACTCATCTCCATTTACAAGCATTCTATACTTATTAGCACTCGCTAACTTGACCGTCGGAGTGACTTTGACCGGCACCACCCCTGTGTCCCAGATGTCCTGCGGGTCACGTGCGTTTTCTTTGCAGGTTGTAGTGCCCCGTGTCCCCGAGCAATTTTCGAGGACTACAATTTGGCGCCCACCATGGGGCCCGACAATCTCTAAACGAGCGAAGGTAGAATGCAGCAAATCCGACCATGTCATCCGACGATTTTCATCACGACGCAATGGAGGTTAGGGTACAACTCCTCATATCCTAGATGCAAGAGAACACCCAAAGGCTCCAAGTGCTAGAACAAGAAAACCAGCGAGTGTTGGCAGAGAACCAAGAGTTGCAAAATATGATCAATTCCCTCACCGTCGTACGACCGTTTGGAGACGCTTCAACGTCCCAGCCCGTGCCATTCGATCAAGCCACCCACACTACTTATTATACGCTGGTCCGCCCAGACGAACTAAGGTACCACGGCAAGAGACCTCGATCCAATCCTCGTAGGCTCGGAGCCTAACATTCGAGCCATGGACGGACTGCACATTGTCGCGCGACATACGGTGGACAACTCGTCGAACAGGACAGGAAGGCATCGATCAGATGACATGGCAAGAGCTACACAAGGGGTGCCACCCATCTCCACCCCCAATGGCAACGCCGGTTCAACCCAACCAACCATCTCGCTACAAGGAACGCCATCTGGTCTGTAACGTCCCGAGTTTGGCACCATGCCTACCCCCGGCTACAACGTTACTCACAAGGTACTGTCCGCTCTGGGTGCGTTCGGTACTGCCCTCACGGTTTTGCTTCGCCTCCCCCAATCAGGATTCGAACCTGGTACTTGTCCTTAAGTACCAAGCCTTATCAAGTTGAGTACCAATTGAGCTAGTAGCTCAATTGGTACTCAACTTGATAAGGCTTGGTACTTAAGGACAAGTACCAGGTTCGAATCCTGATTGGGGGAGGCGAAGCAAAACCGTGAGGGCAGTGCCGAACGCACCCAGAGCGGACAGTACCTTGTGAGTAACGTTGTAGCCGGGGGTAGGCATGGTGCCAAACTCGGGACGTTACAATAAAAAGGCTACAAAAATCGAAAACGAGAACTTTCAACGAAATTGAAAATGAAAACGAAAACGAAAACGATAACGAAATACTTTTCGTAAAGATTCCGAAATCGACAGTACACCAACCTGGAATCCGTTTTTCGTTCGAGAAATCGCGGTTCTACAGTTTCCTTTTTCCTTTTACTTTCCCTTTTCTCTTTCTCCTATACTTCATTTTCTCTTTCCTTCCTCTTTTCTTCTTCATCTTCCTCTTCTTCTTCTTTCCCTTTCTTCTTTCTTCTTCTTTCTCTTCTTCTTTTTTCCCTTTCTTCTTTCTCCTTCTTTCTCTTCTTCTTTTTCTTCTTTCTCTCTTCTTCTTTCTCGCTCACTGCTTCTCTCTTCTCTCTGTGCTGTTTTCTGGCTTCTGCGAGAAGCCACTTTTTTTTTATATTTTTTTAGCCATCGCGACCGTCGTCGCGACCTGTGGTCGCCCCACCAGGTCGCGGTACTCACTGGAGCGTTTGCACCGCCTTCCTCGCGAGCACACCTCGCGGTACCTTGGTTGCGCTGGGGGTCGCGTTGCTCACTGCCAGATTTTGCCATTTTCATCGCGAGCAGTTCATCACGACCTGTGATCGCGGTGACTGGTCGCGATGCTCACTGCCAAAAATCTCATTTTCCACCGCGAGCAAGCCATCTCGACCTGTGGTCGCGGTGACCAGGTCGCGATGCTCTCTACTTCAGTTTTCTTTTTTCTTGCATCATTTTTTGACCGTTCCATCTGGTCCACCTGAAAATCATAAAAATAAACATACATTTAATTACATTTACACCCCTTCCAATTACAAAATTTATATTCACATATATAAAATTAATTATCCGAATTCCGGGATGTTACATGGTCCTTCACATTCGGCGCCGTCTGTAACATCCCAAATTTTGAATAATTACTTTTGAAAATGAGGATGTAAAAAAGTTATGATTAGAGGGGTATAAAATATAATTACATGTATGTTTATTTTTATGGTTTTCAGGTGGACCAGATGGAACGGTCCATAAATGATGAATGAAGAAAAAGGAGTGAAAAACTGGGGCAGTGTGTACCGCGACCCCTCACCGCGACCATAGATCGCGATAAGTTGCTCGCGGTGAAAAAATGGCATTTTCGGGCAGTGAGCAACGCGACCTGGTCACCGCGACCACAGATCGCGCTGACTGGCTCGCGATGAAAAAAATAAAATTCTGGCAGTGAGCATGGCGACCACCAACGCGACCAGAGCGCCGCGATGAAGGCGGTGGAGTTGCTTTAGTGAGCAACGCGACCTGGTGGCGCGACCACAGGTCGCGACGACCGAAAGATTATAAAAAAAATAAGTTGTCGCTGACTTCTGGAAAAACAGAACAGAAAAGAGAAAGGGAGGAAAAGAGAGACCGAGAGAGCGCGAGAGAGAAGAAGAAAATGAAGAAGAAGAAGAGAAGAAGAAGAAGAAGAAGAGAAAGAAGAAGAAGAGGAAGAAGAAGAAGAGAAGAGGAAGGAAAGAGAGAAGGAAAGAAAAGAAAAAGGTGAAAGAGAAAGAGAAAGGGAAAGAAAAAAGAAAACCTAGAAACGCGATTGTCGAGAGGAAACGGTATCCAGGTTGGTGTATACCTGTTTTCGAAACTCTTACAAAACGTATTAAGTATTTTTAGTTTGAATCTGCGATTTATTTGAAGACTTTCATTCTTATGTGTTTATATTATTTTCCTTGGAATGATTTTATTTTTGTTCGTATTTCGATTATTACAATTTTGTTGAAATTACTTGATTTAGACTTTTGTATGAATATTGTTTATTTTCCATGAAAACTTATGTATATTTGAAGAATATTGTTTGAATTGTATATTTATTGAGTGACCGTTAATTTGTAAATTACAGTGAATATTTGAAAATGTTTTATTGAAACGGCCTTAGGATACTTAGACATAGAAATGAATATAGGAGGTTGGTATACCAGTTGGGTTAGTTTAGCAGTACTGCGCCGTTATTATTAGTGATTGTTGTTGCGGGGCAATCTCGGACAATCACAATGATTCTAGTGATTGTTGTTGCGGGGCAATCTCGGATAATCACATAGATATCAGTGACTGTTGTTGCGGGGCAACCCCGGACGTCACATTGAAACTACAGTGATTAGACCCATATTCCAGTCCTGAAAAAAAATTATGTTGGGTATTCTAGAGGGCCAGAATTGAAGTGAATTGAATAATCTATTTATAAGTGAATTTCGAAATCGATTTTATACGTTTATGATTATAACCTAATTTATGATTTGGTTTTGTTTGGATTATAAATTGTAATGAGTTGTTTATATAGAATTGATTTCATCAGTTTTATTTCTGTAAATGATTTGCATCGTAACATGTTTAGATACGATTATATTGCGATATGTTTATTATGAAAAGTTGTTTATGATTTTAATACTTGAGTTTAGTATAGTCGATTTTTATCGCGCGTAGGTCACAGGGATACCGAGGTAGATAAGGAGTAGAGAGGAAGTACCTGCAGCTTGGAGTTCAGAGTCACTGCATTTAGTGGGTAATGATATAGTTTTGTATATTACATTTTGTAAGCATGCATATACAAAAGTCTGTAAGTTCAATGATTTTATATATGTTTTGTAAATAATTTATGATTTCTGTTTGTTTTTATTTTAAAAGATTTGTAATTATTGAATTCTGAATTATATTAGTTTAAAAACGGTTGGAAAGTCGCACTAAACGGCAGAGTGCGCATTTGAATGCAATGAGATTTGAAGTGTTGTGGATTTTATGTGATTTGAGTTTTATTTGAAACAGGTTTTGGGAAATCAGAAAAATAGAAGGAACTCTGCCGAAATTTTAAAAAAAATTGAAATTTGGATGGGCTCACTAGAAAAATATTTTTAATTTATAAAATGATATGATTTTAAATGGTTTGAAATGAATAATGAGAATTTAGCAAGTTTTGAAAACCCAGTAACGCTCCCCGGGTCGATCCAGTCGGGTCGGGTCAGGGGGTGTTACACCGTCAAACCCGAACCTGGTAAATATTGAACCAACATTGGCTAACTGTGACTTAGCGCAAAAGTTCGCAGAGATGGAAGCACTCATCCAACGCATTTCAGGAATGCCCGCTCCTATAAAGAAAGCGCAGCCAATAGCTTTGCTGACTCTCCCTTCGTCGACGCAATAACATTGGTAGAGATGCCAAGAAAGTTCAACTTCCCCAGTATGAAGCAGTATGACGGAACGACAGACCCCGATGACCACATTGCGCAGTATCGACAACGAATGTTCACTGCCGCCATCCCACGAGACCTAAAGGAAGCATGCATGTGCAAAGGTTTCGGCTTTAGCCTCGTAGGACCTGCCCTACAATGGTACACCAACCTTCATAATATTTCCATCAACTCTTTTGCTCAACTCACGGACACATTCGTAGAGCAGTTCACCAGTAGCCGAAAATTAGAGAAACAATCCGACGACCTCTACACAATCAACCAAAGGAGGGGTGAACGCCTACGTGACTTCGTAGGCCGTTTCAACAATGAAAAGGTTTCCATCCCTCATTGCAATCAGGCGACAACCATATCAGCCTTCCGCAAGGGTCTGCTCTATGATTCCGACCTATATAAAGAGCTCACTAAGTACCCTTGTAAAACCATGGAAGACGTCCTAGCCAAGGCATGGCACAAATAAAGTGGGAAGAAGACGAAGTGAATTATAAACCTAATAGAGCAAACAGTAGGGAAGACAGGTCGAGTAGGAGGGTCGAGCAACGAATTAATGACAGACGTATCGAGCCATACCCAACGATACCCCGAAGGGACGACAGATTGCTAAGACCGTTCGTTTGGCCAAAGAACGTAATACCAAAATATAATTTGAACATCATACCAACAGAGGTAGTCGCCATTCTCAAAGGAATGGGTAGATCAGTTCGGTGGCCAGACAAGATGATGAGCCCGCCAGATCAGAGAGACAACTCCAAGTGGTGCGAATTTCATGGCGACCACAGCCATCGAATAGAGCATTGCATCGCACTACGACTAGAAGTGACAGAACTACTCAAGAAGGGCCACCTTAAGGAATTCCTGACCGACAAAGGTAAGCAGATCTTTTTGAATAAGGATAGGTCGCGCGACAATGCTTCAATTCCACCACCAGAACCTCCCAAACACGAGAGAACTGTGAATGTCATCTCTGGCTGATCCGAAGTAAATAGAGTCACTTACTCGAAAGCGAAGTGCCACTCACGGCAAGCCGGTAGTACGGAAGTCCGACAAACCCACACGGTGGACCCGACTTACAATTACCCAATCGATTTTAGCAACGATGAGCATACGGACGTACTCAACCCCCACCACGACGTGCTAGTCATCTCATTGATAGTGGCCAATTATTTGATTAAACGGATCCTGGTGGATAGTGATGGCCATTGGAACATAACCGGCAGTTCCGGTTCCAATTTTTCTTCAACTGGAACCAGGACCGGGGAGGTCCCGGTCTCGGTTCCTCCCCGATTTTTTTGGAACCGCCGGTGCCAAACCGGTCGGAACTAGTAAAAATAAAAAAAATTAATAAAAAAATTAAATATATAAAAAATGATAATAATATATATAAATAAACTGGGTGCTCGATTGCAAAAAAATAACGATAAAATTGAAATAAAATTTTGATAATATCATAAAATTAAATAAATAAATAAAAAATTAAGGCTTGCACTTAATTTTACCTCAATTAAGCTGCCTATGTATCCTCTAGGAGGAATCAAAGCCCATGTAGTTCTTTTACCTATTATGTTTCGGATGTGATCAATCGTCATTTGTTCCTTCGGTTGCCGTTATATCGTCGTTGGTGTCGAAGAAGTCATTATCGTCGGACACCAGATCCAATTCTTGCTGCCGGTATGTGGCCTTGGTCCAGTCGTCAACACATACCTGGATCTGTATTGAGTCAGGATTGAGCAATGCTCGTCTCTCGTCCAGAAAATTGCCACCTGCACTAAATTCCTGTTCGACGGTGACGGTCGAGACAGGGGTTCCAAAAATTTGTTTGGCAATGATGGCCAAAATTGGAAAGTTAGTTTCGTGCTCCCTCTATCACTGTAGGACGTTAAAGTCTGGGGTGTCCAAAAACTCAAAGGAGGTGTTTATGTAAACATCAACCTCTGAAACATAAGTTGATGAAGACGAATCCCCGACGTCTTTGCTTTTTTGGTAAACACGCTTGCCCTTAACTTCCTTAATGTGGAGGGAAAGTGCAAATGACTAGTACTACCGCTTCTGCTTGGTTCCGGTTGTTGAACAATAATGTTCAGCGAGGGACCGTAAACAGAACGATATTCGTCATATATTGAATAAAATAAATTCCTAACATTATTATATAAACTACTAACATCTATGTCCATTATCCCTAGAGATTGGTAATAAAGTTAAAAAAATTCATATAAACTATTAAATTTATTCCTAGGGTCAAAAACTGATGCAACAATATAAATTACAGGAATGTCCCTATAATAGTTTATCCATCTTTCTCGCATTGCATAAACACACGGAACTAATTCATTTATTTGTGCACATTCATTAAGTTTCATTACCAAAAATTACCTCTTCAAATTCTCTTTCTTGCAGGTATTCAGCAAAATTTCGATCGTTGTTGTATTCTGGGAAAGGGCAACTTTGCACTTCTTGAACATTTAAATCCGGTACCTGCTCATTTTGCTCAGCGTTTCTGTTGGAAATGGACCTTCGGCCTCCGAAAATAGATTTTCGACCTTCGAAAATAGATGGTCTTGAGGGTAATGCCATTATAAATTTATAAAATAAAGTGTTTAAACAAATAATGAAAACAATTGCAGTAGTGAAAAATAATAGTAAGATTAAGAGAATGAGAGAGTTAGAAAAATATTGAGAGAATTAGAGATGAGAGAAATATTGAGAGAATGAGAGAATTTGTGTAAAGGAATTGGAGAATTGATGGGGTTTATATAGTTTTTTGGATTGAGAAAAAATTAATATTTTTAAAAATTTAGGGGCTTAAATTGTAATTTTTCAGGGGACCTTTTGGTAATTTTTCAGGAAGGAGTCGTTGAACAACGGCTCCCTCAACATTCACATTGCTGCCAGCTGGCAGCAGAAGGCCGTTGGCCACAGTGGCCAAAATTTTTAAAAAAATTTAATTTAATTTTTTAAAAAAGAAAAATCAGAACCGAACCGGGCGGTTCTATGAACCACCGGTTCCTAATCGGCAGTTTTGATTTTTTTAGGGGGACCGAAATCGGGACCGACTGTCCAGGTTCCGGAGCCGATTTTGAACCTGAACCTAAGGTTCCGGTTCAAAACCGCCGGTTCGGTTAGAACCGTTCGAACCGAGGCCAATCCTACTGGTGGATAATGGGAGCTCAACAAATGTACTCTTCCTTGGCGCGCTAAGAGAGATGGATATCGACGAGTGCAATATTGTGCGTCGCTCGACCATCCTGGTAGGATTTAGTGGAGAATATAAGAACACCATAGGGGAAATCGTCCTTCCCGTTTACGCGGAAGGTATCAACTTGAACACACGCTTCCTCATCCTGGACTGCATGTCGTCCTACAATATGATCATAGGTCGCCTATGGATTCATGAGATGAGAGCTGTCCCCTCGACATATCATCAGGTCATCCGTTTTCCGACCAGATGGGGAGTCCACGAGATCCGAGGGCAGCAGAGGACCTCGCGTGACTGCTACCAGAACACTCTAAAAACCAGGCCGTCCGTCTTATAGTAATTACAGAACGCGAGCACCACCACTAACAAAGACGGACCAGAAATGGAGGAGCTCGACGAAGTGTCCATACATCCGAGCTTCCCAGACCACAAAGTTAGTATCGGATCCCGCCTTCCACAAAATATTAGAACAAAATTAGTCAGCTTCTTGACGGCACGACACGACAGCTTCGCATGGTCGCACGCCGACATGACCGGCATTAACCCATAAGTCCCAGTGCATAGGTTGCAAGTTGACCCAAATTACCCACCCGTGAAGCAAAAGCTAAGGAAGTTCGCGCCCGAGCGTAATAAAGTTATCAACGAGGAGATCCAAAAACTAATCGACATTGGCTCGGTAAGAGAGGTGAATTACCCAGACTGGCTCGCAAACGTGGTAGTAGTGAAGAAAAAGAACGGGAAGTGGCGAGTATGCATCGACTTCACAGACCTCAATAAAGCCTGTCCGAAGGATTCCTTCTCTCTACCACACATCGACATGATGGTGGACGCCACAGAGGGACACAAACTATTAAGCTTCATGGATGCATTCTCCGGCTACAACCAAATCCTCATGCATCCAGACGACCAGGAAAAAACTTCTTTTGTTACGGAGCGCGGCATTTTTTCTACAAAGTGATGCCCTTTGGCCTCAAAAACGCTGGGGCAACCTACCAAAGGTTAGTCAATAAGATGTTCGCCAATATGCTCAGACAGACCATGGAGGTTTACATCGATGACATGCTGGTAAAGTCATTAATAGCGGATCAACATCTCGATCACCTCCGACAGTCGTTCGATATCATTGACAAGTATGGGATGAAACTTAATCCAACCAAGTGTTCCTTTGGAGTCTCATCAGGAAAATTCCTCGGATATTTGGTAACCAAGAGGGGTGTCGAAGAAAACCCAGATCAAATCCAATCCATCATAGACTTAAGGTCCCCCAAAAGCATCAAAGACGTACAAAAACTGACTGGGTGACTCACAGCCCTCAACCGTTTCATCTCAAAGTCGTCTGAAAAATGCAAGCCTTTTTTCGACGCTCTAAGAAAGAGTAAATCATTTGATTGGAATCAAACAAGCGAAGATGCATTCCAAAACATTAAGCGATACTTAGCAGACCCTCCCCTCCTATCCAAGCCTAAGGAAGGGGAAACACTTCTACTCTACCTCGCTGTGTCCGAAACAGCCATTAGCGCGGTACTAGTAAGGGAAGAAGATGGTAAACAACTCCCCGTATACTACATCAACAGGACCCTACTCGATGCAGAAACAAGGTACACTAAATTTGAGAAATTAGCCCTTGCACTAGTTACAGCCGCGCTTGAGGCCATACTTCCAATGCCACACCATCAGCGTACTTACTACATTTCCCTTGAAGAACATCCTACATAAGCCCGAACTGTCTGGCCGATTAGTGAAGTGGGCCGTGGAGCTAAGCGAGTACGACGTCAACTACCAACCTCGAACGGTGATCAAATCACAAGTGTTGGCGGACTTCATAGCAGACTTCACAGCTGGGATTCTACAACAAGCGGAGGAAGCGCTTTGCACCATGTCGTACGACACACCAAAAGAGGAATGGACTTTGGCAGTCGACGGATCAAGTAACGCTAGGGGCAGTGGACTAGGGGTAGTACTTACCTCACCCGAGGGACACGTCATCTAGAGATCCGTCTGATACGGATTCAGAACCACTAACAACGAAGCCGAGTACGAGGCCCTCATAGCCGGGCTCACCTTGGCAAAATACTTACACGTCGAACGGATAAAGGTACGTAGTGATTCCCAATTAATTGTGAGACAATTGCAAGGATCCTACCAAGCTCGAGACTTGAAAATGTCGGCTTACTTAACCCTGGTAAAAGAACTACAAGCTTCATTCGAGTCGTTCGACATCGAACAAGTACCAAGATCAGAAAACACGTATGCTGACGCGCTCGCCAACCTCAGTTTCGCGCTAGATACCACAGTTGAGCGGACCATCCCCATGGTTTTTACCCAATGGCTAGCTGTATGGAAGCCAACGATGTAACATCCCTAATTTCGAATAATTAATTTTGAGTATATGGATATAAAAATGTATGATTTGAGGGGTGTAAAACGTAATTATTTTTATGGTTTTCAGATGGACCAGATGGAGCGGTCCAGAAAGATTGCATAAAGTGAAGGAAGAAGTGGCAGTGAGTACCGCGACCCTCACTGCGACTACAGATCGCGATGAGCTGCTCGCGGTGAAAAATGGAATTTCTGGCAGTGAGCACCGCGACCACAGATGGCGCTGACTAGCTCGCGGTGAAAAAGATCAAATTCGGGCAGTGAGTAACGCGACCACCAGCGCGACCATGTTACCGCGATGGGTGCTTGCGATGAAAGCGGTGTAACTTCTCCAGTGAGTACCGCGACCAGGTGGTGCGACCACAGGTCGCGATGACCGAATTTATATAAAAAAAGAAAGCTTCTCGCGGAAGCGAAGAAGAAGAAGAAGAAGAAGAAGAAGAAGAAGAAGAAGAAGAAGAAGAAGAAGAAGAAGAAGAAGAAGAAGAAGAAGAAGAAGAGGAGGAGAAAAAGAAGAAGAGAAGAGAAGGAAGAAAAGAAGAAAAAGGAAAAGAAGGAAAGAGAAAGGAAGAGAGAGGAAAGAAAAAGGAAAAAGAAAAAAGGAAAACCCAGAAGGAACAAGTGTAGGAACGGTATCCAGGTTGGTGTACACCTGTTTTTGACATTTTTATGTGTTTTGATTTGAATTTGAGATTTTGGATAATTTTGTACATATATGTTTATATTGTTTTTACATTGAATAATTTTGATTGAATCGTATCTATCGTATTTGGATTGTTGATTATATGAAAATCAAATAAATCATTGAATGATTTTTTTGAAATTATGTATATATATGTTGTCCATATATTGATCGAGTTTTTATTTTAGTTACGTTTAAATTCGATTTGTGAATCTTTATGTAAAATATTGTATCGAAACGGCCGTAGGATACGTATACATAGAAATGGATATCGGAGGTTGGTATACCAGCTGGGTTCAGTGAGCAGTGCTGCACCGACATTGATATTGATATTGATGATTGATTATGTACCTCCTCATGGATTCGTCCAGGGGTAGGGAGACACGTACCTCCTCATGGATTTGTCCTAGGGTAGGGAGACACATACCTTCCTAAGGATTCATTCCTGGGATAGGGAGATATGTACCTCTCTAGGGTCCGAACCCTCGGTCCTAGGGTAGGGAGATACGTACCACTCTTAGGATTCGTCCTAGGGTGGGAGTTATGTTCGACAGACAGCCACTGTGGTCGAACGACCCATATTCCACTCCTGGTTTATGTTGAGTATTCCAGAGGGTGAGAATTGAAGTGAATTGAATAATATGTTCATAAGTGAAGTTAGAAATTTGATTGTATTTATACGTAGAAATTTGATTGTATTTATACGTTTGTTTTAGTAAGTGAAATTGATTGTAAAAGAAAGTGAGAATTTCATTTAGTACAAATTATTACATTGATTTCATATGATTTAAATTCATAATTGAATTGAATATGGTATTGTTTTATTTAAGTACATTGAGATTTATAGTATGCCAATTATATTATGATTTTTATAAATGGGTTTAGTGTACACCCACTAAGCTATATGCTTAGCGCGTCGGTTTTTATTGCGCGTAGGTCACAGGGATACTGAAGAGGCCAAAGATTGAAGAGAGAGTTGCTGACAGAGAGCCAGAGTCACTACATTTGGGTAGATATATAAATATATTGTTGTATAATATGTGTAGATTGCATGCATATACAGAGATTTGTAATTGTGGTTTATATTTGTGTTTTGTAATTAAATTGTTTTATGATTTCTGTTTATCATTTTTAAAGGTTGTTAAAGGTTTGTAAATATTGAATTATGAATTATTTTATTTTAAAACTGTTGGAAAGTCGCACTAAACGGCAAAGTGCGCATTTGATTGAAAGTGATATTTGAAGTGTTGTTGTGAAATTTTATTTGATTTGAGTTTTATGGAAATCAGATTTTGGAAAATCAGAAAAACAGAGGGAACTTTGCCGAAATTTTTGAAAATAAAGTTTGATGGGCTCACTAGAAAAATATTTTTAAATTACAAATTTATATGATTTTATATGGTTTTTAGTTTATAAAAAGAATTAAGAAAGTATTTAAAAACCCGGTAACGCTCCCTGAGTCGATCCAGACGGGTTGGGTCAGGGGGTGTTACAAACGAGGCTCGAAGTCGAACCAATTTCGGACGAGCTAACTTGGATCATCCCGATCTACGACTACCTGAGGAACGACACCCTCCCGTCTGACAAGGTAGGAGCACGAAGAATCAAGATTAAGGCTGCCAGGTTTTCCATAATATAAGGTCAACTTTACAAGCGGTCCTACTCCGGGCCCTACCTCAAATGCATCGACCCAATCGAACCTCAGCAGGTACTCAAAGACTTGCACGAGGGGCAATGTGGGAACCACTCGGCGGGGAGAAGCCTAGCCAACAGAGCAATCACGGCTGGATAGTACTGGCCCACAATGCGATCTGAGTCGCATGACCTCGTCAAGCGATGTGACCCATGTCAGCGCTTCGCCCACATTTCGCATCAACACCCGGAGCAACTTCACCCCATCTCAGCACCATGGCCCTTCATGAAGTGGGGAATGGACATAGTAGGAAAAATGTCAGTCGCTATCGGAGGTAAGGTCTATATGCTAGCCGTGACAGATTACTTCACAAAATGGGTCGAAGCTGAGTCATATGTGAGAATCAAAGACTCCGAAGTAAAAAGCTTCATTTGGAAAAATGTCATATGCCGCTACGGAGTTCCAAAAGAGATAGTCACTAACAATGGCTCACAATTCATATCATACGACTTCCAAGACTTTTGCGACAAATGGAATATTAAACTAAGCTATTCGAGCCTAAGATATCCTTAAGCCAACGGATAAGAAGAATCCACCAACAAAATGATCACGTCTGCCCTCAAGAAGCGACTCGACCAATACAAAGGAAAATGGGCCGACGAGCTACAAGGCGTGCTGTGGTCCTACCGTACGACGGTTAGAACTTCAACAGGGGAGACGCCATTCTCCTTAACTTACAGCTCGGAGGCTGTAATATCAACGGAGGCTGATTACCCTTCTTACAGAATATGACACGCAACCGAAGAAACAAACAACAGAGAGTTACTAAATGAACTCGACACAATTGACGAGCGTCGCGACAAAGCCGCAATCAGATTGGCCGTATACCAACAAAGAGTCGCTCGACATTTAAATAGGAACATTCGTCTCAAAGCATTCAGTATTGGAGATTGGGTCGTTCGTCGCGTCTTCCAAAACACAAAGGAAAAGGAGCAAGTAAACTCGGTCCTACGTGGGAAGGACCGTACCAAATCACCAAAGTAGTTGGACATGGAGCCTACAAACTACGATGTACAGATGGCATGAAAATCAGTAACAGTTGGAACGCATGCCATCTGAAACAGTATCATTTCTAAGCTCCTACTTTTTCTTTCTACAATTTTGTTATCTTACGACATGGGACTCACTTAGGCATCGGAGGGCAACGGCCAACCTTAACTTTTTTATACAGGTCGCTGTCACTGAACGATCCCATACTTACCTACTTTCAAGGTGTTATACCGTACAAGAAAAAATAAGAGTATAAGAGTTGGAGCATGAAACTATAAACTCTCACACTCCAACTGGGGCAAATCAATATCATAAGAACAAGAACCAATTGGTCGTACGACCTGCATTCAAGGTCAAGGACCACGACCTGCATTCAAGGTCATTATGAAACGATCAATGGTCGCACGACCCGCATTCAAGGGCAAGGACCAAGACCTGCATTCAAGGTTATTATGAAACAAATAGTGGTCGCACGACCTGCATTTAAGGTTATGTGTCACGACGTACAAGATAAGTTATCTCTACGCTATCATACGACAACACACTATTTAACAAACCATTCATTCTATTAAATACGAAATTATAAAAGCACAAATAGGCATAGGTATTTTAACACTTAGAAAAAAAAGGAATTCCAAATTTTACAAAACCCCTATGGGCCAACATCTTCATTCTCTCGCTCAACTTTAGCTGACGGACCGTCGCTCGATTGAGCAGGCAAAGCTATGATGGCCACACCCTCAAGGGCCGGTTCGACACGAATTTCTTCATTGACCTTCGCCTCGACCAGCTGGCTCTTCTCTTTAGCCTCATCTTCATCGTCCTCCTCCTCGTCATCTGGGCGGGTCAGCTCATCATAATCGGCGATCCATTTGTCTACCTCCCATTTGGCCGCACGACCTTCTTTGTATTGTCGCATCAGATCAGCCCGCGTCTTGACCACAGCGTTGAGCACGTCATCTTCAACTCGATCATACATAGCGTCGTACTCCGACTCCTTGACCTTAAGCTGAGCACCCAGCTGGTCGACTTTATGCTGCAAGGGTCTGAGTTTCTTCACTTCTGATTTCAGACGTTCAAGTTCAATGGTCGCCTCCGTCGCACGACGACAAGCTTCCTCAGTTGTTTTCTTGGCCTCTACGTTCGAGGCCCTCAACTTCTCCACTTCAACCCTGAGGCCTTGGTTGCTCGACTTAAGCTCCCTCGCCTTCCTCAAAGCCGAAGCAAGCTCCTGCTTGGCATATATCTGAAATTGGAGAGTCTGCAAAAAGGAAACTCACATTCAGGCCCCAATATTAAAGTATTAAAATATTACAGACGTACGACTTACTTGAAATTGATGGCTGAGGGCCCAATCAAACCCTTGCGACAAGCCCATTTCCTTGAACCTGCTCTCATTTTCAGGGAGCAGCAGTCGCTTGACTTGGGGCATAATTGACCCAAAGTCAGAGTAAGCAGAGGCGTCTTGTGGGAACGCAAGGTCGACCGGCGCCTCACTACCTGCGGCTAAATCATCCCTTCTCCGCTTTCTTCTAACATAGCCCATGTTGAGAGACTCTTTTCCTCTACTGGGCTGAGGAGGAGGTGGTGGTGGAGTCGCCATCAGCTCAACAGGATCACTCTGCTTAACTTTCTTTTTTCCCTTCCTCTGCTCTTTCAGTCTCCTCATGGTTTCATCAGCATCAGGAGCAGCAAAACCTTCAGCCATCAAGTCAACTGCAAAGCGTCGCTCGACGTAGGATATAGGTGTCAGAAACCTTGTGCCGTATAGTCGCTCGACACAATGCCTTACTCTGACAAACTCCACTAAACTTTTGAAAACTGGCTCGTTGATTATTAAGAACTTCCACAAGTGGCTCGGTCTCAAGTTCTCTTCGGCCAAGATTGTAACATCCCTAATTTTAAATAATTAATTTTGAAAATGTGGATATAAAAAGTTATGATTAGAGGGGTATAAAACGTAATTAAATATATATTTATTTTTATGGTTTCCAGATGGACCAGATGGAGCGGTCCAGAACGATTGCATGAAGTGAAGAAAAAGTGACAGTAAGTACCGCGACCCTCACCGCTACCATAGATCGCGATGAGCTGCTCGCTGTGAAAAATGGCATTTTCTGGCAGTGAGCACCGCGACCACAGATCGCGATGAGCTGCTCGCAGTGAAAAAGATCAAATCCAGGCAGTGAGCAACGCGACCACCAGCGCGACCATGGTACCGCGATGAGTGATCGCGATGAAAGCGGTGAAACTTTTCCAGTGAGTACCGCGACCACAGGTAGCGATGACGGTCGCGATGACTGAAATGATATATAAAAAAAAGTTAGCTTCTGTGAGAAGCCATCGAAAACAGACAGAAAAGAGAGGAGAGAAGACAATGAGAAAAAGAAAAGAAAAGAAGAAGAGGAAGAAAGAATAAGAAGAGAAGAAGAAGAGAAAGAAGAGAAGAAGAAGAAGAGAAAGGAAAGAGGAGGAAGAAAAGAAAGAAAGGAAAAAGGAGAACTCAGAAGGAAAATGGCGTAGAACCGGTAAAACGGTATCCAGGTTGGTGTACACACGTTTCTGAACTTATTTTCGATAAATGTTTTGATTTAGTAAGTCTGGAAATATAGTTATGGATTTTATATATTCGTATTGATTTGTTTATATACTCATATTTCATTTTTGCATGTTGTTGGACTATTTGTGCAATATTTCTGCTATTATGGAAATTCGAATAAAAGCGTATGTTTTCAAAACCTGGTTTACAACTATTGTTTGATTTTCCTATTTATGGATTTTGATTGAAATTGATATTCGTTGATTCCTGAAACCAAAGAACTAATTTGTTATGATATTTGAACGGCCCTGATATATGTATAGGGATATATGGATATAGGAGATTGACATGTCAATTGGGTGAATATATGGCAGTACTGCACTGTGATTTATGATGCCTCTGATTGTTGATTATACGGATACCATTTCCTCGTGAAATGGGAAACCGACTGTTAAACACGGATACCATTTCCTCGTGAAATGGGAAACCGACTGTGAGATTATACGGATACCATTTCCTCGTGAAATGGGAAACCTACTGTTTATATAGGGATACCATTTCATATGAGATGGGAAACCCGACTGTAAAACCCGTAATCCAGTCCTGTAAACCCTGTTATGTGTATCACGGGCCCAATTGAGAATTGATAGTTAGAAAATGTTATGGAAAATAAAGAAATGATATTGAAATTGAAATCCAGAAACTTTTGAAATACCTTGTGTCTATATAGTTTCAGTAATTAAAATACCACGTTTGTTTTATATATTTATATTTCTGAAATTTTGACTTAAAGCTTTATTGTTTATTTATATATCTTTCTGAATTTCTGAATTTATAAGTTAGTGTTTTATATGATATTGAAATTTATTTTAGTGTACACCCACTAAGCTATATGTTTAGCGCGTTGATGTTTATCGCGCGTAGGTAACAAGGATACTGAGGAAGCCAAAGATTGAAGAGAGAGTTGCTGACAGAGAACCAGAGTCACTACATTTGGGTAGATATATAAATATATTGTTGTATAATATGTGTAGATTGCATGCATATACAGAGACTTGTAATTGTGGTTTATATTTGTGTTTTGTAATTAAATTTATGATTTCTGTTTTTCATTTTTTTTAAAAGGTTGTTAAAGGTTTGTAAATATTGGATTATGAATTATTTTATTTTACAAACTGTTTGAAAGTCGCACTAAACGGCAGAGTGCGCATTTGAATGAAATGATATTTGAAGTGTTGTGGATTATATTTGGTTTGAGATTGATTTGAAAACAGGTTTTGGGAAATCAGAAAAACAGAGGAAACTCTGTCGAAATTTTTAAAACTGAATTTTAATAGGCTCACTCGAAAAGGTTTTTAAATTATAAATTATATAGTTTTCAGTTTATAAACAGAATTCAGAAAGTGTTTGAAAACCCGGTAGTGCTCCCTGAGTCGATCCAAACGGGTCGGGTCAGGGGGTGTTATAAAGATCCTCTTCCAGCTCCTCTCCTTCACGTCGTATGACAGAATCTTCGTTGTACGCGTCGTACACGTCAACCCAACTATAGCTTGAGGAGCTCCTGTGTTCACTACAATACAAGAAGACAAAAAAAGTTAGTACAATACGACAAAAAGAATAATATCGAACGACACGACACGACAAAATTAATGATCCACCAGCCTTAGACCAGGTCGTACGAACAACCGTATCCCTTACAGGCCACTCGACAAGAAAGCCCCTCGCGAAGAAATACCTATCCTTCCACAACCTGTCATTCGTAGTCAGCTCGGTGATGAGATGCTTCCTGTTAGCTCGAAGGTTCAAGTTGTAACGACCCTTTTCGGTGTCGTGCTCCCTCATCGAGTACGTGTAGAAAAGGTCAGGCAACTTGAAAACTATGCCTTCCCTCATGCACGGCAATTCTAGCCCCAGCAGTATCCTCCAACTGTTGGGCATGAGTTGCCCTGGGGCAAGCTCGAAGTGGTCCAGTACCTTCCTTGGTAGTCCGACCACCGGTAATATGAAACCAACCCTCTGAAACGGGAGTTCGTAGAAGTAGGTCCATCCGGGGATATCCCAATCCTGTCGCTCCCCCTTGAAGGGCACCCTTAGTGTGACGCCATTAGGTATACCATAGCTATACTTTATACGCGTAAGATCTTCTTCCTTCAGCACGCTAGCAGGGTTAACCAAAAGTAAACCTAGCGGTCTGCTTGGTCCCATGGGACAAGGACCGGCCACCTCTTCAGGTGGCTCGACGAGAGGGATCCTCTCACGTACATCCTCCATAACACTCGACGTACCCTCATGACTGGAGACAGTCATAGGGTCGTACGACGCCAATGTTACCTCACCACTGTAGGCCCTCGACTCACCCCACGAGTCGGACGACAGGTCGACAGGATCGTCATATCCTCGCCCCGATGTACTAGGAGTGTTCTCGTTTCCTCTACTCGACATCTCACCTACAAATCGAGCGACAGTAGGGAAGATTAGTAGTCAAATCTAACTAAAGGTCCTACATGCCCTACATCGGTTCATAAATTGTTGGCATAAAACCTACAAAGTCGTGCGACACACATTCCCCAGTCGTTGTTGTACGACGTATGAACCACAAATAATTTCTACCAAATCCTAAGTTGCTATTTTCAATCAAACACCAAATTTTCAGAATTTCCTAAAAACCTACTCGAAGAACACGCAAAAACACCCAGAAACCAAAACATGTATACAGGAAATCAAAATAGCAAGAAACCAGAAAAACTTACCAATAAAGCAAGGGTGACCAAATGCTTCGCCGGAATGGAAACAAAAATGACAAAAACGAGCAGCAAAGACGCCGGAAAAATCTTGCACAGACAACTGGTTTTTGAAAGAGAAAGAGAGAGAGAGAGAGAGAGAGAGAGAGAAAATTGAAAATGGGAGAGAAAGGGAAAAGGCGGCAATAAAAAACTAACTCTACGCTGACGTGTCAGTTTCCTATTCAGGCACACACCCCCACAGCCATTATTACTTGTCACGCGTGTACATTTCCCATAAAACCCCGATTACTATGGCGCAGATATCGAAGAGCCATTAGAAGACTAACCACACCACCTCGACCTCTACCTCATCGTACGACTGCATCAAGTTACAAGAATTATGAGGAACTCTCGAATCAATCCAACTGATCGTACGACATAAAAGAACTCAATATACAAATCCATATGTCGTGCGACGAAAAGGCAGTACAAACCCCTTGACTTCCTTCTGAAGTACAAGGCGTTTGGAGACAAACTGTAGTAGCCAAAATCTGTCAGGCCCAAAATATAAGCGAGCATCCAGCCCAGAAGCCCAAAGTATATTTTAAAGACCAGGCCTAGAGTCAAAAGGTAGTACGACATACACTCGATGCACGACATCCAAGTAGTACGACAGCCACTCGATAGCCCAAGTAGCATCGAGGGAAATAACTCAGTGTCCACGCTTAGGCGAACTCCTACGTCGTACGAGATGTTCATCTCAGGTCGACGTCCAAACATGTAGCACGACATATAATAGTACTTGTCTGTTCAAAAACATCATACCCATATGTCGTACGACATAGAATCCCATTGGTTCTATGGGAGACCAAATCATGATCTACTTTAAAAACGGACCTACAAAACCATAATTACAATCTATAACGGCCAGATCAAAAGAAACATCTACAAACCCCCTTGGTTGGAGACAGCAAAGGGAGGTAATGATGGAGTCCCTCAACGGGCAGAAGCACCCATCCCCTATAAATGAAGGATGATTCTCCAAAGAAAGGGGACGAAAAACTGAGATCTTAGAGCTATCTACATTCCTACAACTACCTCCGGCCATAGTTTATCTTCTTCGATCACCTTCCGATCTTACATCTCCTTCGACCAAGGAGACCTCAATCGCCAAGATAACAGGAAATACTACTCACTCATCTCCATTTACGAGCATTCTATACTTATTAGGACTTGCTAATTTGACCGTCGAAGTGACTTTGGCCGGCACCACCCCAGTGTCCCAGACGTCCTGCGGGTCACGTGCATTCTATCTTTGCAGGACCTCTCGTGACCTGTCATGGGAACTCTGTAACACCCCCCGACTAGACCCGGCCGGACCGACCCGGGGAGCGCTACCGGTTTTCAGAACTTTCAAAATCAGTTTTATACGTTTCAAAAATTCATTGTGAGCCCAATCAATAAATAAACTTTTTACGAAAATTTCGGCAGAGTACCGTTTATTTTTTGGACTTTCCAAAACCTGTTTTTACACAATTCAATTCAAAAACAATTCTCAATAGCACTTCAATATCTCATATTCAAACAGTTGCGCACTCTGCCGTTTAGTGCGACTTAATAATCGCAATTTATAAAATAAAACAGTTCAAACTTTGATATATACAGACATTCAGAAATCATAAAGTAATTAATTAAAAATATATTACAAAACATTTTACAAAACATATTTACAATTCCCCTGTATATGCATGCTTTCAGAATATATATATATATATATATATATATATATATATATATATATATATAATACAATATAGCTACCCAACTGTACAAATCTCTGGGACTCTGTCCGCAACTCTTTATCTCTTCAGCCCTTAGCCTCTTCCGGATCCCTGGTACCTACGCGTTAGAAACAAACTAACGCGCTAAGCATAAAGCTTAGTGGGTGTACTAAAATCTCAAATATAAAACAAATCATATATATATTTATATAACTTTTAAATCGGAATAATATCATACAATATATTTCAAATCAACTCAATAATGGACAGAAATCATGTTAATCTCAAAACCAAACCTTAAAGCAGATTCGATCACTTTGGTTTCAGTGACAATATCAACATTTAAAAATCAATAAATAAAATCATTCAATTCAGTCAATACTGGCCCACTAGAATACTAAACATTCTAGGACTGGAATATGGGTCAATGTGACGTCCGGGGTTGCCCCGCAACAACAGTCACTGATATCAACGTGATTGTCCGAGATTGCCCCGCAACAACAATCACTAGTATCATTGTGATCGTCCGAGATTGCCCCGCAACAACGATCACTAAAATCGGTGTGATTGTCCGAGATTGCCCCGCAACAACAATCACACAATAATAACGGCGCAGTACTGCTCAGAAAACCCAGCTGGTATACCAACCTCCTATATCCATATCTATGTCCAAGTATCCTAGGGCCGTTACAATAAGCAGTGTTCACAATCAGTACTCAATAAATATACATTTCTCACAATATTTTTCATGAATATCAACAATATTCATACAAAAGTATAAGTCATGTATTTTTAACAAATTCGACACAATCGAAATACGATCAAAACGCGATCTAACATAAAACCAGTTCAAAATCAACAATAGGTGCTTCAATCATCAATTTTTCTTATAAGCAAACACTTTTCATACAAAAATCGAAGTCGAAATCTTTTAACGAAATCGAAAACTTTTAACGAAATCGAAAACGAAAACATAAACGAGAAACGAAATCGAAAACTAAAACGAAAAAGTAAACGAACTACTTCTCGAAACGATTTCGAAAACGAGAGTATACCTACCTCAAATCCGTGTTTTTCGTTGGTTCTACGATTTCGTCTTTCCTTTTCACCTACACTTCCTTCTCTCTTCTCTCTCCTTCTTCTTCTTCTTCTTTCTTTTTCTTCTCTTTTCTTTCTTTTCTCGGTCGCTTCTCTCTCTTTCTCTCGCTGTTCTGTTTTCTCTGGCTTCTGCGAGAAGCTTCTCTTTTTTTTTATATTTTTTTCGCTACCGCGACCGCCGTCGCGACCTGTGGTCGCGCCACCAAGTCGCGATGCTCACTGGACTGCGCGCACCGCCTTCATCACGAGCGCGCCTTGGTCGCGCGAGAGATCGCGTTGCTCACTGCCAAACTTTGACAATTTCATCGCGAGCAGTCCATCGCGACCTGTGGTCGCGATGCTCACTGCCAGATTTTGCCATTTTCATCGCGAGCGAGCTATCGCGACCTGTGGTCGCGATGCTCTTTGGTCCAATTTTTAATTTTTCATTTTTCACTATTCAATCTGGTCCGCTATTCACTATTCACTATTCATTTTTCATTTTACATTTAATTACATTTTCACCCCCTCAAATAGTAAAATTTATTTTCACATATATAAAATTGATTACTCGAAATCCGGGATGTTACAAACTCCTCACCGGATCAAGCACATATTTTGGGTGAAGCATTTTTCATCGTTAACAATAGTAATAAAAACGACTTCTAATTCGATTGCCCTTAATTATCTCTCTCGAATATCGTCTAGAGGCCATAATAGGGCTTGTTCATATTGGGATAAAACATTCTCCAAGTTCAGTCAAAATTTACATCACAAGAACGAGCCAAAAGAATACTTCATTTGTACCATGAAAAAGTAGTAGAGTACCTGAAAAATAAGGGGAAAATTCATAAATAACCAATAAGATTTTATAAAAAAAATTTAGCCAATAATTTTAAAAAGATCGTTTAAACCAATAAAAAGCCAATCTTACCAAGATACCCTTAATTAAAATTTTCCTTCCATTAATGTCATCAAAAAAAAAAAAAAAAGCTGGAAAGCTTTCTATCCCTTAAAAGATTGAAATCTCTCTCATAAAAAAAATATATTTCCTTTTCTCTAACTTACCAAAAAATTAGACAACATTTAATATAATTTTCTCTCTCATCAAACACCAAGTTTCACAGTTGAACCCCTTTTTCTTTCCTCTCACGGATCTCGTTCATCTGCTCCGAGTTCACAACACCATTTTAGTAGCTCTATTATCCCTAATCTGTGACCTATATATTGTATATTATGTTACCTATATTAATATCTTGTGATTTATATTGCTCTTTCCGTGACATATATTGGTAATGGTCTATATTGGTCATTCTGTGACTCGTATTGCTCATTCTGTGATCTATATTGCTCTTTCCCCCCGCAACTTACGAATAGCAATATAGGTCACAGAAGGATCGTAAAGATCACGAAAAGAGCAATATAAGCTACTTAACGACCAATATAAGTCATATAAAGAGCAATGTAGGCCATAAAATGACTAATATAGATTATGAAAAGAGCAATATAGACCACAAAATGATCAATATGGTCATAGAAATAGCAATATAGGCTACAGAATGAACAACACAAGTCACTAAAATTAATAACTTGGGCAAAATGGGGCCTAGTGATATGTGTCACTTGGTGGGGACCCCATAATCGGCTCTGAAATGGGGTTAATAACAATAATTAAGCTTATTGATCAGTGCATCTAAAGATCATGAAGGTATGAGAACACACATATGCACTATCCTCCTTGTTTTTTTTTCCCCTACTCTTTATCCCCTTATCAATATAGGCATGACCAATACAGATTACAAAAAGAACAATGTAAACTACAAAAATTAATAACTTGGGTCAAGAGTGGGCCTAATGAAATGTTTCACTTGGTGGAGATCCCCTAATCACTTTTGGAATTAGGTAAATAACAATAGTTAAGCATATTGATAAGTGGATGCAAAGATCACAAATGTATAGGAACACACGTATGCACTATCTTCATTATTGTTGGATAGTCCCCTCTAACTCTTAACTTGTGTTTTTTCCCCACACTCTTCATTCTCTTAACAATGTGAGCCACAGAATAATCAACGTAAGTCACGTAAAGAGCAATATAGGCCACATAATGACCAATATAGATCACAGAACAAGTAATATAGGCCACATAATATCTAATATAGGTCACAGAAAGAGTAATATAACCATGTAATGAACAATATATGTTACGGAATAGGGCAATATAGACAAAAGAATGAACAATATAGGTCACTGGAATTAATAACTTGGGTTAAAAGAGGGCCCAGTGACATGTGTCACTTGGTGAAAACCCCCTAATCACCTTTGAATTGAGGTAATAGTTAAGCATATTGATTAGTGGATGCAAAGATTGTAAAGGTATAGGAACACACATATGCACTGCCCTCATTGTTGTTGGATAGTTGCCCCTAACTCCTCACTTATGTCTTTCCCCCACTCTTCATTCCCTTACTAATATAGACCATGAAATGTCCAATATAGGTCACAGAAAGAGCAATATAGGCCACGTAAGGACCAATTTAAGTAACTGAATGTATAATATATAGGTCGAGGAATGACCAATATAGATCACAGAATGATTAATATAGGTCACAAAATAAGGTCACATAATGTACAACATATATGTCACATAATGACCAATATAAGCCATTACCAATATAAGTCACGGAATGACCAATATAGGCTACATGACAACAATATAGGTCATAGAATACACAACATATAGGTCATGGAAGGTACAACATATAGGTCATGGAGCTGCAAAAATGGAGTTTTGAAATCGGAGAAGAAAACTACTATGAAGAGATGAGACCGAGAGGAGAGAGATGGTTAACTGTGAAACTTGGAGTTTGATGACAGTGAATAACTAAGTTAGGTGTTGTCCGACAGTTGTGAAAATAGACTGCAAAAATGGAGTCACGAACCTAGAAGAAGATGACTATTGTGAAGATACGGGATCCGAGAGAAGAGACGATTCCACTGTGAAACTTGGGATTTAATGAGAGAGAGAGTTTAAGTTGTCTAATTTTGATTTTGATAAGTTAGATGAGAGAGAAATACAGTTGTTTTTATGAGAGTGAAATAAAGTTATATTTTAAAAAGGGCGTGTTTGATATCGTTTTATAATTGGTGTTTTCAATTTAAAAAAGGGAACCATGTTTCAAAAATAATGTTTATAAAAATCCAGACGCGATTTGGTAGAGTATTTTAAAAGTAATTTTTAAAAACTAAAAACGATGATGTTTTCAAAGTAGTTAATATAGTTGTTTAGAGAGAAAAGTTAAAATTTATTTTGAAAACTATACAAAATAATAAATTATTATTTTCAACTTTTTAGTTATAAATTTTTAATTTTTCTTTCAAAACAACTTTACATCTATTTTTTTATTTTTTTAAAAATAAAAAATAGCTTTTGAAAACAAAACCAAACAGCAACTAAATTTTTAATCTTTAAGAATATTTTATCCATAAATTACCGCCAAGTGAAACTGTAAAACTAACTTTTACTAAAAATAATTTTTTTTTGAGAATGACTATTTATAAATTTTGTAAACTAACAATGGCTACTTTTTACGATTCCCACAAAAATTAATGAGCAACTCCTCACGTAATTCTCACTTTTTTACTAAAGTATACTGCATAAAGAAACCAGACATGATTTTCATCGCTTCTTTATATGGATGATTCTTTTAAACCCGTGCTCTAAACCCTAAACCCTAACTCTTTCATTAATAAAAATAAAGTGCAAAATAAACAACTCATGGATAAATTGATAGGTTAACTTCTACCAGTTGGAACTTATAGACATTAATGAGAAGATATAGTTAATTTATTTGGAAAGAATATAGGGTTACACTAAGGGAGTCGAGAAAAATCAGCTAATTACACAAAATAGTGAATGTCTTGATAGAAAATTGAGCATACAAAAAGTAAATAAATCCTTTCCAAGGAAACACATTATATTTACAGTACTTCATCATCTTGTGATGAATAGAACAAACCACTATCAACTGGCAATGACGGCGGGGTTCCAGGAGGAATGGAAGCAGCACCATTCTCACCAGCACATATGCACAAGGCCTCTGCGTCTCTAAGGATTGCATCAAGGTCGATATGACCACTCAGCTCGTTAATAAATTTCAAGAGCGTGTCAAAATCCATCTGTTCCCCCATTATCTTATTGCGGTACCGCTTCAAAACCGCAACACATACATACAGATGCAGGTGCTCGGACAAATAATGAGTCCATAATACCTCCCACAATCGCATTGTTTCCTCGTATTCAAATTCCCTGATATACAAGTTAAAACCATATCAGGAAAAAACTCATTGAAAATGAAGAAAAAAATTAGAATCTCAAATGTCATGACAAGCTAAAAAGCTCACATATATCAGATTCCGCATATTCTAACTAAGAATCTCAGATGTCGTTATACTCCTCGACACTAAAATTACTAACTAAACATGTGACCTATGACAAACAATTATCATCGAAATGACCATGATAGAACCAAAAAGCTACAAAATCCATAATGCTTTACAATCCCACCGCCTCTGCTCTCGAAACATGGGATGCTACTGTCTCTGACAAAACCCCACCGCCTCTGCTCTCGAAACACACACATATGAAGGCAATATGATAATCAAATGGATAAATAAAATTATGAAAACCCCATTTTGATGATCTAGGACCTTTGTGTCAGTGTATTTCTTTTTGGCATGGAGCAGGAATTATAAATTGTTCAGAAAAGAAAATTATGGGATATGTAGGTGCATGACATGTTCGGAGACAAACACACAGGACTAAGCCAGTGAAATCAGATGTCTGACCTTTTAAATTGTATTAGAACCCAGCGGAAACAAAAGAAATAATTCAAGCAATCATTCTGCTTGAAATAGTTGTGCAAAGGGCTGTCCAGCAACTCCACCAGCTGCCAAAAAAAAAAAACCCTTTATTTTCCAAGGGAAACATTTTAACTAAGGTAAAGGGGGCACACCTAACCTCAATCACACACAAAACAGGCTATTAATAATAGCACAAAAGCCTTGATGCCACAAGAAAACCATCATATCTCATTTACAGTGTTGAACTTTGATTAAAGTAACATGAAAGTTGGAGAGTGGAATACCATCAAGAACTTAGCAGAAATCACACCAAGAAAAGTAATTAAACTTAATATGTAGAATCATGCAATTATGCATTTGTGAAGCTTAAGGAAGTTTCCTTTTGCCCATCTACCACATTTATGTTACAGTTGGTCCATCGATACAAATAATGTTCTATATATGAAATTAATAATAGGTCCTTTAAATAATAATAGGTCCTTTAAATAGGCAAAAGGTTCTTGTAGATTCGTTGAATAAAAACTAAAATGAGAATGCAGCAATTTACTACAAATAGATCTAATCAACTATATCCTATAAGCATGCATTGTAGTCGATACTCTTGACAAATACAAGTAATATCCCCTGTTGCAAGAATCAAGAATGAGTTCATCAAAAATAACTTTCTGAATGATGCCAGGTGCCTTGGGAGGTGACCTGTTAGCTATATCAGAGATTCCAGGACAACGGGAATGTTAAGCAGAATCTTTTCTGGCATGAAAAATATCCAAAAAGAAAGAAAGAAAAAGGAAAAGGAACAAAAAAAGAAATAAATAAATTTTCTTCTGTAATTTGGTGAAAATAACGTACAATCTAAGGGGAACATAATTAAAACATAATGCAAAATGCAAAGTAACATGAGATATAAACAGAAAGACCTTAGATAATGCAAACAGTTGAGAGTGCATTCCATTTTGATCACGATTAAAATTGGGTCCAAGGCGTTCCATCAGTTGCACAAAACACCAAAATGATTCTGACTCATCCTCGATCACAAATAGTATTGGGGACAGCAGATCACTCATACCCTGCAAGAGATGATAATATACAACACACCAATAATAAAGAGAACAGCAGATCAAGATATATAATCAAAACAGGCCAGAAGCCTATCATAGATTCACCATAACAAAAGCCTATCACATCATAGAGACTAGGTACAGTGGAAGACACAATGCCAAAAACAGAAGAATAATTATAACAATACTATTTCTTCTCAAAAATTACAATAGGATTGTAAAAGCTCTTTGCTTTATGAGAAACAAAGGAAAACATTTATATTAACACAAAAAGGAAGCATACGCAATGGTATTGTAGAGAACTAATAGCTTAATGCAGCTACCACAGCAAGAGAAAAATTCAGCATCTTCTTCATGTAGCTTAACATGGATTTCAATGCAACATGTAAATATAAGGAAGTTTCACACAACCAGCGTTATCAAAATATTTAAACATTTTCTCACATGCCTTCTATAATTTTTGTGTGCTACCAACAGATCCAATTGATAGTTTATTAGACATATATTAGCATCTGGACAGGACTAATTCTATATGTCCACAGGCATCCAAGCATTTTGAAGACATTCCTTCATTACTGTTGCATTTTTAAGATGATTTTAAATCATTCTTCTTTGATTTATTGAAACAAACAACACCAGCTTGGTGAATCCACGTGATTGTAAAATCAAAATTTTGCACATATTTTGTTTAAGTGCTTAAATATTATTATTGGTTCATTTCCTAACAATTTAAATTTTTGTGTCTAAACAGTTATTAACATGATATCAAATCCTTGTTTCACAAGAGTGCCCGAGTTCGAGTCATTCTATGTGATTATTGTTATTTGTTATTTAAATTTGTAATATATTTGCGTTTGGCTTGAGCTGCGTGGCAAGCCCGTTGATCTTGCACGTATAGGGGTGTGTTATAATAATTAAATAATATTGTTGGGCCTATCCCCAACAACTTAAACTTTTAAGTCTAATGATTACTAACACACCTAACAGCAAGGCCAAAAAAACCACAACATGTGAAAAGTAATTACCTGACAGTAACCAAGGTCAAAGTTGTAGAAAGAGTATGTTAACAGAATATCACGTAGAAGATACACATTTGAATTATCATCCCCATCATAGAAAGCGAGTGATCTATCAGTCCTTACCTAAAAAGGAAAGAAACCAAACAATTTGGAACTTCCAAATTCCATTTATGAAATTCATTCATATAATCATTATGCAGACATTCCGAAACAACGGTGCTATTTTTGCACATACCACATCTTTATCGATAAGTCCTTTCCTCTCCCTGAATTTTGTAAACCTTTTCGCCTGTTCAGGTGAGATACTCTGCAGAGGAAAATTTATACATAAAAGTAAGCCTCAGAGAAAACCTCTTTGCACAGTACACCATGCATTCACAAAAGCACACACAAAAGCATAGTTAAGCAATAAGTAAGTATGCTTCTGAATACCCAACGACAGGCAGAGCACGTAAACAACAGTGGACAACAGAGAACACATCTAAAAAAGAGAATTTGATAATTACTTCTTCATTTCCACGAGAGAGCAAGTGATGGAGAACAATAAAATGAATATGACAATTTAGGAATTTTATTGTCATACTACTTTTCGATTAATTCGGCATTTTCCTTATATTTTAAGATTATAGGGGTTGTTATTTGTTTGGTTTAGGATTTTCTTGTTCTGAGTAACATTAGGTTCTCTTTTCCTTCTTTACATTAGATTAAATTAAAACTTGCTTATAAACAGACCTCTTCAGGTTATATTCAGAAGAGTTAATTGATGAATAAAATTGATATTTCCATATCTTCTCTGATTTTCTCCCATTTCTTCTAAATTTCTCCTCTTTTTACTTTGACTTCAGTCTTCTGAATCTATTTCTCTCCTATCTCCTACATCCAGCTTGGTCTTTCAACTCAACTAAACTATCTGATATGTGCCATATAGATTAAACAGTACTGTATTTGGCATTAAAACTGAGGGAAAAGGGGGTCTTGCACCCATCAACAAACATCTTATAATCCTCATCTTTCAAAAACTAAAAATGAATGGGTTTTCGATTTGAAAACAACCAAAATTCGCTTTATGTTTTACAAGTTTCAGAATCTTCACTTAAGATATATATATATGATCCATGACACTCATCAAATACCATATTTCTCTCTCATCTTTGTCTACAATTCCACCAGTAAATTTGTGCATAATCTGGCTGGACCTATCGAAGTACTTTAAAAGTTAAAGTGCACATCATACCACTCAACAGAATAGAAATGAGATCACCAACTTCAAATCCTATTGACTAAATAACTGTTTCAACAAAGTTTAAATTCTTATAACCAAATAGCTCGCTTGATGGCAAATGCATCCCATATAACAAGACCAAGGATGACATAAAAATGCAACAAATTTTAAAAGCAGATAGGAGTCAACTCTAACAAATTCTATGGTAACGTTTGATAGAAATAATCTGTGCAAGCAAGCAAAATATAATGCTCATGCATAAACCCTTTGTTACAAAGGAAATATCAATTATTCCTTTCTCTCATGAGGTAATCCATGAATTTTCTCAAACAAAAATAAAAATAAAAGAAATTCCAGATAGAGAGGAATTTGCTAATGATTTCTAGATATAATACTCATGTAAGGGATTTGTAAAATTCTATGGTAGCTTTCTGATAGAAACAATCTGTGCAAGCAAGCAAAATATAATACTCATGCATAAACCCATTGTTACAAAGGAAATATCAATTATTCCTTTCTCTCGTGAGGTAATTTATGAATTTTCTCATACAAGAAAAAAAAAATCCCCAATAGAAGGGATTTGCTAATGGAAAAGCATTCAACCGCTGCCCAATATCCCCCTTTTTTACCAAACATAGAACTTTCTTTTTGGAACTGTCATTCACAAATAAAAGACAAGTTATAGTAGAACTTGGATGTGAAAGAGATCTACGGTTTAAAACAAATCATTTATTTTTATTAGTCATTTCAATGTCTTTTGCCTTCTAAATTACACTACCTTTATAAAAATAAAAAATATATAAATACAAATATGAGAAACAATATTGCAAAACATCCCAACTCATATCCTAACTTGTCTCTCAACTTCTAATGCGACAATTTGATCCACGTGACATGTACCTAAATATTAAGTACTTTTATATTAATATTTAAATACTTGGTCTAATTCTTTAGTATTTGATAATGTATATAAATTTTTGAAATTGGACACGATAATTGAAATTGAGAAATTTGCTACATCTTCCTAAAATTTAGTACAAAATAATTATTTACTATTCAGTAGCAACTTGTTTATATCATTATTTCTACTTTGAAATTTGAACATTTTGAAGGGGTAAAGAAATATTCAAAATAACTACGAAAAGAAAATTACATTTAAGAATATAAAAAAATTAAAAATTTTGAATCATACATTTTGTTCCACTTCCAGTTTCTATGTTAGGAGGAGTGGGTCTTCAAAGGCCTGTTCATTATCATTTTACGAATGTATCTTCTATTTCAAAATGAAAAACAGAGCAGCACACGTTCATTAGCCATGTTTTTTTCAAAGAAAGCACACACGCACACATATGTGGCAACTTCAACTCTATAGGCTTGATAAAGTCTTCTGGTAATCATGTTTATCGAGGAGACCGGCTGTGAGCATTAGGAGTTGTATCTTAGAGCCTAGATATCCGATACTACCCACACAAGAGGTGTAATCTCTGCTTTAGAACAGCACATCCACGTGCCTCTCTCTTTGTCTAGGCTTGAATGTCTAATTTTATACTTTGTCGTACTTTATTTTCTTATTGTCTTATATTTTGTTTGCCTTTATTTACATTCTAGACTATCAAATTGTAAGGTTTGTGAGCATATAGATTTAGTTTCAAACACGCGCGCACACACACACATATGTGGCTACCTCAACTCACAATGTGTTAAAATATTTGTTCAAAACAATTTCACTGAATGCATAATATAATCATAGTAATTTTTTTTTTCCAGAATATTGTTTTCAATATTGCTACCACACACGCTTTCATATCCTAAAATATGAAAATCAATTGCTCAATTTCAAATGAAAATTAATAAAATAGAAAACAAACTGAACAGGCCACTAGTTTTTCCAACAACAAAAATATTTGTGTGTGAACTTCTCCTAATATGTTGTGGTTAAGCATAATTATGATTTTTTTTTTTTTTTTTTGTCAATCAATCTATTCAACAAAAAAAAAAAAAAAGGTTCTATCTATCAATATGTATGATCTTCGATTATCAATAATGACTTTTCATAGATCCACTTACTTTTATTATGTAATCACTATAATTTAACTTCTGGTTCTTATTTATAGTGGTAATTATAGTCTCATGATCAGGGATATTTAAGATTCTTTGCTCCTATGAGTTTATTCAATATTTCAATTTTCAGATTAGTTATAAGTTCTAATTTCATACAAATTCATATTTTTTGGCCATGGAAGTAACATTTGACAATTGTCTAACACAAGTCCCTAAAGCCCAAACACTGGTATGGTATATATGCAATTTCAAATATTTACTATAATGAAAATTAACAAAATATGAAAACAAAGAAAGAAAATAAAAAGTCCAAAGCTGATGCAACAAGAGTTACTCAAACACATTACACCACACAAAAAATCAAGTACCCACGTTAACAAAGGATGGAGTGATCTACAAAAATCAATAAATCTTTACAGCAAACCTGCCACTGGTGTTTTAAAGTCTCATACTCTGACTTTCTAATGGACCTAAGATACTCCCTCTCAGCGTATGTTGAATCATATGCATAATATCCCAATAAAAATGCCCACACCTACACCAAAAAAAAAAAAAAAAATCAAGGGTTTCATATTTAACCAAATACAGAGCATTTAGCACAGAGTTCCTTACACACCACAAAATACAGACCTCTCTCCTTAATTTGTGCTCAACTCCCCCGTAGAATATTCTCTTTCTCAATGCGTTTGAATCCATAACTCGCCCTTCACTGTCCAAGAAAGTTGCCCACTGCACATACAATTTAAATGAAAACTTGAAAACATCCACATAATGACAATCTCTTCAATGGGAAGCTTTCAGAATATTAATAGGACAAATAAATTGACAACATAATTTTGTTTTGTACAAGGAGATACAGCCTCCTACCCCAGACAGTGGAGGAGGCTCCAATGTCATGTGAAGGAGATCTGGCTCCTCCACTGTCTCAAGTAAACCTATTACTCCATTAGGATGGGTGGCTATGACAGTGGATAGGGAAAATATGACAATATTAACCTTAATTTGGATTGGATTGGCCTGGAATATAAGACACCATGTCCTGACTGCACTCCTAATATTGTTTTTTAAACGATTACAATTAATTTGAGATTCGGGGAGGGCAATACGACTCGAACTCACAACCTCAAGAGTGAAAGTGTGAGGAACAAACCACTAAGCCAACCTCATTTTGTCAATATTGTTTTGTAACATGGCAATGTATTTTAAAAGTGGAACCATCAAGAGTTGATAAATAATAAACTCTTTCTTAATGACAAAAGTGTAATGGGACGATTATGCATCCAGTGGAAAACAAAATAAAGGGCAGGCCTATTATGTAATCGACAAGGCTCCTCACCTCCTTTTCCTTCAAGGTTTAGGCTTACCCCACTTAGAAATTTTACAAAGCCAAGTTTCTAAAGAAACAACATTTAATTAATATAGTAAAAACATCTCACACATGGCAGACCCAATAAATTAAATACTATGCCCAATATAACAATTCCATTTGACCTTCTTTGCACTCCCCAACCTTATCAAGATATAAGAGTATAAAATTTGACATTTCAAATTATCCAGCATTAAAAAATCCAACAGAAAAGTTAATCTTTAAGAAAGGCAGCCCTTACCTCTTCAGACCCCAATGGTGGCTGTCGCGGTTTTCCCCACACTAGTGTCAGTTTATCAAACTGCCAACAAAGATATAAATACATACATATCAAGTTAACTTTAATCACTGAAAGATATAAATGAAAGCACAAAATTACAGGGTCTCACAATGACAAAGCACAACTTGAAATGGTCAAGAAAAGAAATCAAAACATATGGATCACAATCTTCCACAAAAATCAATAAAACAATTGACCTTTGTTGTGGCTAATACATGTAACGGAGGAGCCCAGAAAAACACCACGACAAAGATGCAAGATGTAATTCCAACAGACCAAAAGACAGTTACACCGTTATTCATATTCTCACAGGTCAAAATTACAAAACTACGCAGGATTAATATATATACCTAGCATACAATAGAAATCAGTTTTTTGAATTGAGGTTGAGTTGTAAGAGGAGTTTCTGCTGCCTAACTTGAGAAAAGGAAGAATTCAGGTTCACTGCTATCTGAGGTTATAACCACTTTGTTATTTGAGCTTCATGATGTAGTATCAAGAAAAAAGGTATCCTACACTTCCTCTTGTGCATAATAGAGCAGTTATTTGTTATGGAACATACTAAACACTAATCTTTGGTTAATCACTTTGTAGTACAGATTATAAAATATTATAGAAACAATTGACACCCACAATATCCACGCCAAATTACTTTCTAAAGTACAATTGAAGGGTCTGCCACTGCATATGCGCTATGAACCGGTGGTCATACTGCCAAATGGATAGAGACACAAAAAGAAATGGAAGCCAATGATATACTAAAGCAAAACAGAATGCTCCTGTCTATACTTCCTTACAATTGATAAGCACAAAAGTTCCCACATTGGTGGCAGCTTCTTCATCATGATTGTGTATCCTAGATGGATCATTTATTTATTTATTTTCCAACTGCAGAAACGCATAGTAGCCTGTGTTGAACCAACCTCTTTAAGTAATAATAATAATTATATCGTAGTAGAGCAAATTTTAGAGGCATGTAGTCCCCTCCAAACCAAAGTTTCCAACATTATCAGGTATCCCATTAAGTAAATCTTTAGCACTGCATCCTGTTTCTTGTTCCTATTGCCCAATGGCTGTTTTGATGCATCTTATTTTTATTGGACATAGGAGATGTTAAGTATTCTACTACTACAAAATGCCAGACAGATAGCTTAATATTGAGTGAACCCAAATCCAATATCTTAAGAGTGGAAAACAATTTCTCACTCTGGTAAGATTGCAGCGTCCCCAAAAATCAGCTCAACCTACACTAACTGACAGTAATAATAGTAAAGCAAATTTTAGAGGCATGCAGTCCATGCCAAACCTAAGTTTCCAACATTATCAGGTATCCTAGTAAGTACATCTTTAATAGCACTTCTTCCTGTTTCTTATTTCCTAATGTCCAATCGCTGTTTTGATGCATCTTAATTTTATTGCACATAGGGAGATGTTAAGTATTCTACTATTTCAAAATGCCAGACAATAGCTTAATATTGAGTGAACCCAACCAATACCTGAAGAGTGGAAAACAATCTCACTCAGTGTCCCCAAAAACCAGCTCAAAACCCTACACTAATTGACACTAACAACATCCAATAGAGAGAAAAAATAAGACAAAAAAAGTATGACCTGAGATCATTGCAGTAACACTCAGTTAACATAAATTATGCATGTAGTAACTGCGTATAGTCAATAATCAGCAATGGCAGAATAAAGATGCAACTAGATTGAAATTTGATGACATAGATAAGACTGCACTAGAACCTGGGATTTATATTTAATAAAATCTTCAAACTCTAGAATATACCAAGACAGAAGATAACATTGAATGGGTCAGATATACCACAAAAAAAACACAATCTAACACAAAATACAAGTAGGTCATAACCTACACAAAATACTAGTAGGTCATGAAATGATCAAAACACAAAAGATTACCTCCAAAGGATCTGAGGCTACTGCAATTTCATCAGTAACTTTTTCAGCATCATTGGATGCCTTGTTAGGATCATCTTCGGCTGACTGGCTATCAAATATCTTCTCAAAAGCACCAAAGCCATTGCTATGACTATCACGAAATAGTTGAGAAGTCGTTTCCCGGGCAAATTTGGTCACAAGAGAGAATTTTTCCAACACGTGAATTGATATGTCTCGGGCAGGATCATGAGCTTTTTGCCTCTGTCTCCCATTGTATTGAGAAATACTAGGGCTCTCATACCCATTGATCCTCTCCTGGTTTTCTTTTAGAGGAGATTCACCAACTGAAATGGGTGTTGACGGCCCACTTGCAACAGAAACCACCCTAGGCAGCTCCAGAGAAGAAAAAGTTCTCTGTTGCAAGAGATTAAAAATTAGGCTTTGATCATACCAAAGAAATGAACAAGAAAAGGGTAAATTGATCAAATAGATTGTATAGCTTTTTAATTTTTAAGTCAAAATGGACCGGATAAATGATGTCAAGTTCTGAATATCCAGACCAACATTGACCAAATAAAGCATGTCAAATCCTGATGATCCGGACTAAGTTAATAAACTGTTGAGGACCTAGTTCAAAATCCAACAACAAACCTAACTTCTAAAACAATTAATAACCCAATTCAACCCTAACTTCGATTTAGCCCCAAATTACAAACACCCATAGACCCTAATTTCCCCAATTAACACAATAACACACCCAATCTTCAATTAATCCCGAAATCAACACAAATCCACAACCCTAACTTCACTAATAACCAAATAAACAACACCCAACACAAATTAAAACAATGTAGATAGATTTTGAGCTTAGTTACCTTATTAGGGAATCCCTTGCTCTCTAGTTCTTAGGTTATTAGCCCAAGCCCTAGCCCAAGTTGATCTCACAAGCGAAATTGCAAGAAGAACCGATTTGTTCTTGGTGATGATCCAAGAGAAATGAGAGAAAATGCTCTCAAATTGTATTTTGATTGATGATAATAGTGAATAATTTACAACCCTAGTTTATGTGTTCTATTTATACAAGTTCTAACTGAAAATTAGGGCGAAAAAACCAAAATGCCCCTAACTAGAAAATATGAAAATGTGCAGGAAAATCAGAAACTTGGCCATCAGTGTGCCTCGCGACCTAGGTCACGACCTGGGTTGGTCGCGAGCCTGGTCGCGAGGCTCACTGCCTCATTTTTCTCTCCCTCGCGCTAATTCACCATTTCTCTCCAGTGAGTACCGCGACCTAGGTCGCAACCTAGGTTGGTCGCGAGCTTGGTCGCGGTGGGCTCACCCCTTGTGCTCCAGTGAGCACCGCGACCAAGGTCGCGAGGCAGCAGATAGCGACCTTGGTTGCGGCGCTCACTGCCTGGTTTTCTTCCTTCTTTCATTTCTTCTTCTTCTACTCTCATCACTTCTCCTCTCCTCCTCCTAATTCTAGTACTTCTTCTAGGTGAGTTCTCATCATAAACCCAGAAAGACCTCATATTTCGTTTCTAAATTATTTTTTCCCCCCAAAGACTGCACAAAATAGATAGCAGGGTTGAGCTGTCAGGTAGGTGCAAGTTCTTATACACCTTCTTTAAGTAAAATAAAAATCCAACAAACGCAAATTTTCAGCTACTAAAGTAAACCCTCAGTTCCCTGTATAAAATATTAAACCCCACACAGAAATAAAATTACATAGCGAAATATAGTACACCAATTAACAGAAGAACTTTTATTCATATACTTGAACAGAAAGTGTAATATACATACCTGCAATGGATTTTCAAAATCATTAACAAGAAATACGTTTGCATCTTCGGCTGACCTGAAATATGATGCAAAATAAGAAACTTGCGATAAATGACATCATGGGCCTAGATTAATGTAATAGTTAAGAGATTTTAACACCTTAAATTATAATACTCTGGAATTAAACAAAATTTGGCATTTAACAAATAGAATGTTAAGCATGCATTGAACGTTAATATAACATCATGCTCAAGTCACACAACATAAATTAAATGACTACCAATTGAAAATCTACACTTGATCTCTTAGGTGTCAATTACACATGCTCCTGCATGCCCATGCATCTTGCACACACTTATGACGACTGATTCAATTTTAAATTATGTAGACTTTGAAATATACACAAATAGTTTATAGCACCGATTGGTGCATTTTTTGTCTAACTGTCTCACCTAAAATGGATTTCAGACAAAAATACCATTATTTCTCTTTCCAAGACAAATAACTTTCAGTTCAAAACAAAAAGAGAGAGGGATAGAGTAGATCTAAAAACTAAAACAAGAAGAAGTGAGATAAAATAGATTTGGAAACCAAAACAAGAAAAAAAGAGAGATTAGAAAAAAAACAAACAAACAAAAAACATATTAAGTCCTCAATGCCGAGACATTGGAGACTTAAACTAAATCTCAACTTGGCCGAAACTTAATTAAGTCCTGGACAATCCGAGATTTATGTATTTTTTTAGATATTTTTTTCACCAAACCAATAAGTAAAGATTCAAGATTTTTAATTTAGTTTTAACAAAATTTTCAGTTTTTACTTTTTATCCACAAAAATTTAAACAATCCTAAAAATCTCGTACCCAAAATTAATCCAAATACAACTTTAAAGAGATATCCATGGAGTTTCACTTCAAACAACAAATCAAATCACATATTTTAACACCGAAAAAGTTTTTTTCAAGAAAAATGGCATTTGTAGAGAGAATGTGAGAAGAAATGGTGAGGAAAAGAGAAAGAAAATAAGGTGAAAGAGAGAAAGAGAATCAATGTCATAGGTTTTTTCCCATTAATGAAAGCAATTTCGTCAGTTCATTTACTTTGGTGCTAAAAATCCTCAAGTTATTAAGTTAGCAATTAGGACAAAAAAAAAAGCCCATTAAGTTCTACTTGTCCCCATTTTCATTATATATAAAATCAAAAGGAAAAAGAAAAGTGTGAAATAACAATAACCGACCTCACAAGAAAAACATGCTGCTTTATGGTAGCAAGGAACTCTCTAACGCCTCCATTGTAGAAGTAAAGAGGGGGGAATGCAAGTCCTGCACAAAACACCTGAATTACACAATTTATAGAGATGCATAACAATGCATTAGGGTATAAAAGAAAATTAACTCCAATTATATGTACATATAAAAATCACAAGCACCAAGCAGTCAAGATATTCACTTCCTTCCAAAATTGAACACTAAAATTGAGCATAATTTGTTTAAGTTATATAATTTAAGTACCTGATGATAATACAACAATTGCGTACTGCCACCCAAGAGCTGGAGTGTGTCTGCGGATGGACCGCACTTCCGTAAAAGGCACAGCCCTTATAGTATACAAGTTCCTATCTACATAAGCATGATAACAAATAACAATGCAATTCAGCAATTATCAACTTCTACAACTATATATCTATAAATCACATAAAAGTAATTACTTTAATAATGAACAAGCAAAAACCTAACAACCTTTCTCAGATAGCTTGGCATTCGAGTTTTGCCCTTTGTACGGAATCCAGGTCTATTATAACACACAAACAAAAGGAAAATAGAAATATAAAAAAAAAAAAAAATTGGTACAGAAGAAATAGATAATTAAAATTAAATTGATACCATAAAGAGAGAGGAGCCTTGTTTAATTAGCTTTAATCTTCCACTAATTCTCTCAGACGCAAATTGAGTAGGATGAATTGAGACATTATCTTTCAAATAAACAACTTCGGCACCATCAGGTTCGCTCGACGAGCTTCTCTTGATGCTATCGGTCCTCATGATGCTTGATGATCCCTTTATTTATAGATGCAACAAGAAAAAAACCCTAATTAGTTTCACGATTAAATGCAATTGGATCGGAAATGGCAAAAAGATGAAAAAAACCAATTGTTGAATGTGCACGAGAATGTAATCAATTGCTTACTTGTTGTTGAGACGCCGCGTAATCTGCGTCGTCTGATAAATCGTGTAGCTCTGTTTCTTGCATGGCTTGTGATTTGTAGAGAGACGAATTCAATTGAGTGAGATAAGAGAGAAAGAGAGGATAGATTTGTTAGATTTTTTTAATTTCTTTTCTTCGTAATTAAGAAATGGAAGAGAGAGATGGATGGACAAGTAGAGATTAGAGAGGGAAAGCCATGTTGGGTCCCGCTATACAGGCAGTTTCACGATTTAGTTAGTTTATGAAAAAAAAGATATTATTAGAATTCTCCAATAATTTAATATATTCGTTAAAATCTCCACTTTAATTTTATATAGGACGAAAATATGTACATAAATTTTATTTTATAGTCAATTTTTTTTTATACCATTGGTCTTTAACTTGCCTATTAGGAATATTATTAAATCTCTCTCTAATATAGTATATTAGTTAAAATCTCCTTCTAATTTTATTTATAGTCAAAAATCCCCTCGTAGTTTCATTTTGTAATTAATCTCTCTCCCACCGTCAGTTTTAATTACTAAAATACCTTTAACCATTAACTTTCTATTAAAAACTTTAGAGCACCAAAGGTATAATAATAAATATCTATATATATTAAATTAAAATATTTTAATTTATAATATTAATAAATCTCTATTGTTCATAAAATAATGGATGATAGAAATCAAATATAAAATATTAAAAAATTAAAAAAATTAAATTTTAAAAGTTTTAAAAAAAATTTTGAATCTCCACCGTCCATGAATGGTGGAGATCATAAACACAATTTTTTAAAAAAAAAATTACATAAATTTTTTTAAAAAAATTAAAAATAAAAAGATAAATCTTCATCATCTATCTTTATGGATGGATCGTAAAAATCAAAAATACAAAATGTCTTTTTTTAAAAAAATACATAAAAAAAATTAAAAATTAAAAAATAGACATACACCGTTCATCTCCATAAATTTTAAATTTTTTAATTTTTTTTAAATTTTTTAATTGTTTAATATTTTATATTAGATCTCTACCGTACATCATATGATAGATGGTAAATATTCATTCATATTATAAATTAAAATATTTTAATTTAATATATATAAATAGTTACCTTTATAACCTTGGTGCCCTAAAGTTTTTAACAAAAAAGTTAACGATTAAAGGTATTTTGGTAATTAAAACTGACAGTAGCGAGAAATTGACTATAAAATAAAACTACGGAGGGAATTTTGACCATAAATAAAATCAGGGGGAGATTTTGACTAATACAACATATTAGAGGGGGATTTTACTAAAATTTCTAACAGAAAAGTTAACGGTCAATAGTATTTTAGTAATTAAAACTGAAAATATGGAAAAAATTGACTATAAAATAAAATTTAGGGGGGGGATTTTAGCCATAAATAAAACTGGAAGGGTGATTTTGACGAATACATTAAATTACAGGAGGTTTTAATAATATCCCTAAAATAATATCGAATAGAGATAGAGATTATATGATCTATTTGCACAAATTACAGCAAAGGTACCTGGCTATGCCTTTTATATTTATTAGTAGTAAAATGGATGAGCATTTTTTTCCTTTACTTCTATGACAGGTGTTCAAATCTCATTTTTACCCATACCCATTATACACAGAGTATAAGAAGACTCTCTTCTATATTGGAGTTACCATTCTGGTGGAGATCTTAGTAAAAATGGAAGGTGAAAATACTTTTTTAGTTTATAGTTAGTTTAAAAATAAACGATGGAGATCTTAATTTATTTTTTTTTCTTTTTTAAAATAGATTTCCACCATTCATTCTAAAAGTTTGTGATGGATGGAGGAAATTTAATTTAATTTTTTTCTTTTTTTAAATTTTAATAAATTATTTTTTCCTATTTTAAAGATTTTCTATTTAGATTAGGACACAACTTTATGTATGCCAGATGATAACATTCTTTGCTGTTTAAAATGACTTTTTCCTCCTAGAGGAATAAGTTTTGGAATATTCAAGTATCTAGTGAAAGGAGAAATAATATAATCGCTCACATCCATAGTCTCAATTGAGTTGGCTTCTCAACCTTTCTAATAAAAATTCTTAAGGTTTGTTTGGCAGCTTTTTCAAAACTTGTTTTTAACTTTTTAAATTAAAAAACTCTTTTGAGAGTATTTAAATTTTTCAAAAGAAGAGTTTTTAAATTTTAAAAGTTTTTCCAGACAAAGTAAAAATATATGACTTTTGTAGGAAGAGCTTCTCAGAATTCAAGAGTCCAAAATAAAAACTTCTGTCAAACAAGATCTAATTCAATTTGTTTTGCGTACATTTATTTTCAAATTTTGTTAAGGAAACTTCCATTTGTCTTACAATCATATTAAATTATTTGTTTTGCTACTTTATTGAATTATTTTATAAAATATTACTTTATGATTTTTTTTAATTAATCCATCTGCTCGTGGATTATTTAATCATGTTGTGTCGTGGATTATTTAATCCTGTTGTGATATTTGAAAAGTTTGAGAAATTTGAAAATATTTCCTTCTTCTTAAAACAGCAACTAAAATAGAACTTGATCATGTTGGTGTTGATGTTGATGAAAATGCCTAATGATCTAGACGGGTTGATGTCATTTTTATTCGCATATTACATGATAATGTAAAAAATAAAAAGGTTATTTACAGACATCCACATTTCATAAGAATGTATGGTTAACTATAACTGATGAACTTTTCAAACAATTCCAAAAACGATTCACGGTGTTAATTAAAGTTAAAATTTAATCGAATGCGCCAAAAAATATTGTCCGTGTTCTAATTTAATAGCATATACTAGATTTGGTTGGGATCCTATAACAAATACTGTGACATCAGAAATTGTTTGGGCTGAATATATTAAGGTATGTTATTGTTTATACGATTACAAGATCAATATTTACTTATTATGTTCTTTATCACCTCAATATGATACGTTAGGATGTTTTTATATGCAATTAGAAGACAAGAGAATGGTTTTCCCCATTCCAATGAAGTTATGACATTCATAACAATAATAAAAAAAAAAAGTGTTATACTTCACTACTTATAGTATTATAAAGTATAAATTATGTTAAGATTTTTAAAATTTTACAGAGTTGAGTGATATTATTTACATGATTATCGAAAAAAAATACGTGCATCGAGAGGTTCAAAAGAGTTATTTAATTATAGGTATTCATCATTACAAAATGTAAATGAGCGGTGTTTTAAAGGTGCACTTTACTATTTAGAAAAGATGCCTAATTAGTGTTCACATAGACAATGCCTTATACCAATTGCATAATGTGTCTTACATAATTTTATTCAATCACAAGCTCGTGGGGATATGATGCTCGAGCAATATAACAATAAAGATATGTTAATTGATGAAGAAGGAGAAAGTAGAAAAAATCAAAATTTGGATATATCTCCATCAAATGTAGCACTAATGAACACTATCGAGATGAAATTGCAAGAAAAATATAGCGAGATTATTCACGTAATTGGTGGTGATGTCTTATATAATTTAATCATATCAATCGTATTTGTTTTATATAAATTGTATTATATTATGTTATGTTATGATATTGCTAATGAAACATGAAAGTATCTACAATTATGAAAATTAATAGTTATGTTTCTTTACACAAATAAATGAAATTGCGTGAAACCTTTTAAATTTCTTTCAAAATGATTGAAAGGTATGTATGGAATGATTAGATTCAAGTTATCATATTATTATGCAATATTGTTTGATTCTTTCACATATACAGTAAGTTATAAATTCAAATGAATGAAAAAAAAAATCTTTTTAAAATATTTATTAGGAGATAGAAAAATCAAAGTACATGTGTAAAAATTATTTCTTGGAAATAGCTACTGAATGCATCTCTTCAGTTTTTGATATTTTTCAATTATTGCTAATATACTCATTTTTATTGTTTTCGTTTTCAAAAATTTATTTTCAGTATATTCTACCAGACGCATTATTACATTCAAAAAATAGAAAACAAAAATACTGTTTTTATTTTAATTTTTTATAAAAAAAAAACAGCAAATAAAAATGCTACTAGACGCACCTTTAGATTATTGTTATTTTAGTTTAAACATTTGATTAAAAAAATTCAATCATAGTTTTTTAGTCATTTACGTATTTATCCCACATTTTGTTTTTTATTTTAATACTTTTAAGGGCAAATGTATTCCAACTAATGATATAAATGTAATTTCATTTTTATATTTACTGTTTGGGTAAGAGTGCCACATTTTTAATGTTTCGGTAATAGTATGGGAAAAATGGCTATTTCTAAATAGTGTGGGGGAAATGACTGTTGTTCCAAACGTCAAGAGGGAAACAATAATTGCTCTTAGTAAAATATTATAAAATTAAAAATAATAATATAAAAACATAAAATATTTTTTCTTCAATATATATATATATATATATAATGGTGGAGGCCGTGGATGTCACCTCCAGTGCCAATGGAGGTAGCCTCCACGACCTCTTCCAATAGTTAGAGGAAGCGACAACTTTTTCCTGATCGTTAATGGAGAAAGCCTACTTCCTCCGGTGAGATCTAAATGAAGGAAGTCGTCTTTATCTAATTCAAAGGAAGATGGAGACAACCTTAAAGGGCGGCTAAAAGTGTCCTCCATTATTTTTTAAAAAAAAAATATTTTTCTATTTTTTTATTTTTAATTATAAAAAAAAATTAAAATAAATTTAGTTATAATATTTTTAATTTTTAGTTGGATGTTCTTTCAAACATTTTGGAAGTGACAAAATTATATATTTTTAGGTAAACTTAATATTTTATCAATTACGAGGGTAAATATATCATTTAACATCAATGTTTTATTATTAGAGGTAAAACAGTTAAATATCACTTTTTATATGGTTTAATTATTAAAATTTTGATAAAATAAACTAAACTGATTGACTCTTGATAATTTAGGGGTCCCGGGAATAAAAAAATGTTAAAAATTATTTAAATTTTTTTAAAAAATAATCACTTAAGGACCAAAATAAAATTTTACCATAAAACTCCAGAAGATTTAGCTTTTATATGGCAGTAATTACAACTAAATCCCAAAGTCCCATTAAGAATTAGTGTATAGGCTTGGTAGACTCTTGTTTCGAAGTTTTTTTTTTTTTTTGACATACCACTTGCGGTACTACAATTTGAATCCTAAAATATTATTAGGCTCAATGAACGCTTTTACCACCGAGCCACATTGAGCGACTATACCAAAAAAATATTGGTAGACTCTTTTTTTGAAGTTGACAATCAAAAAAATCAATGCGTGATTATATAGAAAACATTATGAAAGGTTTAGGTTTTATTATGAAAAACAAACTTTTGATAGTTTGTTGAAAAATTGCAATTTCACTAGCAAACTCCTCATGTTCAATCTTTGTTTAAAGTTGATTTTGAAAACAAATGGATATATAGTATCCAATTTAATCTCATCCAATGAAGCGCGACATGCCAAAGAAATATGCCATTAAAAATATTAATAATTTTGTCTTTCATGGATAGAAATTGATATTATTTGATAGAATGTAATCATAATAAATAATCATTCCTATGGAAAAAATATAAAGTTTTGATGCTAATCAAATATAATTGAGTAATAACTAATAAAGATTTAACTATGCATTGATGTTAATAACCAAATATTAGCAAATGAATGATGATTTCAAATATTGATGAATATCCGAAAATTTATTCAATATCATCGCCAAGTATTAACTAATAATAGAGATTAATATGTATTTATATTGCCATCAAAGTGCCAAACCGAGCTACGGGAAAATGAGGTTCCTAACACAGATTCAGACTAGTAGGAAACAATTCATTTAATTGGTCAAAACTCAGAAATCACAAACTCAGTAGCCTTACCAGAAGCCTGTGACATAAATGTAATTAAATTCAAAATCAGACAGAGCCTTATAAACAGAAACAAATGGAGAGCCACGTAGGATCCTTGATCCATATAGGTTGCACAATCGATGAATATAAGCATAGAATAAAGAAACGTACCATGGATGGGTGTTTTAGAATGGAAACACTGCAGCTACTGCTCCCACGATTGCGAGAGACCAATAATCTCACATGTGGGACGCTCTTCCAACTCTCTCCAAGAGCTGGTTTAGAAGCACCTCCTTCACCTCCCACTGTATGATTTGTCACCTTCAACAAATATTCTGATTAGAAACGAAACATCAATGCAGCTAAATCATTTTTGGTTAAAAGCATCAATAACCATATGCACCTTGTGGTTTCTACTTGCAGAACCCTATTTCAAATCCAAATAAGTTCAACTAAAATTTAGGTAGAAGAATGCGTTTGAACTGTGATCAATTCCTACACCTTAACATCCAAATTAAACATTTTCCGAAAGACTACAACTACAAGGAGTTCACGTGGATTTAAACTGTCTAATGAAGGTACAGACAAGGGTTGCAACTTGCAATTGAACAAAATCTTTTCTTCCTTTTAAAAGGATATCCTTTTTGTCAATATAGCCAATTACTTGAAACACTGGCTTCCAGCTTTAGCTAAAAAAATTGATCACGTAATCCAGAAAAAAAAAAAAGAGGGGGTGCAAAAAATTGGGTCATAAGATTGCTTCAACATAAAAAATTGCAAAGCAACAAAATTTCAGCTGTCAGAACATACATTTCACACTTCAAGGGCAAAACTTACCACTACTGCTAGATTATGCTCATGTGCTAACTTCTTTAGAAGAAATCCAGCCGATATCATCAAAGCGCGTCCTGTACCCATGTATTTTTTTAGTAAACTTGCAATATGGCAGATTCCAGTCACAAAATCCAACTTCCTTGGTAATCAATAAAAAGAAAATGAGAATATCAAATATTCAGCGGGAGAAATCTGAATTCCTCCAAAGGGGAATGAGAAGAAGGAAAATTGAATGGAACATAAAACAAAACCAAGAATAAGGTTAAGTTGTCATCATCATCCTGAGAATTATCCACTGAAAAAATAATCATGTCAACCTGGAACCATCTCTCAGTATACACCTAAAAAGCCGCTCAATGGATCTAACCAACTCCTAAATTGAGACGCAACAGAAATAAAATTGTGACTTATGGTACACTATATACAAACTGTTGTTTTAATATCATGGATACCACCCATATCACAAATTTATTGCAGTTCAAAAAAAAAAAACATAATTCCAAAACCTGATGAGATTATAGAAGTGCTTATTTAACCATGAACAGTTAAAGAAGACAGAAATATACAGTTATGCAACCAGCAAGCAGAAACATCTGCATCACCCAACAGGAGAGAGCAGGATCACCAACGAACCCCAAAAAAAAGTACTTGTTAAGAAACCAAAAAATATCAACCCATGATTATATTTTCTTTGTAAAGAATCCCTTTTGCTTCAACTTAGTGAAAGGGCTTGTTTTCCATTTTACAAGATACCTAAAACCTGTGACATACATCCAAGTATTTATACCCTGTGAACCACTGCCTCCAAGTACTGGGGTTATTAATGATGAGATTGAATCAACAATAAGCAACTGCACCAGGTAATCTCTTCTGTCCATCTGAATCAATAATCATATAGTCAATAACATGTTATGATTATAATTCTATCAAAACACAGTAGATGAGAGTGCTTAAATTTAATGAGAACCTGAGATCTCAAATCACATTCCAGCTGGCATAGCACATCAAACATTGCAAAAATATCAAACACTGAATGACATACAATGTTGCTCATAGCTTTTTGAAGGATTTTGTGTTTAGCCTACAACAATGATAAATAAGCAAAATAAGAGAGTACACAGGAAAACAACAATTTAATAATTACTAGAGATAAAATGTTTGACCTGCTTAAAGTGCAAGTCAGAAATTAGCTCCATGAAGTGTGCAATGCGTTGAGGTGAAAAAGAGTTGCCCGTATCTAAGTACACAACCCTACCCATATGCTTCACTGCAACATTAGCGGCAGTTTGAAGGCAAAACTGAGTTTCAGCAAAAACTTCATCAGTACACTAGTAGTAAGAAAATAAACAAAGAGCCAGTGATCAAACAAATGGGTTGAGCTCATATCTTAAACTTATGCAGACTGCACAGGTATAATGACAGCAAAGTTGAAATAATGTCCTAAGTCCTGACAAACATGTTTCAAAAGTATTTTGCAATCAATTTTTACAGTCCTAAGCTAAAGCATTTTTTATTAAGTAGCCATTTACAAGGATTCAAACCTTCACAAGGGAAATTAGAAGAAATGACCATTACCACGAAACAGAGTGGTCCTTACTTGTGTTTTACCAGAAGAGGATGGCCCGACTAATTCTGTTAACTGTCCCGCACGAAATCCGCCTTGAAGAAGCAAATCAAGCCTTATTCACACAAAAATTCAACATTGTGTTAGGAACCTACATTCCTAACAAATAAAAATAAATAAAATAGAGAAAAATCACTTCGAGGGGATTGACCTCTAATTAGCCAAGGGCTATTTTATTTGATTACTTGCTTGGAACTAAGGCCAAAAGGCACTACAATTTATAGAGCTTAGAGTTCTAATCCTAAAAGGACATAGAAATCCTAATACTACTAAGGAAAATGAAAGAACTTAAAAAGAAATTAAATCAAATAAAATAAGAAAATCAAACTAAATATTAATAGAAAAATAATAATTAGGAAGGATCCTATCATTTCCCCGCCCTCAAATTAGCCTTGTCCTCAAGGCTAATTATTAAATTCTTACATCAATCTCCTTCTAGCTCATGCAAGAAATTGATGCCATCAAAATCTCCAAAGGACTCAATCATCAAAAGTTGTTTTTCATTGCAAGGATGCCCTTTACGCCATTTCTTGTCACAATACCAACATAAACCCTTTGTTGTCCGCTCCTTAAGCTCTTACTCTGTCCACCATTTTGATTTATTTGAAGTGGGTATCTAAGTAGAGTCATTTAGGCTCTTGTCTATAATAAGTTGAGATTAGCAATTTTCTTCCTCAATAACACTAAAGCAAAAGAAATTGTTGTTGTCATTGTTTGCGGTTTATACACCTTTACCTCACGCCAAATGTCAGTACAAAAGGTCCCACTAATTGGCGCTCCGTCCAGTCATGATCTCTATTAGATAACCGCTCAAACCGACTTTGATACTCCAAAACACTAGTGGCATGTTCAAGCTTTGCTAGGCGGGACTAAATCGTACAAGGTGACCTTCTACAAATTTATTCCAAGTAGGAACACCATGACATGATTCATACCAGTCATACTAATGAACTGCATTACCATCAAGGTTGATAAAAGCCACCATTACTTTTGATGCCTCTGTTCCCCTGTGAAAGCAGAAAAAGTTTTAATGCACATGATATCCATCATGTTGGCTCTTCTACTTGCCATTGAGGAAACTCAACTTTCATTTGAGGAAGACCTTGATTAGAAATATCTTTGGGATGTCGATCTTGCTGATTATGAACATCATGCTCAAGTTGTTGATTGTGAATTTCATGCTGAAGGCTGTTGATTGCAAATTTCTCACACATGATATGACCCTAATTCGGTACAAGCAAGATTTCTTCACAGCTTCCAAGTATTGCTTGACTCAATACCTTCCATTCTTGCCTCGAATTCTTCGATATGTTGCGAACTATGAGCCATGGAGTATTGCTGCATTCTTCGATATGTTGCGAACTATGAGCCATGGAGTATTGTTGCAAGTCAAAGATACCTAAGCTTTTCTTTTGATTGTGAGTAAAGGGTATATATATTGGATCGATAATCCAATACCAAACTGTTAGAACCTAAATTCCTAACAAATAAAAGTAAAAAAAATAGAGGTTTGATCACTTTGAGGGATTTACCTCCAATTTGCCAAAAGGCTATTTTATTTGATTACTCTCTCGAAACTAAGGCCAAAGTCCTAATCTTAAAAGGACATAGAAATCCTAATACTACGAAGGATAAGGAAAGACCTTAATAGAAAATAAAACTAAATAACATAAGCAATTCAAACTAGATACTAATAAGAAAATTATATTTAGGAAGGCTCGAATCACATTGGATATAGATTTAACAAAATTGGACATGAATATTATGGTACCCTTCAAACCCAGTTGACAAGAAGTGTTTATTCCGCAGAGCGTCTTCCAGCAGATCCATACCATTCAACCACGGTTGGTGCTGATTATCTATAATGCCCAGCACTTGAGTGATTCCCTAATCGTCAAACTCATAAAACGTTAAATGATACAAAGAAACAGTGAATAAAAATAGAATTTGTCCTAAAACGCAAACCTCCTTCAATCTCTCTAAAGTAGGTTGTTGCTCTGCCAATGCAGCTAACTCGTAGAGGTCATTAATCAGGAAATCTTCCACTGCATACAATCAACATGGTAGTAGATTTTGATAAACAACAAATATATTTTCCAAAAGAAGGAGCATTCAATAAAAATAATTAAGAGAAAGGAACCTGAGAAAATGCCGTGAGAGGCGCAAAAATTCTGAAACTCCGAGTCTATGATTGGATACTCTCTCTCCAGTGATTTCAATGGCGCCATTTTTACTCCACTCTCTATCACTGTGATTAAACCGGATACACAGATTCTCTCACTGTGATTCAACCGGATACACGGATTTTGAAATTGGCCTGTTACACCTTAAGTTTGTTACTAATTGAACTTCATTAGGAAAAAACTCTGCAATAGTATTGACTCTGCTTCTGATAGTTAACTATTACTTTCTTATTTATTTTTTGAGTTAATTACACTCAACCTCCCTGAGGTTTGGCTAATTACATTCGGAATCAACGTTTGCATTAATGAACACTAACCTCCCCTCACGTTAACGTTGACCGTTAAAATGACCGTTGACTTTTTCCAAATTTTTTAAATGACCAAAATACCCCTCTAACAAATTTTTTTACTGTTCATAAAAACAAAATTAATGGTGGAGATCCAGATTGGATCTCCACCAAGAAAAAAAAAAAAAAAAATTTTTTGAAGTTCATCTTCGAAGAACCACGAACCCTCTGGGTTCGAGATTGAACCCAGAGGGTTCGAAGATCGAACCCTTCTGGGTTCGATCTCGAACCCAGAAGGGTTCGAAGACATGAACCCTTCTGGGTTCGAAGACACGAACCCAGAGGGTTCGTCGTTCTTCGAACCCTTCTGGGTTCGAGATCGAACCCAGAAGGGTTCGTCGTTCTTCGAAGATGAACTTCGAAGATGAAGTTCATCTTCGAAGAACGAAGATGAACTTCAAAATTTTTTTTTTTTTTTTCTTGGTGGAGATCCAGATTGGATCTCCACCGTCCATCAACAATGATGGACGGTGGAGATCCAATCTGGATCTCCACCATTAATTTTGTTTTTATGAACAGTAAAAAAATTTGTTAGAGGGGTATTTTGGTCATTTAAAAAATTTGAAAAAAGTCAACGGTCATTTTAACGGTCAACGTTAACGTGAGGGGGGGTTAGTGTTCATTAATGCAAACTTTGATTCCGAATGTAATTAGCCAAACCTCAGGGAGGTTGAGTGTAATTAACTCTTTATTTTTTATTTAAAAATAAAATTTGATCTCTCTTTCTCTCTCATCTTTCGCCACCTCATCCCTGATCCCACTCACTCCTTTTTGAAAATTATATTGAATATTTTTTTTTAAGGGAAAATTATATTGAATATTAATTCTCTAGTTTATTACCTACCATATATAAATTATTTTATGCACATCCACTTGTAGTAAAGCGGTTAGTGCACCTTCCTCCCACTCAGTGGTTAGGGGTTCAATTTTCACTATGCTTGTGGAAGTAGATGTTGTAACATCCCAAATTTTGAATAATAAAGTTTAAATATGTGAATATAAATTTTGTGATTTGAGAGATATAAAACGTAATTAAAAGTATGTTTATTTTTATGGTTTCCAGGTGGACCAGATGGAACGGTCCAGAAATGATGTATGACGAAAAAGAAGTGAAAAATTGGGGCAGTGTGTATCGCGACCCCTCACCGCTACCACAGATCGCGATGAGCTGCTCGCGGCAAAAAATGGCATTTTCAGGCAGTGAGCAACGCGACCTGGTCACCGCGACCACAGATCGCGTTGACTGGCTCGCGATGAAAAAGTGAAAATCCTGGCAGTGAGCATCGCGACCAGGGTACCGCGATGTGTGATCGCGATGAAGGCGGTGTAGTTGCTCCAGTGAGCAACGCGACCTGGTGGCACGACCACAGGTCGCGACGACCGAAAGATTATAAAAAAAATAAGCTTGTCGAGGAAGCCATTTTGAAAAAGACAGACAGAAGAATAGAGAGGGAGAGACCGAGAGAAAGAAAGAAGAGAAAGAAGAAGAAGAAGAAGAAGAAGAAGAGAGAAAGAAGAGGAAGAAGAAGAAGAAGAAGAAGAAGAAGAGAAAAGGAAGGAAAGGGAAAAGAGAAAGAGAAAGGAGTGGAAAAAGAAAACCTAGAAACGCGATTTGTCGAAAGGAAACGGTATCCAGGTTGGTGTACACCCGTTTTCGAAATCTTTACAAAACGTATTAAGTATTTTTAGTCTGAATTTGCAATTTATTTAAATAACCTATTGATTATATGTTTCTATTGTTTTTTTGGAATGATTTTATTATAGCTCGTATTTCGATCGTATTTCAATTATTACGATTTCGTTGAAATTACTTGTTTTAGACTTTCGTATGAATATTGCTTATTTTCCATGAAAACCTATGTATATTCGAAGAATATTGTTTGAATTATATATTTATTGAGTGACCGTTGATTTGTAAATTACAGTGAATATTTGAAAATGTTTTATCGAAATGGCCCTAGGATACTTAGACATAGAAATGGATATAGGAGGTTGGTATACCAGCTGGGTTCAGTGAGCAGTACTGCACCGACATTGACATTGCTATTGATGATTTATTATGTACCTCCTCACGGATTCGTCCTGGAGTAGGGAGATACGTACCTTCCTAAGGATTCGTTCCTGGGATAGGGAGATATGTACCTCTCTAGGGTCCGAACCCTCGGTCCTAGGGTAGGGAGATACGTACCACTCTTAGGATTCGTCCTAGGGTGGGAGTTATGTTCGACAGACAGCCACTGTGGTCGAACGACCCATATTCCAGTCCTGGTTTATGTTGAGTATTCTTGAGGGCCAGAATTGAAATGAATTGCAAAATATGTTTCGAAGTGAAGTTAGAAATTAATGTTATTTACATGTTTACTATAGTCAGTGAAATTGATTGAAAAAGAAAGTTTTCGTAATTGTAAAAGAAAATGCGTTAGTTGTTTTTATTACATAGATTTCATATGATTTAAATTCATAATTGAATTGAATATGGTATTGTTTTCTTTAATTACATTGCGATTTAGAGTATATCAATTATATTTATGATTTTAATACATGAGTTTAGTGTACACCCACTAAGCTATATGCTTAGCGCGTCGGTTTTTATCGCGTGTAGGTCACAGGGATATCGAGGCAGATAAGGAGTAGAGAGGAGGTTCCTGCAGCTTGGAGTTCAGAGTCACTATTTTGATTGGGTAGTTATAAAATTTTGTATTTTATATTAGTAAGCATGCATATACAGAAGTCTGTAAATTTGATTATTATATCGATGTTTGTAAATAATTTTCTGATTTCTGTTTGTTTTTATTTTTATAAAAGTTTGTAATTATTGAATTCTGAATTAGTGTATTTAAAAAACTGATGGAAGTCGCACTAAACGGCAGAGTGCGCATTTGATTGAGAATGATATTTGAAGTGTTGTTGTGAATTTTATGTGATTTGAGTTTTATTTGAAACAGGTTTTGGGAAATCAGAAAAACAGAGGGAACTCTGCCGAAATTTTTAAAATTGAAATTTTGATGGGCTCACTAGAAAAATATTATTAAATTACAAATTGATACGGTTTTTAATAGTTTGAAATGTATAATGTGAATTTAGAAAGTTTTGAAAACCCGGTAATGCTCCCTGGGTCGATCCAGTTGGGTCGGGTTAGGGGGTGTTACAGATGTCTCCCGTTATGAGAGTAGATATTCGGACCTTGATTAATCTCGGCAGGTCCCGGCAATTATTGATATTGTAATTGTAATCCCTTCTAAAAAAATATATATAAATTATTTTTTATATTTAAATTGTTTCTATATTGGTTATAGTATCATCTGCCTATAAAAATAGGATTCTATTGTAATAGTATTAAGCATCACAATAGTTGACTCTCAAAAATGGGTCAAGTGGGTTAACAATTGTCAATCGTGTCATGTAGAATAATTTAGTGGTCGGCTGACAAAACTACTTAGTGTTTAGCATGTGAGGCTAGTAAGGAAGTTCTCGACGATGATGAGAACTTGTGGGTTGAGTTCACCTGTAAACAATTGTAATAACCTCTGACCCAAATCCACTCGGACCGAATCAGGGAGCGCTACTATATACTAAAATTTAGCTTTTCCTGTTAATACACATAATTTAAATACTCTCTTAAAAACATTTGAAAATGATCCAAAGAAATTTCCGAAAATCTTGCCAGAGTTTCCTCTGTTTTTCTGACTTTCCAAAATCTGTTTACAGTTAAAATTCCTAAAAATCAACTTCCAAATTCTCAAATCAATTTTGCGCACCCTTCTAAATATAGTGCGACTTACCAACCAATTATCATAATATCATTTATAAATATTCAAATACTATAAACATATAATAAAATATTTACATAGCGGAAGCTCCTTAAATATTTACAACAGTTTCTGTATATGCATGTGGTATCAAACTATATATAGACTTATTACAAACGATCTACCAAAATATATGCAGGAAAGATGTGATTCCGGACTCTGGTTCTGCAGCCTCTACTCTTCTTTATCTTTGTCTCCCTTGGAACCTCTGTTACCTACGTGTGAGAAAACTCAACACGCTAAGCATAATGCTTAGTGGATGTACACAAAATTGTTTATACAAATATTTTATATCAAATAAAACTATAAATAACAAATATATAGACAATATATGGGGCTCATATCAAATTACATATCCAACATCAATTAACAGACATATTTTCTTAATTTCTCAAATACTTTCATATAACAAATCAATTTTCAGATTGGGCTCCTGACATACAAAACATAAGTTATCAAACTGAATTACGGGTTGTTCGGCTTCGAACTCACGCCAAACATCAAATCAGAATGGAACACCAACGGAATCACCCGATGTAAATGTCCCATGACAGAATGTAGAACCCTAGGACCGGCACATCCAAAGGGTGGCGCATCAAAGTAAATCGGCACAGTACTGTTCAGACAGAAACCCAATTGACATGTCAACCTCCTATATCCATATCTATGTTTATACACATCAGAGCCAAAATGTTTTCTCAAAACCAATGTCAACATATCTCATTTCTTTCCAAATCATCGAATTCAATTTTCAACGTAGTCAATTTCAATACATATCGATATATTTATATTTTCGAAATACAAAATTCATCAAATACAATATAACGGAAATATACAAATGTAAATCAATAATCATATCAAATCAATCCAAAATATACTCAAACGTATTTCATAATTCCATTTTGAATCAAATCGCCCCAAAATTATTTTCTTATACATTTCACAATATAATATAATTTAAATCACTTTCAACAATATATTTCCATAACACTATTAGAACCAAATCGTATTCAAATCAATCCGAAATCGGTTTCAAACTATCCATTCTACTCAATATAGTTCAAATAATTCAAAAACTATAAATCGACAATTCCGAAAATTTCTGGAAAACTGAAAAAATTCGAAAACTCGTATACATCGAATCTGAACTATAATCTATAATCAATATAATTCAAATAACTCAAATTTAATCAAATTCAATCAATCCGAAATATTCTGGAAAATGAAAAAATTCCAAAACACATATACACCAAACCTGAACTATAATCTATAATCTATATAATTCAAATAATTCAAAAACTATAAAATTTAACCATTCCGAAAATTTCTGAAAAACTGAAAATTCGAAAAATACGTGTACATCAAACCTGAAAGCTTCCTCCTTCTCCTTTCCTTCTTCTCTTCCTCTTTTCTTCTTCTTCTTCTTCTTCTTCTTCTTCTTCTTCTTTCTCTCTCATCTTCTCTCTTCTTCCTCTCTCGTTTCTGATATGTTTCTATTTATGTGTGATGTTTGCTGAATTTTGAGAGCTGTTGCTCTCTTTATGCACCGCTCCACCGCTTTATTTTTTTACAAGTTTTGAGTCATCGCGACCTGTACCGCAAGCGGTGGTCGCATTGCTCACTGGTCGAAATTTGCCACTTTCACCGCGAGCTGATCATCGAGATCTGTGGTCGTGGTGACTGGTCGCGGTACTCACTGCCCTAAATCATCCTTTTCACCGCGAGCTGCTCATCGCGATCCCTGGTCGCGGTGAGTGGTCGCGATGTCTACTGTCCAGATTTTCACCCTTTTCTTCGTGCATTGTTTTCGACCGTTCAAATTGGTCCATTATGAAACCTAAAAATATACATACATTTAATTACAATTTCCACTCCTCAAATCATAAAAATCATATTCACATATTCAATGAATTCAATCATACTTTCCATATTTATTCAAGATTAGGGATACAACAACAATAGTTAAAAATAAAAGAAGATCGGTAAGAAGTGTCGGACTTGTGCCGGCGATGACAAACCGACGATCAAGTTAGTTTGATTGTTGTGGGGAAATAAATGACTAAAATTAGAGAGTTTAGGGTTGATGAGTTCAATAAATCATACCATGTCCTTCTTTGTTCATATTATTTATAAGTGTCCAACATTCTTCTTGTGCTCCCTTATTTGATGTATAGTCAGACTGTTACAGCAGTTATTGGTCACCTAACCATTACCTTAACCATGAATAACTGTCTTCTCGAAACACGTTTTCATGGATGAGACAATTTGAGTGGTTGGTAGGTGGCCTGTAATATTAGACAATTAGCGTCTGGTCACATTGATGATTGGATTCAAACTTGACCATGCCTATCATCAATGTTGTCAGGTATGTATTAAATGTGTGCAGCCTTTCTCCGAGCATTGTCATACCATTCGTCATTAATACTAGCCTGACGGATAATAAAAGCTATGCGAGAGCATTTATTGTGCTTAGAGATCTCTTTCTTTTGTTGACTCTCTCAACAAGATATAGTGAAAGTGATGTCAAGGGACCTCTCGTCGCTAGAAAGGGAAATCAAACCGAACAGGCTCTCGACGTTTGAGGTTGAAACGACGACATCTCAACCCTATGATTAATCTGTTTCTTGTTACATGATGACGTGGCTTTACCTATCAGAAATTACCCTCAACAATAATAATAATAATAAAATTATTTTTTTCTTTCATATTTTAAGAATAGATTAAATAAATAAAAAATGAGGGGAAGCATCCGTTTGTGGCGTGGCACACAGGGTAGGGTATGAGAGGCTCTCTCTATCTCTCATGTTTGTGGTGTCACAAACAGGGAAGTTTATCCATATTTCTATTGAGAAGCCTCTCTACGGCATATTTGGGAGCTAAGCTCCCAAATAATTATTTTCTTTCGTAAAAAAATATAGTAAAGAGTGAAAATTATTTTTTAAAAATATAATTATATAATTATTATAAATGGAACCTCTTTTTTAAAAATATTATAAAGGGATATAATCATCATCTCCTTTGTAGTTTGAAGTATTCTTCATTTTTCACTTTCTAGTTTCATTTTTTTTTCTCTTTTACCTATTTAGTTTATAAAAATACATAAAGTCCCCCATCTTATTAAATTTATGTTTGACTATCAAATGCTAAAGGATAGAAAGGTAATTGTAATATATTAAATATCTAAAATATTTTTAAATTAAATAAAATTTTATTTAAAATAAAAATAAAAAAAATATTTTTCTCTCTTTTCTATCCTCTATCTCTTTATCTTCTCTTTTCTTTTTCTCTCTTTCTTCGTCTTCTTCTTCTACTCTCACATCTTTTCTCTCTCTCTTCTTTATCAAATTTTTTTTTATAAATTTTTTAGTTAGAAATTTGGTGGAGACCAATTTCGACCGTCCATCTTTTGAAGATGGACGGTTGGATCTACACCAGATCTATAATTATTTTTTAAATAATTTAATTTTTAGTTTTATTTAATTTGTATTATGTGTTTTTAATTTTTAATAATTTTTTATTAAATTTATCAAATTCATCTTTTTATTAAATTATTTTTATATATTTTTAATTTTTTATAAATATAAAAATATTTAAGTATTATTTTATTTTAAAATTTGAGGGTAAAATAATCTTTTATACTAAAAAATTAACCAATCTTCGAAGAAGGGGTAAAAGGGAGAAAATAAAATTAGAGAGTAGAAAATAGAGAATATCTCAAACTAAGGGAGGGGGGAGAATGATTATATCTCTATTATTAATGAAATCCAATTGAACCACTATTTATATAATTGTTTTTAAAATATTAAAAATAAAATGAAAAATATAACTTTATATTATCTCTTTACATAATTCTTTATATTTAAATTTTACATATTAATTAATTAATTTAATAACTTATTTTTTTTATTTGCTACAAACAAACCATACTTAACTTGTGAATATTAAAGTTGGATAGATATCTTCTATGTTTATTTTTATATATATTGCTAAAATGGTAAGAAATTAATGAATTTGATATTATTCAGGTTATTTTAGTAGTTGTACTTTATATTTGAATTTAAGATTTATTAGTGTTGTATGATTTATTGAACTAGGTATTGTAAGATATATTGAAGTTAAATATTGTGTAACTTGTGTTCTATTAAATTTAAGTGTATATGTATTAATATTTATTATTTAGTCATAATTTATGTTTAATTTCAATTACATTTTAATTGTAAGTGGAATTTTTTTTATCAGTAAGTTAAATATTTTTATTTTAAAAAAAATACAAAATAAAACGGGTCAACTCAGTTTGGAAACAGATCACCTTGCCCTAAATAAGTTCGGGTTTAAAGCGAAAATAAAAAATTCGTGAAGATGAGCAAGGAATGGAGCATACCAATTCTATATCAATCTGATCCGTTATTATTTCTATCGGATTTGAATTTTTTTAAATACAAACCATTGGATAGAATCTAGTTACTAAAATCCAAACCTACCCATCGCGGGGTGAAATTGTCATTACCAAAGCCGTTAATGAAAAAAGAAATCAACATGTCGACGAAGGTGTGGAAACGTGGGAAGTCAAATGAATAAGAGACGTAGGCAATCGCATTTCCGGAGAAGTCTCCTATTTTTAAACTTGGACGCGCCTGCAAGGAAAATCATAGATAGATACACAACAAAAAGACGATTTCAAGAGAGCCTCAAGACTTCTCTTCCAAGGAGGACGGTAAGTTCCACACCCCGTTCTCCTTTTACGCTTCAAATCGGTATCTGGTAGGTTTTCTACGACCCTTTGGAGTTCTCTCCTCGATTTCGATCTCGAAAACGTTTATAATTTGGATTGATCTCAAGTCGGTATCCGTATTTTGGTATTATACCCTATTGTGACTTTCTGATTGAAACCTTGGATTTGTCCCAAAAGGGTTTGGAAGAATTTGATATTGGTTCTTGGGATTATTTTTTTTTTTAATCAAATTTGAGATGATCATTAATGTTTGGGGATAGATCAATGGGGAATTTGTTATAATTGAAAGCGTTTTGAATATCCAGTCTTGGCTTCAGTTTTTAATCGCCATCTGTTGATGTATCTTGTCGCTATTCGAAATAAGTATCGGCTTGTGAGGGTGCCCGAGTTATTTCTGGGTGTTCTCAGGCCATTGGATCTATCCTTCGAACAGACGGCGTATTCATTTTGTGTTCCAAGAGATAGATGGGATAAGGAGTTTTTCAAGCTACAGAGCGGCTAATTAATCGTACTTTGTCGAATTCACAAACCTTTTTGGTAGTTAATCTTTGCTGAGTTGGAAATATTTTAGATGAGTTCTTCACAAGGGTCTACATTGTCGACAAATATGGCCGGATTTGTGGATGGTTCCTCTGCACGGCAAGAAGTTTCATATCTTGATAGTTTGCCTGTGTACGTTAAGGAGCTACTTGCTGGAGGTGCTGCAGGAGCATTTGCAAAGACTGCTGTTGCTCCTCTGGAACGAACTAAAATACTCTTGCAGGTGAAGATTATAAATTCTTTAAAAGGCTGTGTGTTTGGCTGACTGACTATACAACTGGGGTTGGATGGAATTGTAGTTCAGTTCCTCAGAAATTTTTGTGATTGACATTACCACTGTCACTCAATTCCATTTCCAATTCCATAGCTCTAATCTTGCTCTGAATAGTTCAAATGATTCTGAAAGATTGTGTTTCTACATTTTTACTTGAGCTGTCTAAAATAGCTGTATTTAGCTTATTAAATTGGTGCTTTGAGATTTTATGATAGGGGTTTGATCATTCAGCTCTGGTGTGCATTGGCCATATCTTTTGTTGGCTGGTTCTCATATTTTTAAATCTTTTCTTTTATAAATGATATTTTCTGAAATCTAGTAGTAGATTCATAATTCCCAAATAGTTATGATTCTGTCTCACTATCCTATCTCTATCTGTAGACAAGAACTGAAGGGTTCCAATCTCTTGGGGTGCATCAATCCTTAAAGAAGTTACTGAAGCAAGAGGGTGTAACTGGATTTTACAAGTAATATTGTAACTCTAAATATGTTCTTTCAACTCTTACATTTATTACCACGAGAACATTTTATAATTAAGCTTCTGTTTTTATATAGAGGAAATGGAGCAAGCGTTCTCCGGATTGTTCCGTATGCCGCCTTACATTTCATGACCTATGAACAGTATCGAGTTTGGATCTTAAATAACTATCCTGGACTAGGATCAGGACCTGTTATAGATCTACTGGCTGGTTCAGTAGCTGGAGGAACAGCAGTATTATGCACGTATCCTTTAGATCTGGCACGTACAAAACTAGCTTATCAGGTGAGTGGTTTGCGTTATATATTATTGAGGCGTTTAATCCTATGTGTAAGATCCCCTGAAACTTCATTTCTGTTGGTAGTTAAATATACCTTAATGTTTTACATTTTGGAACTATGATATATGACTAATCATATGTTTTCCTTTGTGAGTACCTGAACAATATTTTCATGGAATTGATAATGATGTTTCAGTATCTTGTATATTAATTTTCTGAATTTTTTTATTTATTTCTAGTATGCTAAACAAACTCTCTTACTTGATAAACAACTTAAATACTAAGATTTTCATCACATGGTTATATCTCCTTTTAAGTGAATAAATCAAAGGTCCAGCTTAATTCCAAACAGTTTAGGCCCATCAATTGGTTTCTTCAGAATTTGGGTGGAAAGTTTGGAAAGAATGTTAAAAAAGTAGGGGGTTAGTGGGGTTATTTGCTGATTTTTCAAATTTGTTTTCTTTGATTTTACCACAGATTGTATGCATTAATTTATAACAGCATTATAGTAATAAAATTACATGATGGTATTCTTTCCTTTCTTCCCACTGGATTGACAAAGGAAAATTTGTTTCTCTTTCCCTTCATATTTTTCTTTTGACCATTCAGGGTGTTAAGCTTGAGATACTGAGCCATTTAAATTACAGCACAATGCGAAAACTGGGAAAACAACAAGATGTAATCTTGAATTTTATATAAAGCAACGTTAATGGTTTACTTATGGGCTTGTTGGTCCTCTGATAGTTCATTGTTTCCCGTCACATGGTAAATCCTGTTTTGTATGATTATCTTAGTTTTGCTGTTCAAAATTTTCTTTAATTGATCATCTGCGGACTGTGAATCTTATGGTTTGTTATTTGATTCTTCTTTTCTTTTATATTTTCTTTCCAATGGATTTGTAGGTTGTGGACACAAGAGGAAGTTTCCAGAGTGGTGTGAGAAGTCCTTGCGCCCAGCCCGCTTATAGTGGCATAAGAGATGTACTTACAAGTGTTTACAAGGAAGGGGGGCTGCGTGCTCTATATAGAGGCATAGGTTTGTATAACTTCTCTTAGTATGTATTTATTTTCTGGTGGTGCAAAACCATATATCTTCACTTATTACTAATAAATTAATGGTTGGCTTTTGCATTCAACGGACACAGTCTTCAAATTTGATATTTAATGAAGACTCGTAATTTTGTTGAAACCTTCAGTTTCTTGTGGCTGCTTTTGATGATGGGTTCATTTGAACCTGTTATCTTCTTTTGAACTGTGGTTTTGCCCCGTACATGACATGATACCTATTGATTGTCCCACTGGAGTATTTTTGACTGTTTTGAATAACTCTTCATTTTATCTTAGTTGCTCCATAAAAAATAAAATAACACTTTTGATACTTTGCAAAGTCTACTGAGGTGGCTACAATCAATGAAGTTTTGCTTGTCTGAGCAGGGCCAACTCTAATCGGAATCCTCCCTTATGCTGGTTTGAAGTTTTATGTATACGAGGAACTTAAGAGGCATGTTCCTGAAGAACACCAGAAGTCCATTGTGATGCGTCTTTCTTGTGGAGCGTTAGCCGGCTTACTTGGGCAGACCATCACATACCCTTTAGATGTTGTTAGGAGACAGATGCAGGTAACATTTAATTATTAGTAGGTATAAGGCATTAAATTGTACATCTTTTGTAGCTGCAAATATTTTTGCGGGACATAAATGAGCTGTTTCCAGAAGAAGCCACTTTCAATGAGAAAATTGAGGTTTCTGCCCAAAGAAATATTGCTTGGACTCAAGTAAGAATTTTGGGTGTGGGGGTGCATTACTTGGGTTTTGAGTTCTAAATTATTTTGTGCAATGTTTTACAGGTTGAAAATCTGAAATCTTCAACTCAAGGTAATGTCAAATACAGGAACACATTGGAAGGGCTTACCAGTATTGCAAGAAATCAAGGATTTAAACAGTTGTTTGCAGGGTTGAGCATTAATTATATCAAGGTAGTCACCTAATATCATTTGCAGTATGCCATTGCCCTTCAACTTTACTTTGCCATAGTATTTTCACTAAAAAGGTTTCATGGTTTTGTTGTTAGATTGTTCCTTCTGTTGCGATCGGTTTCACTGCCTATGACATGATGAAGATCTGGCTTCGGATACCGCCCCGGCAAAAATCAATATCCACCGCATAAATTCTTTCTCATTAGCTAAGATTCACTATTATACAAGGACAAGCATGTTAATGGATTGGAAATTAGTTTAGATTTATACTGATTAAAGATGGCCTTCTATGTATCTTGAAAAACAAATTGCTTGGATATATTTGATTCATTGAACATTGAGAAAAGAAAACTATGATTCACCATGAGTGTGTTTTTCCCTTTTGTTTTGGATGGATGATTGCTACTTTGTTTCAAATCTAAACTGTGCTTGAAAGATAGATATGGGGCTGCAATAAAAAAAAGCAGGCGCGTGTCTAAACCTAATTTATTTTTTTTAGATCTGTCATCTTGTGGGTCAGAGTATTACTAGGACTTACCGAGATTAAACCCTTACTATTACGGTTTGAACATTTATTTCTATAAGCGGAAGTTGTCTGCTCTCAACATGGGAGAGGTTTATCCACATTAATTATTATATTTCTATGCACAATTATAAAATAAATATATACACTAATTAATGGGGTGTGTTGTCTGTATTGTGCATTTAACTGGCACCTGAGTAGGTGCCAAGTGAATAACATGTGCCTGCTGGATCTTGGAACACGGATGGGTCTGAAATCCGAATAGGTTGGGTATATAGTAGAAAGTTATGGTGCGTCATAGTCAAAGACGCCTTTTTTCAACCACTTTTTTAATTTGAAGATTGTTGCATCTCAATCACTGCCTGCTGTGTAGATAATGTTTTAGAGGACAGTTAAGATGAGAGTTTATCTAGAGTAAAGACGTGGACAATAACAGCTTCAATTACTCCTGTGAGCCAAGTGGATAATGTTGTTGTGCGGGGGCCAATTAAAGCAAAGTTTTCATGCAAATGGGCTTTTATAGCTATTTAATTTATACCTACTTCTTTAGATATTTAGAGACACTTTGCTCGTACCCTGGGGATCATGGATGACGAGCAATAATTGAAAATTTGATAATATCTCGATATTTTTACCGACATTACTGTATTTTAAGAATACTATTCTGGAAGTATTTGAAAATATCAGTTATATTTTCGTAAAATATCAATATTAGTGAATATATAGGTGAAAATTTTCGTGAAATATCAGAAAAATATCCAGGTATTATTTTCTTCAATATAAAGTGAAAAACTAATGATATTCCCTAATTTTTTTATTTAAAATAAAATATATACTCACATTTAACTTTTTATTTGTGTTGACCTTAATGGCTTCCGAATAAACCGGACAACAACTTATAACTATAATTTATAAATTCATGTTATAATTGCTTCTTCTTTTTTTTATATGAATCATAATTAACTTTTAGTTTTTTAAATAAGAAATTATGAAATGCAATTAAGAAAGTCACAATATAATGTAGATAATATTTCAATCAGCTATGAATCCATGAGTTTATGAACTAGTGATGATAACTATGGAGGTTTTAGAATCCACAATTCACTTTTCACACAATTTTCTATATATGGATAGATGGTGGTAAGAAATCAAGAAGCTTATATACAGTATGTTCGTTATTATATTGAAAACTATTCACATTTTATGTCTGGATATCAATATTATATGAATCAAGATGTTGGGCACATTATGTTTTAACCACCTAGGTCTTCATTTTGGTATTAAAATTATTATAGCTTGTATGATGCAAACTATTAGAAAATGAAGTTTTAATGGAAGATTTTTAATTTTTATATAGCTCGAATGTGAATTATATTCATATTTATTCTATATAATTGCTAGATATTATATGTCTTTAAAAAAATGTATTTTTTTTATTACATTATTGATTATTTTGACTTTTTTTTAAAGTTTCATTATTTTTTTTTTTTAGCCAAATTTTTGTATTTTCTGTAAATCTTACATTACTTTCTGTCAATATTTCCACCAAATCATAGTATTGATATTTTCTTCAATATTGATATTTTTATCCTTAATATGAATCAAAGATAAAAATGGTAGTCATACTATATTTGAACCATCTAGGTTTTATTTTGATATTAAAATTTTGGCTCGTATAATGCAAACTATTAAAAAAAAAGTTTAAATGGAAGATTAGTGTACATTATATTCCTATTTAAAAAATATCATCGTTACATATTATATAATTTTGAAAAAAATATATTTATTTTTTTTGTTAGATTATTGATTATTTTAACTCTTTTCTATATGTTTCATTAAAAAAAAAATGTATACTTTAAACCAAATTTTCATACTTTTCGCAAATTTTACGTTAACTTTTTTTACTATATATTTCTATTAAATTGTACCAGTACTACTGCATTTCTATTGATATGGATATTTTTATTCTTGTTTACGAGAAGTTGACCCTGCCTCCTTTTTTAAATTAAAAAAAAAAAAAAAAATTGGGTTGTAAACATGGTTGATGATCTTGATGCCAACTTGCCAAGGTAGTTGGCTAGTTGCCTTGTATATTATACAGCCGTGTTGCATGACAATAATTAGTCAGTAATGTTTATTATGAGAATACAAATCTTATTTTAAAGTTGGATGAGAGTCGACGTTATCAATTGAATGCATCCGGATAAAATAAAATTACATAAAATAGTATATGATTTTCAAAATAACTTCTTCTTTTTTCTAGGTTCAAGTAATATACATATATATATATATATATATATATATATAAACCAAATTATTGTTAATAAAGTGTGATTATAATAGTTATAGTTAATTAATGCACTTTCACTTTATATCCGTGATAGAGATATGTACCTCTCTTTTACATCCGTGATAAGGGTTCGAGTTCAAATTTTCAGTTAATCTCGTCATGTCAGACCCAAAATGTTCAATATGAACTTATTTGTTTCAAGTATTAAACTATAGAAAAATAACTTATGAATTGACTAATTAAATTCTGAACTTGTTGTCATTGATCCTAAAATTGATGATGAGCTAGCTCTTAGGATTAAGTAGAAAACACAGCAAGGATCAAGTTCATTTAAGAATTTGATGGATAGAAAATCCAAACCTAACTAGGTAAAAGTTTTTCAGAAAATCTTATCATATGTAAAACTAGAAGTCAACCGAATGATACGAAAATTGACACATGACATATTTGTGATTTTAGTTTTGTTCCAATTTTGAGTTAAAAAAACATTAAAAGCGAAGGAAGCCAAGTCAAAAACGATTATAGAGTAGTTCAGCGATTCAAATTCCAAGAAACAAGTTCTTCCAATGGCAACTGTACAAATACGATGCGACAATATTTTCTACAAGAAAGCCCCCATTGTTTCATGTCTTATTTCGCCACACACAAAGCATGCTCGGTTTATTGGTGCTTCCTCAACCTTTCTCATTAGCTTCCTCGAAGTTACAGGTTACTAAAATAGTTACTTTTTTGAGGCACCAACTTTGATTTTTTTTTTTTCATGGTCTTCATTATTTGTCCACATGCACAGACACTTCACTTTGATTATTCAAACTGCCACCATTATATATATATATATATATATATATGAGTTACTACACGGATCAGATCATCCGCTAAGTGGTATTGCACTCTTACTCTTCTTTGCACTTGAGAGAGAGAGAGAGAGAGAGAGAGAGTGGTTGGAGTCCCTGTTGTGTATTTTTTAGGTGAGGTGTCTTGATTCCTTTCAGTCTCTTTCAATATTCATCAATCATTTCATATATGTAATAATGCGTATAACTGCATATTTATAAGGTTCAATTTTCTTTATTATGCAGAGCAGGTTGAAGTCTGGTGGTGATTCCAAGTCAATGGGTCTTTCTTTTTCCTTGCTCTTATCCACATGGAGCGAAATCCTGCACAAATATTTTGGTTTTAGAAACACCATTGAAAAAGTTATAGTAAGGTCTACGAGCTTTGGATCAAAAGGTGGAGAGATGGCCTTAAGAACAAAAAGCTTTAAGAAAGGCGATGCAGAAACTATCAACAAGTTTGATGGATTGGATGAAAAGATGATAGAAAGGTCATTGAGCTTCAACAACTGGGATTCCAAAGAAGAAGTTATTAACCAAGAGACTTCAAATTCAATCTCTTTGAAGCACAAACCGCACGAAACAGTTAAAGTTACAAAGCCCACGATATTGCTCCCTGAACCAATGATATTCTTTTCTCCGAGGCCAGTTAGTGAGCTTGATGCTGCTGCTGTTAAGCTGCAAAAAGTGTACAAGAGTTACCGGACAAGAAGGAACCTTGCAGATTGTGCAGTTGTGGTTGAGGAGCTTTGGTTTGTCTCTTGATAATCACTATTTTCTGTGCTTCATTGACTTTTTTTTTTTTTTTTTAATTTTCTTGTGGTTGTTTCTTATATATTCATTTCACTTGTTTTACAGGTGGAAGGCCTTAGATTTTGCAGCTCTGAATCGAAGCTCAGTATCATTCTTCAAGATTGAAAAAACAGAAACTGCCCTTTCACGTTGGGCACGGGCTAGAACAAGAGCAGCTAAGGTAATTTATCAAGTTATAGAGGCTAACAAGTCCATGAAATGTCTACTTCTTTTTCCATTTATAACATTAACTGTATAATCATCTCTGTATGTAGGTGGGGAAAGGTTTATCTAAGGATGAGAAGGCCCAGAAACTAGCCTTGCAACACTGGCTTGAAGCTGTAAGTCCACATGCTTCCATAAAACTGTGTCATGTATAGGGTGCTTTTATAAAATATAGATATGAACTTCTAATAGAACGGTTTATCACAATCAGACTTGATCTTTAATGCATAATTGGTTACTTCTAATAGAAAACGAATATGGACTTCAATTAGTTTTGCAGTTGAATCCATACATTTTATGAAGTCAAATGATTGTTGGAGAATTTGTATTTTGAATCCCAGACTAAATTGTATTATGAGGCTAAATTGTTTTCTTTTCGTTTTGCAGATTGATCCACGCCACCGTTATGGGCACAATTTACATTTCTACTATGATGTCTGGTCAGCTAGCAAGAGCACCCAACCTTTCTTCTACTGGTAAATATGCTCAATCAGAACCAACTTATTTACATGATTCACTTGTATGCAGTAGGCTCTTTCTTTTACTACTCCATTCTGAACTTGTTCTCCCTTCTGAACTGAAGGTTGGATGTTGGTGACGGTAAAGAAGTGAATCTTGAAAGGTGCCCAAGGAAAGATCTACAACGTCAATGCATTCAATATCTTGGACCAGTAAGTTTCACAATCCTTCACATATCATAAACCTCCTCTTTTGTGCACATTGATCCTCTTGCCCAAATTGCACATTTTTACCTTTATGTATTTGTGTGTTAGAACTATATAATTTTTTTTTTTTACACAAGTTAATGTTATGATCTCTGTATTAACCACTTGCAGAAAGAGAGGGAAGTATTTGAAGTGATTGTGGAAAGTGGAATGCTTGTTCATAGGCAATCTGGGATGCTTCTTAATACCACTGAAAATTCTAAGTGGATTTTTGTACTAAGCACATCAAGAGCCTTGTATGTTGGGCAGAAAAAGAAAGGTGTTTTCCAGCACTCAAGTTTCCTATCTGGAGGAGCTACAACTGCTGCTGGTAGATTGGTAGCCCATGATGGGGTTCTTGAGGTACATTAGCTGTAGCTCTACCCATCCTCTCTTATTTAGTAATTCTTAATATGAATTTATTTTTTTTGAGCTAATTTTCCTTGCATTATTCAGGCTATATGGCCATATAGTGGTCACTATCTCCCCACTGAAGACAATTTCAAGGAATTTATTAGTTTCCTTGAGGAGCATAATGTGGATTTGACAAATGTTAAGGTGTGTACTTAATATAATCTTCTTGCCTCTCCCTCCCACAAGTTAAATTTTTCCATATTGATTACTTCAAACAAAAAGCTTATGTTCATAACTTATTTCTTCAGAGATGTGCCATAGACGAAGACAGTTCTTCTTTTAAAGTTAGTGTCGAAGAGTCTAAGCCAGAAGAGGCAGATGATCTCTCTACAACAGCAGAATCAACAAATACAGAACCTGTTAATGTTAGTGGGCAAGAGACTGTCAATGTGGAAACAGCAGTATATGACTTGTCAAAGCGTTTGTCATGCAAGTGGACTAGTGGAGTTGGTCCCCGCATTGGGTGCGTGAGAGACTACCCAATGAAGCTGCAATCCGAGGCACTTGAGCAAGTCAATCTTTCACCCAGAGCCACACCTGGCAGCTCAAGGTGCCCTGCTCCAATTCCTTCACCGAGACCTAGCCCCAAAATTCGGGTCTCACCTAGGCTTGCATACATGGGACTCCCTAGCCCAAGGGCATCACTTATCAGTGCCAGTTAGAAAATCCTTCTTGAGGCCTAAATACTTTCAACAACTTAGGCCAAGTTAGAACAGCACTTCTTGTGCTGATGAGTTTTTGTATTCACATTTTTTTGTTCTTTGATATATATATATATATATATATGCTGTTGCATTGTAATTTTAGAAAAGTTCTTGATGGATGAAAAGAGTTTTTCCCCCTTTAGGTTGACTTTGAATTCTGACTGATTTTGATGTATTTTTTCTAACTAGGCGACTATTAATTATTCAACACATAAAAAAAGAAGAAGAAAAAAATGGCACGTGAGACAAACCATAGAGAATATGGACTTTTCATTGAACTGTGTGCTTGACTATTGACTATTGACTACGAAAGCTAACCAATGACCAGTAAACTCCTTTTGTGCTTCTTCATGCCTCAAAGGCCTAACCTGGTCCAGGCCCAATTCCATACCAGACCTAACAAACCTCTTTTGAAATAGCCAATTGCACTTGTTTAGAATAGATTTACCCTATTGTTTCTAAAATAAAAATAAAAAAATAATTTAAAATTGTGTCTACTGGTGTATTAGAAAAATAAATAAAGCATTAGGTATTAATATTTAAAGAAAATAAATAAATCTATTCATTTTGTAAGAAATAGTTTTAAAAAGGGTTCACGGACATCTCATATATTTAGTTAAATATAATAAGTCAAAAGGTATATTAGTATTTAGTTTACAGTATAAATATATTTATTAAAATAAAAAAATAATAAAGAAATTAAAAGGATTATGGGAGGAGACTCCTAAATTTTTAAGAAAAGGAAGCCCATGCGAGCCGTTCCCTCCACAAATGGTTGGAGCCTGAAGGGAAAGGCTTACCATGGTTGTGACAGGGAGCCTTGTGCCAGCCTCCCCATCGTTGTGATATGGTAGAGGCTCACACACAAGGGCAAAGGAAGGGAGGGGCTGGCAGCGTCATGGCCCTTCTTTCCCTAATTTTTTTTTTTTTAAAAAAAATATTTACTAAATTTCTTTTATGATTTTTGTACTTTGGCTCCCCTCTAATATTTTATTTTAATATAATGATCCCTCAAACAAAAATTACTAGCTTTGCCCCCACTCTTACAAGCCTCCTTATGGTAACAAATAGTAGAGGCTAGGCATGACAGCAAGTCGGGTTCAAACTGGTTTGGTCAAATCTAAATTTAAAATCGTATTAATTTTTCACACCCAAATCCATATGCGAACCCAATTATGCGGGTTTGGATTTGCACCCGTAGGTTTGATTCAAACCCATACCCATACCTACCCACGAACCTACATAATTTTGCAGGTTTAGGGGTTTGGGTTCAGGTTCAAGCGGTGGAAAAATATTTTTTAAAAAACAAAATAAAAATATATTAAATCATTTCAAATCTCAAATTTTACCATATTTAAATTTCAACAAATCTTAAGCATAATACTATACAAAAAATATACTTGTTGTGGGTAAATTCTGCGCACAACTGCCACATCATCGTCAATGACCAAATGACGTCGCGCTAGGAGACTGATGCTTCTCCCTTTTGAGGGCTCCCATCATTCTCTCTTCCCTGTTTTCTACTAAGAAAGCATCTGGGTGCTTCTTTTGATGGGGCTGCCATCGAGTGTCATTATGGCTTTGTAGGGCCCGTTTCAAAGTAGATCACAATCTGGTCTCCCTCGGAGCGACGGAGATGCTATGTCGTACGACATGTAGATTTCTTGTCAATCTGGATCATGATTGGGTGATGTAGCACCGTCATACTACACGAGTGTTTTATGTCGTGCGACAAGATCTTCGAACTGGTACGTCGTCGTACTACACGAGTGCTTCACGTCGTGCGACATAGTCTTCGAACTGGTACGTCTACATGATGGTGCTCCATGTCGTGCAACTTGGTCTTCATGCTGAGCCACCGTCGTACTACATGAGAGTATAGTCCCACTTTTAGCTATGGGTTTTGTCTTTGGGCCATACTTTGGGCCAGACATATTTTGGCTACTACACGCGATCAATACGCGACGAACTCGTAATGAAGTATCCTGATGTTTGGTTATATTGTAACGAAATCGTAAGTTTATCCTTAATTATACGATAATACCCTACCGTTAGTTGACTCAGTTAAAACTAATGGTTTGACTTTAACTTAGGTGTAAAATGATATAATTACCCCTAATTAAAAAATAAAAAATTAATATTAAATATTAAAGTAAAAAAATAATAATAAAAAAAATTTATAGATATTTCCACTGTCCATTTAAAATTTTATTAATTTTTTTTTAAAAAAAAGAAAAATGACCATATTATTTTTCTAACTATTAGTTGAACGCAATTCTATTGATCTATCAGTTAGTTAAGGACATTAATATATAATTAAGACTAAAACTCATAATCATTACACTACGATAAAATATTAAGGTATTATTCATTACAATTCTCCCAAGAATTTTAAAATGTTTCTTTTAAAAGTTTCATCAATTCAAATTTATATAAGACGAAGAATTAGTAAAGGTTGACATATAAAATAATTACCACCTTAAGAAAAAAATTCAAATTTATATAGGACATTCTGCACATGTTAGACCCAATTAGGGATCACCCATCACTGCCTTTAGTCATTCCAATTCAAAAATATTTGTCTTATTTTATAAACAATTCATTAATTGATTTGAATTTCTAACAAATGAAAAACTTTGAACCGTCAGATGTAGTTCACACTACACGCGTCCCAATCTAGCAGTTGTAAATATTTAAAAGACGCAGGTTTATTAATATTTAACTGCAAGATAAGCAGATCTTCACAGTAAGTGGACTTTGGGAATTACTTTTGTCGGCTTGCATGTTGTCTTTTTTTGTATCTTTTCATGTACTGACCCAAAAGGCCAAAGGGGTCGTGCCTTTTCATGGTTTCTTAAAAAAAGGCAGTGGGACTGGTTCTGTAATTTTGTGCAAAACACAGGGACAAAACAATCATAGTTATTCCAAGGAATCGAGCGGGACGAGCCCACTTCTTTGTTGTTTGTGTTTGAATTTCAAAAATCATGAATCGAACGGTTTATTGGACCATGTATGATAGAACCCACTAAACCAACAAAAATAACCCCCCACTTCTCTCTCGGTTTCTGGTTTCACCATTGTTTGAGATTTTAACTGCTTTCAACATTTTGAGCCTTTGAGCATCGCTCAGTTTCTCGTTTTTACTCTTTTATCAAATCTTCTTTTATTGATATTTGAATCTCTCTCTCCCTCTCTCTCTGGTTCGATCTTTCATCTCCTTGTTCTTTGAATCTCTCTCTCTCACACACACATCTGTTGCTAGTTTAACCGTTATTCAAAAGTTCGGTCTTTGAGCTCTTCGAGGTTGTGTTTCTTCACATTGCTCGCTCTTCTGTTTCTCTGTTATGTTGTTTTTACCATTTCAGTGAACCTCGAGCTCTCTTTTATAAGAAAGTTTGTTTTTTGATCTTCTTTACATTGAACGATCACACTAAATCTTGTTTGTTTACTCAAAGAAGACCACATTTTTATAAATGGGTGCTTCAGGAGGAAAATGGGTAAAAGCTCTTATAGGTCTCAAAAAGCCAGAAAAGGATGACCATGTAAGCTATACATTGTTTTGAAGTTCCTTTAAGATGTTCGTGATTTTACTATTATTTTAACACTTAAAATTTTCTCTCATATAGGAAAAGGTGAGTAACAATAAGAGCAAGAAATGGAGGCTTTGGAGGAGCTCTTCTGGGGATTTGGGGTCTTCATGGAAGGGCTTCAAAGGAAACCACAGAGCAGCATCAGAAGGGTCTGATTCTTCACCAAGAACCGATGCATTTACAGCTGCAATGGCCAAAGTGGTTCGAGCTCCTCATAAGGATTTCAGGGTTGTCAGACAAGAATGGGCTGCTATCCGCATTCAAACTGCTTTTCGTGCCTTCTTGGTAACTGCTTCTTCCTTTACTATTTTCCTCTTTTAACTTTTTCTTCTATGTGGAAGCTGAATGTTTATTAAGTTCTATTTGTATATTCAATAATGTTAGATAGATCTGCAGAACATCTAAGATTCAAAAATGGATAGAAACAACCATGCCCGGCATTTTGATGTATGGACTTCAATTTGTAACTTAAATGACCATATTGTGCTCTACCATGCAATAATTGAGAAGATACCATCTGATAAATATTTGAATCCTTAATTGACATATTTCTAAAATTAAAAACTATAAAAACTTTTGCTTGTAATACCAATATTGACTATTTTATCCGAAATTGTGTTATTAAACTTCCATAGTAGGATATTTAGCGGTGAAACTACTCTATTCTTACTTCACAGTCAACAAACTAAACCTTTAAAGTGATATTAGCTCCTATAGTTTCCTTGTTCTGTTTATCTCAAGTCCCTTCGATGCTGGTTTGCCAAGTATCTGCTTATCAATTGAGCTTCATGTGTGCTTGTTAGTATATAGGTTTAAAGTTTTCTATATGGACAAACTGTATTTCATTTGTGAGGATTGGTTGATAATTGTAGGCAAGAAGGGCTTTGAGAGCTTTGAAAGGAATTGTGAGGCTTCAGGCTCTGGTTCGTGGTCGACAAGTGAGAAAGCAGGCAGCTGTGACACTAAGGTGCATGCAGGCTCTTGTTCGAGTTCAGGCCCGAGTGAGGGCACGTCGTGTACGAATGTCTGCAGAGGGGCAGGCTGTGCAGGATATGCTCGATGCACACCGCAGCAAGGCTGATATCTTAAAAGAAGCTGAGGTACCCTCGCGTCACGTTTGAGATCTGTTGTTAATCCAATTTACCTTTTTTTTTTTTTTTGGTAGAAGCTGTTTGGTTCATATAAAGTAAGTAAATTGGGAATGTTTTAAATTTTCAGGAAGGGTGGTGTGATAGTAAGGGAACACTAGATGATATCAAGACAAAAATTCAAATGAGACAAGAAGGCGCCTTCAAGAGAGAAAGAGCAATTGCATACTCTCTTGCTCAAAAGGTAATTAAGATAAAATAAAATCGCTGAATTTAAGTGCAATTCTCTTTCACCTTAACAAAGAGATTTATTTCTTGTTTTCTAGCAATGGAGAGCAAATCCCAACTCAAATAGCTCCATTTCCTCCCTCAAGAACAATGATTTTGACAAGAACAGCTGGGGATGGAGTTGGCTAGAACGTTGGATGGCAGCCAGACCATGGGAGACTAGGTTGATGGAACAATCACATGCTGACCCCACGGAGACTACTCCACCCTCAAAGAGTTGTGCAGATTCCTTGGTAGGTGCACGTTCAAAATCTTCAGAACCATATTCAGTGAAGATCAAAAGGAACAACATCACCACAAGGATTTCTGCAAAACCTCCCCATATCGGGCAAGTTACACGTTCTTCGAGCCCAAGTTCTGAGTTCCGCTATGATGAGAGTTCAGCTTCATCTTCAATATGCACTTCTACAACTCCGGTGTCTGGAAATACTCTTTTGGCATCGGATAGAACTGAGGAGAGTGGTAATAGTAGGCCAAACTATATGAACCTGACGGAGTCAACTAAGGCAAAGCAGAGAATAACAAGTCATTTATCTCACAGAATCCAGAGGCAATCCATGGATGAGTTCCAGTTCCTGAAAAGATCAGTAGCATTCTCTAATGGGGATTCAAAAAGCAGTGCTGGTTCTGATCCTTCTTCGATCAATTTGTCCAAGTCATTTTACCTGCCAACCCGATTGGATAAGAGCTCAATGATGAAACAAATGGAGAGAGGGAAGTGCTGTTATGATTAGATGTGTTAATTTTGTGTTTTTCTGTGTGGTTCAACATCTTGTTGTTTTTCTGTTATTGAGAATGTGTATTAAGTTAGTACCAGTTTTTATTATAAACTAAGGTGTATTTGAAGAATCCCAACAAGTCCTTTGGTATAAGATTTGAGGGTAATTTATTTTGTAAAATATTTCATTCTGTCTTGGAATTAAAATTCTTCTTTACTTTTGCTAAAATTTGGGCTGTTAATTAATTAATTAATCCATCGAAAGGGACATCACTTCATACTCAGGGGTTTGTCAAATTTTCCAGAAATCATGATGATTGTTGAACGCACCTATTGAACAAATTTTGGAATTTAGATAAAAACTAAATTATTATAGTTTTATATTACTGAAGTCTCTATATATATATAAAAAATTAATCTTTTAACTGTCTAATAAAATATATTACAATTTACGGTAAAAGAATGTTATAAATATTATTGTGTTAAAAAAATTTACCATATATTATAAATTTACAACTACCGATCCTAAAGACTTAAATATATATGATAAAAAAAACTTAATTTTTAAAATTTGTCATGCATTTGTATTGGAGATTAAAAAAAATGACTGACAAATATAACTTTTTCTTAGTAGTGCCCGTGGAAAAAAAAAAAAAAACCTAACTCTTTTAGCATTTTCTTAAATAATTCTAAGCGCAAGTCCAATGGAGCATCAATTTGGTATGTTGGTGTCATTTGGTGCTCTAATCCCAATTTTTTTTAAAAAAAAAACAAATTAGTGGGACACCAAATTTAGGGTAATAATTATTTTAGTCTCTAACTTATCACAAAATATTACATTTTGACCACTGTTTCACTTTTTAGTTTTCATAGTCCCTAACTTTTTAAAAATCCATCAATTTAATCCTTTTGACCAATTTTTTTACAATCAAACATGACAGAATGTGTAGATTGACCATTTTACCCTTAGTTTTAATTTATTAAATTGAAAATTAATTTTTTTTCCTTTATTAAAATTAAAAACCTTTAAAAAAAATTATTACACTAAATAAACAAAATTTAATAATTTAAAATAATTCATTAATCTAAATAATTATTTATTAAAAAATTAAAAAAATTGGGAAACCTAGAAATCTGGGTTTAATTTATTAAATTGAATATTCGATTTTTTTTCCTTTATTAAAATTAAAAACCTTTAAAACATTTATTACACTAAATAAAAATTTTAAACATTCAAAAATAAAAAGTAATATATATATATATATATATTAAAATTAATAATATTAATCTAAACAATTATTTATTATAACAAAATTAAAACAAATTAGGAAATTCAGAAACTCAGAATATGGGTTTCTAGAATCTAGGGTTTCTAGAAGAAATCCATAAACCCAGAAATCAGGAAATCAAGAAACCAATTTTCTAGAAACCTATGGGAGGAGCCAGATCTCCTCCCATCAGTTTTTTTGGGAATGAAAGAGGGAGGCCTCCTCCATTTGTATTTTTTTTTGTTTAATAAGTTTTTAATATAAATTATTATTTTTATATAAAAAGATTAAAATATCCTTGTAACTGTTAACTAACAGAATGACTAAATTGATGGATTTTTGAAAAGTTAGGGATTACAGGAACTAAAAATCGAAATAATAGTCAAAATATGATATTCTGTGATAAGTTAGGGACCTAAATAATTTTTGCCCTATTAACTTTTATAAATTTCACATTTTACCCTTCTTTAGTTAGTTCAAACAAATTTTATTTCTTTTATATCCTTTTATCAATTTAATATATTTATAAAATTTAATAAATAATAAAATTTATAAATCAAAATATTATAAAAAATATATCGTTAGAAAGATCTCGTCGATATCTTCAAAATGAACCCAATATTGGATATATAATTTATTTAACCTATTTTTTATCTCATCTCTAAATTTTTTATTTTAAATTAAATTTTTAATAATTATAATATAAAAATACAATAATATAATAATAATAATAATAATAATATTAAAATTAAGTGAAATTAAATATATATCCGAAATTAAAATATAAAATAAATTAAATTAAAAGTTTATGTATATTTTAATTAAAATATAATTTGATTAACTATTAAAAAAATATGACTCATTATGTAAATAATTATTTTTTAATATTATATAATTAATTAATCTTATATAAATTATCAAATAAAATTTAATTAATATTGCATAAAAAATATAATATTCTTTAAATATACTCTTTACACCAATTTAGTGTTAATAATATTAGCGTAAAAGAAAGAATTAATGTAAACATATCCTATAAAGATGTATTTTTAATACCAGAGTGGTATAATATTTGGTGTTAAACATTGCACTTGCACTAACTCTTCACAATTGTATTAGACAGAACCTCAATAAAGTAGGATGGTTCAATGGGAATTTGTCAGACCGAATTGCATTAAACATTTATTGAATGCATGAAGAAGTTTGAGTCAAGTTCGGTTTATGGCTCTAAGCTTTACTCCGTACTTGAAGTTGAGAACTATGCCAAATTCAAGTTCCAAAGGTTTTTCCATGTTGGGAGAGTGTCTAAATACATATTTCCTGTACAAATGTATCAGTGACAGCTTTATTTCTTGCAAGGAGAACTTCTGTCCAATGCATGCTCGTGGCCCGATTCCAAAGGGTATGAGAGCGTATGGATGCCTTCGCTTCTCTTCATCGCAATTTGGATCAAACCTCTCTGGCTTGAACTTATCTGGCTCTGGAAAATGACTTGGATCTTTTGCTGAAACCCCAGGTGCTAACCAGACCCATGTGCCCTATTTAACCAAAAGTTAAAATCTAACATTGTAAGCATTTACATTCATCTACACTATTGGTGCTTCTTTTTTTGTTTTTAAACATTTGTGTATGCATAATAGTACCTTTGGGAGAAGATAACCTCCTATCTCTACTTCTTTTGATGTTTCTCTAGCAATTAATGGGGATACAAAGTAAAACCTCATGCTCTCTTTAATCACCTGCAATCAAACAATTAACATGTGGAGTGGAGTACCATTAGTTAATTGGTCATGCCTGTCAATATTGTTTTATTCTATCAGATGAATGATATAATTATTAGAAGTCCAAAAATCGAACTAAAATCGGACTTGCCTGATCAATATAGGGAAATTTGTGTTGAAGATCAAGAGCGGTTGGCATCTGATCATGTGGACCGAATCCATCAATCTCTGCAAGCAACTTCTTCTCAACTTCTGGATGTTGGGAAACTAAATAAACAACCGAAGACAATGTAAAAGCTGTTGTTGCTGATCCAGCAAGTAGATGCTCATAAGCAGTTGCACTAATGTAGTCCTGTGTAAACACGTTCTTGGACACTACTGTCTCCGATTCCTTTGACTTCAATATAAGTGACAGGAAGTCCTTGGAATCAAATTTCCTCTCTTTTGTTCTTTTCAAAACAATTTCATCAAGCTGGCCACTCAATTTCTTGTTATTTCTGTCAACTTTCCAATCCATAGTGCCAGGTATTCTCTTAAGAATCTGCCTAAATGGCTCTTGAAGCATTGGGACAAGTAGGCCTAGTATGATCGAGAGAGAGCCTGATAAATCCATCTTAAGTTGGGTAGTGGAATAGATGTGTTGATTGATAAAATCTGATACTTCATTTCCATTGTTTTGGTTATCAACACTGTTGCTTGTATCAGTTATAGATCGTGGTTTAGAGAGGCCAAAGTTGACGCCAAAGGCAGCTTGTCCAATAACATCTGTGGCCATTCTGAGAGAAAGGTCGGAGAAAGTGATGTCTTCTTCTTCAGAGGAATCGAGATTCTGGGTTGCAGACTCAATGAATGATTGCATGGTGGGCACTAAACTAGCCAGGTGAGATGGCTGGTACATTGATAATACTGTGTTCCGCATTGTAGACCATCTCGCATCCCTGAAACCACAGAATTCACCAACTTTTTAACTAAACATGTGCTAGACAAGTGCTTCCAATATTGCTCAAATGTTAATATTACAAAAGGCTAGAGAGCAATCCTATCAGCAATAAAAAATGTAACTAGAAAACTCTCTGCTATAATATATTTTATTAAATTATATCAAGAGTATTTTGCCATCCAATAAATCAAATACTTTTGATGCGAAATGGAAATGGTAATTAAGTAGGGCTCGTTTAAGATATCTTTTACTTTTAGCTTTTGATGGTAGTATAGAAATCAAATTTCTTTTAATTACTATATAGATAGTATATTTCAATAAAACTTTTATATTAGACGAACTTTAAAGCTTGTTTGGTTAAAAAAAAATTAAAATATCTTCTAGTTAGGATATGACTATTATACCTTAATTGAAGTTTAATAATACATTCATTTTATTTAGATTTTTGATTAAATTAAAAATAGTAGCATTTTAATAAATTTAAAAATAAACTAAATAAATGAAATTATAACAATTAAAAATAGTATCATTTTAAAAAAAAAATTAAGAAAAGATATGAGTGAAATTTTTGTTTTATTACTAATTGTGAAAGGGATAAAATTAAAAAAAAAAAAAAATAACGCCTACCTCTCATGAGGTTTGTTCAATTACAGGCGAAGTCAAGTTTTTGGTTTATTGACAAAGATCTCCCCTCTTTTGGGTTTGCTCAATTACAGGCGCAGTCAACTTTCCAGTTTTTTAACAAAGACCTTCCCTGATCAACTATTACATTTGATCAAATTTTACTAAGGGTAGGAGAGATGTTTGTCAATAAACGATAAAGTTGACTCCGTTTATAATTAGCAAAACTTCAAGGGAGATCCATACAATTAGCTCAAATTAAAAATATAAAAGTTTCATTAAAAGAATTTTAACTTCCTTAATTTTCTTAAAAGCTCTTTCGGAGAGAAGTCATATAAGGGTGGGTTTTGTTAAACTTCATAACCTCTTTTTCTCTAATAATCCAAATAGACTTAAAAACCATTTTTGGGCTCAAAAAGAGCTTTTAAGCCTTCAAAAAACTAATTATGTCAAACAGCCGCAAATTCCTATTGTGTAATCAGACGTGCAAGTAATTTGTTCACTAATTAAGTTCATCATAATTTCCACAAGCGTATGAAATTAGTTGTTTTCAATTGATAATATGGAAAGATATTAGTGCAATCCACATGCAATATGACATAAACTCATCTGACCACAACCCACCATTATTTTATTTTATTTTTATTTTATAGGATATACAGGTTGACACGAACATAATGAAGCCATTACATAAAATATTTACTTATTTAGGGAGTATATTCAATTTAGAGTTTATCCAAGTTTGAAAGAATTTTTTTAAAGTAATAAATTTTAATAGAATTCACGGATTACATAAATTCTATATAAATTTTATATGAATTTTATATAAAGTTTGTTAATCTTTTTCACAAATTTATATGAAATTGAATAAATTTTTAATAATTTATCTTCAAAAAAAAATAATAGTTCAAAATTCACCAAGAATAAAACAATATTTGTCATGTATCTTTTTATTTATATTTTTCAGATTAAAACCAACTCCAACACTTAAAACAACTTTTACAAAGTCAAATGACTTTTTAAATATACCTAGATTTGGATGGAATCTTTAAAAATCTGGATTAAAAACATCCAGATTTTGATGAGACATTTTAAAAGTGTCTATAAAATCATATTTGATGCATAAAACTAGGACTGAGAGTGAATTATTTTAAGTAAATCTAGTTCTAATATCATATTTGATGCGTGTAAGGGGATTGGATTATTTAGTCTTTACCTTTAAAAATAGTCTCATTGCAATGGGATTATATAATCCCACCCATCACCATATTATTAAGTAGTCTCATGCTCTTGGGATTAATTTTTTTTAATATATTATTGTTAATAAATAATTTATTACGAATAAAAACTATGTAACTATTAAAATATTATTAATTATATGATTGAATTCACATGATTTTAAATAGTTTCCTTATTTATTTTTAAAAAAATAATTTAAATATTTATTTTATTCAAAAAATAATTTTTAACTAAATTTAATTTAAATTAATTAATTTTTTATTTGATTTAAAAATAATTTTTATTTTATTTACTTTTAAAAAATAACTTAAATATTTTATTTTATTAAGATAAATAGATAATTTTTTGAACAAATTTAATTTAAAATTTTGTATTTTTTTTTATTTAAGATAATTTTAATTTAATTTAAAAAATTATTTTACTTAAAAATTAATTTATTTCAATCTATACTCCACCAAGTATATTATAGTACTAATTTAGTTTAATCCGATCATTTTAAAATAGTTTAATCTAACGTCGAACATCCTTAAATTGAATAAACACACCCTAAAAATTTAAATTGAATACAGTCAGTCCTCAATAAACTTTTAAATTTTAAGCAACTCTAAATAAAAAACACACAGATTTTGATGAATTATTTAAAAATTAAATTGAATACACACACATTTCAATTACATTTTAAATTTCAACCCACTCTAAATTGAATATACCCATAATACCTGGTGAAGAAAAGACCCTTCTGATGGAGAGGAGAAGCTGCAATGGGAGAAGGAATGCTTCTGTTTGGAATATCTTTAAATTTCTTAATTCCAACTTCTCTGCAAAGCTCTGGATCGGCTATGAATATAATTGGCTGTCTACCCATATGAAACCTGCTTCACCCAAATCATGTAAGATAATTATTTTTCTCCCAAATCATCAAAACAATCATCATATTCCTCTTCCAGCTTCCACCCATTTATGGAAACTCAATAGTAGTAAGAACAGAGGTCGTTTTATGACAGATTGGCCATCAATAAATTGTAAAAAAAAGAAAACGATAAGAATAGAATCTCCATATCACAAAAAAGAAGTTGGAGAAAAACAGACCTGAAAATAGGGCCATATTTTTTGGCAAGAATTGAGAACACATCAGGACCGTACTTTGCCATCAAGGGAATGTGTCCTAGCAGTGGGATTATTGGTGGACCTGGAACCTTCCTAACACCCCAGTATGGCCCATATAGATAGCTCACTACTCCTGCTATTATACCTATAAATGTGAAGATCATCGATTCTCTACTATGACCTGTAAAAAGCCACTCTATTTTCATAGAAAATGTTTGAAGAATATCATCTGGTAACACCATTTTTGTGTGTATGAATGTGAGAGAGTTAAACACCAAAAAAGGTTTGATTTCAGTTCTTGGATTTCCATCTCTTTTATGGCTAAGATTAGAGGTGTTGGTGGTTCAATCACAAAGCATATTCTACGGCAGCTGACTTTTTGTCCTACTTATGATGATTGCATCTGCAAAAAGATACCCATTTGGCCATTCGCGTATTTCTCTAATGGCATTTCACACTCTCACAACTCACAAGTAGAGAAAATATTTTTATTTTTATTGTTGTTGTAAACATATCACATTCCACCTCGCCCCACTTCATTAAATATAAGGCAAATTCTAACAAGATACCTGACATTTGATATAAATACACAAAAGTATCAGTTTTTATTTTATTAAAATTAACAGTTTTGATAGTGAATGACTTAAATACCCTTATCTTAAAAATATATATTTTTTTGTTGTAAACATATGACCTCACTTCATTAAATACGCAGGCAATAGTTAATTATTTGGTCTGCTATTGCATTTAATGCAAGGTGAAAAGCCGCAGTCATTATTTAAGGCCATTTATTCATATTATTATATTTTATTATACGGATTTTTCCCACTATTAAATTTTAACCATCAACGTCAGATGGTCAATAGTCAAAAGTGTAAAAGTTTAAAATATCTTATTTTTATTTTTAATAATAAGTAATTAAGTAATTAATTAAATAATTAAATGATTAAAAAACAAACAAAAAAAAAACTAAGGATTAGATTTGCATCTAGTCCTGTTATATTAAAAATTAAAATGAAATGATAAAAATACATTTTTAGCTAATAGAGTATAATTTGTCCTATATAGTAGTCAAAATCTGTCAGGCCCAAAATATAAGTGAGGATCTAGCCCAAAAGCCCAGAGTATACCCCAAAGACCAAGCCCAGAGTCAAAGAGTGGTACGACATCTATGTAGTACGACATACGCTCAATGTGGGATATCCATGTAGTACGACATGCGCTCGATGTGAGACATCCATGTAGTACGACATACACTCGATGTGGAACATCCATGTAGTACGACATACGCTCGATGTGGGACATCCATGTAGTACGACATACGCTCGATATGAGACATCCATGTAGTACGACATACACTCCATGCCCCACATGTCCAAGTAGCATCAAGGGAGATAACTAAGTGTCCACGCTTGGAAAAGCTCTTATGTAGCACGACATACTCATCTCATGTCGACATCCAATCAGCACATCATACGACACGCAATCATGATTGTCTAAATTGACAAACCTATATGTCGTACGACATAGAATCTCTTTTAATTCTGTGGGAGACCAAATCATGATCTACTTTAAAGACGAACCTACAAAACCATAATTACACTCTATAACGGCCAGATCAAAAGAAGCATCCACCAACTTCCTTAGTGGAAGACAGCAAGGAGGAATAATGATAAAATCCCTCAAACGGGCAGAAGCATCATCCCTCTATAAAAAGGAGAATAAATCTCTAAAGAGAAGGAGACCGAGAAACTGAGATCCGAAAAGCTACCAATACTAAAACCACACCCTCCGGCCATTGTTCATCTTCTCTTATCACCCTTCGACTTTACATCTCCTCCGATCAAGGAGAGCTTGATCACCAAGATAACGGGAAGTATCATTCACTCATCTCCATTTACGAGCATTACACATTTATTAGCACTCGCTAACTTGACCGTCAGAGTGACTTTGACTGGCACCACCCCGGTGTCCCAAACGTCATGCAGGTCACGTGCGTTCTATCTTTGCAGGTTGTAGTGCCCCGTGTCCCCGAGCAATTTTTGAGGACTACATCATATAAAACATTTAAGGCTCAAAATATAAAGTACACATTTACTAGAAAATTTATATATATGAAACGTTTGACGGACATGTGAGTTATATGTGACCATGTCAAAATAAGATAAAATTTTAATAATATATAGATGCACTGGTACACTAAAAGCGAGTATCTGTGTATACACACACATATGCTTTAAGTTATATGCGTTATACCAAAACTCCCTAAGGTTTACCTTTTTAAATGCGGAAACAACTTTATTAAAAAATGATCGTTAGTCAAATTATATTAAAATTAATCATTGATCAAGTTTAATTTAAAAAAATAATAAAAATGCCCTTGAAATAATAATTGAAAGAGCAAAATATACCAAAACTCTTTGGGGTTTACATTTTTCCAAGCGAAAACAACTTTACAAAAGGCTAATATTGATATTTACTACGGTTAGTTAAATTTGGTTCAAGTTAATTGTTGACCGAGTTTAATGGTTAAAATACCAAAATGTCTGTTACATAATATATACAATTATTAAAATAAAATTAAAATTAAAAAATAAAAAATGGAAAGAAATCAATTATGGCCTTATGGGTGTCCACCTTCCATTTAAAATAGATAGTGAATATTCATTTAAAAAATAAATTTTTTTTTAATTTATATTTAAATTTTTAATAGAATATTAAAAATTGGATGAAATGATGAAAATATTATTTTGATTGTAAGATTGACCAAATTTGATTAAAGATAAAAAGGCCAATGTCAAATTATAATAAAATTGTTTTTACTCGTAAAAATACAAGAGGTAATTGAGTGTAAATTGTTTTAATGTTTTTATAATTTTTATTTAATTTTTTAATAAGATATTAAAAATGGGATGAAATAAAAGAAAATCTTTCTATTAAGAAGGCTAATACGATTTTATGCTAAACTTGTTTATGTTTAAAAAAAGGCAAACGCTATGATAAATATGTTTACAGATTCTGATCAATTACATTTTAGAGGAGAAAATTTATAGTGCACCCTCTCCACTGAAACTCTAACATGGGGTAGTGTTAATTTTGAAAGTATTATAAAATAGCGGGGTAAAATTTTGAAAAACTAACACTGTCACCTATTAAATTTTTAGTGGGTTATTGGACTACTAGATGCACTAAAAAATTTCTTGATTCAGAAATATTTGTCTTGTCACATATTGAATATGATTTGAAACGAATCCCAGAAGGAATCTTTAATAATGGAAGGATATGTTCTAATATAAATAGACTAATACAAACCACCACATTTTCATGGAAAACATAATGATGCTAATGTCAAATTAAATACAGAAAGACACATAATAAGAAAGATTCGAAGGTAATCGATTAGCTTTATGATAAGGGTAATTATTTACAAAATTCCTACAATTTAGGGTAATGGCTAAAATCTCCTATCTAGTTCTATATCTGGCCAAAGCATCTTCTATAGTTTTATTTTTTCACCTAACTCCCTCTACGATTAGTTTAAATTCTCAAAATACCCCTGACGCTTAAATACTCTATTTAAAATTTGAAATCACCCAAGGGTATATAGATAAATTAAAAAAAATTAATTTTTAATTTAAACATTAATAGATAAATAGACGATAGAGATCAAATATAAAAAAATTAAATATAAATAAAAAATAAAAAATAGAACTTCACCGATAGACAATGGAAATTAAATATAAAAATATTAAATATAAATAAAAAAATAAAAAAAATGGATCTCCATTGTCCATCTCTAAGATGGACGGTGGAGATCAAAACAAAAAAAAAACAAAGAATTAAAAAAAATACAAAAAGATGGGATCTTTATTATCATGTAGATCCAAGATCTCCAACGATGGAGATAATCTCTAGCAATTGATTCCATTATCAACCGTTAATCTCCATCGATAGAGATATGGACATCATATTTAGAACCCATATGGGATTTCGACCATTATTCATTTATTTTTTTGCTTTCTTAATTCTTTATTTTTCTTGGTTATGATATTTACTGTCCATCTCTGAGATGAAGAATAGAGATCCATCTATTTATTATTTACGTTTTAATATTTTTTATATTTGATCCATCCTTTTTTAAACTTTTTTAATTTTTTTTTCCTTTGTCAGTGGAGATCCATCTATTTTTTTAGGGTCAAATGCAAAAATCTCATCTCAACTTTCAACTAATGTTGGATGCATTGACCAAAATGCTTTTTATTAAAAAAAAAAAAAAAACCCTCTCGATTGCATTGTTTGTTAGATTTTCGTTAGGATGGGAAGGACAAACTTGTACGTTCACATATCCATAATACAATTACATAATGCTAGCAGTAATTGCCTAAACGAATGCTGCTGTAAAGTCGACACTCTTAGGGCAACACATGGCCACTTGGAGTTCAGTAAAAATAAAATAAAATAAAATTATAGAGGACGTTTTAACTAAAAATGAAATTAGAAGAGATATTTTAACTATTACCCTAAATTATAAAGGTATTTTAATAATTACTCTTATTATAATTTATATTCTTTTTATTTAAACTATCGTCAGGCCGAGATACAATTACATAATTCTAGCAACAGTTGCATAAGCGAATGCTGTTGCAAAGTCGACACTCTTGGGGCGACACATGACCACTTGGAGTTTGGTTAAAAAAAATTATAGAGGATGTTTTAACTAAAAATAAAATTACAAGAGAGATTTTGACTATTATCCTAAATTATAAGGGTATTTTAATAATTGCTTTTATTATAATTTATATTCTTTTTGTTTAAGCTGTGATCAGTCCGAGATACAATTATATAATGCTAGCAGCAGTTGCCCAAGCGAATGCTGCTGCAAAGTCGACCCTCTTGAGGCAACACATGGCCACTTTTTTTTTTTCTTTTCAAATTTATAAATAATTTTATTTTGATCCATTATATTTATATTTTTAGATTTCATAACCACTAAATTATTATAAATTTATATAATTAAAATTTTGTAATCAAACGTAAATAAATTTAAAATTAATTGTTTTACCCTAATAATAAAATATTAATATTAAAAGATGTATTTGTCAAATTGCATACTATTATACTATACCTTAACACATATGTCTTTATTTTTATGTGTCTAATAAAATATAAAATAATATAAAAATAAAATATCGCTACTAGAGGAAGCAACTCCTGGTTTGCTTTATAAAGACTACCTATGTTTTTTTAGTTTTAATTATATAAAGTAATAAATATAGCAATAACTTTTTAAAATTCTTTTTAATTATTTTGTTTAATATTTTAATTTTAATTATTATTAAATTGGGAAAGGCGCATTGCTATGATAGTTGGAACTTCACAAATTTGCCCAACCCAACAAGATTCAAACTTTGACATTATAAAACTGTAATAGTATGGAGAGACATATTACAATATTGGGAGTAGACTTTTTTCTGATTTAAAAGTAGATATTCAAACCGCATTATAGACTTTTATTTTACCATTGCCTATAAAACTATAAATAATAGTATGGAGAGACATATCTCAATGCTGAGAGTAGACTTTTTCTGATTTAAAAGTAGATATTCGAACCACACTATAGAGTTTGATCTTAAAAGGTCTTGACAGTTCTTTAACCTGTCAGGTGTTAGATTTTTTTTTTTTTGGCAAATTGCAATAGAATACATTGACGTATAGTTATATTGCAATGAAATCGCATTTTTTCTTAAACTACAATCAAGTACCTCGACTAATTATCAATTGGGTCCCTAATGTATTTGAAAATATCACGTTTTGAGCTATATTTACTTTTTTTAATTCATATAGTCCCTACCTTTTTTAAAATATATCGATTTAGTCCATATGACTAAAATTTTGACGGTCAAACCTAATATAAATTATTAAATTAGAATGACGCTTTTATCCTTTAATTTTTGAGCAACTTTACCTATTTGGATATATGTTATAAAAATTTATTTTTTAAAAAAAAATACTTAAAAAAAGTAAAAAATAAATATAAAAATATTACAAAAATTAGAAAAATATTAAAAGTAATATATTTATTAAAAATAAAATAAATTCAAGATTGAATACTTATAAAATTCTAAACTTAGTAATTTATTATATATATAATGTATATATACTATATAATATATCTAAAATATGAATATATAATATTTTAATATTTTATTTTTATTTTTAATAAATGATGTTATTTTTAAAATTATTTTTATTTTTTAATGAATTTATAATATTTATTTAATTATTTTTAAGTGTTTTTTTCAAATTGAGTTTTTATAAGTATTCGATCTTGAATTTTATTTTTATTTTTAATAAATGATGTTATTTTTAAATATTTTAAAATTTTAAAATTTTTAATGAATTTATAATATTTATTTAATTATTTTTAAGTGCTTTTTTAAAAAAAATTGAGTTTTTGTAACACATATCAATTTTTTATTTGTCTATCTAAATAGATAAAATAGTTAAAATTTAAAAAGTTAGAGCATAAAATCGTTTTGTTAATTTAATAAAAAAAAGGGTAAAATGATCAATTTATATTTTATGTCAGGTTTGATTGTCAAAATTTTAGTCATAGAGACTAAATTGATATATTTTGAAAAAGGTATGGACTATGTGAGTTAAAAAAGTAAAAATAGATCAAAAAATGATATTTTTTAATACATTAGGGATCAAATTGATAATTATCCGAAGTACTTGATTGTAGTTTAAGAAAAATTACGATTTCATTGTAATATGACAAAACGCCAGTATATTTTATTGTAATTTATTTATTTAAAAAATATATTATTAATTTTTATTTATACTTTTAGTTTTTATTTTAATAACAATTAATTTTAAATTTTACTTATATTTAATCTATAAAATTTAATTATATAGTTTAAATTATAAATTTATAATAAAATATAAATATATAAATATAAGAAATTAAAATAAAATTATTTATAAAATTTAAAAGTATAGTACATTCACTTATAGTAAAGTGGTTAACGTACTTTATTTCTATTTCAGTAATGAGGGGTTCGATTCTCATCATGTGTATGTGTGGGCAGTTTTCTTTCCTTATTGGGGGAGTAGTATTCTCCCGTTATGAGAGTAAATATCCGGACCGTACGTTTAATGATTAATTTCGACAGATCCTGACAGTTATTGATATTGTAATTGTACCCCCTTTAAATTTTTTTTTTAAAAGAATAAAAATGTAAGTGGCCATGTGTCGTTTGAGGAGGAACGGGACGGCTAGCGACTGCTATTAATAATTCTCCACCTGTAAGGGTATATATGTCTTTAACATTGATGTTATCATAATCTCTTGACCTAGAAAATAAGTTACAGTACAATGCATTAATGTCACTTCACTATTTTCTTGTTCTTTTACGAGGCATCAAGTAAAATCAAGATGATACCACTTACATTTTCTGGAAACAAACCAAACTACATGTCGAGGTATGTTTCCATAGAGTGTATCTATCTGTCTCTGTTCTATTTGGGGCTGAAAAGACCAAAGCAGACGCCACTCATGTCACTGGAAGAATGATATCAATTGGAAGCACCTAGAAAAATAAAGTGGAAAATGCAATGATATCAATGGAAGATTTCATCAAGTAAAAACATGTTATAAAATAAATAGAAATTTAGATTAGAAAAATCAGAAAAACAATGAAAATCAAATTGATAAATTGAGAAAAAGTTCCATTCTAACCAAATAATAAAGAGTTAATTACACTCAACCTCTCTGAGGTTTGACTAATTATATTCAGAATCAAAGTTTATATTAATTGACACTAACCTCCCCTCACGTTAACGTTGACCGTTAAAATAAACGTTGACTTTTTTTAAAATTTTTAAATGACCAAAATACCCCTATCAATTAATATTATCAATTTTTTACTATTCATTATTGGAAATAGACAATTTTTGAAATAGAAGTAGATATCCGGACTTCATTTGTATGTTTTAATCTCCGTAGATTCCAATAGTTCTCTAACTCGTAAAGTGTTAAATTTAAAAATAAAAAAAAAAACTTTTAAAATTTACCTAGGAATCGGTTTTTCTCAAAAGCCTAAATTTATTTATATGCATTCCCTAATTTTATTGACCAAACTTATATAAAATAAAAAGATTGAATAATATTATACTATCCAAATTATTTATTCATATTTATACTCAAATGAAATGATATATGAAGTGTAACAATCTTTAATCATGAGATGATATACATTTTTATTGTAAGCGTAATAACTTTATTTTTTTTTTTCCATTTTTAAGATAAAAAATTTATATAACAAAAGATATATGGAACATTAATACCCCTTTTCATTCATAATAGAGATTGCGCAAAATTAAATGGAGAAACATTATACATTTTTTTATTACATGAATCCTATAATTTAAGCATTAATGTTTTAGAAAAGAATAATGTAAGCTGCTTATATTAAATACCTAAAATTATTTTCAAATAATATAGAATGAGAATTATAATCATCATATAAATCATAAAATGATAGATTAATTATAATTTATTTATCATTATATTTAGGCACGATTTTAGATAAATAATTAGATCAGTTTAGCATTTCCTCTATAACATAACATTCTTCAACAATGAGGACAACCTCCTTCTAAAATTAGTGGATTATTTTTTAAGGGAGAGAGAAAACCTCCTCCTAAGATTAGGACTTAGGAGGACGGCATCTTAAATCCCAATAATCTTAAATTTTAACAGTATAGTTATTATTAATATTAAAATTAATAATAGATAAAAATAGTAATGAAAATTTAAAATTTTATAGCAGCAGTTATTACGAGGTGGGCTTCACTAAAACAATTTGTGGGGGTGCCAAAATATGGCCACTGTTTACAGTTATTCTGACTAGCCCAGCCCAGCCCAGCCCATCCCAGATAAATGCCTTGCAAATATCATCCTTTATTCCTCAGTTGATACATTTAGGATGTGGTTGACGTGGAATTGGACTTAGCTATTTTAATAAAATTGGATAGGAGATGATTAAGAGTACTTTTGCGATTATTGTCACTTCATAAATAATCACTTAATTCATAAGTTGGGATAAATAAAGTATATGATAAATTTATCAAAATTTATTTATATCATAATACATTCCTCGCATAATTAATATGAGAAGCATATTACAAAATAAGCGGATTTTAAGAAGTTATAACATATATATTTTTTTTTCTAACTTATGAAATAAGTGATTATTTCTTAAGTAATAGCAATCCCAAACGCACACTAAATTAGAATCGTGATGCATTTGGTGTAATACATAATTGAAATAAATTAATTATGTATTTTTAATTATCACTTTTGCAATGTTTGATGTTTTGCATTTTATGGCCCCCAACTTTTCTAAAATCAATTAAATTAGTTCCTCTGACCAAATTTTAAATAGTCAAACTTAATAAAATTTACACATTAACCATTTTGCCGTTAAAAAGTTAAAATTTTTATAAATTACTGTAGATTCTGGAATTTACGATTCAAGTCGAAGGTGAACCAACAACTTGTAGACAAAAAAAGTGAACATATAGCACTTAGGTCACTAGGGTGGTGTCAGTTAAATGAATTATGACACTCAAGTTAGCATATGTATGAGAATTGATAAAGAAACAAGGTTTAAAACCAAACTAATCAGTTATCGAGCGTATTGACCTATACTAGATGTTGAGCGTAGGTGGAATTGGGATCTGGCATATGGAAGTCACTCGGGGTTGAATTGTTTGTACCAAGGTTTGGTGTCGACAGTGTCGAGTAGTGCTGATAGTAAGTTCGTATAATGTCGAGCTGAGTGTTCAATCGCTAGTTGTTTCCTTTAGCGTAACAGTGTGGAATCGCGTAACCCTTACTTTTGAGGCTTGGGTCTGCATTTATAGGAAGGGGTTCGAAGCCCGTTAAGGTCGATGAGAAGATCGTGCCCCGAAATCTCAGTTATTTCTAAAATCTTAGGGATCTGATAGGCCTACGTCACCGTTATTTGGACTTGCTCTGCTTTGACTTGATCTAGTCCACTGGTGAGTAGCGGATGGGCCTGTTGGGCTTGTTTTCAATTGTTTTGAGTCAGTTATAGGCTCGAGTTTGTTTTAAATCGTTTTTTGACAACTACAATTATAAAATTATAAAATAAAATTTTTTCAGTCTTTGCTTTTTAATCACAATTATAAAAATTAATTACAATTATAAAAAATTTTGCTTTTTATAAAATTAATTTTTTTAAAAAATAAAATTATACGTTTTTTGCTTTTTTCAAAATTCAATTTTTATTTAATAATTTAATTTTTCTTAATTTTCTTAATTTTTTTTAAAAACCTAAATAGTATTTTTCTGTGTAAAGATTGAAATACCCCTAACATCGTTAAAATTGACTAACTGTTGACTAATAGAAAGACTAAACTGATTAATTTTAACAAAGTTAGGGACCACAAGAGCCAAAACATTAAACATCAGTTAAAAAGTGATAATTCGAAAAAGAATTGAGGACTAAAATAATTTTTACCCTTAAATAAAATTTAAATATTTTAAATACATATTATATATATATATATATTAGTTTATCTTTAAATAATATAAATAAATTTATAAAATATTATATAAAAAAAAGGGTGCAAAAGCATAAGGAGTATTAAGTCTCGTCAGTCATGCTCAGTGTATTGCTTCCATGGTGGGATAAAATGGGAATTTAACATCCAAACATCCCTAAATATGAGTTCAATTTAAATAAATCAATAAATCACAGTTGAAACACAGTCGAAATTAAAATTTATAAAAATTAATATAAAACTCCTATAATATTAAGTTTGATCGTCAAAAAATAGGTTTAATTCTCTCATAGTTCGCAATACATGGTGGAGAGCTTATTCTTTTACTTTTTTTTATATATTTATTTTAATAGTCAACTCTATTTATTAATGGTTAAATTTAATATCGTAAAGTGTACTATGAGTTTCAGTGTTATTTATTCTAAGAGCATCTTCAATGCTATTATACATTTGGAGAAAATTGAGTACCATATAGGATCTATATTGAAAAAGTTAAAAAAACTCTCTGCAATATAATTATTTAATTTTAATATTAATATGATGGGGCAAAAAAAAAGTTAGAGAATATCAAGTAGAGTTTTTAATTATAGATATCCTTCTTGATATGCTGACTGAGATTTCTAACTTTTTCCACCAAAATAATTTTAATATTTTCTCAATACATTTAATTATCATATTAAATTGGAGAGAGAATGTGACAAATAACTTGTGGTGATTGGTTCGAAATTACTATCTAGATACTAATATTGGAGAAGTGAATATGTATTTCTATAATTTTTTGACAAGTTAAATCTATATTATTTAAAATTGCTAATGTAACATTATTTAGATACTCAAAAATACATATTTACATTGAAGATGCTCTAAAACAAACAGAAGAAGATGAATTTGCATTGTCGACCATCAAATCGAATTTTGGACGAAGTGAGGCAGTGAGCCCTCTGCTATCAACCCGTGAGCCCACTATCAACGGCCCAAAATTAACCTTCCTCTCTCTGGTCCAGGTCTGTCCTCTCAACACAAAAACGCGTAGTATTGGGAACATTCTAGAACTTTTAGCTGGGTGCCAAATGGCAAAAGCTTCTTTGAAGTTTCACAACATAAAAAATCCATCTCTGGAACCTTCTTCTCCATTCCTTTATAATTGATAATCTTACATTCTCTCTCCTCCATTCAACAACTCTCTTACAACATCATCAGTTTTTTCGTTTTCTTTTTGTCTCACTGAACAAAATCGAACATCACAAGTTACAGAAAAAGCTGTCATAGAAGCACACATTCCTGTAAGCTCCTGAAAATAAATTTCTTGATTAAGTCGTCGTCGTTGTTGTAAAGTTAGCTATGGAGGGAGTGGTAGTGAAAGAAGAGGAGACGGTGACAAATGCGGGTGCTTCTTCTTCATCATCATCTTCAAACTTTTCGCCACGGCCCATGGAGGGACTGCACGAATTGGGTCCGCCTCCATTTCTGACGAAGACGTTCGAAATGGTGGAGGACCCATCAACGGATTCGATTGTTTCATGGAGCAGAGGTCGCAACAGCTTCATTGTCTGGGATTCTCACCGCTTCTCTACCACTCTGCTTCCTAGGTACTTCAAGCATAGTAACTTTTCTAGCTTCATTCGTCAGCTCAACACTTATGTAAGTACTCAGTAAATGCTATCTTTCTATATTTTTCGTTTTTATTTCTACTGAATTTGGCATTTGTTTCTTCTTCTTTTTGTTTAATTTGCCGTCTCTGTTATCATTTAGTCAAATATGATCATGAATTCATGATCAATGCTCTTGTAATCTTAATTAGTTGATCTTAAACTAATTTCTGACGATTTTTAATCTTTTTGGAGCTTGGAGTGACATCCTGTTTTCTTATTTGTCTTTTGGTTTCTGGGTTCGTAGATTTAGAACATTGCGCTGTTATATGAGGTTTCATTGTTTGGTCACTTGTGGGTACTTAATTTGCTATGATTCTTATGAGTACAACAATCTATGGCTTTGCTGTTATGTTGATGTTCTCTTATTCGAAATCATTTACGATTTAGTTAATCAATTTGTCTCTGTTCTGCTAGTATGGTGTCAAACGTATTTCTGTGTGGGTTTGATATTATTCTTACCTGATTTTTCTTATAATTCTCCACTGTTGGTGTAGCTAATGATTTGATTACAATATATCACTCATTTAACTGAGGATCTTGTTGGTTTGATTAATTTTCAAAATTTGCTAATCACGTAAAATTTGCAACTTGATGCAGGGTTTTAGAAAGGTTGATCCTGATAGATGGGAATTTGCAAACGAAGGGTTCTTGGGAGGGCAGAAGCATCTACTGAAGACAATCAAGAGGAGAAGACATATATCACATGCTACGCAACAAGGAGGAGGAGCTTGTGTTGAATTGGGACAATATGGATTGGAAGGTGAGCTTGAGAGATTAACGAGAGACCGTACTGTGTTAATGCAAGAAATTGTGAAGCTAAGGCAACAGCAGCAGCTATCAAAAGACCAGATTAGTGCTATGGAAGAGAGATTAGAAAGCACAGAAAAGAAACAACAGCAAATAATGACATTCCTTGCAAAAATACTCAACAACCCATCTTTTTTTCAGCAATTTGCACAAAGAGATGCTCAAAGAAGAGAATTGGAAGGTATGAAAATTGGGAAAAAGCGAAGACTAACTGCCAGCCCAAGCGTGGAGAATTTACGAGAGCAAGCGATTCCTATGGCACCTATCAAATCAGAAAGTGGTCAATTTGTAGATTATATGACCCACGATCAAGATGAATTGACAACTATGGAGACTGATATGGAGACTTTATTCTGTTCTGTCTTGGACAATGAATTAAGTAGTGACATTAGTAACTCGAGTGCCAGATGCATACCCAGAACAAACGGTGGGAATTTGGGTACTGCTAATGAGACTAGCTGGGAGGATATATTAAATGAAGACCTGATTTCTTGCAATCCAGAAGAAGTTGTGACAGGTGATCAATCAGAAGTTGATGTGGAAGTTGAGGATTTGGTTGCAAATCCAACAGATTGGGGTGAAGACTTCCAAGACCTTGTGGATCAGATGAGTTATCTCAGGTCAAAACCATGATCAAACATGTTGCTGTAAAGAATTGGTTGTGTTGTTGTGCTAGACTAAGTTGGTCTCTGCAACTCCATTCCTGTATTAGCGGTATGTTTGATTATAACTTTCTTTGGTTATCTTTTGCATTAAGCATTATATATGACTGATATGGGGTACATGGTTTCTCATACAGCAGAAGGGAGTGGTGAAAGTTGCTAAGAGGCCAACAATTGTTGTTGTACTACTGTATCCTTTAATGATTATCGAGTTTCTAATTTCTTTTCCTGAAGCTCTTTAATTTCGCACTTTGAATCTTTTACACCAATTTGATATTTTCTCTTTTGCTTTGGTTTGTTTTGCAGCCGGATTCGTAAACAGAGATATACTAAAAGAGGCTTCAACCTCTAGTTAATTTTCAGAGAAGCTGTGCCAGTTTCTACTGCCTAATATACAAATATGTTGGGCCTCTCAGCTTTAGCTATTTACTGCGTTATTTATTATTATTTTTTTACATATTGTACATATCAGTTATGAAACATATGTACATAGAAAATAGCTTGTGTGGACTCTTGCTCATTTACCTCTATAATTAGTAAAGACTTTTCATCTTTGGGGAGGCTCATGCCTTGCTGCATGTTTTATCACCCACATCCGGGGTTGTACATTTGGGCTTTTTAACTTAATTTTCATCTTTTCAGCTCTCAGGGTTGTTAATAGAAAGGCCATATTCATGCTAGGTTTCAAGAAGATTCTAATTTCAGTGAAAAGTGAGAAGCTAAATGGGGAGGGGAGGAGTAACTTGATCAAACAACTTAACTCTTGTTTCTGGTGTTGTCGGTTGATGTAGCCCTGGATCATGGTTCATGGATGGCTTCGAGACGGGGCCTGAGGCTGAAGGGAGCCAATGCCAAATGCTAGGAAAGGTATAGTTAATAGATAATGGAATTAATGCTTATTCAATATAGACTTTTAAAATTAAGGGCATTTAAAATGTCTACTTTTATAAAATAAAAAAAATAAAAAATTATATGTTAGACTTTCGGATGATAAGTATAAATGTGAAATCTTATTATTTTTTTTTCATTATTTTTAAAAACTTTTAAAGACTTTCTGAGAAGAAAAGCGAATACTCATTTAAGACTGAATTCACTTTGTAAGCTTTTGAAGCTAGTTTTCTTAGGTTTGATTTATCGCTGCTAGTTTGCTTAGATTTAATCTGCTTTTAATTCTAAGATATGAAATTTTGCAAAGTATTTCATTTTTTTCTATGCTCAATAGAGTAGCTTTTATTCGACATCAAATTTATGTCATTCTTTAGCATAGATGCTCTGCTTTTGTTAAACATATTTATTGATTGATTACTGTGCATTTCATGGGATGCTGCTCATCAAGTGTCAATCTGTAATTTAAATTAGTTTTCTGTGAACGTTGCAATCCAACAGATATTCACCATTTCAGTATTTTGGATGATTGCCTCTTATTGCTGATTTCCAATTGATAGTTCAGTTGCTTGGGTTAACTTAAAAGTTCAATTACATGTGAATGCACTCGTGTTTGGGTTGAATCGAAAAGGTTTATCTTTTACAACTTGTTTTTTCTTGGGTTATTTATTTTTTTTTATTTTTTTTTCTGATTGATTATCACAAATCTAGGAACGAGACATTCACAGTAAGGAAATGATAACGCGAGAAAAGGGTTTTAGAAAAATATAAAGTATAAATTGTAGAAGAAACTATTGAGTAGCTAAAATTTATAATTAATGTTGCTATTGGTGAATGACCTAATAGTAATGACTTATTATGGAAGATAACTAATTTCCGTTCCTAATGAAAAACTTGGGTAGTGAAGATATGTGGGAAGAGTCTCAAGTTTGATCCTTAGTAAGCATACTCGTTGAGAGAAGCTTGAGCCTTAAGTGTGATCTGTTTTAAACGAAATTAGTCGAATTTGGTCCGAATACCTATAGTTCAAACAAAAAAGCTAACATTCAAAAGAAAAAAAAAATAGAAAAGATAACACAATATGAGAGTTCTCATGATTGTTAGAAGGCCACGGGGCGATTTGAAATTCATAATCATAGGGGCACGAATGATATTCTTGTTATTGTATTCTTAAAAAATTGTTTATAGTTTTTTCAATTAATATTCGCAACCAAATAATTACAAAACATAGTGCACCACCGTATTAGAAAAAAAGTATGCAATCAATCAACTAAACTTACAATTCTTAATTAGCTCATTATTAAAAAGCCCATGGTTTTTTATTATTTAATTATACAAATATTAAAGCATGTACCAAACTCCGAATACATCCACAGACATGAAGACTTTCCTGGCTCACCTATGAAAGTTGTAGTTGAATAGAATCACTCTTTAATTAATTTCTTGATTTGGTAAAAAGTCATTCTTTCTCCAAAATCAACCACTGAAGTTTGATCTTACATAAGAATTTAATATTTTAATAAATGCCAATGAATTTGATGCCACTGAAGAGTGTTTCAAATCTCAATCATCATTAAGATATCAAATCAAAAGACTTATTGGAGCCCCCAGTCCATACCCACACCCACACTGCTGACGACTTCATTTTTGTTTCCCATTAACTAATCTAAAATCGAATATTGTTTTGGGTCCCTCACATTACTTCATCGGGCCCGTATATTTCCTCCCTTTCTCTCCGGGACACCCATTGCACATTAAAAGCTAGTTCTCTAATTAATTTAATATTATATTTATATATATAATTTTATTTTTGTATTTATTCTTTTAATATATTACTACATAATAAATTATGTCTTAAAAAAGGCAAAACTTGTTAAATCGGATTTTTATTAAAATTCACATGCACTAGACTTTTTAAATAATAATTATTGGAATTATTATATTTAATATTAAAAAACTATAAATAATGTTTATTCACAAATCACAATTAGTAAATTTTATTTGGAAAAAAAAAATGGATTGTAACAATATCAATGCAAATACATTAAAATTTCATCGCAATATTGGTATTATTAATTTTTTTTTTTTGAATATATATTTCTTTGAACATAGACACAGTGCAAACTATGTCATAAATTCAGTCATATCTGGGTATTTGTCTCCTTTTGTAAGGGTAAATTACACTCGACATTATATTTGATCGTCTCATCATCATATCACCAATTCACAGTACTCACACAACACAGAGACAGAACCATGCCCCCCACTGACACGTGTACTGTCCTGATCAGGTTGAACGATCACGCGCACATGCGTTTAGAAGACCTCCACTCCCTCAAACGATGAACATCTACGAGAGTACGCTACTGTATTATGAGCCGACAAAAGATTCAGAACATGACATCACTTACGCCCACTGATGGCCTTTGTCTGTCCTGCCAGATTGCGTCACCCACGTGTAACCACCATCTATCTGGTCAACGAGATTAAATCTAAGAACAAAAGCCAGCGGCGCCGACGAGTGAGAAGTGAACAAATACAAGGGGCTAAACTAACGTGCGCACAAAGAAACAAACCCACTCAGGGAGGATCCGTTAACTGATATAATATGTATCCGGGTATGCGGGTGCGGGTTCGGATTTTTCTGACTTTATTTGATATTTCTGCGCGTCATAGATCACTGCCTTCTGGAAGGTACGGAGATGTTGTTGCTCACGTGGGAGCTGTTCCTTAACGAATCGTGTAAGAAGGGAAAGCCAAATTATATCCACGCTCGGGGGTGGCGCGTTAATGGAAACGCACGCTGTGCTTGAATCAAACAAATGATGGTTTAGAATAATAATATTATTATTAAACAATCTTTAGTAATTAATTATGCAGCAAGAAATGGAAGCCCCCAAGTGCCTAGGAAGATGCGCAGATGTGGCTTCCAGCTAGATAATATAACAACCTTCATTTCATTAATTCATACCTTTTATTCAACCAAGAGCATTCTCTCAAACAAAAGCTTCCACGGCTGGTTCCCCAAACTACAATTTAAAGTGTGAGTAAACAAAATTCCATGAAATACGAAGTTCTAATCCTAGACAGAATATCAATTTTATATATATATATATATATATATATATATATATATATATATTCTACCTAATTAACGGTAAATTTCTTACTTATATGTTACTATACTTGTGACTGTAATAGTAAATTTCTTAAGGTTATATAAAACTTGTTAGTAGTCACTTTTAGCATTCATGGTGTTAATAAATTTAAAAGAACTTAGGATCGTCTGATTTAGTTTTTAGATAAGATAAAAATACTTATTTAATAAGACGTGTCCTAAAAATTGTTTAGTAAATTTTTTAAAAGTGCTTTATTGAAGAATTTAATTCACAGCTATGCTAAAAGTTAAAGCTGATCTAATCCAATTTTAGTTTGTAGTTTAATCAGAAAATAGATTATTATTTTTAATAAAAAATTTATTTTTACTAAATTATCCCTCATTTTATCTTAATTACAAATAACTTTGACTCTAAAATCATCCTCCCATCATCTCGATCACTCCCTTTCACTCTCCCCGCTTGCTGCCGAAGCAACCTTGATGCCGGTCGCTTCTCTGTTTGCATCATCTTCTCAGGGTATTGGTGTTGCTCTGTTTTTAATTTACTTTACATCGGGACGGTTTTTATTATTTATTCGAGATGGGTTGATGAGTTGGTTGTTAATTGAGTCTATTTTATATTAGAATTAAAGTAAAAATATTAAAATATGTTTAATGTATATAAACAGAATTTATGTTAACAAATTAAATAAATTAATTTGCTATGATGTTCATTGTAGTCATTTTATTATTTCCACCGCAGTTCAGCCTTATAGTTTAACAAACACCTTAATACAACTTTTCAATTCACAGCACTTTTAAAATTACTTTACGAAAACTTTTTCCTTTAGTACAACTACAATTGTTTTTTTCCACCATACAATTATGTCAAACTGACCCTTATAAACAGTAATCATAAGATGTAAGGTGGCATTACTCCCCAAGACTCCAAGCTCGATCATTATATAATGGTCAGATGGAGTTGATGATCAGACTGTTCAAACAACTGGAACAGAAAATAATTGAAGTTGAAGAAAAAAAAATTGATGGATCCAAAGTTATTTCTGTTTTGTTGTAATAACTATTAGAAGGCTTTAGTCTGAAATTGCTGTTGATCTTGCCGGTTCTGCGGCATCCAATATAATCAGGCTTTTTTGTTTTTCTTTGGAATTGAGCCTGTGACATTTTCTCAAACAATGGTTGATGATGTTAAGCATGACGACCACTTACCATTTTTACCTTATGCAGTGAGATCACGAGTACCACTTCCACAAGCTAAACAATCTACAAAAAAAATAAAAATAAATGTGCACTGCTGCTTCATTCATTTGATATATAATCGTATCAAATGTGATTTTTTTTTTTTTTTTGGTTGAACTATGGTGTTCAAGCCAAACCCGACTAATTTTATTTCGAGGTGGGTCACACTTAATATTCAAATCTCTTTAAATGAGTGTATTTAGTGGGATTGAACTTGAAGCTCTTTCCTCGTACTCAGTATATATTGTCAAATGAACAACTTGTTGGTCAAATGTGATATTTACATTCAATATTTCTCCTACAAACATCGCTCTTCCATTACTCGTGTATCATCTTTCATAAACATCACAGGATTTTGCTTTTGATTTCAAACCTTGACATCCAATCTAATATTTAAAAGTCAATTTCAGGTCATTATCGTCACTTCCTACTTGTTGGGGCCAATAGGACACCCATTACTTCAATACAATTAACAACTTTATTAAAATTTTTATGATTTAACATATTTTATAAGATTTTTTTATATGTATTAATGTATTATGAAAAAATTTAAAATATACATTTTGTCAAAATTTCAAATAATTTCGGATTCTTTGAAATATTTTTTCTGATATTTCATACTCTTTAAATATTTTATATTTAGAAAAGTCGAAAAATATGTCAAAGAAAATATTAGAAAAAAATAGTTTCTATACTTGAAAAATTTTGAATTTTTTTCACAAATGTGTTTCATTTGTTTTATCATTCATATAAAAAATAACATTGAAATTCAATAAATTTCATAAAACTACTTAAAGTGCATTATAAAATATGATCGATTAAAAGTTTTATATATATTTGAAAATATGTATAACTTCATCTTTATCTGAATTTATTTTTTGAAAGGATCTTTATTTTAATTATTGATATAAGATAATTTACCTTAACCTTTATTTTTTTTTTTTATGAAGAAGTACAATTACAACATTAATAACGGTCGGGACCTATCAAGATTAATCACATTAAACGCATGACTCAGATATTTACTATTATACATGCAGTATACATTGCCTGCCAGTGTAAACTAGCTGCAACATAGCGCCACTAAAGTCCCTACTTAAGATTTAGCTATTTAGAGGCAGAAACAAAATTTTAAAAAAAGAACTCACACCTTCCTCTCAGTTAGTCAAATGTGGTTATACTTAATTGCCAAAAGGGTATTTTCATATTTTCTCTAATTTTTTTAATTTAATTTTGTATTAAAAAAAGGATATTCTTATTTTTTCCACTAACAATTTGATTAACAATACTTTACCCCCTCATGTTTCAAAAATAGTTATTTTCCTCCCTAGAGTTAACTTCTCATCCAAAAAGTAATATAATGACAAGAAAAGTCAGTAAAAAGACTTAATTGTTCTTGAAGTATTAAAGGGTAAATAAATATGCTTATATGCTTATAGGGTAATTAAGTATTTTTACTTTTTTTTTTTTTGTCATCATATTACTTTTTACATAGAAAGTTAACTTCAGGGGGGAAAAATGACTATTTTTAAAACGTAAGGGGGTAAAGTATAGTTGACTAAATTGTCAGGGGGAAATAGGAATGTCCCTTAAAAAAATATATTTTAAAAATTCTAAAAATTAAAACAAAATAAATAATAATTCTTTATCTTTACCGTCCATTTATGGAGATGGTTGGTGGATTACTATCGATGGAGATACCTCTCCATCTGACGATGAAGGGATCTCCATCGATGGAGATCCTAATTTTCATGATGGATGAAGATTCCACTTAAGGTCTCCATCATTATTATTTTTTTATTTTTTTTCTTTTTATTGTCAGAGATGGATGGTGGAGATTCATCTATTGATTTTTTATTATTTTTTTATTAATTTTTTTTATTTTTATAATTTTTTAAATTTGATAAAAAAATTATTTATAATTTACAATTTTTTAATTTTTAATATTTTAAACTAATATAATTGGAGTATTTAAATCGTCTTAACTGTTTTACATCATCAATTATTAAAGTTTACAGTTAAAAACTAATGTCAGGAGAGTTGTTGTCAACTTTGACTCCTTTAGAAATCTGTTCGATGGTTTTCCCTTCTTTACTTAGGCTAAGATATTTTTCTTCGAGAACATGTTATAGGGGTCTTGTATTATATGTGCCTTAAGGACAAATATTAAATATTAAAAAATTAATTATATAAATTATATTAATTTTTTTTAATAAATACACAATTTATTGCGCTTCGAAAGAATAAATATAATAGGAAATTCTTACTTTTGTTCGAAAATTAATAATTATTATTATCAAATAACTTTTTTATTTTCATCATTATTTGTTATATATTTTAACTTTAACTGTTATATTTTTATCTCCATTCTCATTTTTTTTCTCTTTATTATGTATTTTTTTTAAAAAAAATAGTATAAGTACAATATTAATAACTGTCAGGAATCTACCGAGATTAATCATTAAATGTGCAGTCCGGCTATTTATTACCTATAACGGGATACATTTACTCCCACAATAATAAAAAAAAACTACCCATCTATACTGATATGTGTATGGTGGAAATTGAATCTATCACCACTGAAATTTCTTCCACTTCAATCTCTAAAACTGAAAGTGAACTTTGTCTTCTCTAAATTACTATTCAAACTCTACAACCTTATCGTTCAAAGCTTTTATAATTTTACACGCTAACAAAATTAATTTTACATACTAGTATGTAAAATTAAAATTCTAAAGAAATAATAATTTTACACTGAAATTTTTTTGTTCTCAAATGTACGTGTAGACCTCCAAAAAAAATTATAATTTCTTTTTTTATTTAAAATTGGATTGAAAAATGGTAGTTGTCCAAAAAAATAAATAAATAATGTTAACGAAAACAATAAAATTATTCAATTTAACCTTTTCAATAATTTATTGGCTTTTTGTGAAAGAATCTAAAAAAATAATTTATTTTTCACCTTTTAAATTTTTAAAGTGAGTGTTAGGATTTTTAATATTTTAGTGATAATACCACTGAATTACTTGGGATTACCGTATAAATGTCATATCACTGGCTGTCTCGTCTGATACAAAATATATATTTAATTTAATCGTTTAAAACCCTTATCACATTTACTGATTGATGACAGATTTGTCATTATATTTGGAGATGTTATTAAAATTATCCCATAATTTTATTTGTAATTAAAATATTTGTTATAATTTTATTTTATCATTAATTTTTTATCTCACTGTTACTATCATTAACTTTTTTATTTAATAATTTAAAGACACTAAGAGTCTAAGACTATATAAGTAAATGCTTACAAAATTTAAACTTTAAAGGGATATTATTAAAATTTCACTGTAGGTTAGAGTACTAGACAAAATCACTCTACAGTTTTATTTATGGATAAAATATCTCTATAATTTAATTTTATAACAAATTTTCCCTTTACCTTTAATTTTAATTCTTAAAATACTTTTGACCGTTAAATTTTTTAGGGTATATAGATAAATGTAAACAAATATTAAATTAAAAAATTTTAATTTATAACATCAATAGATATCTACCGTCCATTATAAAAATTAAATATAAAATATTTTAAAATAAAAAATAAAAAGATGGAATCTATACCGTCATTATGATTCTTCTCTATAGATGGACGGTGAAGATCATAAATAAATAAAATTTAATTTTTTTTTTGTTATGATCTCCATCATCCATCTCTGAGATGGACGGTGGAGTTCCGTCTTTTTAATTTTTTTAAATTTTTAAATTTTATATATTTTTAATTTTTTATTGTTTTATATTTTAGGCAATTTTTTAATTTTTTTTATATGCATTATCCATGTGGACAGTGAAAATCTATTATTATTTTTTATTTCTTAAAGGATAAATAAGTAATTTTACTTATAAAGTTTTTTTTTTTTAAAATCATTTATAAAGTTAATAGAAATTAATGGTAGTGGAAATATTGGTTATAAAATAAAATTATACGGTTATTTTGACCGTAAACTGAAATTACGAGGTAGTTTTTATCTAATACCCTAAACTATAAGAGAAATTATTTTGATAATATTCTTTTTTTTAAGAATAAATAATTAATTTTATTTATAAAATTAACATAAATTAACGATAGAGAGATTGATTATAAAATAAAATTATAGTTATTTTAACTATAAATAAAATTATGAAATGGTTTTTGTCTAATACCCTAAATTATATAAAGATTTTAATAATATATTTTTTATTTTTTAAAGGATAAATAAATATGTTTACTTATTAACGGTAAGGAAATAAATTAATTATAAAATAAAATTATAGAGATATTTTTTTTAAGGGGATACAATTACAATATTAATAACTGTTGGAACCTGTGGAGATTAACTACTAAACATACGGTTCGGATATCTACTTCCATAGAAGGAGAATATTCTTTCGACAATAAGGAGAGAAAATTATCCATACATATATATGATAGAAATCGAACTCCATCACTGCGATAGAAAAAATGTGCACTAAACACTTTATTACATAAATGTACAATTATTGAGATATTTTAACTATAAATAAAATTACTCTGTAACTTTTATCTACTATCGCAAACTATTGAAATTATTTTAATAATATGCCTTCGATATTTCGTGCGGTTTAGAATCCCTGAGGTGAAAGAATGAATTACCTAAAAGATGAGCCGGTAGTATAGTGGGACCTCAACAAACAGTATTGAAGTCCCTACTTATTTCACTAACACATGGCAGACACTATATTTACCACCATCAACGGTCCATATGCAAGGACTTCCAAAAAAAAACCCATTTCCAATTTATTATGGTGGGGACCACATCCCAACAATCTCACTATCAGATCATGCTGATAATCCACGTGGTCATCTATTATTGGTTATCCCGTCAAATCTCAAAAGCTTGTTTGGACCCACTCATTTAATCTCCCACAAGTGCACAATCTCCATGCTTGAAGGGAAGTAAAAGGAACCGCCACGTGTCTGTCAGGGGACGTCATGGTGACGGGGAAGTGTAATTTAATTCCCATGATCACGTCATAGAAGTGGGGCCCGCTAACCAATTCCCATACACCTCCACGTCAGCTGACTACACTTTTGCCTTGGTATTTCGTTACGTCACCGTTCAATCCTACGGTTCCACGTCGAAGTCAATATGACATCAGCTACATTTACTACTATCACCATTCACCACCACCCCATGTGAGTTGTGACTGCTCCACGCCACTTCTCCGGCAAATATCCAGTATTTCGGAACTAACCCTATTACGTGACAACTTATGTTGACGCACCGACCTTTTCTGCTCGTGTAATCCACTCTCTTCCGCTTTTTAGCTTTAATTTATAAGAACCTCACTTTTATGCCAATTTTATTTTAATATTTAAAAAAATTAATTTAGTGATATATAAATAATGCATGAACTATTGCTCCACCATTTTAATATTTAATCTAAAAAAGATTGATAAGTTTTTAACTATCATAATTAATTAATTTTATGCCCTAGGTTGTTATCACGTGAATAATTTTTAGATTTTTAATACATATATCCTTGGATTAATACTCAACTCAAATTATTATTACAAAATTTCATCCTCATGCTGTGGAACCAATTAATTATACGGACACGTAATCAATGAAAAAATTATTCATGTGTCTCTCCATAACACTGGTCCTCCTAATGACATTTAGCTAGTAGTAACTAGTAAGAAATAAGCTCCCTTAAATACTATAAGTTAATATATAGAGGTAGGAGAGGACCAGAAATCTTTACAAAAGGGATAGAAAACCTTTTTAATTAGTATAAACTTCCAAATCCAGTCCTTTTAATCAGAAGGGTTTTGATCGATTCAAATACATTTGTAAGTTTTTTTAAAATATATACATATTTTTTAGTTGCAAAGCTCAACAATATAATTGAAAAATGATTAATTTTATATATCATATGTTTAAAAAATAATTAAATGAATATCATTTTATTACAAAGTAATTTTATGATATTTTAAAATGGTTTAAAGTAACCAAAATATAGTTTAATTTAATGATATTCAATTGCAACAGACAAAAAAATGTCTGGCAGGGCCCGGGCCCTTCTTCTTAATTTTTTTTTTAAATTTTCTTTATATTTTATATATATTTACTCTTTCAATTTATTTCTCATCATATATATATATATATATATATATATATACAATTATCTTTACAAATAGAAATTTATAACTACGCTCTTTTATATATATATATTATTATTCGGTTGGTCTTAATGATTAACGGACTAACTTAGAGTGTTGATCAGCACCGTTGATGAATTGTTTCGATATTGTAAAGAATAAAGCAGCACCAAGGTAGGAACACATCAGTGGCTTCTCAAGTAGCACCTTGCTTTACACTTAAAAGAGTAGAGTTAAGAAAGTAAATAATCCTTAAATAGTGAGACTATGAAGAAGAAAAGAATTGAGAAGAAGAATATTCTGCGCGTATACAACACGGCAGTTAAGAGCGAGTACGGTAGTGGAAATGGGTAGAAAGGCATGTGTAACACAGTAGTTTGTGATGTAAGCAACCACACCCTTCACTTTGGTCTCTCATTTATAAAACTCCCACAAAAACCACACATCTCTCCACTCGCTCTCGTTGACATCCCCAAATCTCTCTCTCCGTCTATCTCTCACTCTCAAATATCTCCGGCGATGCAAGGTCTAAGGCGATACTCAGACGACGTCGTTCGCCTTGACCTTAGCCCACCATCTCTCACCGCCACAACCTCCACCTCCGCCTCCGCCTCCGCCTCCGCCGTCCCTACTAACCTCTCAATCGATGCTGAGGAATCCGCCGAGACCAAAATCCAGCGCCTCATATCCGAGCACCCGGTCATCATCTTCAGTCGATCCTCCTGCTGCATGTGCCACGTCATGAGGAAACTTCTCGCCACCATCGGGGTCCACCCCACCGTCATCGAACTCGATGACGACGAGATCTCCGCCCTCCCGCCCACCACCGATGAGGCCGACACGCCTCGTAATCCAGCGGCGCCGGCAGTCTTCATTGGCGGCACATGCATCGGTGGTCTCGAGTCCCTCATCGCCCTCCATCTCAGCGGCCACCTCGTGCCCAAGCTCGTAGAAGTTGGCGCTCTCTGGGTATGATATTAAATACTTATCAAGTAAAGCAATTCCCATTTTCATGTCATGTCTTTTCTAATTGGGGTTGTTTAATTATTTTAAGTTACTTTCCTGTGATTGTAAGTGAACATAAATTTAGGAAAACCAGAGATATATGTGTGTGTATATATATATATATCTCTCTCAATATTTCTGCCTTCGTTTTTCTTCTCTGGGTTTGTTGGTCAAATAGTGAAAAGATTGTTGTACGAGTAGGAGAAATCTAATCTAGTGATGTGCTTGAGAATATTATTAGTTATTTAGCCTAGTAATTTGAATATTGAGTCTTCTCTAGGGTTGATCTAAACATAGTTCAATCAGTGAAGTGGGGCCCATATGCAAATTATTAAGCAATCAGAGCCGTTGAATTTGTTCCAGATAAAGAATGGCTTATAACGTGATCTGGGTTTAAGGAGGAGATTGAGAATACTACTTTTACTTGGTGAAAATGACGAGGCAAAGTAGCACTGTCTGATTCAGATACATATTCTGACAAAATTCTTCCAATTATTGAACAAAATCTTCCTTTGATACATACACGCCTTTCTCTTTTTTAGTTTTTTCTTTCAATTATGTAAAATACATGTCTTATCTTTTTTAATCTTATCTTTTGTTTTTTTTTCTTTAAAGTTGAACCTGGTTACATACCTTTTCGTGTTGTGTTGTGAAATTCTCAACTTTAAATTCAGTTTCTTATAGATTTTGATATATTTCGTGTGTTGAATGAGCTAACATACATGTACTTGTGAAAAAAAATATTATATGTACTTGTCTTCAAAGTTTTGAATATATGTTTTGTTTTACCAAAAAAGGAAAAAACAAAAACACAAAAAAAAAAAAATAATAATAAGCAGCAGAAACTGGTAATTCAAAACGCAAGTTCTCAACATTTTTTCAATGGTTGGGAATTTCTGCTCAATATATGTATAATTTAATATATTTAATTACACGAATAGCAATGAAACTAGTGTAGAGGTGTGTTGTGAGCTTTCAAAAAAAAAAAAAAAAAAAGTGTAGAGGTGTGTTTACAAATCTGTAAACCTCCCTGTTGTTGAAAAGATGCAAAAGTATATATAAAAGAGAAGTTTAACTGATAGTAGGCATTTTATGATACATGAATATTTATTCTTTTATCAAATCAATACCTTTAATATATCAATACACGGTTCGAAGATATTTTGATATAATAATGCAAAAATATATATATATATATATATATATATATATATATTACAAAAGAATAGAATATAAATTTTTATTCACTTTTACATCATCCTTAAACGTATGTGAAAAAAATATGTTAGAATTCCAAAATAGGAAGCTGACAAAGAAGAAATTGAAGACCAAGATTGGCATTTGGCAGCATGCTAGCAGTGCGTCATGGCATGGCTACACTTTCATTTGCACCCCCATTTTAGTACTCATATTAGTTAGCCTCTATAGCGCTAGAAAATTTTAGGTGTACTCGATACATTAATTAGTATATGTACTGATTAATTAAGTGTTAATAACGTGGTGAAATTAATATGAAAAAAATATTTATTTGTCAGATTTTTTTCCTTTTCATTTGACAATTGTTTTTTTGTCTCTCATTACGTAAACCATTTTTTTATATTGATATCAGTACGTGTCGATACTTAAATGGTGTAATTTACTTGCTGATTAGGTGGACACATACTTTCATATTAATTTTTTTTTTTAAAAATAAATATGTATTGACTACTAGTGAGGCTGACAATAGGACTGTTCTTGTTCTGACTTCATGCCATTCAGTACTTTAATAGAAGTTTGGCTTCGAAGATTAACGAGGCACGCGCTTAACCCTTTGTCACTTTTGCAAGGAGCATATTAATGCTGGGTTTTGAATGGAATTTTTAAAGTGATCAAATGGTATTCAACTAATATGAAAATAGAAAAAAAAAAAAGGGTGTCTGATTAAGATAAATTAAAATTCGATGAAAGGAAGAGATCGATATGAAGACAATGGTTAAAATGGCGTTGCAATTGGAGGTTAGACGTGCTTGAATGCGTCATCGACACGTAACTGATTTACGAACGCATATGCCCTATGCACCATAAGGTTGGGCACACGTGGAGGCGGTCTTCGAGACGCATGACAGACACATGAACCTTGGTTTTCATGTGGGAAAATGATTTACTTTGAAATTTTCTATTCCTTGTAGATTTCTTATTACTTTTGACTAAGAAAATTTAACCTATATATAGGAGACTTATTCTTTATTTATGTACACATGAGAAATACTCCTGAAACACCTGAGAGTTGTGAGATTGATTATAATTAGTGCTTTGTGGTTAGAGGTTGAATATTGAGTGTAATTGTAACAATTTTTTACATAGTAATATTTTTCTCTCATTATTTTAACGTTCATAAGAGTTTTCCCTTCACGAAAAAATATTATGTTGTGATTAGACTTCTTTTCTTTGGTTTTATTTTTTTTGCTTTAGTAGATACTATTTATTTTATGCTGATTGATAACTTTTCCCAACAATTACAAAATCATAACAAAATTTTTGGGTTTCCATCTTCATCAAGTTGAGTGAAATTTTTAAAATTCTTTACGGATTGAAAGGTTGATCATGCCTAATCTGAATTAAGATAAGTAATTAGCCTGTACCGTTTGATTTACGAAAGTATCAGCTTTAGAGAGTTAGACATACTTAATCAACTCATACAAATCTATGAAGTTTCGATTTTTCTACGAGACTCCTATTCTATAAATACCATATTATACACATTAAATATAAACAACAATTAATAATACTAACAAAAAAAATTCATTTGAGTAGGATTGGAACAAAGCTCCTACACAATTGCTATAAGAGACTTTACCTTCTTTGATTTATAACTTGGTACACATTATATGCACACTCTCTAATTTCAAATATTAACATATAATTACACATTCACTCATAATTCCCTTGATGGTGAATGTTCAAGTTTTACTATACATATTATCGATATGTGTAAATAGTTTTTTTTTTTTTTTAATTATGGAAGTAGATATTTAAACTGCACGTTTAATAATTGATCTCGATAGATCTAAAATATTAACATCCAATTTCCCTTGAAAAAGAAAAGAAGAAAGATTCACATACAGTTTGACATAGAAAAGATTTTGCATAAATTTAGGTTGAATTTGATATATTGGGACTGTAGCATGAACACGTCATATAATTAAAGAGAATATAGAAGGGTTAAACGTAAACCCTGTATGTTCCCATTTGAGGAAAAAGAAGATGGGATGTTAATGGGTGCAAAAGATTAGGCAACTTGGAGTAGAATGGGACCCATTTCCTTTGGGTTTGGAAAAGAAGAAAAAAGCTTGCTATGATGATGCTGACGATGACAACATCAACGACCCACAACCACAACTACAACCACAACCGCATTCAAGAGTGCGTGTTACCTTTATAATAATTTTCTTTAATGCTGTGGCAGCCATGAGCCATGCATATAGCTTTTTCATGTTATCATAATTTCATACAAATACCTTTCGTGGACCCCATCTAGAATCTTTACACCCCCAACTTAATTTGAATCTAGCTTTGATTCTCGCTTAATACAATAGTCAATAGCGATACCATCACCATTCTCCAACTGATCTCACATATATATATATATATATATATATATATATATATATATATATATTAGTATGCTAGTGAACTGATGGGTGAAGGCAGACCACATCATACATTCGTTAAATTATGTGTGTTGTATCTAACTACGTAAAATTTTAATGGGAATGTTAGATTGTTTAAAAAATTTAATTAAATTTATACTAAAATAATGTGTTGTCAACATTATATCACTTAACATATCATTTAATAATTTACATAGTATTAATAATTCACATGCGATGTTATTTGGGTATGGATTTAGATAAAATTTTTTTAGACAATCTAACATTACCCAAATTTTAATGGTGCGTTGATATATTAATGCATTGAAGAAAATATATATATATATATATATATATATATGTTATCGATATTACTATCCCATAAATATGATTTACACACCCATATTTTGTTAAAAATTTTAGTTACAAAAATATCAATACAAAATGATCAATAAGGATAAAATATTTTAATTAAAAATAAATTAAATACTATGTATACCTGTTAATTATACCCATCTTATTCATAACTATATTAAACCCTTTATTAAAAAAAAAAGCGAATGATAAACCCTAATTCTATTCTAAGTTTCAAAATTTTTGATAAAATACATGATTATCATATTACAAAGTAATGGAAAAAGAATTATTATAGGATTTTGTTCATACAAAAATATGTATTTTTTAAAATTTTAAATTGAATTTTTTTTTATCAGGTTTTGAATTCTGTAACTAAACAAAAAGTGAGCCATAATTTTTTTCTTTAAAAAAAAGTGAGGCATAGATTGATGTTTATTCATGAGTTTTTTTTTTTTAGAAAAACTAAATATATTATTTATTTTTACTGCTAATTTAAATGATGGCTTGTTAGACATTATAAATTTGGAACAATAATAGAAGTTGTAAAGTTAAAAAATCAATTTTCGAATGTTTTTAAATAGTTGATAAATATTTCAATTTCTTTTAAAAATAATCTCTTTAAGAATTTATAAAAAGAAATTAATATTTATATATTTTTTAACTAACATCATAATGTAAAAATTAATTGAGTATATTAATAATTTAAAAGGGTTTTACAAATAACTAGTATAAAAATAAGTAAATTAATTTTAATAAGGGTACTATTAGCATTATAATAGATTTTTATAGTAATGATTTTAATTTTTAAATTTTAAATATGTGTGTACTTATAAAATCAGTATATGAATTATATTTATGAAATATATATATATATATATATATATATATATGATGAAGAATTATATTTACTTTTTTAATATATTAATCTCATAGCATAATTCTATATCTTTGACATGTGCTATTAACATAATTATTTCTAAATATATAATTAAAAAAGATAAGTTAGAAAAATATTTTCATAGAACAAAGTTAAGGTGACTCATTAAGTCATCATTCTTTCTCAATTCCCAAATTTATAATTCAAAAAGAAAAAAAAAAGGTTAGAAAAGGAGTTTTATAGGAAAAGTTGTAAAATACTAAGAATTTGATTAAAATTTAAACAATTTTGATTATATTTGAGGATAAATTTATGTATTATTTTAAAGGGGGACATGAAATACCTAGAAGGTCACTAAATGGTTGGGGTTTTAGGTTGCACTTTTCTCAAAAAACAAAAAAAACAAAAAAAAAAACTCAGCCTAAAGTTCCAAAAGCATCTCCAACTACTTTACTTTTTGGAGGCATTTGTCATTACTCATTAGTCATGCTAACTTTGCCTCTTTTCTTTTATTGTTATCAAGGAATTGCAAAACACTCTCAATGTTTGATATAATTATAAATATAGATAATATTTGATCATATTAACATAAAACTCACCTGATATTTTAAAATTATTACACGAATAGTCTCTGTCATTAACTTTTTACCATTTTCGTTAAACTGATAAGGGTAATAAAATGATAAAATGGTATATTCATCCCCTCTTCAGAGTTAATCACATTCTATAAATTTTTTATTAAATTTAATAATATTGTTAATTAAATAAATAAATAGTTTAATATGAGAAAAAAATATTAAATTAATTTTTAATTAAAAATCTAGAAATATGGAAAAAGATTTCATCTTCATCTAGATTCATTTATCTTTAATGGTTCCAACTGGAAAATAAATTTTCATCCCAAATTTATCCACCATCTCCTTATCAAACATTACCATCTTTAAAAAAAAAATAATTAAAAAAAAACCCAAAATCAACGAAAAAAAAATCACCATCTCCGTCAACCATCTCAAAAAAAAAAAAAAAAATTATCATCTCCTCATCAAACATTGTCCTCTTCATCAACCAGATCCAAAGGAAAAAAAAATTATAATTAAAAAAAGAAGAAACTGAGCAGATCTGCTCTATGATGGAGCAGATCGCTCCATTTCAAGAACCGCCTGGAGCCAAAAACTCTATCTCTATATGAAGGACTAGATCTGTAATCTGGTTTGTAGATTCGGTCTTTTAGTTTTTTTTTTAAAATATTTTTATTCATTTTATAAATATTTTAATCCTTTAATACATTAATAAATTATTTAATCATTTACTACATTTTAAAAGTAATTATTTTTTTTAGAAAAATAAAAAAAGTTATGTCAAAAATATATATATATATTTTAGACTTTTTACAACTTTGAGCATTGACGGATAAAAATAAATTTAATGTTTATCCATCTAATTATTTATAAAAATAAAAATAAAAGTATTTTATCTACCCGTATAATTATATTAAACATTAAGCAAATCTTTGTACTATTCCCCCTTATTATTAAGGGGGGGGGGCTCCCTACCTTGACTTTGCTAGTATCTATAAATTTAAAGTTTAATTGCTGAACAAACGTATACCTAATAATTCATCATAAATTTGGTTGAAAGTTAAAGCCCATTGTTCTTTTATTAGCTTTAAACCACTCCAGTTAAAGCCTCCCCCAGTTCCATTTGCTTACCTTTTACACAGTAACACATTTCTCATTACGAGTTTATATGTATACTTCAATTTGAACAAGAAAAGCAGAAAAAAAAAAATATTTAATCAATTAAAAATAACCAAATATTGTATGGTTGATAACTGTTAGATTTTAATTAAAGGGTTACAAAAAGTTTAAATTTTTTAAAAAAAATTGAAAAAAAGAGAGTAATCTCTCTAGTTCTATAACCCAATAAGCTATCCAAATCCTTTACAGTATCAAATTCATTATAAAATAAAACATTAAAAAAAAAAAAAAAACCTTATATAAAAAATCTCCTAAACTGTTGTTGAGCATATGTTTCAACTTCAAGGTCATTTTGTTGAGCCTTCAGTGTAACTAAAATTTAAGAAAATTTCATGCAATCATTTGAAAAACTAGGGCTACAAAAGTGATAAGAGAGATCAAATTATTTACACAATTTCTTTGTGTCCTTCAATTACATAATTATAGTGGCATTTTATTTATATCCTAAAATACTAATCAGGAGTCACTCTCTCTGGAATCTGGATCTACTTTAGCATAGAACTATAATCACATTCCACTCTTTTATTTGCTAAAAAAAAAAAAAAATGAAGATGTAAACTGTGAATTGCCAAAAGCTAAGAAACTAAGGTGGCAACTGAAAATGTCATCTAGGAGTAGGAGCATGTTACTCATTTGCCTTCTTACATGATTTTCCTGCTCTATTTCTCTTCATCTCTGTTGTATCTAATTCTTCTGTCATGAACTCGTGACAAAAAAAAAAAAAAAAAAAAAAAAAACTGAAAAAATAATCATCTGTTACAATCCACCCCAGTTTATAAATTTCTTGATCTCATCATACAAAACCAAGATAGCAGCTGCCCCAGTGCTCCTAAACATGTTTGAAACTGCTCCACGATAAAATGAAGCCACCCCTTCTGTCCTATAAATTGTCCTCCAGCAATCTACCGTGCTCTTATACATCGGTTTTTCCAAGCCAGATTGCATCATCATCCGCCTACGAACTGTATCCAATGGATATGATAACAATCCAGCCGATGTTGTAACTGCCTGAGCAACTACCCAGCGTTTCCACAAGGCCAATTCAGGTTTAGATTCTTCAGACAAAATCTCTTTAATTGTATCAAAGCCCCCAAAGTATAGGCCCCGGTGAACAACCATCCCGTGTAGAGAGGCAGGAAGTCCTCTATAAACTCCTCGAATTCCATCTTTCTTACATATGGTACTCAGGAAATGGTAGAAGCCTCGGAATTGACGGACCTCAGTTCTTCCAATGTCTGCAGCAAGACGGGTGTGTGCAATATCAAGTGGGTAGATTATGATCAATGTTGTACAACCAGCTGCAGCCCCTGCAAGGAAGTTGGCAGATGCACCAGACATGAAATTACCATCTTGAGAGTATCCATTTCTTAATATGTTTCTGTAAAGATCCTGCAGATGAAAACATTTGATTACTACCACACATTAATCAAATATAATGCAAACTCACAACACATAACTAAAGACCATGGATGCACCTTGAAGGAAAATGTCATTTCTTAATTTTATTAATATAACTTACAAATACGGTCAGACAGGCTTAAGTGGTGCCTGATTCATGTCTTGCAATTGGAAACACCATATATGCATCCAGTTTATTTACCTTCATGTCTTAAGGAAAACCACATTCACTTGTGTTATATTCTCTTACAAAGGTATTGGTAAGACTTGAGAAATGAAAACTGGTGATAAAAAAGTAAAATAAGCAAACCCAATAGCTAGGTAAAAAGGCTCCGTTGAGATTTTATAACCATTAACATGGAGTTATTTCCAAAGCTTATTTTGTCCATCTTCAAAGCTCTCCTATTCTTCTTCTTCTTCTTCTTCTTCTTTTGAAGGGAGTTGAGATGATTTCAACAAGCTGTTTAATTAGCAACAAAATTCCATCTTTGTCTGCTCCATATAGACTGATTCCTTGTCACTTTATTCAAGAACAGACCTCAATGAGATAGATTCAATCAGATTTCCTAATGCTTAATTTCTTGTTCTTATGATATGATTAGCAGATTCGACCGACACCTCGATAGCGACCTCTAGATTATATAATTCGTTCTGCAGGCAACTATGTAAACTAAATTTAGCTTCCATTACCTAATATATATAAACTCTAAAACAAAATAAAACAGAAAAAGATAAGCTGCACACCATCCACTTCCAAGGTAGTATTCTAATCACTGCAAGTTCATAGCCTTTTAGGCAGAATAATGTCTGCCAGTTTATTATTATTTGTTAAGCTATTATTTACCTTACAAGGAATTTCACAATTTAAAACTTTTGAAACCACAATAATTTTCTTAAGACTTTAGGCTCTGCAAATACAAAAAACCCATGCTCTCAGAAAATCGTAAAAATAAATGCTCCAAGACTAACCCTATATAGTACACAAAATAAATAAATACCATATCCATAATGCATTTCTTGACAGCATCTGTTGACTCTTCGTCTAGATTTATCTTAAGCTTTATTGTCAAGTTGTTAATATACAACAATATGCAAAATGCGTACCTCTCCATTATCCTTTCTACTTTCCCCAACGTTCTTCGATGGCAACCTACATTATCTCTACCAAAAATGTCAGGCTATTACAACACTTATTTGTCAAACATAGTAAAGATACCTTAGTCTATCTCAAAATATCTCATCCATCTCAGCCAAAAGTTCTGTTCTCAAAGGATTTTATTCAGCTCCTATCAGGAAGCAGGGAAACAAACATTGAACTTATTATACAGCAGACACTAGCTTGCTTAGCAAATAATAGACATAGTTCTAATAATCAGAGTACCCTTAACAAAAATGGGTCATATTCTTCACAATTTTATTTTGTGAACCATTATTATTAATTATTATAATGTTGTTATTGTAATAATCCAGATCCTGGTCCCTGATCATCATTGTTATCATTATCCTATTAGAAGAATGGCCAACTAACACAATGAAGGTGCGGGAGTTGACAGGAACATGAAAAAATGGAATACACTAGAGACATCCCATAATTCCGAACAAAATTCAATCTATTATTCCTAGTATAAAATGGTTCTATCAAAATATGCAAACCAAACAGCGAATTGTAGTCTAATGCCACAGCATAACTTCTCAACAACTGGACCAGTAAATAAATCTATTCAAGTTCTCCAGCTCAAATGAATAGGCTCAATTGACAACCACAATAAATTATCCGAAAACAAACTAATGTGTCGTATAGGGTTCATTGGATTCATAAATTAGACAAAAATATGACATTATGCAAGATGAATTCGTGTAATTGGGAAACCTCGTATAACTGAGAGCTACATCAAAGATAAGTATTCAAGATCTAACAATATTTGAGAATTAATTTGATTCATAAAAAACTACAAACAAATGCACATCCTAGCATCTGTTCTCCTTTTCCCTAGGCTTGTGAATAAATAAGTGAAAACATCATCTGAAGTTGTCTAAGCTATCAAAATTTCAAAACTAGAGATCCCAGTTGTACATAGAAACATTTAATCAGTCAAGTTATACGCAATACATAAACCTCCAAGAACGCGAATTTATTGACAAAAGCATTCCCATTAAACAAATCCCCAAATGAAGAGAAACACAAAAATACCTTAAGAGAGAAATTAAGAGCGACAGAAGGGTAATAACGAAGAACACTACTACCGTTGCCTCTCCATAAAGACAAAACACCTTCTTCTCTTACAGTATGGAGAATACAATCAAACATGCCCTTGAATCTCCTCCGTCCGCTGCCAACAATGGCTATATTGCTCTCTTGGGTCTGCAACAACAGCTTCGTCCTCTCGATTGGAGCCACAATCGTATGCACAACACCCCCCATCAACGCCCCAGCCATCAGATCACGGTGAAAGTTGGTCAGCCATTTGTACGGCCTGGGACTCAATGATGATGATGATGATTTGGACCCGTTCTTTTTTTCTGGGTCCTCATCATCTTTGTTCATTCTCTCCCAAAAACCTTTTTTTCCCTCTCTCTCTCTCTCTCTAGGAAGTCTCCATTTTACGACTAGATAATGTTGTTTATATAAAACAAATAAGCTTTTGATTATAAAACAATAAATATTAGTTTCTCCTTTTTTTCACTTGAAATCAACAACTTACGTATATGCTCTGCTTTCTCTGATTTTGTCAAATTGCTTGTTAAGTTTCTCTAACAAGGAAATCCGCGTACGCGGTTCGCTTCAAGAATCATCATTAATTGTGGATTTGTTGTTGAGAGCAACCTTTGGTTATCTGATTGTGTATTTATGTCGATCTTTTGGGATATTACGGATAAATACTGACTCACCATTTGCCACGTGTGTGTAGTGCTATAAATGTAAACATACGATCAGTTGATACATCATCATACAAGCAATGGTTTTTGCACGTCTTTGTTATAAATAAACATGGCATCTGAGTGCTACCAACCATGGTTATATTCAATATTGGTGAAAAAAACAGAGAGACAATGGTGGTCAGTTGCAGAGCGCCAGAGCCACATGAAAAACAAGGAGCAGAAATTAAAAGCTTTTGTTTTATTTTCTTGGCTCTCCTAATTTTTCTCCTGCACACTAAGAAGGCTGCTTCCACTACTCGTGGTTGGTCTATAAATAACAGGATATTAAACAATTGGGATATTATTATTTTTTCCCCAAGATTTAAAAATGCATCATTTCACCTTCTATTTTTAAAATATTTACTATTTTTTTCCTTCTTTTAAAATATTCACCATTTTTTACCGTATCTTTTAAAATATTCACTATTTTTCCTCTACATTTAAAAAAATTAATTTAAAAAAATGATGAAAAATACATTGTTTAACCATTAACTTAAAAAAATATATCATTTTACCCCCTATTTTTAAAATATTCATCATTTTTTTTCCTATATTAAAATATTTACCATTTTCTACTATACTTTTTAAAATATTCATCATTTTTTCCTTGTCATTAAAAAAACTAATTTAATTTTAGTTTTTTTACTGTAAGGAAAAAATAAAAAATAATTTAAAAGTAAGAGTAAAATGATATATTTTTTTTAATCTTAAGAGGCAAATAATGATATTTCTTATTAGATTAATAGTTAATTATCATTTTGTCCTGAAAGTTAATGATTAAATTAATTTTTTTAACTATAGGAGGAAAAATGGTGAATATTTTAAAAGCAGGGGGTAAAACGATGCATTTTTAAACATCGGGAGGGAAAATAATAATATCCCTAAATAATTTTATCTAAATAAACAATTTTATATATTACTTAATGATATTTAACTAATCTCTGTTTCTAGAAATGGTATTAATTAATTTTTAAGATGAAAAACCTTGTGTGTATCCATATATACATAAGAATATTGTTGAACTTGATTGCTTGTATAGGTTATCTTGTTTATCAATTGCCAACTTTTAAATAAAATCTTAACATTATTGAATGGTTTATAAACAAAAGAATAAATACAAAGTCATCGAATCAGATCAGATCACAGAACAAAATAAAGAAGACAAGGTATACATGCGGTAAAAACCATCCTCAGATTTCTTAAAACTTTGATCTGGACCAATGAACCCATTTTCTTGACACAATCAAATCAGCCCTACTTCAATAGGAAAAATGAATAGCAATATTGAAGTTTAATGGAATTGTTTTCTTCCTCATCTTACTTCTTTAGGTGAATGAAAACCATCCTTTTACTATTGAAAAAGCAAATCATGGACCCCAAGAACAAATGAAAATGAACTCAGGGAACGTCAATATCCACGGCAAACAATGCCGAATAAAATAGGCCAATGGTCTGCTTATATCTATTGCCTTCAAAATATGTGTGCTTGTTTCTACTTTTCCAATATGATGCCTATACCTTAAAACTTTCTTCCCCAACAATGAGGGCATTATTCATGCTCCAAGCATTTAAGCTTGAGATAACTACACTAAGGGTTCCATTGTTGAATACGTATAGATGGGCTGCTCTGTCTGTTGCCAACTGTGGATAAACTCTAGTTGTGATACAAGTTCTTCCTCCCCCTCCAAAACTCTCGATTATGGAGTGGTCTATCTGTATAAAGTTGAAGCCAAGTACATCAGAACAGTGATAATAATTACAAAGAGAAAAAGGGGAATGTGGTAGGAAATGCTTGTTGCGAACATACCAAGCTTTTTAAGGAAATTTTTTCATGGCGAGGATCTATGTCTACGAAAGCCCCATATGTTGTTTTATCAGTATCTTTTCTCAAAGAAGACCTATTAGACATATGAAGCATTGAACGTTTAGCTGAAATTACATATAATTAATGGTTTTACTGACTTATGGCTAGGAAAATAAATACTTGGAAGATCAGAAACAGACCGACCTGCTTTGGTCACTGCACATAAGTACTATGTATCTATTATGGCCTCTGAATATTCGAAAGAAAATTGCTGTTTGTTCTGTCAAGTCCTCTGTTGCCAAAGCTAACAAACCGAATGGGCCTAATCTGCTGGAGATCAATGCATTTTTATCATTGCAGAGAAGTTGGGGATCAACCCAATCAGGATTAATCAACTCATCAGCCTCTTCTAGTTCAGGCAATTCAAACACAACTTCTACATCGACCTTCAAAGATACAAGTAATCACGAAAATGCAAAAAAACTTCAATTTCTTAAATAACTGCATATATAAAATCAGAAATTGGGATCAAAACATCAACAGAATAATTTATAAACATGAATTTGACTGCTCTCACCTGTGAAGCAGTGATGCCTGAAACTTCAAATACTGACCCACTTTCTAGTTCCTTATCATTGATGCTGGCTTGCTTGCTTCGCAGTGTTTCAATTTCTTCAACTGGCCACTGCACTAGCTGTTTTCCACTTATGTCAAGCCAAATTTGCCTAGGGATTGACTGCAAAAAAGAGTCCAGACACAGTTAAAGTTCATCAAGTGTAATCTTCTGCAGCACATATCATCAACAGAACCTGTAAACCATAATTTGATACTACATCTGTGCCATGCTACTAGCTCCTGTAAATTTTGGAGTGTCTAAAATGTAGAAGTAATGAACATCTCCAATTAACTTAAATCACCTGGACGCCAGACCATCCTTTGTCGATATCATCTTGTATGCTGTCAGACTCATTTATCCAACCCCACAATATCCTTCTGTTCTTAACATTGTCAAAAAATGTTTTTGAAGCATAAAATTTCCCGTAATCATACCTCAAGTCCAAACTGGTTCCCTCAAATTCAGTGTCCGGAAAAAACTTTTCCATTTGAGGATCATAAGTTCCTATCATGTAGTAGTCATGAGACTTGAAACTTGCCTTCATAACCTGCTTTACACTCGGATTCAGGATCGATGTGTCAACCCCATTTGTGCCATTAATAGATACAGGATAGAAGTCTGGACACTCCCACATTCCAGTCAGTTCTGATGAATAAAGAGGATGCTGAAACTTGGTCCAACGTATAAAATCCTTGCTTCGATAGAGAATCGCCATGCCTTGGTTATTGCTCTGGCTTCCAATGATCACTCTCCATTTTCCATCAGAACCCTGCCATGCAGTTGTTGGATCTCTAAAATCATCCACCTTAACTCCATTTGGTGGAGTCATTACTGGATTTCCAGAAAATTTCACCCATTCTTTGAGTAAAGGATCAGAAAGATTCTTAGGCATCGCTAAGTTCTGAACCTGACGACCATTGGCATCAATTCCGGTGTATAATATAAAAGGTTTACTCCCGGGAAGGATTGTGGTGGAACCTGACCAGCAACTGTTGATGTCATATGGCTCGGATGGGGAAATGGCATGATTCAAATGAAACCAGTTGATGAGATCATATGATGCAGAATGTGCCCATATCATATTATCACCAAACACTGCTCCAAGTGGATTGTACTGGTAGAATAAATGATAAAATCCCTTATAGTACATTGGCCCTGAACAGTCCAAACATAAACATAACTTAGAGCTTGTCTCACCAGCTTATAGAAAAGCTCAACACTTTACTAATTCAGATATTGCCTCGTTGGTCCTATTTTGTATAAGGCTCATATCGAACTATGACTACAATCATTCATCAGAAGTTGTACTGATCAATGTATACATGAGTATTAATGCCTATGGGAGCATTGCAAAGCCAAAATGAAATAAAACCACTTCCATGATTGTTTTCATGCGAGAATTTGAACAATTGCCTTCTAGATTTAAGTATCAATATGCAATTAGATGGTCTCCCTTGCTTAATTATCTTGACTCAGTATCCAGTCTAAATTGGTAACCTCAAAAATTAGATAATAAACAGATTGAAATTATATAATTTTTCACCTATTGACAGAGGAAAAAAAGTCATATTTCGGAATAATTAACGAACTCACCATTAGGATCTGAATGAAGCAAGGCACCGGTTTGCACATTCCACCACCATAACAGTTGGGATAATAGAACAAAAAATCAAACAGAAAATAGAATTAAAAAGTTAAACAAGTAACAGAAACAGAATAGAAAACGGCTTGTGGAGATTAATTGATACCGTTGATCCAGTTCCGGGAAGGCTGGAAGTGATAAGAGGTTCTGTAAGGTTGGTGGTTTGATGGGGCAGTGATAGATTGAAAGTTGTTGTTTGTCTGGGTCTGGGAACAGGCTTCAATTTCAGTTCCATTACTTAGCAGAAAACAACATGACATCAAAACAATCAAACCTGCAAATATCTCCATGTTCTTCTCTCTAATGAAGAAGACTATGAGAACTCAAGTGGCGTAGTGTACAGATTATTGACCGTAGCATCCAACTTAAGAATCTTTACAGTTTGGGATGAGACTGATTTGTCAGTATATGTGCCATTGCCAACCAATCAGATCAAATTGTTAATATCTAGCATCAGCAGAAGCACTGCCAAGTCACCAACTCCTTCCTAAAGATTTTCGCTAGGTGCACTCCATCAATACGGTCTTGCATCTACTGAGAGTCGAATTGGAGCATTACATTTGTAACTTGCTCAACTGATGTATGCTTTCACGTTAGGGTATTCGGAGATTTTTTTTCCTATTATAATAGTAAAACCGAGTATTACCAGTTATGTATTAGTTTTAAATTTTAATTCAGTATGTGATACCTTATATTAGGACACTGTCGGACCCAGAAATTCATATTAGAGTAAAAATAAAATTAACATTGAAGAAAGTTATAGTTAAAGTAAAAATAATTTATTTTGTTAGGGAATTTTAACTGCTTGAGGGCATTTATGTAAACGAAATCAAATTATTTGCATAATATTTTCATAATAGCTTTTTAAGTTTTTATCAATTTTATTGAAAATATTTTTTTCTAGATGTACAGCCACATATTATTCATCCAATGGGTTAAATGCATGTTTTGAATTGCTTTAATTTAAAAAATAATTATTTATAATTTTACTTAAAAAATAATTAACTTTCAAAATGAGTTGAAAGGAGCAGGTAGATGCTTGGTAAACTCAAATTTTTAGAAATATGAAAAATGTATTTTACAAAATTACCAAAATAGACATCACTATAAATAATACAAATGATGCATTATTTTTTTCCTAAAAAAATATATTAGCATCCATTAAAAAATTAAATGAATAAATAAAAATATAGGAAATACAAAATAAATTTAAATATTACCAAATAAAATAAATATATAAATAAATTTAACAGTTCTCCTCCGATATTGGAGGAGGCTCTACTTCTCCATCGCCATAAATGGAGGAGGCGAGCCTGCTCCATGAAAATGGAGGATGTTGGCTCTCCTCTAGGCTCCATCACCGGTGGTGGCCACCAGCGAGACCTGTGCAATTTTCATTTTTTTTTTTAATTTTCAGTTTTGAAATGTGAGGACATTATTGTCTTTTAATAGAATAGTAAGGGTATTATGAATATTTCGGTAAGGGGTTATCTTCTTCAATAATCAGTTTTCATTACAAAAAAAACAGCTCATCCACTACGGGCGCAGGCCCACTATAACTGTGGCCGTAGTGGATAGTCAAGGTAACGACTACGGGCAAAGCCCGTAGTGGTTACCGTAGTAAATGAGGTTTCCACTACGGGCAATGCCCGTAGTCCCTTTTTTAATATAACATTTTCTACTACGGGCGCCGCCCGTAGTAGATAATCAGATAATTTTTTTTTAAAAAATTCTATTTTATTTATTATACCATTCATATTGGTTTCTATTTCCTGCAAAATATTATGCAATATTACAGCATATAATTCAAAAATTTATAAATAATAATACAATCATTTAAAACTAATATACTTAATTTGAAGAATAAAAATACATAATCATATTTTTTTGATTACAAAACATTAAAATCTTAATGTACTAATAAACATAATCTTAATGTACTAATAAACATACTATATAACATATTTCGCTGGTCAAGCAATAAATGAGTTTAGTGTATCTTCAAGTGTCATAAACTCAGTACTAGCACGATATAAAGGAACCTTGCTCACCAAAATTTTCTTCACAGAAACTCTCCAACAATCTGGACTAAGAATCATGCCATGTACCACAGCCTGTGGATCCCTGCAATCAACTTCAGCTTCGGCTACTACCTCTCCATTGCTCATCCAATGTAATAATTTGCATTTTTTTTCCTTTTCACTTGAACCATCCATATGACTTGTAGATGCCTTAGAAAATGACTAACATTTGCATATAAAATTAAAAGTGATTAAAGGTCAATAAATCTCAATACAATATTTAATTTATTAATTAATAAAGTTTATTCAAATTTACCTTTGCAGAAGTTCCAGCGATATTCAAACATTTATTACCTCCCGATAAATTTGAGGCACTTGAATATTGTTGCTTCAAAAATAAAATATAAAATTTCAATACACATTGAATTTCAATAGATATTGAAACTTTATAAACTTATAAAGTTTTAAAGAAGACAAAAATACTATATATTATTAGATTTTTATGTTATATACCTTATGCATACTATGAGAAGGACCTCTTCCTGCACTATATCCTCTATCATTTGTCTGAAAATAAAAAGTAATTAAAATTAATTGAAATATCATTATAAATTAATCTAATATTATAGATTTTTTATAACACGTTACCTGCATATTGAATACAAAACTTTGCAAGTCTTTAAGTTGTTGCTTAAGAGCGTTCATCTCATCTTGTTGTCTTTTCATCTCATCTTCATGTCTTTTATTTTGTTTTTTCATCTCTTCACGAAGTTGTGTTGTAGTTTGTTTACCAACCACAGATGCATTTACTCTTGTTGGTGTTACACCACCACCAAGTTCTCTAACTCGACCTCGATGCTCTTTTCCTAAAACTTGAGATACAGCATCATCTGAAATCGATGTTGCTTGATTTCCAGAAATTTCCTCCAATTGTTCCTATACATCATGCAAAAAATTAAGAATTAAAAACACATAAAAAAAATATCTGTTTATATATTAATTGACGTGTGTGTGTATATATCTATATATATATGTATGTATATATTAATTACTGTCACATACAATTATTTCTCCGGCATCTTCTGTCACTGGCGTCCTGTAACACCCCCCGACCCGAATCCGCTCGGACCGAATCGGGGAGCGCTACCGGATACGGAAAACATGTTTCAGAACATAAACTTTAAGTAATAATCCGAATAAATATGTAAATTATGGTCCAAAAAGATTTTCTGAAAATTTCGCCAGAGTTTCCTCTGTGTTTCTGACTTTCCAAAACCTGTTTTCACAACTCATAAAATCCACACTTCTATAATCTTAAATCAAATTGCGCACCCTTCCATATCCAGTGCGACTTACTAAAACAAATTATATCAAAATACTATTATATATTCAACTTTAAAAACCTTAAAATCCATGGGCCCAAATATTACAAAACATACATAAAAACTAAATACCATTTCAAATATTTACAAAAACATTCTTGTCCATGCATGCCGATATAATACATATAAAACATCAAATATGTCGTAGGCTACCAAAAATGCAGGAGTGATGTGACTCTGATCACTATCTCAGCAGATTCTACTCTTTCTGATCCTTGTCCCCTTCAACAATTCTTTTACCTGCGTGTGAGAAAACTCAACACGCTAAGCATATAGCTTAGTGGGTGTACAGAAAACTATATTTCACTTACACTGTCATATCATTTAAATCATCATCAAAAATATATGGACAAATAAATAATCAATTTGGGGCACAATTCAAATCAAATACAAGTCAAAGCATATACAGATCATATTACATTTCTAATTTCATTTCAGGCTCCTGATATGCTAAACATATATTTTTGGACTGGATTACGGGCTATACAGAACAGAGTTGGATACCAACGGAGGACCCGCTGCGTATCCCATATACATATCAGAGTTGGACACTAACGGAGGACCCGCTGCGTATCCCAGATCAAATTTCCCAACCCGCAAGGGGTGGTACCTCTATCAACAAATAGGCGTAGTACTACTCAGAGAACCCAATTGACATGTCAATCTCCTATATCCATATCTATGTCTACATATATCAGAGCCAAATCATTTTTCGAAAATCATATAATTGTTCAGAACAGAATCATCAATTTACATTCTGAAATTATATCCAAATTAGTATACAGATTTTCGGAATTCGAATCGCATCAAAATACATATACAAACAAATTACAAACTCATTTCCAAAAAGATTTCTGAATCCAGAAATCACTTCAAATCACATTTAAAATCACGTGCAATTATATCTCATAAATCCATAGTAAATCCAAATGCCCCGAATCACTTTTCGAAACAAATCGCAAAATCATATATATTTTAATAAAATTATCCGTAATATCGAAAATCAATTCGGAATATTTTTTTCGTAAACCATATTACGAATTCAGAATATTTTAAATACATATAATCCAAATCAGTAACAATATATATATATATATATATATATATATATATATATATATATATATATATATTCACAATTAATTTATTGCCATAATATATATATAATCAAAATCATTACAAAATATATATATATATAACAATATATATATTTATACATCGAATCAACAGTAGTATAAATCATATATAAACAACAATATTATATATTAACAGTATTATATCGAATCAACAGTAGTATCAATACTATATAAACAACAGTATTATCAACAATATTATAAATAATATATATATAGATAACAAATAAGATATATATATATATATATTCGAAATTAATTTATTATAAATAATATATATACCAAATTATCCCAAAATCAATTTCAAACAACAGATCATAAGCCATATATTCCAAATAAATTAAAATCAATATAATATAACAATTCCGAAAATTTCTGGAAAATCTGAAAAATACGAAAAAAATACCACCAAACCTGAAATACTATTCTGAACACAAAACTCTTCTGGACCAACGCCAATTTCCTTCTCCTTCTTCTTCTCTTTCCTTTCTCTCTCTTCTTTCTCTCTCCTCTTCTCTCTCGCCAATTTTGTCTCTGTTCTGTTTCTATTATGAGAATGCCTTTCTTGTCTTTTAATTTTGTCTATTGTATTGCTGTGCATTCTCAATCGGTTACTTTTCAAAATTTTTTTTATTTTTAATTAATTCTCCTTGTGTGTAAACATTCACACACATACTCACATACATATATAAATATCTGCCTAATTATCATATGCTCCCTTGAACTTCTTAAAATTCTCCAATGACACAAATTTATTCATAATCACATTCCATCTCCATAATTAGTCCAAAAATATTCCATACTTATCCAATTACCAAATTGACTTCACCAATATTCAATTGGACTCATTATCATCCAAATGCACCATAAAAATAATATACTTTTCATAATTACGGAAAATTTGGGGCGTTACACGTCCCATCTTTGTGTTTGTGGCCAGCAATCCAAGTTTCCACCTTATCAACCTCTGTATCTTCTAAATCTCCACTTTCAACAGATTTTTTAGCCCTCTACATTAATATATTACATTATTAATATATTTAAAGTGTTCGCGATTAATACGGGCTAAATTGAGATGGACTAAACAAACCAAATAGTTTTAATAATCAAATAAGACTGTTACGTTAAATGCTTACCAAATCTTCACGTAATCGTGCCAATCCCTTACAACTAGTTGTATGTGGATCTTTATTCTTTTTCGCCAAGTCGGAATATTTGCTACTGATTATCTACGATAATATGAAAGTAAAAGCAGAACCATATATATGATAATATGTTTGACTAGAATTCTTAAAGTACACTTACATCAAACTCTGAGGACAAGCGATTTGAGACAAATTGGCTCCAATCTTCCTCAGTTATGTTAGTTGGCTTCAATAATTGGATCATTCTACCAGCTTCAGGACCGGAAGAAAGTTCTCTAATTCGTTTTGTTAGTCGACTTCTGTATTGTCTCCAACAAGTATTCATTGAATTAAATACATTACTTTTGCCAACATCATCCAAACCAAACCTTGCCTACATGTAAACATTTCATATAAAGAAAACATGATTAACATATATAAATATAATTTCAAAGGAAAAATAAAAATAAAATATTGTATTCATACCTTCATGGTCTCCCATACACTGTCTTTCACTACATCTGGTACCTCTGGCCAACTTGAGTACGTTATTGGAATCATTTGAGTAGTAATTGTTCCAATACACGTACTTAATGCTATAGAAGAGTCTCCAAGTGGTTGTCCTAACTCATTAAAAGTAACACCAACTTCTTTGGCTTTTGCAATTTTATTAAAATTTACTTGGTTCGGTCCCCTTCCCTTTCTTTTACTACTTGAAGATGGGGTATCACTAGGACCTTCAGTTGACATCTGAAATATGATAATAATATAATAAGGTAATAATATAATAAGGCAACATATCTGTAACACCCTCTAACCCGACTCTCTCGGACCGAATTAGGGAGCACTACACTTTACTGTAATTTCTTGACTTTAACTAAAATTTTAAACTTTAAAACTATATTTTATATTTGGAAAACGTTTAATTCAAATGCTACAAAAATTTTGGTAGAGTTTCCTCTATTTTTCTGATTTTCCAAACCTTTTTCAATAAATTCACAAAATTTCACAAAAGTACACACTTCAAAAATCATTCCCAATCATTTTGCGCATCCTTCCATTTGATGTGACTTTCCAAATCAGTTTATCAAAATCAATAAGTAAATAACAATTCGATCCATAATAAAATTTCATATTTTTAAACAACATAAACTTGTAGAAAATCATTCATATAATTTAACTATTACAAACATTTACAAACCTTTGTATATGCATGCTTACATAAATACATAAATTTGAAATCAAATACAACTACCCACAAATATTGGATGGATGTGATTATATCGATATTCTAAAATAGAATAACAAAAACAACAAAGATTACTAATTACAATAACATAACAACCTGTAAGACTAGATTTGTACAACCATGTCCTCACAATCAATTCGAGCATAATCTTCATTGTCATCCATACTAGAATCAAGTTGAGATACATCTAATGGTGCTGATGTCATGTAAGCATGCTCATCAAATTTTTCTAGATCATGAAAACCTCTTGGAGGTGCTTTTAGTACAACATACCAATTAGATGTATCCGTTTCCCTAGAGTAAAATACTTGTGTTGCTTGTGAAGCTAAAAGAAAGGGATCTCTATTGTATTTATTTACACGTGGATGAAGATTAACTAATGTGAATCCGTCTTCAACTTTAACATCATTTCCGCTCACCCAATCACATTTGAATAACGGAACACGAAATTGATTATAGTCTACAAGAAGAATTTTCCTTAAAACACCATAGTAAACCATCTTTTTGGTAACTTGTGAACCGTCTCTTCCAGTAATAGTGCAAACAATTTCTGCTTCAATGGAAATACCACTATCTTGAGTAGATTTCTCATTATCTTTTGTGCGATATCGTTTCCCATTCACAACATAGCTTGTATATGACATTGCTTGCATCGTTGGTCCAAATGCAAGCCATTTCAAGTTAACTGATGTAGTCAACCGACCTGCTTCAGCAATGACCTATTTTGAAGATATTGTAAGTAAGATCATTAACAATAAAATATGTCTAGTGAGAATACGATTGATGTATCATTAGAGTATATCCACCCACCTTAGCTTTAAACCATGTTGCAAAACCAGTTGTATGCTTCTTTTGCAGTAAAGTGGGTCGATTTCCAAGGCTTGCATCTAAATGTTGAAGTTCTTGAAGGTGCAAGCTAATAGGATAGTTATTCACAATATAATCACTAATAAGTGCATATTTAAAATTTTTATGTAAGTTATAAATTATGTATAAATTTATTAACACTACTTACTTTACGTACGGTTCCACCTCTGCACTGTTAAACAATATATATCGATGTGCAATGCATAGCATATCAGAAGTCATCGTCATAACCGTCCATGCAGAAATAGGATGCCCTTCCACTACATTTCCATACACCAAATCCTCATTTCTATTATGCTTATCGCCTATATCTGCCGCTTGTGGTATATACGTACTGCAAAATTACATGCATTCGTCTGCTAGATAGCATTCAGCTATGCATCCCTCGGGTCGTGCACGATTTCTTACATATCCTTTCAGTACCTTCATATACCTATAAAATGAATACATAAAATAAAGTTTAAAAAACTTTACTATAATTAATTTTGAATATCATAAATCGTGTGTGAAAATACCTTTCAAAAGGGTACATCCAACGATATTGCACTGGTCCACACATTCGAGATTCCCTTGTTAAATGAATTGTCAGATGTACCATAATGTCAAAGAAAGAAGGAGGAAAATACCGTTCACGCATGAACATGGTAATTGCCACTTCATCCTCTAATGAGTCTAACTTACTTTTATCAAGCACTCTTTGACAGATGTCATTAAAAAATGAGCACAACCGAAATATGGCAATTCTTGGACCTTTTTTTTTATTACGGGCTGCGACGGTGTGGGCGAGATGGGTGCAGGGGCTGGGAAAGTTTTGATTCCAAATTAGAAAGTTTTGATTCCAAAAGCATCTATAATGAAGAATTGCAAAAAACAATTTGATAAGATTTTTTAAGTTTATAAAACTGTGCTTACAATACATATAATGATATAGAAATGTTAAACAAATCACATTAATTTTGTCCCCTAACAAACACAACCACACCACATTATTGACATTAAAAAATTATACAAACTAGACCTAGCTAGCTCTTTCCCATTTTCCATTATTATTTAACTAATTAAAAAAAAAGTATATTATATTATTGGATTTGCTTTGGATATATGTATGTATATATGATCATCTAGATGGTCCTATAGGTTTCTAGGGCAAATGAACTGGACAGTCTTTTTTTAATAAGACACGTGGTTCATCTTCCTAATTCTTTCTCTCTCTATATGATGATTCTCTCATAATTTAAGCTTTTTCTAAACTTTTACACGTTTAAAGATATGTGTATTTTTTTTACATAAAAATATGTGTATTTAATTGTTAGAATTTTATGTTTTATTCTTTTTTTAAAAAAAAAAGTTTTTACACGTCTAATGACACGTTGCATATAACTAATTTAATGGTTAAGATTTTATGTAAAAGTTTAGGTTAGGAGAGGATCTTAATATCTCTCTCTCTCTATATATATAGTGTTTAATGAGTATTAAAAAAAACATATTAGTTAGAGATAATGAAGCTTGTAAATCCTGTCTTATAATTGTTGAACAATTATGCAAGTAAAATACTCCAAACGTTAATTATATGACAATTGACAAACTAATTAACATTTAAATTCGTACTAGAAAACATCAACTCAAAGATGTATGCATACTCCAAAAAAGCTGTATACACGTTTCTGTAAATTGTTTCTTGTGAATTAATTTCTTGGCTAATATGTGTGTGTGTGTGGGGACTTGTCAGCACATACGCAGTCAAGAACATTTCAAAAATGCAAAGCAATCTGGAAAATATATAAAGAGAGCTAAAAAATTGCAATCTAGAAAATTGCATTGTATTTAAATGGTTGTTACAGCTTAGAATATATATCTACAAAATTTAACAACCTGAAACAGCAAGTCCTAATAAAACCAACTACCAGACGGCACGGCAACTCAGTACAGAGGACCAAAGACATAACTTAAGCCTTACTCATGCTTCATACAGAGGACCAAAGACATTACGAAATTTTAAGAATTAAACACAAAATTCAGAAAATTACTGGATAAAATTAATTTTCAATTTACAAACCCAGAAGAACTTCTGTTCAAGCTGCAAGCAACTCAGTACCGGCTCCAACAATAAAGAAGATAGTACAGCTAAGTTGTAAGAATTATGCACTTACTGTTTTAAAAAGAAATAATGTAAACAAAAGTTAAGACTGCTCTAAACTAACTCTAAACCATTTTTTACATACCAGATCGCAGGGGAGCAAGGGCGCAGGTGCAGGGGAGCAAGGGCGCAGGGGAGCAGGCGCGCAGGGGAGCAGGCGAGCAGGGGCTGAGCGCACAGGGGAGCAGGGGCTTGGCGCAGGGGCTGTGCGATCTGAGCTACTGCGGAGTGGGAGAGCAGGGATGGAGGGGAGCGGCGATGAGAGGGAGAAAGAAAAAATAAAATGTTAGCTAGGGATTTTGGAAAAGTAGTCTATTATCCATTACGGGCATTTAAAGGCCCGTAGTGGATAACAGATTATCCACTACGGGCATTTTTGGGCCCGTAGTGGAAGACGTTTTTTACTACGGGCTTCAAATGCCCGTAGTGGTTAACAGATTATCCACTACGGGCCTTTAAAAGCCCGTAGTAGATATAATTATTTAAAACGGGCCACCTTTGCCCGTAGTGGATAAGCCGTAGTAGATAAGCTTTTTTTTTGTAGTGTTTCAAAAGCAATCCCCGAACAACTTTTCAAAAGCTGATTATTGGAGAAGTATATTATAAAATAAGATGATTTTGGAAAGTTTACCAACGCCTTTTTACTCAAAACTTCTGAAATAAGCGATTATTTCATAAGTAACAATAATTTCAAATGCACTCTAAGTATTTATTTATTTTTGAAAATGGGGAAATTTTGTAACAAAAGAACCAGCCAAACCATTACATAATAGAGTTACAAAGGGACTATTCTATGAAAAGTAGTTTAAACAATTTTTTTTTTTGGACAAAAAATAGCCAACCTATTTGGAAATAACTTTTTACGGTAGACCCAACTTATTGAAAAATTAATAGTTAATTTTCATATTGTTAGTCAACCGTCATAGAATGTTAGTCAACATTGATTAAAGTCAATTATTGTAAGGATATTTTATTTTTAAATATTTTTTTTAAAAAAAAAACTTAAAATCTCTATTATAAAATGGACAGTAAAGATTTATTTAAAAAAATTAAAAAAAATATTTAAGATCTCCACCGTCAATTTAGAAATAAGAAGTAGAGATCAATTTAAAAAAAAAAAAAAAAAAAAAGGGTCACCATTCTTCTCCGTAGACGATCTCACGAGTGGTGGAGATTCCCCACCCAACCATCTGGTTCGCCGACCCAAAAAAATCATGATTATTTCATTAATATATCAGGAAATTTCCACTTTTAGCCAACATAAATGGAGGAGGCAATTTACTTGATTAATTAATATAAATCTACAATAAATAGGCCGAGCATAAGAAAATCATGAGAGCTATCTTTTGCCAACAACTAAATACTCATTTAGTCATTTGATTAATCACTTAAGTTGTTATAAAGTTACAAATCAAGGAATGATGTCGGTTTTACTATAATAAAATAATTCAAATGAGGGAATGATGAGCTGGGAGCTTGTAATTATCCATCAATTAATTAAGCAAAAATATGAAAGTAGTAATTAAAAATCTCACAAATGAAAGCTAATTAAACAAAAGTTTTCTTTAATTACATAATCCTTTTTAGTTTAGTCTAGTGAAGACAAAACCTAATGAAAATACGTAGCAACCATATCGACAATGAATCTCCAAAGCAAGTCATATTATTGGTTACCAGTAGAGTGGGGCCAACTTGGTTTTCCATTTTGTGTCCATTAGATCAACTAGCCAAATCATTATTCATGGTATGCCATATCGAGCAGTATAGAATTAATGAAAAAGAAATTCCAACTTTTTGGTATTATATAATTTTTTTTTTTTTTGAAGAGTTTTTTTTAAGGGGTACAATTATAATATCAACAACTGCTAGGACCTGCTGAGATTAACCACTAAACACGCGGCTTGGATATCTACTCTCATAGCGAGAGAATACTACTCTCACAATAAGGGGAGAAAACTACCCACACACGCACATAGTGGAAATCGAACTCCTTACCACTGAGGTGGGAGGGAGGTGCACTAACCACTTTACTACAAGTGGATGTGCTTTTTTGTTGTTCATATCTTCATTTAAACTTATATTTTCATGATTTCGTTTATCACTATTGAAACAAATCATTGTATTTATGTTATGAATAAAATTCTTTTTTAATATATATATATATATATATATATATATATATATATATTACTACCATTCCATTCCTCTTAACACAATTTGACAGAAATTTATGGGCAAATTTTAATTTTATCCCTAAGTTTTGACTAATTATCAGCTATTTAATGCAGTTTGTTTTAATAGTATATGTGGTCTTTAAAATTTTAAAAATACATTAGTTTGGTCTCTCTGTTAATCATACGTTATTCTATTCTGATTTAATGGAGGGAGAAGTTATTCTCATCTTTTTAGTTTGAAGATGAAGCATGTGGCCACACGCAAGTGTATTAAATATTTAAACAAAAAATTTAAAAAGCTTAAAAAATCTAAAAGCTATATAAAGAGGAGGGAAAAGGTCATTGTTATCCTTTACCCTCTAATCCCTAAAATCAGATTCATCTCCTTCTGTGGCCACCATCCACTCTACCCACCAAATCCTCATATTGCCTCGTTTACCACCTAAATCCCCTTATTGCACCACTGCGATATGCTATGGACCAGAATGACAAAGAGTTCTGTCAATGACGCTAAAGCTTTTGCGCAAAAACGTAAGTTTGTTCTTCATCCGAGATGTTCATGTTATGGGTTTGACGAACTCATTTTATTTTGGAATTTTGCTTGTAGAGGGTTTAATTGTAGATTTTTTTTTTCAGAAACAAAAAATATTTGTCGTCTTTGTGTGTTGTAAAGATTTATGGCTTGTTTGGTAGATATAACTGGTTTGGATTAGACTAAGTCCTGAAATTAGATTGGAATGGACTGGGACTAAGTCCAGACCTGTGTTTGGTACTATATCGGCTAAGGCGCTGGACTATTAAAATAAGTTATTGTTCTCAATTTGGATGTAAAATTTCTCTAGTTTATATCAAATAATGTGTTTTGTAAATATCAATTCTCCATTTTTAACTTTTTGCAGATTTCTTCAGCTTCAATTTCCTACTCAAACCTATATTTCTTCATTTCCTTCAACTCTCTACAGATTTTTCTCTTCAACAATATTACTTTTCCTATTCAAAGCTAAAAAGTTCTTGATTTCCCAATCAATTTTATGCATATATACTTGCTATTTCAAAAAACCAAAAAACCAAAAAAAAAAAAAGAGTAAAAAAAACTGCAAATCATTCCCTTCTCTTCTTCGTTTTTTCCCTGTGGAAGCTAAATTCCTTCCAGATCAAGTTTTTGCAGATTTTTCTATTCCATCTCTACATCATTTTTCCCATTGAAAGCTAACATTCTGCAAATTTTCTCTGTTTCATCTTCCATATTTTTCCATTTTTCTTTTCATTTTTCCCGAGAGCAAATCCATTCTGATCTCAAGAGGTGGGAGACCAAATTGATGAATATCTCTGATGCGCTTGAAGACGCAGAGGAGAAGCATAGATCACCAACGGTTCAATGAAGAGTTGGCTTGATAATCTTTAAAATTTGGCTTATGATGTGGAAGATATGTTGATGACCAGGCGGACAGAGAGGGAGACGGTTGAGGCAGTGAGGAGAGGCGGCAGCAGAACAAGAGGGCACAAAATAAGTCCCTTGTTTTAAAGGGAACTATATAGTGAAGCACAATAGAATTTTTTTTTTGTGGCCCCAGGACTGATTAGTCCAGTGACGCACCAAACATATGACTAAGACTTAGTCATGTCCAGTCCAAGCCAGTCCCATGTATCAAACGAGCCCTTAAGGTTTTCATAAACAAGTTTGCTATTGGTTCTTATTTGTTGTGTTGTGGGTTTTGTGCAAGTATTGGTTTCAGTTGACTGATTTTTCGGTTAGTTTTTTGATTTTACATTTACCATTAAATCTTTGGTTTTTGCTATTAAGTTATGTTGGTTTTTCATATTGTGATTTAGTAGTTGATATGTTTCTATTTCTGTTTGGATTTGGAGAGTTTTTAAAGTTTACTTGTGCAGTGGGTTTTGCATAGGCATACAATGATTTTGCCCTAAACTTAATTTCTGAATTTTTGTTACAGTGAATGATGTTGTCCTTGAGTTTCTATCCATCGTTTTATTTCATTATTATGTTTGTGTTATTTTTATTATGTTTTGACATAAAGTTTTTTATTTGTTTCAGTAATATGTTGTCATTTCGCATTTTCGTGAAGTACGTCAACTAAGTTTATGACTTGTATGTGTTGGAACTTGGGATTGCAGTGTTATAAGCATTATCAATAATGCTAGGAAAGAGTTAACTGGGTAAGGAATTAAACCCTCGGACAAGTGGATGTTGTCCGTAAAATTTATGTGGAACGGGAAAGTCATTTTCTCAATTCGGATGAAGAGCTGATAGTTGTGTTCGAAGCGTTTGATAGCCATACGAAGCCGATTATAGAGTTTGAATTGAATTAGAAGCCTTTGAATTGAATTATGAGCCTCTTAGTGTTGAGTACCCCGATGAACCTGTTGGGCTGCATACTTGGGGTCAAACCACTATTCCAAAGTGATAGTGATAAAGCACCTTCAGCAAGTGTTGAAGATTTGATAGCGAAGTCGACAACTCATATCAAGTTGATGAAGAGTCTGATGATGAATCAGATGTGAGTTTGATGGACGAATTTGGTAAAGCATATGAGGATTTGTACCGTGCAATCCCTACGATGATGACACTTTTCTGATATTGTCATTGGACGAGGAAGCTCGGTTGAACACAATGGCCAAATATTGCAAACAACATCAATAGGCACCCAACCCTAATAGGACTATTAAATTAAGCGACGAACATATATTTGGGAATGCAAAGATGGCAAGAGATACAATTAAGAGGTATGCAATTCAAGAGGGATTCACATGGAAAAAGATTAAGAATGATTATAAATACACTGTCATATGTAAGAATGAAACATGTGAATAAAGATTGCATGCTTTATGTCTCCCTGATGGTGTCATATTCATGACCAATAGTGTGTGTGACAGTCATTCTTATGTCTAAGGGCTGCGGAGAACAAAGAAGCTAATGCGAGGTAGGGGATGCATCGATTTTTCGGTCAACCATTCATTCAAACCCTACCTTGTTGTAAAATTTTTTAGGAATGGGTTATAAGACGAGTTTATTGTAAGGTGTGACAGGCAAACAATTTATAGGGCTAAGAAGATAGTCCTTAGGAATTTGAAGCCCGATCATGTGGACTCATATACCAAGCCTAGAAAGTATGCAAATGCAACTATTGCAATGAACCTTGAGACATGGGCTAAGATAACAGTAGATCGTTGTCGCTTTGTGGTTAACCTAAAGTTCTAGAGATTCTACCTCAATTTTCATACTTTGCATAACGGATTTTATGATGGGTTGTATGCCTCAATTGAAAATTTTGCGTTAATTGTAACAAAAGAAAGTCTGCCTAAATTCTTACTCGTCTCGGAGACCCGTAATGATACTGTCTTCTATTCTTCACCTTAATTCGGCCAGCTTAATCACTTGAGAAGCTTGATGACGTCATAAAGTTTTGATGAATTTTAAAATACTAATAAGAAGAAAGAATAGTACAATAGGGCATGTAAATATGAGAACATTGCAAAAAAAAAAAATAATAATAATATCAAACATAAGAGAAGATAGGAGAAGAGAAATATGAGTTGAGTTGTACAAAATCCTCTATTTTATAGGCAATTGTTTTTTTTACTGTGTTCAACGGTCAGAAATTGTTGATTTTCTTTTTCTTCAATTATCGAAGGTAAAATCGTCAATTCAGATGTATAAAAAATATAAAATGATACTTAGTGCGTTTTTCGACGAATGACATATCCTTAATTTTTGTTTAAATAGAATGAGGGTAAAATTGTAATTGTAGTCAGGGTAAATGACATTTTAGTCTTAACCGCAATAAGTGTAATTGCAATTGTTTGACTTTTTTAGGGGCAAAATAGTTTTTTTAGGGCATCAAACGAAATATAAGGGTAAAATAGACTTTTCACTTTTTCTATGAGGTTTGACCGTTTGATGTATTTCTAAAATTTTATGGACTATCGGTGTATTAAAATAAATTGCATTAAAAAATTGATAATTTATCAAATCTTAGAGATAAAATTGTAATTTGCCCAAAATTTGTTAAAGTGAAAAGAATTGATTTTTTACCCAAAATTGAGTTAGTGATGTTTGAAAGGACTGCTTTTTTAAATCAATTTGTGATGACAAATTTATTTTGGATTATTTTCCAATTGTCATGAATCGAAGGATTTATTGATATTGAAACTATATAGCGGTAAGAAACAAAACGTTTATAATTAATCTCTCTCCCAATAAAAACTAGTGATTATGGGTTTGGGCAGCACCCAGGACCGACATGTTTTTTTTCCCCACTTTTTATATTTGAAAATCCTAAATATGTTTTTAATTTTAATTTTTTTTTAGCTACTACAGGTAATTCGAATTTAAAAGAAGAGAATACTATTCGAATTTATAACTTCAAAATGTAAGTGTGAAAAATAACAATTGGTAAATGAATATTAATTATTTAATTCACTGGTCACATGTCATGTAAATTCAATTAATATATCATAGATTGAGATAAGTTGAGATATAAGAAGTGAAATGTCTAATATTATTTATAAAAATTAAAAAAAAATAATTACAAACATAAAAAAAAAAGGAATTAATTAAAGAAGTGTTATCAATGAGTATGTATGGTGGAATAGAATGAGTGAACCAATGATGAGCAATCGTGTAAGTGTACAGAGGAAAGAGGTGATGCTTTTTAAACCTCTCTGTTACCCACCATTTTAATCAACCTCTTATCATCATCTCTTTCTCTCTGGTCTTTATAGGAGGATGCATGTGTGTTTACTGTGTAAAATCTTGCAATCTCTTTACATGTTTGCTTTATATCTACTTTTTTATATGTTGGAAAAGGAAAGGGAGTTTGGTGTTAATTATTTAAATAGTAATTAAACAGTATTAGTGTTTGATTAAGTGTAAGAGAAATAATTTGATAAAGCAAAAGCATAATTAAAGGAAAACTTTTCTAAGACTGGGAAGAGAACAAAAGAAAAGACAGAAAGTGCAACATCAGATCAAAACCTGTTACCCTTTGTTTTGGTTTTGTATGGTGTAGGATTTCAAAAGGAATCTCTTCTCTTCTCATCCACATCTCTCTCTCTCTCTCTCTCTCTCTCTCTCACACTGTCTCTAGCTGAATTCAAACTTGCTTGCTTTGATGATCATTTTTTTGGCCTTTCTAAATTAGGGTTTCAACTCAGATCTCTCAGGATTTTTTCTGACAGATGTATCTATATATCTTATCATCAATGAATCTTCGAGTTGGTGTCATCATCTGTTTGTTGGAGTCTGATGAATTATAAGATGATGAGAGGTTTAGTAGTAGAAGAGAGTATGTCTAATTTGACTTGTGCTTCTGGTGAAGTAAGTGCTTCTTCAGGCTCCAGAATTGAAGCTGGCAACAATATGTACACACAACAGTCCTTTGCTTCAACAAATCAGGTTGAGGCTCTACCACCAGCAAAGAAGAGGAGAAACCTTCCAGGCAATCCAGGTCAGTTTAGAATTCAAGATTAACATTATTAATATTATATCTTTCTTATCAGTAATAATTGTTCATGGAACTTTTGTTTATCTTGTGGTGTTGAAACAGATCCAAATGCGCAAGTAATAGCTTTGTCTCCAAAAACGCTTTTGGCCACCAACAGATTCATATGCGAGATCTGCAACAAGGGGTTTCAAAGAGACCAGAATCTTCAGCTTCACAGAAGAGGACATAACCTGCCGTGGAAGTTAAAGCAAAGAACATGCAAAGAGGAGAGAAAGAAGGTGTATGTTTGCCCAGAGTCTACATGTGTGCACCATGATCCATCAAGGGCTCTTGGGGACCTTACTGGGATCAAGAAGCACTTCAGCAGAAAGCACTGTGAGAAGAAGTGGAAGTGTGAAAAGTGCTCCAAGAAATATGCAGTTAAATCAGATTGGAAAGCTCACTCCAAGATTTGTGGCACAAGGGAGTATAGATGTGATTGCGGAAAAGTATTTTCTAGGTAACAACCACAACATATACATATACATACACACACACACACACACGCACACATATATATATAATCAACTCTTGTCTCTTGATAAGTTTACAATTCAAGAACAAAGTCCAGATTTCTCTATAAGTCTTCATGAATAGCTCTTCATTTACATTTTATATGTCTTCCTCAAGTCCATCTGAGAAGATGAAGAAAAAGCAAGAATAATTACACATTTATTTTTATAAATCAAATTATCTTATTATCACATATATTCTTTCCACAGTAACCTCCCAAAGCATATAGGAGAAGGAGCGAGAGAGATAAAACTTTCGTGAGATTTAAAATTTCAAAATGGGTACTGTAAAGCGCTTAGATCATGAAATAACCTTTAATGGGTACATTTACCATGTCTTTTGTCCTCGGAGAAGAAAAAGAGTGAAAATACAAAAAGTTGCCATCAGATAGAGAGAGAGAGAGAGAGAGAGAGTATTTGGACACTGTTTATATGCTGCATTTAATGGGTTCTCTTTTTGTTCTTTTCTGTTTGTTTTTATGGTTACAGAAGGGACAGTTTCATCACCCACAGAGCCTTCTGTGATGTTTTAGCAGAAGAGAGTGTCAGAGGAAACCCACTTCTCTCCTCACAACAATTTGGCTCTTCAGCAACCCACATGCTCAGTTTGCCATCCCAACTCCAAATAAGTCACGGCCTCCAACCCCTATCATCAGTGAAAAGGGAGCAAAACCAACGTCAGACTTTCAACCCAAAACCAGATATTAACAACATTCCACCATGGCTAGCTTGCCCATCAAATCCTGGTCTCACTCCTTTAGATTTCTCCTCCTCACCGTTATTTTCTGGAAGCAGTTTAAACCACAAAAACTCTAGCCCTAACCCTAATTCTACTAGTCTTAATACTCCCTTGCAGCCCCCCATAAGTTCTCCACACATGTCTGCAACTGCACTCCTGCAAAAAGCAGCACAAATGGGCGTGACTATGAGCAAACCATCTCCATTACCTGCGGCCATGCTTAGACCCCACCAAGTAGCTCACATGTTTGAGAACAATACTGCTGCAGGTTTTATCTCTTCCACAGAAGCCGAATCAACAGCTGGTTCTGGTCTGGTCTTGTCCTCACGTGAAGAATTGGCAAGTGGGTTTGCTAATGCCTTGTCATCTTTCGGGAATAAAGCTACTGTCACCTCTGGTTTCATGGAACAGTTTGCTGCGAGTACTGCAGGTTCTGGAACTGGAGCAGCTCCTTCTAATTTTCTTCATGATATGATGACTTCTTTGTCTCCTGGGAATGGGTTTGATGGGTTGTCATCTTTTGATGATCAAGCTTTGAATTATGGGGTTCTGAATCCAAAAAAGTTTAGTAATTTTCAGGAAACTCTCACAAGAACAACGGGATCCCAATTTAGCATAAATGATCATGACAGTGGCGCTTGTAACAAAGGAGGCAGTGATGGTTTGACAAGAGATTTCTTGGGTCTTAAAGCATTTCCTCAAAGAGAATTTATTAATATAACAGGCCTTGATTACATGAATCCTCCTCCTCCTCCTTCTTCTTCAACCTATGCAGAGCAGAATCAAAACCGGAGACCTTAACAAAATTAATTGACTTATGCAAGTGACCCATCATCTTTTTTTTTCTTCAATTTAGTCGTGTGGGTACTTCATAGTACTCTCCATTAATGTTTCCTCGACGTTTCGAATCTCTATTTTCAGTTTTGGTCTCTTTTATGTCTGTTTAAGTTCATCAACTATTCAGATAATCTTTATATTAAAATTCAGCAACTATATATATATAATGGAAGCAATAGTTCATTTCTTCTACCCATATTCAGCTGCTAAAGCATACCAAGTCATTTTTAGGTTTTTTTTTTTATTAAAATATATCACTTTTAATTTATATTTAAAAAAAAAACCACAATTCTTTATAATTATCTCTATTTCACCACGATTGGTATGAGTTTTTGTCAATGCATCATCAAGCTGATCTTCGAAGGGTGTATGTCGAACAAGTAGAGATTGATTCACAACTCTTTCACGCACAAAACGATAATCGATCTCCACATGCTTTGTTCTAGCATGCATAATGGGATTGGCAGCCAGGTGAGTAGGCAAACAATAGATGAGGTGGAGTTGAAGGTAGAAAATGTAACTCACGAAGGACGACTAATTCAACCCAAATGACTTCAGCTGCTGCATTGGCCAATCCTCTATACTCAAACTCAACACTAGAGCGAGATACTACCTTTTGCTTGGAATATGACCGTGAGATCAAAGCCCAATCAGCATCTATATAGCATTTACTATTCAAACCAGGAGCTGCTTGGAAGGAAAGATAAAAGGTTGCTGTCAGATGTTTCGACCTGAAATTTTTTGGCCTATTTACTGTTCTGATCAGGCCAGATTATGGCTTACTCACTATTTGAGTCGGGCCTAATAAAACCAAAAAATATTGGATCGGGCTTTAACTGGATCAAATTACGTTCCAATCGGATTTAGGTTGGATCGATCAGGCTTTGACCAGATTTAAGTCTAAATTCATTAAAAATTTTCAAAATAAAAAAGAAGAAAAAACTTAACATCTTCTTTAAAAAAATTAGTACTGTAATGTATAAAATCATTATCTTAATTGGCTTTGATTCCATGAGTAAAATGTTTTTTGTCTGTAACTCTTAAGTAGCTTAGCTAGAGCGTAAAATGAATGTATTGAATATTCGAAGAATTCATGCAACTGTAACGAGCTTCCTAGAATATTCAAGAGAGTACTTCAAGGTATTTCGTTGATTCAAAACTCTTTACTCTTGAGATTTCATTAGGATTCACACACACATATAATATGTTCATGTATTATTATTTGAGTTCTTAAATGTTGGTTTAAGTAATTTATAAGTGTGCAGTTTTAATTATTTTGTTTGCTCTAGTTTTAGTATTTATTTTCAAACACTTCCATGTTTTTCGAAAACCAACCTTTGGATGTATTTTTGGGCATAACATTTTATCTGCACATCTAAATGGTGATTTGTAAATTGGAGAAAAGACTAGACATCTGCACCTTTCTAACGGTAATTAAACGAAATATTCGTTTGGATATGTTTCGGCGAACATGAGTCAAGTGCAGAGGTGGAATGACTGGAAAGCTGTTTCGGTGATTGTGCAGACAACACCTCACCGCCAGAGCAGGAAGGACTGCTTGAGATGATGGTTGCTAGCAGTAAACTATCGCCTGAGGCGGTGCCTTGCTGCCTTAGCCGTTCGCACATCCCTTATTCTGCACAATATTTCCTGTTTCGTTCTCCTGTTGACTTTTTGTACATGTTTTTAATAAGTACTAAATTGTTTTGGGATATTTTCTAGGGTTTTATTACTTTCACATCTTATTTTGCTCAGATGACAAGGTTGAGGAGACCAGAATTGAAGATTGTGTTTGTAACATCCCGGATTTCGAATTATTAAATTTAAATATGTGAATTATTTTTATGATTTCCAGGTGGACCAGATTGAACGGTCCAAAAATGATGCAAGAAAAAGAAAACTGAAGCAGAGAGCATCGCGACTTGGTCACCGCGACCACAGGCCGCGATGGCTTGCTCGCGGTGGAAAATGAGATTTTTGGCAGTGAGCATCGCGACCAGTCACCGCGACCACAGATTGCGATGAACTGCTCGCGATGAAAATGTCAATTTCTGGCAGTGAGCAACGCGACCTAGGTACCGCGAGGTGTTCTCGCGAAGAAGGCGGTGCAAACGCTCCAGTGAGTACCGCGACCTGGTGGCGCGACCACAGGTCGCGACGACGGTCGCGATAGCTGAAAAAATATAAAACAAAAAGTAGCTTCTCGCAGAAGCCAGAAACACAGAAACAGAGAGAAGAAAGAGGCAGAAAGAAAAGAAAGAAAAGAAAGAAGAAGAGAGAAAGAAGAGAAAGAGAAAGAAGAAGAAGAAGAAGAAGAGAAAGAAGAAGAAGAAGAAGAATAAGAAAGTGAAGAGGAAAGTGAAGAGAAAGGGAAAGGGAAGGAAAAAGAAATTGTAGAACCGCGATTTCTCGAACGAAAAACGGATTCTAGGTTGGTGTACTTTCGATTTCGGAATCTTTACGAAAAGTAATTCGTTATCGTTTCGTTTCGTTTCATTCGTTGAAAGTTCTCGTTTTCGATTTTAGTATGAAAATTGTTTAAGTTATATGAAAAATCGATGATTGATATATCTATTGTTGATTTTGGAATGAATTTATGTTAGATCGCATTTTGATCGTGTTTTCGAATATTTCGATTTCGTTGGAAATACTTGATTTAGATTTTTGTATAACTATTGATTATGTTTCTTGAAGAGTATTGTGTGAATTGTATGTTTATTAAGCAACTATTGTCTACTGAGTAACTATTGTGAAATTTATTGTGAATCTAGTTTATCGGAAACGGCCCTAGGATACTTAGACATAGAAATGGATATAGGAGGTTGGTATACCAGCTGGGTTTACTGAGCAGTACTGCGCCGCTATTGATTGCTATTGATGATCATTATGTACCTCCTCATGGATTCGTCCAGGGCAGGGAGACACGTACCTCCTCAGGATTCGTCCTGGGGGTTGGGAGCCACGTACCTTCCTAAGGATTCATTCCTGGGATAGGGAGTTATGTACCTCTCTAGGTTCCGTACCCACGGTCCTAGAGTAGGGAGATACGTGTCACTCTTAGGATTCGTCCTAGGGTGGGAGCTTGACCCATATTCCAGTCCTAGTATGTTGAGTATTCTAGCGGGCCAGATTTGAAGTGAATTGGGAAGTGACTTGAATGATTTTATTAATCGATTTTATATGTTGCTCTTATTGTGGAAATTAAAGTGATAGAAACTGTTTTATGATTTGATTTTAAAGTTAAATTGATTTATAAATGATTAGAATTGAAATATATTGTGATATGTCTTTCCATTTAAAGGTTATTTATGATTATTTTTCATAATTGAGTTTATTGTACACCCACTAAGCTATATGCTTAGCGCGTTAGTTTTGTTTCTAACGAGTAGGTACCGAGGATCCCGAAGAAGTTAAAGACTGAAGAGAGAGAGAGAGATTTGCTGACAGAGTCCCAGAGTTATCACAGTTGGGTAGCTATATTGTTGTTATATGTATATATTCTGAAAGCATGCATATACAGAGGATTTGTAAATGGGTTTCGTAATATGTTTTGTAATTACATATTTTATGATTTCTGTCTTTTATTATTAGAGTGTTTGTAAATATTAAAATTCGAATCGTTTTATTTTATAAATTGTATTGGAAAGTCGCACTAAACGGCTAGAGTGCGCAATTGTTTGAAAATGATATTGAAGTGTTGATATTGAATTTGTATTTGAATTGTTTTGTGAAAAACAGGTTTTGGGAAAATCCGAAAAACAAACGGAACTCTGCCGAAATTTTGTAAAAAGTTTATGTATTGGGCTCACTCGAGATGGTTTTTACATTATAAAGTATGTGATTTTTCTAATGGTTTAAAAAAAATTGATTCGATGGGCTCACGAGAAAAGTCTTCTTGGAATTTCAAATTGATTTGATTTTTAAATGGTTTGAGATTATAAAATGAATTTAGAAAGTTTTGAAAAACCGTAGTAGCGCTCCCTGAGTCGGTCCAGCCGGGTCGGGTCGGGGGGTGTTACAGTGTTGATGATGACATGCTTAAGCAAGATGGCCTAAGAAAGGCGTATGAACGGCTCTTCGACGATAATCACAAGGTAAAGAAGTAAAACTTCACCCTTCTGTCTAAAAATAAACTGCTTGATCTTGAGAGACGGGAAGCTTTGGATCGATCCCTTAAATTATGAAAGGAGGTTAATTATTACAATGAGAGGATTAAAGCTTTAAAGATAGAGATGAAGAATAAAGAGATCAGCTAATCTTAAGCAATTAATGTACAGTACGAGAAAATAGCGTTTTGTTTTGAAATTAGATCAACACAAATAATTGTTCCAACAGAGAAATTGGCCAAGAATAGAACAAGGAATGAGAGACGAAAAATTAGTAGAAGTTGAAGAACTGGAAGAGAAAATTTGATTTGAAGAAAGAGGAAGGGAAGGACGTGTATATGAATGAAATACAAAAAACTTATATGGTTGATATTAGTTCACATGGGAAGGAGAATTAGAAATGGATGTAGAATGGAAAAAAAAAAGACAAGATTCTAATGCCAATTATTGACATATGGATTTGAAATTCACAAATGGACGACAACATGAAAATGCATTATAAGAAAATCTATTTATAGTAACAAAAAAAAAATTGTTATTAGAAAATAAAAATCTATCACAGTATCAATATTGTAACAAAAAAATGTTACTACAAAAATATCACTACAAAAATGTCACTTAAACCACCCCCTTACCAAAAGTATTAAAGGCAGTTAGAATCATATCGAAACCTAAATACAAAAAGAAAAATGTTGCTATTAAGGGCGTTGTGTCACGGCCTTAGTATTTTCTAAGCTAACCGTGCGGCACTTAACACACTTCCTCCCGGCGAAGAGGCTAAGTCAGCCTTGATCCCTACGAGCTAGGCAAGTAGCTTACTAGCAAACTCAAGAAAGATTGTAGGAAGAGAAAATATGAGAGAGCACAAGTGTTTAGAATACTTGAATGCTAGAACTCTTGAATTCTTGGATGGTTTGTACAAATGAGGGGTGTCATCTATTTATAGGCACCAAAGAATATTCTAGACACTTATCCATCTACCATGTTCTAGATTATTCTACTATGTACAAGGCTTTCCTATAATGTACATGTTCTAGAGAATTCTAGGTCTTGAACATCCTACAAGTCTCCACAACATTCTAGAATGTCCTAAGAGCTAGACTTCTCTAGGAGTTTCTCTATCCTTCCAGGTTTCTCCACAAGGTTCTCCATTCTTCCGAAAGGTTCTAGAAAGATCGTGACAGTTGGCATTGTTATAGCAATGACCTCTCTGACACTTAAGTTAGGAACCTCTCTTTTATATAGGAAGACGCTGTATTTTGATAATGAAGTGAAAAAAAAATAAAATTACTCCCCATTCTTACCTAATGGTCCTCCAATTTATATGAATATCTATAACTGTTGGTAACTTCCTTAAAATTATTCGACCTTCTAAAAACCATATTCTACCTTCTATACACTATCTTCTCATTATGTTTTAATCGCATGTGTTTATTAGTTTTCCACTTTGCATGCAATGAATCTATTGAGGACTTAGGTCAAATTTCCCCAAATCCTCAATTCGTAACTCTAACCGTAGAAACATAATTCTCAAGATTAAATATATTTGTTTTGATTTGACTAATCAAACAGAATTCAACTAATCAAATCTATAGAATTAGTCATTTGTTAGAGAAACCAAACCCTAGCCCAAGCAATTTTCAAGTACGAATCCCAAGAAAAGCCGAATAAATTTAGAACTCGGGTTATTAGCCCTTGAACTGACACAACCTTCCTAAAATCTTAGAAAAGCCAAATAGAGAAAACCTCTCAATTTTATTGATAATTTGAATAATCTCCGAATGAATACAAACCTAATCTATTCAATAACATAACCTAGTCCTAATAGGAAATAAATAAAATTGAATCCTAAAATAATTCTAATAGGGAATAAAATTGAATCCTAATACATTTTGAATAGGAAATAGAATAAAACCCTAATACAATATAAAAATCTAAAAAAAGAAACATAATAAAACACCAAAACTACTACCCAGCCCAAAAGAATTATTGCCGCAATTTTGTAGTACCGCGACTTGTGGTCGCGACACCGGTCGCGACCAAGCTGCGGTACTCATTGGTGTAAACAATTTTTTTAACTGTCGCGACTTGTGAAAGTAGCGCCGCAGGTGGCAACGACACTTTTTTTTCTCTTCCAGCAGCTATTTTGAACCGCTTTCTTCCTCTTTCTTCTACATCCTTTTAGATCTTCTAGTAAGGTTCTCATTATTTTCCCTTTCCTAAAAAATGCTCTTACCCTCAAGGGCAACATCTGACAACGTCTTCGCCCTGCCATTATAATATTCCCAAGTAGCTTCATCTCTATCTTGTATTGCCTTCTCATATAGCCCCAATAATTTATTATTTTCTTCATGCATGAATTTCCAATCCAGTACTTCTAGTATCTTATCTTGTAGTACCACGATTTGTTCATTCTTCATCTCTCACTCATCCCTAAGAACATGTTTTCTCTTTCTTTTAAAAACCTTACCAAATTCACCTTGCATGGAACTTATCCCACTTGAAATCAAAACTGCATCAGTCATCAGCTTCGCTTGCAACTCAGCATTGGATGCAACATTGGCAGCCGCAACATTGGTAACCGCAACTGTTTGCTGAGTATTGATAGTTTCACTAGGCCTAACTTCAATATCCTTGTTTTCTGTAACTTTGACCTGTTTTCCGTCTCTCTCATCCGTCTCATACCTTACCCCGTGAGTTCGTCTGGAACAATCTCACCTTCAGCTGGTTGCAATTCTTCTCTTACCATCAGACGTTCCAATATTTCCAAGATCCTCGCATGCACTGCTCATAACTCCTGTAGTCCGGTTTGTAGGTCTCTTTGTCCTGCTTCTAAGACTTCTATACAGACCCTATTGGGTTGAATAGTTGCTTGAGGCTGAGCATTGTCGCCGTTCGACCTCTCCAAATCTCTCAACGAAAGCACCAAATTGTTGAAGAACTAGATCAAATTTCCCCAAATCTCCAGTTCGTAACCTGTAATTCTAAAAACAAAATTCCTAAGATTAGATAGATTTATTTTGATTTGACTAGTCAAGAAGAATTCAACTAATCAATTCTCTATAATTAGTCCTTTGTTAGAGAACCAAACCCTAGCCCAAGCGATTCTCAAGTAGTACTCCCAAGCAAGCCGAATAAATCTAGAACTCGGGTTATTAGCCCTTGAACTGTCACAAACTTCCTAAAATCTTAGAAAAGCCAAATAGAAAAAATCTCTCAATTTTATTGATAATCTGAATAATCTCCGAATGAATACAAACCTAATCTATTTATATTAACTCAATAACCTAACCTAGTCTTAATAGAAAATAAATAAAATTGAATCCTAAAACAATTCTAATAGGGAATAAAATTGAATCCTTATATATTTCGAATAGGAAATAAAATATAAAAACCTAAAAAAGGAAACATAATAAAACACCAAAACTATTGTCCCGCCCAAAAGAATCACTGCTGCAATTTTGTAGTAGCACGACTTGCATGTGGTTGCGACATCGGTCGCGACTAAGTCGCGGTACTCACTGGTGGAAAATAATTTTTTTAACTGTACAAGTCGCGTCTCATGTTGCGACGACACCTTCTTTTCTCTTTCAGCAGCTATTTTGAACTACTTTCTTCTCTTTTCTTCTATATCCTTTTGGATCTTCTAGTAAGGTTCACATCAGAATCATTAGTCTGTTTTCCTAATGATGCAATTAGCAAATCTACATCCTAGGCCATTTAATAATACATCAAATATCTCAGGGTTTTAGCCTATACATTTACTTTATTTATTGTCCTTAGGAAGACTTGATGATGGCATTTGACAACTTCAGGATGATATTTGCATTTCTTATATCTTCTCTAGTCAAACTTTTTAACCGCTGACCAACTCAAGTGAACTTGTTTTAGAAATGTCGTCCTAGGCTTGACATCATGCTGGATTTTGCTATCTAGGATTGTCATCCTGAGCTTTTCTAACTTGTTATCCTAGACCTGAGGTATCGCTGTATCATTGACTTTCTTGATAAATTATAGATTTGTAAAGATTTAAACTAAGGTATGACTTTTTACACCTAAGGTATTGAAACTAATAGTTAATTTCATTGCTATTAGTGTTGATCTTTGACTATTTTAAAAATGTAAAAAAATCAAATTACTCATAATTAAAAAATAAAAATAAAAAACAAAAACAAATCTAGAAATTAAAAAAAAAGTGTGAAAGGATTATCCAAGTAGATGGTCGAGATTTATTCAAAATAAAAATAAAATTTTTGAAATAAAATATAAATAAAAAAAATAAGATCTCTACCATCTATTCAGAGATGGACGACAAGATTTATATTTTAGAAAAAAAAAGAAGGAAAAAAAAAGGACAACCATCATCCATTGAAGGTCACAAAGGGAGGCTTTTCACCTCCCATATTACGGTGAATTAAGCGAGGCGAAGAGCCTTCTAGTGTCTCAATGAAGATTCAAATTATTTGAATCTCCACCTTTTTTTCTTGTTAATAAATCTTTACCGTCCATCTCTGAATGGACAATGAAGATTTTAAGTTTTTTTTTTAATTTTTTAAAAATAAATCTCTACTGTCCATGAGAATGAAAGAGAAGATCTTAGTTTTTTTTCTCTTTTTTTTCTTTAATTTAAAAAAAAATAAATTTCCACTTTTTTTTTCTTTTTTTAAAATTAAAATGAAATGCCAAAATATTCTTACAATAGTTAACTAACGTTGATTAACGGTTGACTAATGGTAGGGAAGTATCTACTAGTTTTTTAATAAATTAATTTTTCGGTAAAAAAATAAACCGCAAGTAGGTTGACTGTAATTTATCCTTTGAATTAATTAGAAACATTTACATTTTTTTCAAAAAAAATTGATGATATAAAATAAGCTTACCATGTAATTTATTTTAGAATATATAAATTAAATCAATTCTAATTTTCATAACACATTTATAACGTCTCCTTTAAAGAAAAAAAAAGTGAAAATTATTTTGGTACATTTCTTTTTTTCAATTATTACTTTTTGATATTTTCTCTTTGGCTCTTGTAGTCCTTAACTTTTTAAAAATTTATCACTTTAATTCTTCTAACCAAACATTTGACAATCTAAGAGAGTGGAATATACACATTGATCATTTTGACGTTCACTTTAATTCATTGGGTTGAAATATGATTTTGCCTTTTATTTTTTTACAATTCAACAAATTAATATTTATTTGTACATCTAATAAGAGCCTAACATGTGTCTCCAATTTTTTTTAAAAAAAAACTAAAAGTATAAAATGCACAAAATTTATAAGCAAAGCATATAAATATTAAAAAAACACAAAAAATAATTTAAAAATAACCTAACAACAAAATTAAAAATCTTTAAAAAATAAAAAATTATTACAATAAATAAAAATTTAATAATTCAAAATAATATAAAAATATAAAAACAAATTATATAGATAATTAAATTATAATAAAGTAAAATTAAAAAATAAATTAAAATATTTAAGTAATAAAAAAATTTAAAAGTAAATTAAAATTTATTATTATTTTTAAAATTATCAATTTTAAATTATTTTTAAAAATAAAATAAATTATTAAAAATTAGAATTGTTATTATTTTATTTTTATAATTAAATTTTTATTTATTTTTTAAATTGAATTATTATTATTTTTTTGAATAATTACAACTAATTTGGGATTCGGGAAAGGGATACGACTTGAATTCATAACCTTAAGAGTGTAAGTATGAGGAGTAAAATACTGAGCCAACTTCATCTTACCGAATTATATATATTTTTTTGTAAAGATTGAAATATTTTAAAATTATTAAATTTGACTAATTTTTATATTAAAATAATAAAATTTTAAAAAGTAAGAATGAGATAAAATGGTAAGTATTAATAAAAAATAATAATTTTAATAAAATAGTGATGAAAATAATTCTGGCCGAAACTTTTTTAATATTTATATGTCGGTTTTTAGGTTTTCTTGTAAAAGAAGTTGATTTTTAGAGGTTGACGGACTATAACGACGTCAAATATCCACTCCGCAGCAGGGGTAATAACGACATTTTCTCAAATATCACGCATTCACGCTGTTTTAACGCTCGTTATCTTGCCCTCTTGCCCCCCTCTCTCGTTTTTTCTTCAATTTTCTTGCTAACCAAACACGTTCGGACTAGATATCTGCACATGTACTTTTAGAAAGACCAAGGTCTAGATATATAGAGAGAAAGAAAGAGACTTATTTTACAAAGATCAGATCTTTTTGTTGGTCTCTGAAGAGGCTATGGCTTGGAGGCGCCTAATCTCAGAGGTCAGTTGCATATATTTCAGTTGATTAATCGATTAATTGTGGATTTTTCTTAATGTATGTGATTTTCCTCTTCTTTTTGAGAGACCTTTTGACGATCAAGTTTGGGATTTTGAAACTACAGAAACCCTAATATTAGTATTTGCGGGTTTTCGGTTGGTTCTAGGAGCCCCATTTAATAATTTGAAATTAAAATTTTAATTTAGTTGTATCTTATTATAAACTTTTGCATTGCTAATTAAATCAAAGTTCCATGTCTGGGTAGGTTATGAAGCTAAAAGTGGGTTCTGAATCTTGATTCAGTGTAGTTTCGAAATAAGGAGACTGACATTTATTATCAGCCACTAGCATGTTTTATATTCAATTATTTATAAAGTTTTATGTGTGAAGTGACTTCTTGGCTTCAAATTTGAGGTTTTTGGTATTATTCTGTTATGCAATATTGAATTGGCGTATCTGGCTAAATAATGTGGGCATTTTGATTGAATAATCACTTTTCATGGTTGGCTTGTTTATTGCTATCTGTTCGAAGCCAGTTTTGGGCTTCTGGCACTGTTTAGATGGTGGTTGGAAATGAGTTGTGCTTGGGATATCACTTTTTATAGAATCACAGAAAAGGAAGGAGTTTACTTCAAAGTTTAATTTAGAAGTAATACTTACATAATTATCAGTTGTGCTATTCTTTGTATAAATGTGAGATCACTCATGTATGTTAAACCCCTGCCTTGGTTTTCACTGGTCTTACATATAGTATTGCTGCAAATATATCTGTTATAGCCTTTGTCTATAAATACATGTTTGCATGTGTTTTTGTATCTGTAATGGAAGAGTCTTGGGCATCCACAGGAATTGCTAATCTGCATGTAAACTTTGATTCTTAAAGTTCACGCTAATATATAGTGTAGGAATTAACTTGTACTTAATATTCTGTAATATTCTGTTTATTTTCCTGTTTTGTTAATTAAATTCTATATTTGCTTCAATAGGTTTCAAAACATCAATCAAACTTGGGGCAAGTCAAGAATTTGTTTGTTAGGACTTATTTTCCCATCAACAATTTTGAAGGAGCTGGAGGTATGCTCTTCTGAGTTCTGATGGCATTTAGATGCTATATATTCGTATTGCTAATATTTTGTTTTAACATTCTTGATAATATCTCTATTTTCCATTTAAGAAACTGTTGTAATTCTGTCAAGAATAGCTTAATCATGTGGCTGTAGTATGTTTCTGATGGGAACTTATGTTATTCTTGTTTCACTTGCCTAAAATTATTGTTAAATGGTTTTTTTCTTTCTTGGATTTTTCATAGGACACCAGGCAAGAGGTTGAGTGCTATTATCTTTTTCTCCTTTTTTTTGGTCATGAGTTACAAGAATAACCTCTCTTTTTTTCCCCTTTTTTTTTAATTGTTTTGCAGGGAATAGGTTTCTTGGTGCTCAAAAGAGGTTTCAATCAAACTATTTTGGCAGTTTAGCTCGCAGAGGACGTGATGCGGATGAGGCTAGTGAGGTTGCTCATCTTCGAGAACTCTACCGTCGAAATGATCCTGAAGCAGTGATTAGACAATTTGAAAGCCAACCATCATTACATCATAACCAGTCAGCACTATCTGAATATGTTAAAGCGTTAGTAAGAGTAGACAGGCTGGATGACAGTGAACTGCTTAAGACATTGCAAAGAGGTGTGTGGGAAAATAGATTTTGTAAAATTTTATGAATATTGCAAGATTGCAGGAATTAAGGATGTCTATGGAGTGCAAAGATTAGGTGTCTAGGACTCATCTTGCGTACTGCTTCTGGTCTGCACAGGACCCTCTGGATTCAGATACACATTGCTGAAAATGCATAGCTCCAGGAGGTCATGTTGATTGGATAATTGGCATAGCCAGACACCTGCTTTTATCTATTTAATGTCCTATTTTTTATTTTTTTTGGATTTAAAACATGTTTTTTGTTATGAGTTCTCAGCTCGTAGTTTTAGATTTTTTTAGCAAGTGGTCTATGAAATTTGTAGGTATTGCTAACTCAGCTCGGGAGGAAGAAAGTATAGGAGGTCTTTCAGCTTTCAAGAATGTGGGAAAACCAACAAAAGGTGGCGTTCTTGGAACTGCCCGTGCTCCTATCCACATGGTAGCAGCTGAAGGAGGGCATTTTAAAGAGCAATTGTGGCGTACCATTCGCACTATTGCACTGGGTTTTCTGTTAATTTCTGGTGTAGGAGCGCTTATTGAGGATAGAGGAATCAGTAAAGGTATAACTATATCATGATAATTTTTGGTGAGCTTATAATTTGGTACAACAGTAACAATTTTAAATGATGTAAAACCTTTTTTTTTCTAATATGTGATTCTCCATGTTACAGGACTTGGCTTGCATGAAGAAGTGCAGCCTAGCATGGAATCTAATACAAAGTTTAATGATGTAAAGGGTGTTGATGAGGCAAAACAAGAGCTTGAAGAAATTGTTCACTATCTTCGAGATCCAAAGGTAAGTGTTTGAAAATTAATTCTGCTTGCCTGCGCATGCACATTTATCTTATTCTTTCTCTCTGCATTTGGATTTGTCTCACATGAATATATATATGGTTGTGCAATCATGTTGATTCCTCGAAACACTTATTTTGAGCAATACATCCCAAGGGCATATCAAACATAGTAATAGGAATTTTGGATGTTACCAAACATAGGAAGAGAGAGATGTAATCTCTCATTGCATGGGTATCTTAATACAAATGATATATCATTGTTAGGTAATCAGATACATTTTATTTTTTATAGGGAAATTTTGATGGTTCAAAACTTAAACTATTAGTTTGTGTCTCGTGTATCCTAATATTCGGTCTTAGTCAAATTTGAGACTCAATTTTGTATTTTTTTTTTTTTTGCAACTCTCAGTACCGAAGTCCGTGTTTATCAATACTGTTAAATCCTGTCTCTATTTTTATTATTATTATTTTCTTTTTAAGAATTCTTTTTATGGCTTCTCTTAAACATGCAAATTCAGTCAATGTGCAAGGTAAGACAGACTGTTTTGTTGTTTGTGGTTGTAGAGGTTTTCTTCTAAGTTTGATCCTTTCCTTGGTGGGTGGAAATTTACACTAAGAAGCAAGTTTTACGTTGAGTTGGAAACCAGCTTTCTCTTTATTCTTATTGCTTTTGTTTTGCTAAAAAAGTCGTAAGTCTCTGAAAATTTCATAATATGGTGGATAATAACATTGTTTTTGTGATAACATCGTGTAACTGATTGTTTCTGTTCAGCAGATGAGTGTATGAAAATCTTATTCCTATTTTCATCTGCTAGAAATACTGATTTGAGTGCACAGAGTGGGTTGGAATCATAAAATAAAATGTAAAACATCATAATGTTTAGATGTAAATATTGAAGATTCCTTTTATATTAGTACCCAAAAAATGTTGAGAACCATACATCAAACTCCTTTGTGATTTTAGTTTCACTAACTCCGTGTTTATTACCCTTTTGGCCCTTGTAATGTGTCTGTCAACCATATTGAAAGTTGATTTATATTCCATGGGTTTTTTGTTTTCCTTGTTGCAGCGCTTTACTCGTCTAGGTGGCAAGCTCCCAAAAGGTGTTTTGCTTGTTGGCCCACCTGGTACTGGCAAAACTATGTTGGCAAGAGCAATTGCTGGAGAAGCTGGGGTTCCATTCTTCTCATGCAGTGGCAGTGAGTTTGAAGAGATGTTTGTTGGCGTTGGAGCTAGGAGAGTGAGAGATCTTTTTTCCGCTGCGAAGAAGCGGTCGCCTTGTATAATTTTTATTGATGAGATAGATGCCATAGGAGGAAGCCGTAACCCCAAGGACCAGCAATACATGAAGATGACTTTGAATCAGTTGCTCGTTGAGCTGGATGGCTTTAAACAAAATGAAGGGATAATTGTTATTGCTGCAACCAATTTCCCTGAATCATTGGACAAGGCGCTGGTGAGACCTGGACGATTTGACCGCCACATTGTTGTTCCAAATCCAGATGTAGAAGGACGAAGACAGATTATGGAATCCCATATGTCAAAGGTATTGTTTATTCCTTTTGGAAAAAATTATAGATGTCTTGGAAGTCTGAGGTTAAGTTGGCAATGGCCAGCTTTCCTGGTAAAGGATTCTGATTCAGTTGAGAATGCCTATGTGCCTGGTATATGTCCCATTAACTTTAGCCAGGATTCACAATCTTTACTAGTATGATACACGTGCATGGTTGTATTCTCTTTCTTCTGTATTACCTGCTGTTTTACTATTAATCCTTTGGTGTGATCGTGGTAATTAATTAGGCCAAACAAATCATTCATAGTTAACCTATATGCATGGGTACACACGTTTAACTGTTAGTAGTGGTGCAATTACAGGTCTTGAAGGCAGATGATGTTGATTTGATGATCATAGCTAGAGGGACTCCAGGGTTCTCAGGTGCTGATCTTGCAAACCTTGTCAATATTGCAGCGCTAAAGGCTGCAATGGATGGTGCCAAATCAGTGACAATGGCTGATCTGGAGTATGCAAAGGACAAGATTATGATGGGAAGTGAACGCAAGTCAGCTGTTATCTCTGATGAGTCTCGGCGGCTAACGGCTTTCCATGAGGGTGGTCATGCCCTTGTGGCCATTCATACTGATGGGGCTCTTCCAGTTCACAAAGCAACAATAGTTCCTCGAGGGATGTCACTTGGCATGGTTGCCCAATTGCCTGACAAGGATGAAACAAGCATTTCTCGCAAACAGATGCTTGCACGGCTTGATGTATGCATGGGGGGAAGGGTTGCAGAGGAGCTCATATTTGGAGAAAATGAAGTTACTTCTGGTGCATCTTCTGATCTTCAGCAAGCAACTAAACTAGCAAGAGCAATGGTTACGAAATATGGCATGAGTAAAGAAGTTGGGTTTGTCACTCACAATTATGATGACAATGGAAAGAGTATGAGCACTGAAACTAGGCTCCTTATTGAGAAAGAAGTGAAGTACTTTCTGGAAAGAGCTTACAACAATGCAAAAACCATTCTCACGACTCATAACAAGGAACTCCATGCACTCGCTAATGCTTTGCTGCAACATGAAACACTTTCAGGAAATCAGATCAAGACTCTACTTGCTCAAGTCAACTCTCAGCAACAGCAACAACATCAACAAGTAGTTGCACCACAAAGTAGTTCACAATCAAACCCAGTACCGCCTCCCTCAACTTCAAACCCGGCTGCATCTGCTGCTGCCGCTGCAGCTGCTGCGGCTGCGGCTGCCGCTGCAACGGCTGCAGCTAAATCTAAAGGCATTGCTCCCGTGGGATCATAGTGTGAGGGAGGGTGGTAACTGGTAAGGCCTCTCCTGCGCAGCTATTTATTGAATTGAATGTGCATAATTTAGCGAGTTGCTAGCCTTTTGTGTTTGAGAACTGTAGTCTAATTGCTGCTGGTCTATTGATGTATTATCATGTGTCTCAAAGTGGAACAAAAGCTATAGATGGATTTAATGGCAGTAGCACACAATGACAAGTGTAGCCGTTATTTTTAAGCACATTGGGGATGTGTATGCTGTCTTCTTTCTAATCACTTTTGTTGTTTATACGATAAAGAATAATGTTCATTTACAATTTTGCCCTTCCAGGAGTAGTTGTAAAGTTGCATATTTATTTTTCTTTTACTATAGATCTTCTCCCTTCTCTGGTTTTTGTTTCTATAATTGAAGAACCTCAGATATTGACAAGTCTTTTACGGCCACACTGCAGTAAATTGATGAATTTTTTTTAACTTCTTGTTTGGTTAATTTGGTAGAAATATTTCAATTTTTTGTTCTTAAATCATGTGATATGATACTGTGTATGTAAAAATGAGGTAATGATTGATAGATCCAAGTGTTTCTAAAATTAAATGCCCAGTCTTGTAGACAGACTGTAAATTCTGGAATGCGATGAAAAAAACAATGTAAAGGTAGCACTTCGTCTAGAATTTTTAAATAATAAATTATTATTATTACTGTAAATTTATATAATAAATATTAAAATAATTTTTTAAAATTTTTATTTAGCATTCAAATTAATAATATAGTTAATATAAATATTTAAAATAAGAAGATAAAACAAGTAAGTTTATAATTACATTTAATATAACAAAATGTAATTATGATGATTTGGACTGGAAAAAAAAGGTAAAAATATCGAAAACTAGTAAACAATGCCTATTTTGCTTCTTCTTTTTTTCGGAACGATATAATAGGGGAAGGTGAAGAAGGGAACGGCAATCCCTAACGGTGGAACCATGTCGACGACTGAGTCAAGTCGGGCCCGTCAACTCTCTGGTGAGTCATTTGTGGTGCCAATCAATTCAAATCTGATGTTATTAATTAAAACATAAAAAAAAAAAAATTGTTGTTTGATATTGTGACAGCGGTTGAGCAGAAGAGAGTAGTGATAAATAACAACAGTGGTGAAAAGCTTGTTGGGACATTACATGAGACGGGATCAAAGGAGGTTGTTATCGTGTGCCATGGATTTCAATCCTGCAAGGAACGGATGCCTATGCTCAACCTTGCTGTTGCTTTTCAAAGACAAGGAATCACTGCCTACCGCTTTGACTTTCCAGGGAATGGCGAAAGTGATGGGTCATTTCAGTATGGTAATTACCGCAGAGAAGCTGAGGATTTGCGTGCTGTAGTTCAACACTTTCGTGCGCAGGAACGCCTAATAACTGTAATTGTTGGCCACAGCAAAGGTTTGTTATTATATACTAAAGTGCCTGAGCACAACTCAATGCTGTGATTTCATGTTGCTATACCTTCGTTTACTGTATATATGGATCAATGTTGTTGATTAACCATACATGGAATTTGAATTTGTTGGTCAAATGATAATTGTTATGTTTTATGAACCTATACTAGCTATTTACTTAAAAAAAAAAAAAAAAAAACTTATGTGGGATGTGACGAGAGATCAACCGTTACAAGCACGGCCAAAGTTGAAGGGAAGAGGTTTCCCACATTTTTATTTATTGATAAAGATAGGATTTGAACCTCACAAATTTTAAGAAGTGCAGTAATGCACTAAACACTTTAATTATAAGTGGATGTGCCCATACTAGCTATTCTTAATATAAGATTGTTTTGTAACCCTACACAAATAACTTGATAACTCCAAAACCTTTGCTTCGCTGATATAATTGTAATTGTTTTTTTTATCATTTCTTAAAAACCATATTGCTGAAAAAGGTTTCTGCAGGAGGAAATGTGGTGCTTCTGTATGCTTCCAAGTATAATGATGTACCTGTAGTTGTCAATATTTCTGGCCGTTTCCATCTAGAGAGAGGCATTGAAGGTCGCTTGGGTCAAAATTATCTGCAAAGAATCAGGCAGAACAGATTCATTGATGTCGGGAATAAAAAGGGTGAGCTACTATTAGTAATTACAGCACAAATGTCTCCTTAATTATATTAGTTTTGTCTTAGGGGACTACACGCCTGGTTGTAACTTAAAATACCTGGTTTTAAATGTTGTATGAAAATTTCTGAAGTGGCATCAGAATTTACTTGTAACAGTATTGTTAGTGCATTGTTTATACAAAACCAGGGATTAGATATACTTTGAAATTACAAATACTTGTCATCAATCAATTCTTAGGATTGCTGTGGATTGAACTGCTGACATTTCCTATTTGTTTGAAGGAAAGTTTAAGTATCGTGTGACTGAAGAAAGTTTGATGGACCGCTTAACTACCGATACACGTGCAGCATGTCTTATGATTAGTCAAGACTGCAGGTAAGAAAGTACAGTTCATCCAATTGATTGCATCTATTGTGATTGTTAGCTGTCGTCTTGATCCTTATGTGTCAACAGTGCATGACAATTTTCTGGGTATGGTAAATTTTTAACGCTGTTGTTTGATCTGCTGGTTTGTGTACATTGTTCATTTCACTAATTGTTTGAGGGTGAGAGAGAATATTGTTAAGACTGTTATTTTTTACTTTATATGTACTGGGTATTCTATCTGCATCAAGACACATAACTTCTTTGTAATTTCAAATTTATATTCTGATTCTTTAAAGTGTGGAAATCTGATTTTGCGTTAAGCTATATGCGAGTCAGACTCAAAATTCTTTCCCATAAGTCTAAAGACACATCTAGGCTTTCTTCCATCTGCTCATTTTTCGTTTTTAGTTCAAGATAGATAAATCTCATAATGCATTTTGTGGAATCATATTAAATACGTCTTGCTGTTAGCATATGCTCATCCAGTAGTTTTTGATGTTTGCACTTAATAATTAGTCTTATGTTTTGTTACATTTGTAATATTGATTTGATTTTGTAGTCTAAATTAAATTATTCCAGTGCAAGAGTCGGCTTCTGACACATGTGAATAACATTTTCTACGATTAAATTTCTGATTACCCATCATTGAGCAAACATTCATCAACTGCCTGAAATGCACTGCAGTTTTCACGCTCATCAGAAATCTGAAACTATTCAAGCCATATATGTATATTTCTTGTATGATATGACATTAATTTTGGACACATATGATACATAGTAGTCAAAACTCCGATCTGCTTGTTGTCAACTCACGTACAAATGTAATTTGGTTCCGATTTGATCCATTGTAATGTTCATGATGTCATTTACAGGGTCTTGACAGTTCATGGATCCATGGATAAAATGGTACCAGCAGAAGATGCTTTGGAATTCGATAAGTTCATACCTAACCATAAAGTACTCATAATAGACGGAGCTGATCATGAATATACTTCACATCAAGATGAACTAGCTGCGGCGGTGCTTGACTTTGTATGCTCAAATTGTGAGAGAGACAGAAACAAACAAACAGAGTTACCATCATGCACAAGGGCTGGTAATATTATTAATTCGCGAATTTGACAATTCTGTGGCAGCTAGTAACAGATTCACTTAGATTGAGAAATCCCAATGCCTAGTTGGAACTGAATTAGCTAAGAGGTGAAAATAGTGTTTGGTCATATAAATTATTTATAGGTACGCTGATTATTTGTTCAGTCATAAGATGACAGACATATTACCATGGTTAAAGAGTGCCAAGTCACTTGATGGTAGATAGCTGTGTTTTATTTGAAGAGCTCACCTCTGTAATGAAATTTAAATCAATTTGAATATACTTTCTCATACTTCATAGGATCACATCTTGTCACCCTTTTAGTTTATGTCTTATCCTTCATTCTCTTCTTCGGTCAAACAATAACGAGCACACGGGGCAACTTCAAATTATTTTTTTTTGGTACAAAAATTGTTTAGGGAAGGGAAGACTACCCAGTTCAGGTCATGGGGGCAACTTCAATTTTAGTTCTACTACCCTGATCACATAACAGATGCATGTTAAATAACTGATCAGAAAAAAGGTCCTTCATAAATAAACTACTGTGGTGCAACATCACATAGGGACGTTTGATACGTACTGTATTAGATTCATATTGTATTGAATTGAATTAATTTTAATATAATTCTGTATTTGATGACATATGATATTAGATTTTAGTGTAATATTGTGTTAACTAATAAAAATATCTTTTTAAAACAAGTTAATAATTATATATTTAATATGAGTAAATAAAGTAAATGTTTATTTTTATTGACACAAATATTATAAAAATAATCATTAAAAAATGAAAATAAATAATTTTTTTAGGGTTGGCGAATTTTGTAAACAAAGGTTTACATTGGAATAAACAAACTCAATTAAAATGAAGATAATAGGTTGTCCAAATTAGGTCATAGAATGCTGACAGGTTGCCAAACATTGGATTGTGATATTTTATACAATACAATCAATAAAGTGATAAATGTATGTTTGTCTATCTTCTATCTTCTCATGGCAACACTTACCCTCAATATATGTTAAATTGATATGATGGACTGCTAATTAGCCTTGTTTATGTGTCTTCTGGGCATTGCATATACCCATCAACCCCCAAGTTCCAAGTTTCCAACTCACCAAACACATAATATTACTACTATTTACCAAAGAGAGAAAAAGGAGATAACAATAGTAGTCAGATCCAAACAGACGATATCATATCGGCATCCCTGGTTACTTCACTAGGTCGTAACAGTCTTTGGCTTGACCCCAATTTTTCTCCAAGAGACATTGGGCATTATCTGTTTCGAATCAACACGATCCTTGTACAAAATAGCAAAGTTGAGCAATGAGTCCAGAAGGGAGTCTGAAAGAAGGTGTGGTTTCAGACCCAACTCAATGAGTTTAGTGTGCTTTGCGTTGTAATAATGTTCCTCTGCCTCCTACTCTTGGGTTGGGCACAGATTTGGTTTCCACATCAAGCCCAAGCTTCTCTCCTGCTTTTGTAACTAGAGCAGCAAGTTCATTGACAGAAAACTGCTCAGTGAACTGATTGAAGACCCGGAATTCACCACGTTCTGCTGGATTTGCAATTGCAATTTCAACGCACTGAACTGTATCTCTTATGTCAAGGTAACCCCTGGTCTGAAATAATATAAAAAGTAAACAAGAGGGCGACAGAGAGAAAACGCAAGTTGGTGAAGCTAAACAGCAGGATAAATGAAAATCCATGTAACATTTTTTTTTTCCTTCTAAAGAACAATACTCATGTACAGTTAAATATAAAAGCGACAAAATATGATAATGGCTCTTCCGTGCTTGAAGGGAAAGTTGTGTTCTCATTTCTCACATAGATATACATGAAGAGGGTAGTATGTTTATCTACGAAACGGTGCATTTGCAAGGCAGTGAATTATCCAACTTAGGTGCTCTCTCTCAAGCGAACATTGGACCAAATTTCAAATGCCCACATCTAGATCAATTATCAAGTTAACTAAGAACATAGTACTAGAAAGGCATGGCTCAAACAAAACCCTGGTTTACAGCAATCAGATAGATTTGGAGTCTGGCCTGATTATCTTTATCATGTTTCACAAAATCATAAATAAATAAAAATGTAGCTTCTTCACTACCCTATCCTCTCACGTTAATGCAAAAGTTCATGAAAGGCAGCTATAGAAGCAATCACATTTTATACAATTCATATAATACTTCAACCTATCTATATCCTAAAGAGGCTTTTAAAAAGAAGCCAAGAGGTGTACTTCCATGCTTGCCAGATTTGGTTGAGAAAAGAGAACTGGACACGCAGGATATTAGTATAATCCTCAAATGTCCTCATAACTTGTATTTTAGAGAATTAAGACTTGTTTCAAGTACCAAGTCATTCTTCTCTATGACTGTATAGAAAGAAGCAAATAGCGAAAAACATAATGCAGGGAGAGATATTATTGGATATAGGAATCTCACCTGGCCCCCTTTCCCATACACTGTAAGTGGATGACCAACAGCAGCCTGAACACAAAACCGATTCAATGCAGTCCCAAACACTGCATCGTAATCAAACCTATTACAAAGCTCTTCATGCATAGCAGTTTCATCTGTTGTAACTCCATAAACCACTCCTTGATTCAGATCAGTGGCTCTGATTCCCCAAGCCTTGCAAGTGAAGGCTATGTTATTTGAGTCATGAACCTTACTCAAGTGGTAGAAAGAGCTGGCTTGCTTGGGATAAGGTAAAGTATCTGTTCTTCCATTATGAGTAATTGTTATATAACCCTCTTCAATGTCAATATTTGGAGTTCCATATTCTCCCATAGTCCCAAGCTTCACTAAATGGCAATGCTCCCTGAATTCCTTTATAGCAAAGAGAACATTCAGTGTTCCAATTACATTGTTGTGCTGAGTATACACAGCTCTTGATCGGTCAATCATTGAATAGGGGGCAGACCGCTGTTCCCCAAAATGGACAACTGCATCAGGTTCAAATGACTTGAAAGTTTCTGATAAGAATTCAAAGTCACATATGTCGCCAATGTAGAGTTCAATAGTTTTTCCAGTAAGATATTTCCAACAACGAATCCGGTTCTGGATGGAGGAGATAGGAGTCAAGGAGTCAAGACCAAGTTGGTGGTCGAAGAGACGACGGATGAGGTTGTCAACAATAGCAACCTCATAACCTTTTTTAGATAAATGGAGGGCGGTAGCCCAGCCACAGTAGCCATCTCCACCAATAACCATCACCCGTTTTTGCTTGGATGCATCATTGGACGACTGATGCAAAGCAGAGTGTTTTTGAGCTGAGGCTTCTTGTCTTATGGGGGTAGTGGTTGCATAAACGATATGACTTCTTTGTGAACTCTCTCCTGGCAAGACAACCCTTCGAACTAGAGGATTGGAAGTTTTCACAGTAAATGAAGTAGGAAATGCATTTGGGCCTTGGTCAAGTGACTGGAAGAAAGGTTTGCGGCAAGAAGGGATTTTAAAAGAACATGAAGTTGAAAGTAAATGTGCCATATTAAGGTCTGATTTTGCTCAATAATATCAAGTTCACCTGAAAATGTCAAAATGATCAAGAAAAATTGAGTTTCAAGTAATAGAGACAAAAATAGAAGGATCGTATCTCTTATCAAATGCATGAAGCATTGAATGCTTGCCATTGGCTGTCATATGCCTATCTGGGACTTCTCTTAGATCTCTATGATTCTGTCATGATAAACTTTAGCTCTTATACATGCAAACACATATAACCCCATATCAAAGCTGAAGAAGCCCGGCTCATCGTGCAAAATAACTAACTTCATACACCAAAGATACATACAATTAAGAAATAAATAACATCCACAATTCGTTAATATCCAACATTCAAGTTAACAATGCTCTAACTCTACCATTAAACATATAATTATCAATAAATGCAAACAATAGTATTTGTATCAAGAAGCTATCAAATCCATAAAAAGACAGAGATTGTAATAATTAAATAAATAAGCGTAAAGGCCAGACTGAAGTGATATTTGGTTCATATTAATTCTGGGTTTCACCGGAGAGCTGAAGTAGGAGTGAAAACACCGATAAAAGCAAAGCACACTTCCTTGTAAAAAAGTCAAAACAACTATTTTCCTCCCAAAAATGCATGAATATCGCACATACAAGCTCGTTAACACAAGTAAAGGAAGACAGAGAGAATTGATTACCTTGAGAGAAGTGTCTAATAAGATAGAAACTCGAACTGAGTTGGAAGTGGAGACTGGAGAGTGAAACACAAGTATGTTGACGGATTCGGATATTCAAGAGAGAAATCTGGAATTCAGGGTTTTGTAGCTTCTGTGAAGAATCAAAAGAGAAACAACCAAGTATATTCCTTTTTATCTATAATCTAGGAGACACTTGGCTGATGTCTACAACTGTCGCCTGCAATTTCCAGATGGTTCATGGGCCTGATTTTACTTCTTAGAAAGCCCAGTAGTAGTTTTATGTTCACCATTGCCATCTCCATCCTTTTCTTTTATTTATACAGCATACCAGTATTACCCAACATGTTAACATAAATTTGAAAATATGGAGATTTTCATTTTGGTCTCTAATTTTTAAAAAATTATCATTTTTTTAAATTAATTATGATTAATGGTATCTTTGAATCCTAACTTTTAGGAAATATATCAATTTGATCCCTCTGACCAAATTTTTGCCAGTAAAACTTAACAGAATTGGTAAAAAAACTGTTTTGCCCTTGACTCTATTTAAATAAGTTAAAATTATAATTTTAACCTGCAATTTAAAAAATATATATTAATAATTAGAAGAGTAATATGGTTATTTTAAATTAATTTTTAATTAAATATTTTAAATGAATTTCCACCGTCCATCAATTGTCCATCAAAATTGATGGACAGTGAAGATTATATCGAATTTTTTTAAAAAAAATAAAAATTGTAAAATTAATTTTTCTCCACCAAGAACAAACCAAAAAAAAAAATTGAAGTTGAAGATCTAGATTCGAAGATGAACCTAGAACGGTTCGTCTTCGAACCTTTCTGGGTTCGAAGATGAACCCAGAAAGGTTCATCTTCGAACCCTTCTAGGTTCATTTTCAAACCTAGAAACCTCGGTTAGTATTTGAACCCAGGTCTTCAACTGCAACTTGAATTTTTATTTTTATTTTTTTTATTCTTGGTGGAGATCCAAATTGGATATCCACCGTCCATCAATAAATGGACGGTGGAGATCCATCCAATCTAGATCTCCACCAAGAACATCAACTTTTTTTAAATAGTAAAAAAAATTTTAATTGAAAAAAAAATAGTTTTATAATTTTTATTTTTAAAAAAAAAATCGATATAATCTCTATCGTCCATCAATTTTGATGGACGGCGGAGATTTTCATTTAATGTTTTTTTAAATTTTTTAATTTAATTAATTTTTTAATTTTGGGTAGATTGAAAGATAAAAATACCCCTAGAATAGTTAATTTTGACTAATGGTTGACTAACATAATGACCAAATTAATACATTTCCAGAAAGTGATGATCCAATGATACTGATAAACGAAACTGATTTAAAAAATTGATAATTTTCTAAAAATTAGAGACCAAAATAAAAATCCCCCATTCGAAAATAGAGTAATAGACTAGTTTCATAATAATAGTTTTTTGCAATAATTGGTTCAAATTTAAAGAGTAATACTAGACATCTCACTTCAAATCCTAACTCTTCGATTCCAATTACACATGACAACTGACATATCAATTAATCAATATTAAATGTAAATATATTTACTAATTAACATCTCAACTTCCATAGATGTTGAGATTTAAGACTTAAAATTTAAAATGGAATATCTAATATTACTCTAAAATATAAAAATGCTCTGATGATAGCTCAAGTGTTGTTGAGCGGCTCTTATGGGCTATGGGCGCATGCATGATGTTGCTTTACGGGACTTTATGTGTCAATTTGTGATTGGAATCCAACTTCTTTAAATAAAAGCCTTTATATCTCATATAATTATCATTTGAAAATCAATAGTAAATTTCAGTCCCACAGGGAGTTTCTTATTTCACATATATTTTTTTAAAGGTTTTATTAATTTATTTTATAAAAATATATATTAATTTGTATTGCGAAGGAAAACTGTTATGGACAACATAATTTAAGAACCACTTAAGAGTTGTGAAGCTCCATTAATGCACAACCAAACATATCAACTATATGGGGGGACCTCACTACTTGAAAAACTATAGTAGATTGGTAGACAATTCTTCCAACTAAGAAGAAGTTTAGATGCTCAATTCTGTCAAAACCAGAAACTAGCTTCATAAATTGGCGGATGTATATTCAAAATCAGCCCAGAGAGCGAGTTAAAAACTTGGACATCAAGTAGCTGCAACTTTTTTCCCATCTTCAATGAAGTAAATAGCAGTTTCAGGAACCTGAAATGGTACAGCAAAGTCACAAAATCAACCCATAGAAGGAGAATATTGACAGTGAATTGCTTAGGTTCCTACTAGTAACGAATCTCTATTATTACGCGATCGCAAACAGAAAAAAGTTTAAGCAACTTCTGTTTCTGAATCCATTTTAGTAAACTTCATCAATGTCTGCAATTTCGATTGTATAATTTGGGAAAAAGGTTCCAAAGCACAATCGTTACATATTACTATTAGGCCAGGAGAATTATCCTTTATCATCACCAATAGTTAAAAGAGTCGAAGGCCTTTCCGCAAAGAACTCAGGAGCAAACATAAAACTTCATGCCAACCAACCAAGAACTTGTGGTAAAATGATTTTCTTTCTTTCCCAATGCGAACTTCCTTTTGAGTTGTTCCTGGATGCAGCCTTTATATTTCATACATATAAAGGAGAAAATGGTTAAAAGAATTACAGCAGGCCATGTCTCTGTAATGAATTCCACAATGTCGTAGGATATGTCTCCTTGAACATCAATTTGCTCTTTCTCAGTTGGCCCCTAACACCAATCATTAGAATTTGTAAGAACAAGTACAAATATAAGAATGAAAAAGGGGGTGATGAATGATGATAGATATTAATGATTTTCACACACATTAGCAACAGATGCTCCAGTGGCAAACTTTTTCCCAAGCTTTTTAGAAGCATCACTGAGTTTAACACCTGATACAATATATAATTATCGGAAATAATTTGCAACTTTATCAACAAGTAATAAGCCAATGAAGATCTGAAATGTACTAGAGAAACAGAGTAACACCAGCATTTTGGCTTACCAAATAGGTCCAATCTTTTCACAATGGTGATACATTTGCGTACAACCTTTTCAATAAAAACTTCTAGTTTTTCCTGTGGAAAAAGAAAAAGGTTTATACAATATTATATTTGAGCATAACATCAAAACAAAGGGAAGAATGTCATGGGTAAAAGGCCAACATTCAGTAACTTCAACCAACAATAGCAATAAAACTATTCCAGTGTAATAGTCCCCAAGGTGATAGCCTAGTTGGTTAGATCTCAATTGCCCTCACACCTACCTTGGAGGGAGATTCAATTTAATTTGTGTGTATGGAGAGGAGTGGGGTGAGTTTGTGTAATTAGTGAAAGAAAGGAAAAAAAAATCCAACAAGACCAAACATATGGGTAACTTATAGCAGACGTAAAGCCTCACATCAACACCGTCCACACAAGATCAAATTCACCACAAAAAAAAGCAATTATAATATGATTTATATTGATTAGGTAACAAACATCTCAGATTTTTGGAAGTAATTGTGCATATATAATTGTGATTCCAATTCAAACATGCAACAAGGTAAGCCCCACACACTTTCTGCTAATGCTTAGTACATTTAAATAAAGCCGTGAGTGACAATTGAGCCTTACACAAAACAATTCATTTTTCTTTAAACGGAGATACATCAGGGTGCATGTGCGTGTTCATCTAAGAAACCTATGAAATAAATGCAAAATCGATAGTTTACTCTAGAAGCAGTCAAATTTCACCAGAAGGTCAAAATCATAGAAAAGAAAACCAAATTTTGTGGGTTGCACCTAAAATTGAAGATTACATGCTCTATGAAACTACATTATGTCAAAGAGGCTGGACAAGTATGTATATATCATGCATAAAGCAGTATAAATAAGAAAAAGAAAGCCTTACTTTCTTTTTATTTTTCCACGAGGTAGACGTTTAACTTCTTCTTGTTTAGGAGATGATGCTTCCCCTGACATCACACCCACTAACCCACCTTTTATTTATTTTCACAAAAAATAATGATAAAAAAGTTTACCAGAAGCAGCTCCTCCATCAGCACCACCTGAAGCAGAGACCTTCTCAGCCTTCTCCTTTTCATTAGCGTCTGAAAAAAGATGAATCAAACTATTCAAAAGTTAATATTCTACAAATTGAAAAGAAATTAAAGGAATCATTTGATTCCAAAGGGTACGTAATCATTTACCTTCAAGAAGATGTGGATATAGTTGATGAGCATTTTGGATCAACCAAGGCTTGCATTTCTCAAAATCAGGACCGAATTCACATTACTCTGCTGGAAGAGAACATATGGGGCAATATAAAACGTGCACCGGTTGAGGTTTCTCTCCCATTCAAGCTTTCTCTTCGTTGTGTGTGTGTGTGTGTGTGTATATATATACACATATTTGAAGGGTTAGTTAACTAATATTATTCCTATAAATTATATGGAAGATCCGTTGGAAATTTCTTTTCAAAATTAATACACAGCGCGACTTTCGTTAATATAATTTTTTCTTGGACGTGACCCGAAGCATCAACAATTCCTCTCTCTTGCATGTTAACAGCAAACAATGTAATCAATTTGGTTGTCTTCTTGCCAACTATTTATTATGTATTTTTAATATAGCACCTCATTTCTTTCATTTTCCTTTTATGTTCTTTCCTCTTCTTTTGTTGTTAATGTTGACAAAAAATCTCAACCTCACTTCTCTCATCTTCCTTTTTTGTTCTTTCCTATTTTGTTGCTGTTGTTGACAAAAAATCTCAACCTCACTTCTCTCCTTTCCTTTTTTTTGTTGACAAAAAATCTCAATAATTAAATATATATATAGGGAGCTTCATATGAGTACCTTCTTACCATAATACAATCAGCATCATTTACTAATAGCTCTTGCATCAATCCAATGGTTGTTATTAAATGGTGTTTATTGTATTATTAATTATTAATTATATAAAAAAAATTATTAATATTTAACCCAAACAATCTCTTATTTTTCCTCTATTTTGAATTTCTTCATTTAAAGCTTAGGTTTTTTTCATTGATAGGCTCTCTTCCATTTCTCTTTAATGCCCAAATATTTATTCATAGGTAAGAAGTCTGTAGGTATTGGCTCGTTGGGTTCTTCCGCAGTGCTGCCCATTTAGTTTTAGTTTTAGTTTTAGTTTTAAAATAATAATTAATATATTTTTTTTTTTTTAATTTCTTCTAAGGGTTCGTTTGGAAGAACTTCTTCGAATAGAGCTTTTAGAAGTATATTTATTTAAAGTAGAGTTTTTACAAGTAGAGCTTCTAAGGAAAAGTCGTTAGTCGTTTAGTTGTCAATTAAAAAAGCTCTTTTAAGCTATAGATTGTTTGGTTGTATTAAATTTAAAAAGTTCTTTAAAATGATAAAATTATCATAAAATACATTAAAGAATTTTAAACATAACAAGGAAAATATATAAAAAATATATCTTTCATTGAAATTAAAAAAAAAAACACACAACATAAAGCAAAACATATATGTGCAGCATGCAAGCAACATATATTATATAAAAAAAAAAAACCATAACACCATATACAATCATGCACAATAAAAAAAAATTTAAACAAGCAGAATGCATAAAACTATGTATGTGCAGGCAGTGCAGCAACATAGACAATAAAAAAATAAAAAAAATAAAAAAGAGCAAAACATATATGTGTAGACAACATATATTGTAAAAGAAAAAAATAAAAAAGGCATAACAAACACATGTACGGTAAGGCAACATATAATGTGAAAAAAAAAACAGACAAACATTTATGCGCGGCAAAGCAACACATACGGGAAGGGTGATCTCTCCCAGAGTGTTCTTGTGTTCTCCACTAAATCCTACAAGGATTGTGGAGCGACGTACGATGTTACATTCATCGATGTGCATCTCTTTTAGTGCGCCGAGGAAGAGTACATTGGTTGAGCTTCCATTGTCCACTAGGATCCGTCTGATTAAACAATTGGCCACTGTCAGTGAGATGACTAGTGCGTCGTGGTGGGGATTGAATAAATCCATATGCTCATCGCTGCTGAAACTGATTGGGTAGTTATATGTAGGATCTGCCGTACGAGTTCGTTGGACGTCCGTACGACCGGCCTGCCTCGAGTGGCGCTTCGCCTCCGAGTAGGTTACTCCATTTACTTCTGATGCACCAGAGATGACATTTACGGTCCTCTCGTGTTTGGGAGGCTCTGGTGGAGGGATTGAAACAATGTCGTGCGACCTGTCTTTGCTCACAAAAGTCTGTTTACCCCTATCAGTCAGGAATTCTTTAAGGTGACCCTTCTTGAGTAGTTCGGCCACTTCCAATCGTAGTGCCACACAATGTTCAGTTCGATGGCCGTGGTCGCCGTGAAATTCGCACCATTTGGAGTTGTCTCTTTGATCCGGCGGGCTCATCATCTTGTCTGGCCATCGAACTGATCTACCTATTCCTTTGAGTATGGCGACTACCTCTGCCGGCCTGATGTTCAAATTATATTCTGGCGTTATATTCTTTGGCCGGATGAACGGCCTTGGTGGTCTGTCGTCGCGCCGTCGCTCGTACCTCATATAGCCGTCCCTTCGGGGTATTGTTGGGTATGGCCCGCTACGTCGGTTGATGATTCATGGTTCGACCATCTTCTCTGACTTATCTTCCTTGTAGTTCGCTCTACTGGGTTTGAAGTTTACTTCGTCTTCTTCCCATTTTATCTGTGCCCATGCCTTGGCTAGGACGTCTTCCATAGTTTTACAAGGGTACTTGGTGAGCTCCTTGTATAGGTCGGAATCATAGAGCAGACCCTTGCGGAAGACTGATATGGCTGTCGCCTGGTTGCAATGAAGGATGGACACTTTTTCATGGTTGAAACGGCCAACAAAGTCACGTAGGCGTTCATTCCTCCTTTGGCTGATTGTATAAAGGTCATCGGATTGTTTTTCTAACTTCCGACTACTAGCGAACTGCTCTACGAAGGTGTCAGTGAGTTGAGCAAAAGAGTTGATGGAAACATTGGGAAGGTTGGTGTACCATTGTAGGGCAGGTCCTACGAGGCTCGAACCGAAACCTTTGCACATACATGCTTCCCTAAGGTCACGCGGGATGGCGGCTGTGAACATCCGTTGTCGATACTGCGCAATGTGGTCATCGGGATCCGTCGTACCGTCGTACTGCTTCATACCTGGAAAGTTGAACTTCCTTGGCATCTCCACCAATGCTATTGTGTCGACGAAGGGAGAGTCGGCAAAACTATTGGCCGCACTTTTCTTTATAGGAGTGGGCATTCCCGGAATGCGTTGGATGAGTACTTCCATCTCTGTGAACCTTCGTGCCAAGTCTCGGTTGGCCAAGGTCGGCTCGGTACTCACTTGGTTCGGGTTTGACGGCGCTGAATGCGAAGGGCCGGATGGCGTTCCTTGTAGCGGGATGGTTGGTTGGGTTGAGCCGACGTTGCCATTGGGGGTGGATATAGGCAACACTCATTGTGTAGCTCTGGCCATGTCGTCTGATCGATGTCCTCCCATCCTATTTGGTATGTTCTTTGCCGTATGTCGTGCGACGATATGAGGTCCATTCGTAACCCGAATGTTGGGCTCTGAGCCTACGTGGGTTGGATCGAGGTTTCTCGCGGTAGTACCTTGTTCGTCCGGGCGGACTGGCGCGTAATAAGTAGCGTGAGCGGCTTGCTCGAATGGCAAGGGTTGGGACGTTGAAGCGTCTCTAAATGGTCGTACGACAGTAAGCGAATTGATCCTATTTTGCAATTCTTGGTTCTCTGCCAACACTCGTTGATTCTCTTGTTCGAGTGCTTGGAGCCTTTGGGTATTCTCTTGCATCTGGGATATGAGGAGTTGTACCCTAACCTCTATCGCGTCGTGATGAAAATCGTCAGATGACATAGTCGGAGTTGCCGCGTTCTACCTTTGCTTGCTTAGAGATTGTCGGGCCCCACGGTGGGCGCCAAATTGTAGTCCTCAAAAATCGCTCGGGGACACGGGGCACTACAACCTGCAAAGACAGAACGCACGTGACCCGCAAGACGTCTGGGACACCGGGGTGGTGCCGGCCAAAGTCACTCCGACGGTCAAGTTAGCGAGTGCTAGTAAAAGTGTAATGTTTGTAAATGGAGATGAGTAAGGAATACTTCCTGCTATCTTCACAGTTGGGGTTTTTCTGATCAAAGGAGGTGTAGGGTCGGAGGGTGATCGGAGAAGTTCAACAATGGCCGTAGGGTGTGGCTTTTTCTTAGTAATCTCTTGATCTCAGTTTTTTGGCCTCCCCTCTCCTATGAGGGATTATCCTCCTCTTTATAGGAGATTGATGCTTCTTCCTTCTTCTTTTCTTTTGGAGATCTCATCATTCTCTCTTCTCTGTCTTCCACTAAGAAAGCATCTGGGTGCTCCTTTTGATTGGGCTGCCATCAAGTGTCATTATGACTTTGTAGGACCCGTTTTAAAGTAGATCACAATCTGGTCTCCCTCGGAGTGACTGGGATGCTATGTTGTGCGACATGTAGGTTTCTCGTCAATCTGGACTATGATTGAGTGATGTACCACGGTCGCACTACATGAGGGTACATGTCGTGCGACAAGGTCTTCAAACTGGTACGTCGTCGTACTACACGAGTGCTTCGTGTCGTGCGACATAGTCTTCTAACTGGTACGTCGTCGTACTACACGAGTGCTTCGTGTGGTGAGACATAGTCTTCCAACTGGTACGTCGTCGTACTACACGAGTGCTTCGTGTCGTGCGACATAGTCTTCCAACTGGTACGTCTACATGAGGATGCTCCATGTCATGCGACTTGGTCTTCACGTTAAGCCTTTGTCGTACTACATGAGAGTGTACCCTTCTTTTAGTTATGGGCTTTGTCTTTGGGCCATACATATTTTGGTTACTACAGTATTATAGTAATTGGGTGCTCATATGAAACTCCCTAATATGCTTTACAACTAAATTATCTCAACTTTTTTTATAATTATATACATATTTTTACATTACATATAAATTGAGATTATAACTTTTTAACTTATATTACTCGTTTTATCTTCTTTCATTAAAGATTGATTAGAGTTTTAATTGTTCGGCCATGCCGGCTGCCGCGTTGTGCAGCCCATGAACAGGGCAGGCCCTTGAGACGACCGAGGGCTCCAAAATTTATGTACTATTTATATATTATATTAGGTTTAATTAATATATATAAAAAATTAAGTTCAAATCAAAAAATTAGAATAGACCAATTCAAAAAGACTAGAGGTCCATTAAGGTTTAATTATTTGAGAGTAAGCGTCGGGTTGTGCAGCCCATGAAAAACTCATTCTAATTTTATTTTTTTTTTTTAAATTTCTGGCATCTTACGAATCAAAAAACTACGAACCTATGAAGATTAAATTATATAAATACGATCCGTATGACAGCAAGGGACCTTTTGTACTCATTGTAAATTTTTAATTAATATAAAAGGAGTAAAAGACTCCAAAATTAAAAGTATCTCCAACAACACTCTATCTTAGAGTATTGTAAGATGGCTCTCTTAATTTAGAGTATCAATTTTTCATCTCTAAACTTAATTTTGACTTTTCATATTCTATCTTATGTATATAGTTATAAATAAATGTTGGACATTGATATTATTTTTATTTTTTTAATTAAATTCAGTTAATATATAATAAATCAAATTTATATATCATATTATCATAAAAATTATACCATTACAAAAGTCTTAACTAGATCTTTAAAATAAGACTAATATTGAATTTTTTTTTTTAAATGAATAATTATTATTCATATACTTTATATTAATAATTATAAGCTAGTACTAAAATAATTGATGAAAAAATTAGATAAAAAATATATGAGAAAATATTATATTTTTATTAGTTCATGAATTTAAAAAAAATTAGGAAAATAAGATCATGTGAGAAAAATTAATCTAAAATTTTAAGTGAATGTAAATTAAAATATTATATAATAAATAAATATAAGTAAAAAGATTTTAAATAATTTAAAAATAATATTTATAAAAATTTAGTATAAAAAATAAAGTCATGTAATTTTTTTTATTAAAATAATATCAAAAGAATAATAAGATATTTTTTAAATAAAGACAGAGGTTGAGTAAAAAAATTTTAGAAATAAAATATTAAAAGAATATTCCCTTTAACTTTAAAAAAAAAAAAAAAAAGATAAAGATGGAAGTATTATTGGCTATACTTACAGGTCGTTCAATTGAAAATAACAAAGCGGGTGTCAAATGTCATCAATAGAAATTAAATATATTAATATTAGTGCAGGGCAGCCAGCAAAACGGAAGAAGACGGAGAGTTTATTCAAGTCGGCATATCTCCACCAAGAATAAGGTTTTTAATATATTCTCATTTTGGGGCGCTAACTGAGGAGAAACATGATAGTGATGGAAGCAGATTTGATACAAGTAAAGTTGTGCAATTAATTAAGTGAGAGTGTGAACCTGATTATCCTTAGGTCATCTCTAACAATACTTTAGGTCATCTCTAACAATACTTTAAAATGGAGTATACTCTCACATTTAGGGTACCATTTACTCCAACAATACTCCATCCCACATTTTCCAATAAATTCTTTTAGAGTTTTACTTTCTCTCACTCTCAATTTGGAGTACTATTTTTAAAATTTTAAAATTATTTTTAACTTTTTATATTTTTATTTTACTCTTATATTCATAATTATAAATAAATATTAGATATTTATATCCTTTTGAGCTTTTTAATTAAATTTAATTAACGTATAATAATTAATAATTTATAAATCATATAACTATAAAAATTATACCATTACAAAGATCTTATCAAGATCTTTAAAATGAGACTAATATTGAACATTTATTTCTTTAAAAAAAATTGAGTAATTAATCTATAAATTTAAGTAAATGTAAATTAAAATATTATATAATAAAGGGATAATTGCACTAAAGTACCCTAACGTTTGGCTATATTGCAATGAAATCGTGAATTTAGCCTTAATTGCATGTTAGTACCTTTGACCACGTTGACCGGTATATTGACTTTGACTTTTTGGTAAAAAGACAAAATTGCCCCTGATTTAAAAAAAATAAATTAAATAAAAATTTAAAAAAATTGAAAAAATTAAAAATTTTAAAAATGGATCTCCACCGTCCATCAATCTTGATGGACGGTGGAGATACATTTAAAATAAAAAATAAAATTTAAAACCAAATAATTAAAAAAATATTTTATATTAAAAAAAAAATTAGTGTTCTTGGTGGAGATCCAGATTGGATCTCCACCAAGAACATCAAGAACAGAGCAAAACAAAAAAAAAAAAAAAAAAATTTCTTCAAACGCGAACCCAGATCTGGGTTCGCGTTCGAACTCAGCTACTGGGTTCGAAGGCGAACCCAGTTCTGGGTTCGAAGTCGAACCCAGATTTCTGGGTTCGAAGTCGAACCCAGCTGTCGCCGATGGAGCGCTGCTCCATCGGCGACGGAGCAGATGCTCCATCAACGGGAGCATATCTGCTCCCGTTGATGGAGCAAATCGAGTTTTCGAAATTTTTTTTTTTTTTTTTTTTTGTGTTCTTGTTTGTTCTTGGTGTTCTTGGTGGAGATCCAGATTGGATCTCCACCAAGAAACACCAAAATTTTTTTTAATATAAAATATTTTTTTTAATTATTTTTAATTATATAATTTTAATTTTTTTTTTAAAAAAAATGTATCTCCACCGTCCATTAATCTTGATGGACGGTGGAGATCTATTTTTAAAAATTTTAATTTTAAAATTTTAATTTAATTTTTTTTTAACCAGGGGCAATTTTGTCTTTTTACCAAAAAAGTCAAAGTCAATATACCGGTCAACTTGGTTAAGGGTACTAACATGCAATTAATCAGTTAGTTAAGGGTATTAATATGCAATTAAGGCTAAACTCACGATTTCATTACAATATAGCCAAACGTCAGGGCACTTTATTACAATTAACCCTATAATAAATTAATAAAATTATATTACAATTTTAATAAAAAGATTTTAAATAATTTATAAATAATATTTATAAAAACTTAATGTAAAAATAAAGTGATATAAAATTTAATTTATAGCAACAAAATAAAAATAATAATAAAAATATTAATATATTTTTAAGATAGAGTTTGTTGTTAGAGGAAAAATATTTAGAGTTAGAATATTAAAAAAATATTACTTTTAAAACTCTAAAAATAGAAATAGAGTATGAGTATTATTGGAGATGCTCTTATAGCAATTTTTTTTGCGTAAATTATTCTGCCTATATCTGCGTTGTACAGAAAATGGAAATCTGATCATTACATGTTATGGTCGAATCAGTCACACACTTCAAAGCTGTGCGGCTGCCATCAAAAGTAACTATATTTCTATATCAGCCACCTAAATTGAATACCCAAAAAAAAGAACAACTTTATATTTAGAAAAATAGATTGGTACTTCAGCCACCGAAATTGAAGACATAAATTGGCCATCACCATATGCTTTAACCCATATTCACAAGATATTTATAACTCCAGCTGTTGGGAAAGGATCTTCCCCCTATTATATTGATAATCCACTAAACATCTATTTACTCTGCATACAAATTTTTAGAGTACATATAAGTATTACCCTTTTTTTTAACATTTAATAAACCTTAAATTCTATAATTCTTATTTCTTATTTCTTTTATTGCATGTCTTTTTATTTGATTTGTGTTATGCGTATAATTTTATTAAGCCCAACGAGTCTGAAAAAGTCAACAAAGTCTAACGGACCTAGAGAAGTCAACGAAGCCTAATGGGCTGAGAAAGATGATGGAATCCATATAGTGAACAAGTCCTAATTATGAAAAGTGAAGAGGGTATTAGACACCTGAGGTTTAGAGCGAGTTAAGACCTCATCATCTCTCCTCTTATTGCCAATTCAACTCCATCCCATCTCAAAGCGTATTTACCAGATAAGGGACAATCTCATAATTTAAGAGAATTGATCATATCAGTTGACTGAGTTTAAACTCCCTGATTTTTAGTGATGGTGTTTTGATTGAATTATAATACTTAGGAATATTATTTGATTCCTAATTTTTAGTAATGTCATTAAATGTAAACTTGTAATATCATTACCCCTTAGCACTATAAAAGGGAATGATCATTACTGGTACAAGAGTTACGAATTTTGAGAGGAAACACTTAGTAAGAGCTGTCAAGTAATATCATAACAGTGGATGTAGCCTTTGATTTTCAACTGTACCATTTTAAAAATTATTTGTTTTAATTTGTTTTTATTATTTTTTATTATAATTACTGTTTATTACATTGATCGAATTTGCATGTCAATAATTTGGAAGTGATGAAAAACTTTATTATGCAATTAGAAGCATCTATTAACAAATAAGTAACTTATTTAATTAGTGTTAAACTTACAAGTTTTTATTATTTTTAGAAAGAGGAAAACTTTTAGAATTGAGTTATTTTATTTTTAAATGGAATGTCTTTAGAAAAATAAAATCGTGTAAAAAACAAGAAAATATAATTTTATTTATAATATCATTAGTCTTGACAGTAGCCTATATGAAATCTTAAAAAGATTTGTAAAGTCAAGTAAGCGTTTTCACATATTTCAAATAAAATGTTATTATACTAAATATTTTTGTCTTGCTTGTTGGAGTCTCCTCAGTTCCTCCAACATATCAAAGTTTGAAATAAGATAGTGTATATATTTTTTTATTATTACCTATAAAAATATAATTGTATGTGTAGATCTTTTTCCATATTTTGCAGTAAACACCCCTTAATATTAAGAATAGTCTGGACCGTACTAATAAAAGTTTAATTTCAGTAGATTCAAGTAGTCCTCTAAAACCGTCTAAAAAAATAATAATAAAATGTAATTATATACAATAAAATTTCAATATTAGTTTATTTATTTATTTTGGTCGATAGAAAGAATTTCATGAGTTGACAGGAAACTTGATATTTTTTTAATGTCGGAGAGAGGTTCTCCTCCTCTACTGCCACATGGTACATTGAGTTGGCTTTGGTTTTTTTTTCCTCAATCTTAAATTTTAAGAAATCAATGTCAACTTGTTAACTATGATTTAATAATTAAGTAAAATGTTAAAAATTATAAATATTTTTTAATATAAAATGTTTGTAACTTAATTTAAGACTTAAGTAAAAAAGAAAAATAAAATGTCATCCAATCTACTCAAATTAATCTAATCTAATTGAGATTTAAACAGTGATTTTTTTAAACAATTAAATAGACATTTTTTTATATAATTAAATAGACATTTTTAAATCAAGTAATTTTTATGTTTTATTTTAATAGAAAGAAATAAATTATATTTACTAAATAATTTTTTAAAAAAAAATCATATTTACATAGTTCATTTTTAATAAAAACAAATTTAAAAAACTATTCATAAAAAGGTGAAAATGTACATTCACATTATGTGTATTTTACACACTATTCATAGTTATAACACGTTTATAATAAAATTATCGAACATACATGTATTACTTTTGAATCTCATGGCAATTTAAAAATCAAAATTAATTAAACGCTCGCCTTATTAACTTTACAGTTAATTATTCATTCAACATAAATAATAAATAATTATTCTAAAATTTACAATAATATTAAATTGATTGTTAAAAACTTGTAGTAACCCAAGTATAAATGCAACACATACCTGTATACATTTACAAACTTGATTGTTTTTAATCAGCTTTCATATCTTAATTTGAAGAATGGCCATACAAGGTCCAAAATTTCTTATGTAACATTGATAAAGCTCAACGTATGTGAGCTATTTTTTCCATTCCTCTTGAATATGGTTAAAAAACTTTTAACTCTTTAAAAGGCGGCTAAAAATAATTACTAGAAATGTGAGCTATTTTTTTCCTTAAAATACCTCATATTTTCCATTTTAATTTAACCATATAAACTCATAGTGTGTTTACTAATTAAAAATTATAATAAGAGAAGGAAAATTCGTATTACTTCCGATAAATTTTAGTGTTTACCTTCACTTTAAAAATTCGGTTACGTAAAACCCGCACATTAGAATTAAATCGGTGATTAAATATATTTATCTTATTTGATACTTGGTTTAAAAAATAAGGCTACAAGTAAATCACTAAGTTTGTAGAAGTTAAATAAGAAAAAATAAAAAAGAGATGTATTATATCTATCCATAGTTGCACTAATATGTATTTTTTTACGACTTAATCTTGTGACATTGTTAGATTAAGTGAGTTTCCTTTACTACCAAGTCATATTAAACGGTATATACTAATATGTATTAAGGTAATTTTATCAAAATTAATAAAAAGTAATTCAAAATAAAATGAAGTACTTTATAACTTTATAAATTATGTTTTTTTTTTATAAAAAATAGAATATCATTTTAAAATGTGTGAAAAGATAAAATGATATTTTTGTGTCTTTAGATATTTAGAAATTCAATTTTTAAAAAGAAGTTCTTCAGACAAGAAATGTGATGAATATCTACATATTATAGAAATAGGGGTGATTTTGTAATAACTTCGTCTTTCTTTTTAGTAAAAAGATAATTAAGTTTTTGTTCCTATATGTTAAGCAGATCTGGAGTTTGATTTTGATAATATTATATTGTATTACCTTAATTTTTAAATAATTTTCTGATCCCACCCTTTACTACCACCCAAATAATCCTGATATTTGATATTGATATTTTATTATACAAATTAAAAGTACACGTAAAAGATACTATTTTATTTTATTTTATTTTTGAAAGAAGCAAAAGATACCACTTGACAATTTGATAATATAAAAAATAAAATCGAAAATGGAAGAACACGACACTTAAAATGGAAACAAAATAATACACGGCACGTTATGCAACTCCTCGGTTATATATATATATTTTTTCACATGGCTTGGGAGTGGACCGTCTCCCTTATATATAATTAGATACCTCGGAGAATGCAAAGAGCAAGCTTTGACAGAGTTGCAAAATCACTCTCTTTCTCACTTGCTTGATTTAATGGCTGAGTCTAAGAGATACATTTCGCAACAAGATCTCAAAAGCCACAACAAGCTGGGAGATCTGTGGATCTCAATACAGAACAAGGTCTATGATGTCTCCGAGTGGTCCAAACACCACCCTGGCGGTGATCTTCCGTTGCTGACCCTTGCAGGTCAAGATGTCACTGACGCTTTTGTTGCGTACCATCCACCCTCTTCTTGGCTGCATCTTGACAACTTCTTTACTGGGTATTATCTTAAAGACAACTCGGTGTCTGAGGTTTCAAAAGATTATAGAAAACTTGTTGCCGAGTTTTCGAGGATGGGTTTTTTTGAAGCGAAAGGGCGTCGTGTGATGTACACGCTTTGCTTCTTGGCAATGTTGTTTGTATCAAGTGTTTATGGTGTTTTGTGCAGTGATAGTACATGGGTGCATCTATTTTCTGGTGGGTTAATGGGATTTTTCTGGATCCAATGTGGGTGGCTGGGACATGATTCTGGTCATTACCCGGTCATGAAAAATCGGAGATTCATTCGCTTCATGCAGCTTTTAGTTGGGAATTGCCTTTCGGGACTCAGTATAGCTTGGTGGAAAAGGGAACACAATGCCCATCACATTGCATGCAATAGTCTTGACTTCGATCCTGACATTCAAAGCATTCCATTGTTTGCGGTATCTTCACGACTCTTCTATTCACTCAAGTCACAATTTTATGACAGAGTGATGAATTTTGATTCTGTTGCTAGATTATTGGTTAGTTACCAGCATTGGACGTTTTATCCATTGGCGTGCTTTGCTAGAGTTAATCTGTTAGCACAATCACTTCTGCTGTTATTGTCGTCTAAGAAGAAAGTAGCCAAAAGGGAACAAGAGCTTTGGGGGATGGTCGTTTTTTGGATTTGGTATCCTCTTCTTGTTTCTTGTTTACCCAATTGGGGAGAGAGAGTGATGTTTGTTGTGGCTAGTTTTTCTGTGACTGGAATTCAACAGGTTCAGTTTGCTTTAAATCATTTCTCGTCGAGCTTTTATGTTGGTCCACCTTGTGCAAATGACTGGTTCAAGAAGCAAACAGAGGGAACACTCAATATAATGAACTCAGCTTGGATGGATTGGTTTTATGGTGGACTTAATTTTCAGATTGAACACCATCTCTTTCCTCGGTTGCCTAGATACCATCTCAGGAGAATATCACCTTTAGTTATGGAGCTTTGCAAGAAGCACAGTTTGCCATACAATAGTGCATCATTTTGGATGGCCAATGCAATGGTTATTGGGAATCTTCATGCTGTTGCATTGCAGGCTCGTGATTTCTCCAAACCAATTCCAAAGAATCTAGTTTGGGAAGCTGTTACCACTCATGGATGAAATTCAAATGGACATCATATTGTTGTTTGCTGATTTACTTTACTTTCATAATGATGTTGGGATTCACTTCTTATCTTTTTAATTGTATTATACGTGAATTTGGATTTAAAACTTTATTAATTTATGATTTATGATTCGTGATATTTGTTTATTAATTAGCCATCGAAAGATTGTCGGTAAAGATTAAGTCAACTTGTGTCTCTATTTTAATCTTGTCTATTTGTTTAATTTCCTTAGCTTTACTTTTACATTCTAGGCACCTTAAATTATGGGTCCCACTATTACTCTAAATGGTCAGTGTATATCTCTCTCATTTCAATAATATGGTTTCAAGTCTCATCATGCATATTTACTAATATGTGTGGAAAAAAATTTCTCCTTATTATAAGAGTAGATATCTCCCCTTATAAAAGTAAATATCCAAACTTTGTACGTTTAGTGATTGATCTCGATAGTTCATTGTTAATCATATAATTGTACCCTTAAAAAAAAAAAATATTCTAGACGTCCTTCTCTCATCATTTATTTTTAAATGATTAATACTAAACATTTAAATTTATATCTTAACTAGTTTATTTTTTCAATTAATGATATATTAATTAATAAATTAAAAATTAATTTATATATCAGATGAGATAAATTATTATTAATATAAATTTATTTATTAATGGTCACATCATTATTTTAAGATGTAAGTAAAATATATTAGATATAATAAATTACTCAAAACTCTCTACATATAAAAAATAAAAAGTGTTCTGTTGCTGACTCTTAACGAAATGGTATATCTACGTCCTCAGACTTCATTCGCAGTAAAAATTTCTAACTTTGACCTCAACATAGGTGCAGTAGAGGTGAACCAGATGTGTGTGAGAATATGAGACGTAATGTTCCATGCTAGTAAAGCGACCAACCTATTCGCCAACCGTTTTCAAATTTCAGTAAAAAAAAAAAAAATACTAAAATGCCTTAAATAAATAAATAATTTACCTAAATAATAAAAAAAAAAAAGAGAAATTGCTTGCAGTTGTTCATTACTCATACACCTCCCTTTTAGTCATGCCTCAACAGAAACTGGTGGAGGATGTCGGCCTCACCGCCAGCCTCGGTGCCCCTTTTTTTTCACCGGCTTCCTCCACCGGTTTCTATTTGTTGATAGGGCCGGTTGATTGGATAAATTAAATATGCTTTTTGAAAGCTTGAATTCGATTATTCGAATATGGTTTGAATTAAGTGGCCCCAGAAGAGGGGGGTTTTGTTGGGTGTGAAGGGTGTGGATTTGATTTTGATGGATTTTGTTGGCTATGGATTGATTCAGGGGGATTTGAGTGTACTGTGAAGGGCCCCTCCTGAGCTGGGTTTTTGGACTCCTCCTTCGGTATTTTGTGATCTTCCACTGAATTTTACGAGCTATATATCCTTCAATAATGTGGAATCATTAATGACATGTGAATATTTAGATATTTGTGGTTAAGTTGTTAACTCTTGTAATGTCACGTCCATTTTGATTTCTTGACCCATTACTACAATTACACAAACATATTATGACAAGTTTTAAATTAATTGCTAATGAGAGGTTAACGTCAGTTTACGAAAAAGTTATTATTATTGTAATTAGGCAAATTATATGTAGATTATGGGTAATTAGTTCTTTACAGTAAAACAAGTTTTATTATTTTAAAGGGAGAATTACATAAACATATTATGACATTAACACTGATAAGAAGGGTAATTAACTTTTACAAAAAATATAAGAAAATATTATTCTCCTTAGGGTTGACTTTTAGATTTAATTGTTGTGTTAACCACTAAAGGATTGTCCTTGTGGAATATCTATCAAATATATTTTCTTTATAATTAAGCTTGTCGGTATAAATTATCTCAATAAAATAGACATGTGACGTTTAACAGTGTCAGGATGACGTGGTGATTTAATTAGCCAGTTAACATTTGATTTTACAGCTTATGCTGAGATTGACAGTTACTAAGGGTGGTAGCTGATCAACCATCAGCACCCATTTTAACGAGTTTATTTCCTTACATATCCCTCTAGCAGGCTATAGTCTCCAACTGTATCCAATTTCAGAAAGTATTACGTTTTCAACCCCCAATAAAGCTGAACATAAATCTTTAAAGTTCGAAATCTCAACTGTTATCAATTAATTTAGAAAATATAATTTGGGGTAAATATCATACATCATTCAATTAATGAATCAAATTGAAAAAAACTGAAGCCTCCACCGCTGTGAATGAGGGAGGCTCCAGCCTCCTCGCTTCCTTCAATTGCGGCGGGGGGAGGCTAGACCTGTAAAGAATTGTAGTCGTTCTAATATGGGATTAGGTATTTAACTTTTTTATATAGAAAAAAAAATCAGTTTTTTGGTAATTATCAGTTTCATCCCTAAAATTTTTAGAAATATCAAATTTTTACTTGTTTTTATATTTTTAGCTCCACTAATCCATAAGTTATTGAAAACTCATTAATTTAGTCATTATGTTAGATTTTTAAATAATATCCGTTAACATAAACATAGTAAAGTCTTTTTAGCCCTTGAGATCGGTTTCAAGCATGAAATTGACTATTTTAAAAATTCTCAAATTACCATTATATGTAAAGTAAAAAATACCCTTAAACTACTTAAATTTTACCGTATATTTGTTGTGAAATTACTACTCTCTTCACTACATTCACCATTCTTTTCTTCTAATTTATTCAAATTTGCTAATTCTTTTACCAATTTTTTTGCCATTTTTTTTTCAAAATTACCAGTATCATGAAAATTTTACTACTAGAAAACTGATTGGATGAAATGTTTATTTATGAAAAAAATGTTAAAATCGTCTATGAGACAATTACATGGCATCTTATAGTGAAATAAAAAAATAATTTGTACTTATTTTTTTAAAAAAGTTCGAACCCATTTTAGAGCACATTGAGGTAAGAGATTGTGCCTCCCTCCCCGAGCGGGATTAGTCGCACCATCATTGTGTATAGAGATCACACCGTGGGTAAACAAAAAGAAAAAAAAAATGAGTGGGGTAGGGTGGGATAAAGGTTTTTTATTTTATTTAATTTTTTAGGAAAGGGTTGAGATGAAGGTTGTGTGTTTGGGTGGGTTTCACTTTTGTGTTTTAAATAGGGTGGGATGAAGGTTATACGGGGTTATGTGTGGGGTTGTGTGTTTGGATGAGGTTTAATTTTGAATTTTAAAATTCAAAATATATAAAGGGATTGTAAAGAATAAATTACCCCCCCACCCCCCCCATTCTGTTGTTTTTACGGTTGATTAACGAAAATACTGAAATTAATAAATTTTTAATAATTTAGGGATCAGTTAAATTAAAAAAATAAAAATAGATAAAACAAATAATATTTTTAAAAAAATTAGGGATGAAACTTATAATTGCCCTTTTTTTTAAATCTTTTTAATGTTTAATGTGCTTTTTATTATCTATCAATCTTTATAATCGTATGTAGAACCATTAAAGTTTTTTTATTTGTTTTTTATTATATGCTCCAATTTTATTTTATTTTTCAAAAAGTAATCTCTGCCGTAGGTTGTTTTTATTTTTTTTCCTCATTCATGAGTAAAAGGGCCACTTAACTTTAAATATGGGGGTCTATTTTGGTCTTTCAATAGTTTGCCAATGTCGACAGTTCGGTCTAATGGATGTTGCTAGTGAGAGGGGAGGTGGTCAGTGTAACCTTTTGATAAAATTGACTCTCGAGGGTAATGGATCAAATCTCATGGAGTGTAATTTACTATTTATAAAATAATAAAAATTAATAATATTAAAAACAATAATAAATAAATAAATTATTCGTTATTATCTATCTCTAAGATAAACAGTGAAGATACAAAAAAGAAAAAAAAAGAAAAATTGATTAAAAATAGCACTAAAATAAACTCATTTCGTGAGAAGTAACAAGTTACTAATTGTTTGTGCTTGAGAAATAACACTATTTTTTATTGAAATTCGATTTTATCTTTGTAAAGTGATTTTTCTGTTAGTTGAGTTCTCAGAAGTTATTTTTTATTTATTCAAGAGTTATTTATTTTGAACGAATACTCCTCTCTCTTTAAGTTCTTACCAATCTATCTTTATATTTTATTGACAGGTAATTTTTTTTTTTGTTTTACAAATTTTACTTTAAGGGTGATTTTTTTTTATTTTTATCATGATCTAATTTTTCTTTGGACAAGAGATCGCTGATCTAATTTAAATTACAGCTAATTGACCATGAATCTAAATTTTTTTTCCCAAGTAACTTGATCATGGCTGTGATCTATTCCAAGCCGCGGTAATCTAATTTTTTTTTTTTTTTTTCTAAAAGGACCATGATCTAAATGACTAAATAAAAGCTTTTGAATTTGATGTGAGATAAAATAGGTTTGGTAACATTTTGTGAAATATGACCGTGATGTATTTTGTTTTTTACTTTGTCTATTTTTACTTTTTACTTTTCAAGTTACTTCTTATTAAAAAAAAAATTATTTGTTTAGGTTTAGGTTTTAAGAGTATTTTAGTTATAATTCTTATTTAGGTGTTATTTTTATCCAAATTTAATAATTTAATACTATTTTTATAAATTAAATACTATTTAGTGTGGTGAAAAAAAAAACTCAAAAAGAAATTAAAAAGAAGAAAAGAAAGGTGGGATCTCGATGAGCTCTATGAGGTTAGGATCTCCACTATCGTTTTTATATATATAATTTGTTAATATCTTCTTTTCATTTTTCGATCTCTAGCATTCATTGAGGACGTAGAGATTTATCTACTTTTTTATTTTTTAATTTAGTTTTATTTTGTAAAATATTTAAATTTGATCTTAAATGTGATCCATCCATTAAGGAAGTGGAGAAGGCAGCCTCCACCAATTTTTTAAATATTTTTATTTTATAAAAGGATTTGATCTTTTAGTTTATTTAATATTTTTTACGATAATTTTTTTTTTTGGAAAGAAACCTTTATTCCAAATAAAAAACAATTGCAAACCTGCTACAGACTCAGATTTGGCAATAGAATGAGCAATGATATAGGATGCTCCTATGACTACAAGAGACACCACAAACACCAGGAGCATCTAACAAATTAAGGATATCCAAAATAAAGAGACCAATTTCAGAACAAGGAGAAATATTAAAATGAACTAATCGAACCACCGAAGGCACATCTGACTCCAAGAACTTAGGAGAAAAGCCAGCATCAACAGCCATGGAAAGGTCATACAGCAAGGCTTCAGCTTATGCAATCAGAGTCAGAGGAGACTGCCCAGCAGCACCCAAATTCGAACCTGCAAGAAGAACACGACTAAGGCTGTCCCTGATTGTAATGATAGTTTTTATAATTATCATCAGTTTAGTTCATGATTGTTTTGTTTTGAATATACTTTATATTGTTTTTTTTTTGAATAAAATATCATTAATGTTGTGTAAGGAGGGCATCTTTGGGCAATCCATTTAAATGTAAAGAACATTAAATTTTTTTTAAAAAATTTGAGGGTAAAATGATAAGTAAATTTTGCAAATGAGACTCTTTCTCGAGACGAGAGATGGCAGATAATGGTGTGGATTTCCACTGATGTAAAAAGAAAAATAAATGATAGCGTTGGTGTATTTTTCTTCTGTCTTTTGGTGAGGAGATTGATGTACGTAAAACATAGCATATCCATGTGCCTCGCAGCATATTCTAATCCTGCCAGCTTGTTTGTATGTCTTTTCGTGACCTTTTATTTTAATTATGCATCTCAGAAGATATTTGTTTCACCCAAAAATTTGTATTTTATTTTCAAAAGATTCCCGCTCCCGATTATCGTACACGTTCCTACTTGCACCATGCTATTGAGTATTTTATGTCTACTGTGAGTATTGACAAAATTATAGGTTATTGACAACCCCACCTAGCAATCTAGCATACATTAGCTTTTCCCTCTATTGAGTTACTTTTTGCTGCATTTCAATCCCATCATTTTATGTAGCACTCGATAAGTGAGGAAATTACCTGAAACCTTCGCAAAAGGAAACAACTCTATGTGAGTATGTGGCTTTTATCGTAGCAGTGCATCAATCCATTAATAAAATTTTATATATTTTTTAATTCATTTATTATTCACATGTTAAATGGCATATTAATAAACCAATCTTCAACATAATCTATTATTCAACCACCCATATATAAGAACCTCTTATCAGTTACTACTGAAATCTCAAATAAATTTCCATGTAAACAAAAATCCATATACAACCATGACTGTCTGTGTTAACTTTTGTTTCAACTTGGGGTGAAATGTTTAAATATACTCATATCATTTGCTATTTGTTTGGCTGATTCAATTGTGATCTTATATGTATATTTACTCTTATTTTAAGTAGTGCGCACTACCTCATTTTCCACGATTGTGGTACGGGTTTTGAATTCTTCCATACTTATTTTATAAGTATGTGTATGGAATTTTCTCTCTGCTATTGTAAGAGTAGATATTTCTTAATTATGAGAGTAGATTACTCATATAGTGTTTGATATCGGTAAGTTCCTGACAGACCCTTAACTCGTTCCATATTATATATATATTTTTTTAAAAAGTGATTTTATTTGGGATATAGAATAATAGAAGTTGAATTAAAAAGCTATTGATGTATAACATTTCTGTTGTAAGAGAAACGTTTCAAACGCTGCTTAATCACATTATTTCATTTATTCCAATTGGATTTTACGGAGATGATTATCATAAACTTCAGAAATATATAGTAAGATTGTTTGATTCGGTAAAATATTATATATTTTATCAATATATATACTTCACTTATTTAATTTTTTTTTTGAATAATTACAATTAATTTGGGATTCGAGAAGGGGGACACGACTCGAACTCACAACCTCAAGGGTGGAAGTGTGAAAGGCAAACCACTGGACTAACCTCATCTTATTTTCAGTTCGGGAGACATACATTACAGGGGAGAAAACTATCCACACATACTGGTAAATGCGTATGGTGGGACTTGAACCCTCATCACTGAAGTGGAAGGAAGTTACACTAACCATTTAAGCTATGAGTTGATGTGCCAGTTATTTAATTTTATTATTCCCTTTATAATACTAAAATGTGAATTAAATCCATGCTTAACCTATAAACTATATTAATATGATAAAATGTGACATTTCACAATATATTTTTATAAATAAAATCTATAATCAATTTGTTTAAGAATATATAAAAATAAACAAAACACCAAGGTGTACTATGCTACATATATTTCTTATTAAGCAGAAGCTATTGTCTTATATTCAGGAGAGTTTCATATATTTAAAATTGAACTATTTGGACACGTTACGTTATTAAGTTGCAATTATGATCAAATTATTATAAGCAAGTTAAAGGCAGTGTACCTATTACTTTTGCTGAACATTTTTGCTTTTATTGCTACATAAAATGTCGAAACTTAAGGGTGTATTTAATCTAGAAATTTCTAATTTTATTTGGGTAACCTGATAATAAAATTAAGGAAAATATAATATTCTTAGAAAGACTCTTGATTCAAAATACTGGGTTCTTCCCATTTAGGAAGCACCAAACAAGCAGTAAAACTAGGGCGACGAGCTATAAATCGGGGCTCTCGATTCTCCATATACGTTTACTTGATTTTTTTTTTTTTTAACTACTGTATAAAAATTAGTATAATAACTGATAAAATAAAGAGAATAAATTCAGAGAACAAAACCAAATAACCAATGAGAAACCGTTTGGATTGTTGCTTGTGTGAAACACATTTACAAGGGGTATGTATTCACTATTCAGTACAAGTAAAAATATCAAGACAAGAAAGTATTGATACTTCCAATCAAAAAAAGAAAAAAAAAGTATTAATACAATATCTCCGTAAATAAAAATCTATCCCAATAATAATGCTATAATTATATGCTCGTAAAATATTCCAAACAATGAGAAAACATCTTATTTATTTTAAGGTTATTAGTTATTACTGCTATTTAAATAAATAAAAAAAGATATATAATTATGAGAAAATAGTCATTTCTCTTTTACATTTTTATGAACATGAGATATATAAATTAGGGCTCGGGATTTTCAAGATTCAGATCATAATTTTTTATTTTTTCAGTTAAGTTAATTGAGTATTTGGATTTATTTTTTTTTTTTTTTGGAGAAAGAGAGTATATTAAGATCAAACAAGAGGATGAGAATCATCCAAAATAAGGGGAACAATATGTGATGGAACAGACTCCATTCATACATTACAACCTAATAATAAACAACAAAGTTTGGTTAAAGAATCAGTCATATGTTAGAACCTCTAGGAGAAAAACAAATAGAAATATCACGGCATAAAGCCATACCATCACGAATATTCTGGAAGAGCAAACCAATCTCAAAAAGAATGAATAAGTTGGACCAAGCCTAAAGCATCAAACTCTATTATAAAAGAATGAAAACCAAGATAACGAGCCATTGTAATATCCATACTTAGAGCTTTAGCTTCAGCTTCAGCACAAATAATTTCAGAAGATCCCACAAATCGCATACAACTTATGAATTTAATGAATATGTGAGCTTTTTGAATTTGACTAGAACTTAATATATATATATATATGTATATTACATTAATTGAATTTGATAAAATATATAAAAAGTACACTAAAATTTAGAGTCCTAGATATTGGGGGCCTCGGTCGCCTGCCCTGCCCTTAGACACACACAAAGTGAGACTAAACAAATAAAAAAAGTTATTTATTTATTTATTTTCATAAATCTTAACAATTTAAAATTTACCATTATTCAAGGCGAGGCGTCGGTGGTAAAATGATTTTAGCATCCATTTTTGTAATATATTTTTTTATTACTAACTTATGGTTGAACAAAATTACTCTTTTATCCAGAAACATAAGCCAAGAGCCACACCCATCTTCTTCTATGTTCTCTCTCATTCTTATTATTGTTCTAAATCCATTTGGCAATTAAGGTTTTTTTTTTTTTTTTTTCACAAAGAGTATATTATTTGTAGTAAACCTATTAGAACAATGTCTTTATAATTGAGTGGAAATTGTTTTGGGTGTTTGTAGTGAAATTTAATTTTTAAAAATTAACTGTGAATGTACTTATTAATAGGGTGTATTAATAATGTTTTTGGGTGTTAATATCACACTAAAAATTAATATAAAATTTAAATAAAAGAGATATAACTTAAAATTTATAATCTCTATTCAAATTTATTAATATATCCACATATGATGATAAATATATATAGTAAAAATTAAATTAAGAGAAATATACTAACTATTTAAACTGTAATTACCATATTAATTATAAAATAATATAATAAATAATATATTAATTATAATTCATATATCATCTCATTTAAAAATAAATTTAGATAAATAACTTTCTCTATTCTAAAACAAGTACAGTATCAATTATAATATGATTATCACTTAAATTAGGATAATGTTTTTATATTATAAATTGTAATTAGTGGAATATGAAATGCCACGTCAGTTGTTAAAATGTAGCGAGTCTAGTCTTGCTAAGAAAATATCTGTATTTGTTTAATTGTTTTTTTTAAATTATGCGGTGGTGCTTGAAATTGCTTAGCTGTATTGGCCCACATTTTGCTTTATATCATGACAATTCACAAACCAGTAAGAACAGAGAGAACACTCCAGAGCTCACACAGAGAGATAAAGATACCAAAATACTCCCATGCTATCTATCAGTTACTAAGAAGAGCAGATCTCGCTTTGTCTCCCATTCTTGATTCAATGGCGGAGTCAAAGAGGTACATTTCTCTAGAAGACCTCCATAGTCACAACAAGCCTGGAGATCTGTGGATCTCCATACAGAGCAAGGTCTACAATGTCACTGAGTGGTCCAAATACCATCCGGGTGGTGAACAACCTTTGCTGAGTCTTGCTGGTCAAGATGCTACTGATGCTTTTGTTGCCTACCATCCAGGCACTGCTTGGAAATATCTTGATAAGTTCTTTACTGGCTATTATCTCAGTGACTCCTCTGCTTCTTCTGAGGTTTCTAAAGATTATAGAAAACTTGTGGCTGAGTTTTCGAAGATGGGTTTGTTTGAAAAGAAAGGACATTGTGTTTTATACACATTCCTTGTCATGACAATTTTGTTTGTTCTTAGTGTTTATGGTGTTTTGTGCAGTGATAGTACCTGGGTGCATCTCTTTTCTGGTGGGTTAATGGGGTTCTTCTGGATCCAAAGTGGGTGGATGGGACATGATTCTGGTCATTACCAGGTCATGTCAAGTCCGAGATTCAACCGATTCGCACAGGTTTTAACTGGAAATTGCCTTGCAGGAATCAGTATTGAGTGGTGGAAATGGAACCACAATGCCCATCACATTGCCTGTAATAGTCTTGATTTCGATCCCGATCTTCAGCACATGCCTTTCTTTGCGGTATCTTCGAAATTGTTCAATTCCATTAGGTCGTGTTTTTATGATAGGAAGATGAATTTTGATTCTGCTTCTAGATTCTTGGTCAGTTACCAGCATTGGACATTTTATCCTGTTATGTGTTTAGCTAGACTTAATCTGTTTGCACAATCTTTCTTGTTGTTGTCGTCTAAGAAGAAAGTTCCCAATAGAGGTCAGGAAATTTTGGGGATACTTGTGTTTTGGATTTGGTATCCATTCCTTGTTTCTTGCTTACCCAATTGGGGGGAGAGAGTAATGTTTGTTGTGGCTAGTTTTTCTGTCACTGGAATTCAACATGTTCAGTTCTGCTTGAATCATTTCTCGTCAAGCGTATATGTTGGTCCACATCCACCTTCTGGAACTGATTGGTTTGGGAAGCAAACTATGGGAACACTTAATATAAACTGTTCATCTTGGATGGATTGGTTTCATGGTGGGCTGCAATTTCAGATTGAGCACCATCTGTTTCCTCGATTGCCTAGGTGCCATCTAAGAAAGGTATCACCTTTTGTTAAGGAGCTCTGCAAGAAGCATAATTTGCCATATAATAGTGCTTCATTCTTGAAGGCTAATGCAATGACGGTTGAGACTCTTCGGGCTGCAGCCTTGCTGGCACGAGACCACTCCACTCCAGTTCCCAAGAATCTAGTCTGGGAAGCTGTCAACACTCATGGATGAGATGAGATGGACATTTTGAGAAGCTTTCTAAGATTTTGCTGCTGCTGTTATTTGCTCCTCTTTGACATTTTGATGTGAAGTTGGGGTATCATAACTTCATTTCAGTTGATATTCAGGGTGATCATTCTTGGTGTCAATGGAAGAATAAGATCATCATTGCTTGGAGGCTTCAGTAATTTATCTACTTGAGGTGCATTTCTAGGAATCAGCTCATGTTTTTAGTTGATTAATGTTTACAGTGATTACCTGCAGGCTCCGCCCTCCTCTTGTTTGTGATCGGCAATGAGGCTATAAGGGATTAGTGGGATGTGAAACATTATGTTTCCATTTAATATTTTGTTTTAACATGTTAGTAATTTTATTGATGTTAAAACCATTGGATGTAGCATTTGATGGTTTCTGTGTTTTCGTTCAATGCCAAAGTCAGTTTGAGCTTTCTGTGGTGCATGTTTCCTGATTTTGGTCCCTTCATTTTTCTAAAGCAAAGGACCAACTGTCCCTATCATTCGGTTATGCATTAGTTCTGTTGTTTTCTTGCAACATAACTTCGTTTTTCTGAAAACACTCAAATGTCTATTTCCTTGGGTTTTTAATTCAATTCTCAATTGGACCACCTTTTGATTTGATGTTACTTGCTAACATTTCAGAGTTGTTGGTTACCGAAACAGATAGGTGTGGATAAGGCTAAATTAACGGTTAAGGTTAAACTCAATCAGTTAGTTTTTTTGAAGGCTACTATGAAAATGTAATTAAGATTAAATTTATGATTTTATTATAATATAATTAAATATTAGGATATTTTATTATAATTCATCTTAAAAATTTGTTTGATGAGTTTTTGGGAACAGCTAAATCAATAAGCAAACTCGGTTAAGTAAATTAAAAGCCGACCCGACCCGACCCAGTGAGGTTGTTTATGCTTCGATGACAATGAGACCCCATTATCCATGAATGTGAGCAATATATATATATATATATATATATATATATATATATATATATAAACAAAAGAAAATAATTAAGATATGTTGTACACAATGTCTAAAGTCATATACAAAAACAAAGAACATCATGTAACCAAAAGAACAATATTGTTAAATTTTCTAAAGCAAGATGATTTATAATTATCTGCAAATTATAGGATAATATAGTGCTACAAATTACTTTATTGCAGCCACAAAATTTGAAACACAATTGTGTGGATAGATTTCTTCATCGTATTGGGACTAACCCCTTCCATTATTAGGAGTAGTTATTCGGACCATTGATTTCAATAGTGTTCTAACCCGCAAGGTATCAGATTTTAAAAAGAAAAATTTTTTTTTTTTATTAATGTAAAACATTACTGAAGAAAACAATTATAAGCTAGAGAGTTGAACAAATCTCCTTGTTTGTCTAAAAATCACGCACAAAAAAAAAATCTACTTGTTTTGTTGTTCTAGTGACTTCGGCATCCAATTAACTCAATTATTAATGGTAATTTTGGTTACCTTTAGATTAAAAGAAAGCATATTTTTTTTAATTTGTTTTTCAATTTGATGCAACCGTAATCAATTTTGATGGACGGTTAAAATCAATTTTTAATTTTTTTTAAATTTATTAAAAATAATTAAGGAAAAATAATATTATTATCCTTTTAACTACTAATTGTGTAATTAAAGTATAAATACATTTATTGAAAATATACAATTATATTGTCTTCTTACTATTATTACAATGTTATTGATTATACTTTTAAAATTTTTTTAGTAAATTAATTTAAAATTTAATTAAAAAGTAAATAAAAAAAGTCTAATAATTGTATAAAAACTTTAACTATTATTTTGATTAAAATAAATGTTGGTCCACCTCATGTGGAATAAAGCATGAGATGCTCATCTCATGTGAAATAAAGAGTGAAGCACATGAACTCTAGGTGTAAATGCTTCTTTCATGGTGGATCAACATAATTGTGTTTGATTCTTTCTACAAATCCTCACCTATAAATAGGTGAGCTCTTAGAACAATCAATCAAGCAAATCAAGCAAAAACACAACAATTGAGAGAGTGTGTGTGTTGAGAGATCCTCAGAGAAAAATAGAGAGAGTTTTTCTGAGAGAGAAATTGTGAGCCAATTTGTGAGGTTCTATCCACAAATTGAAGTTACATTGTTATTGTAATTTGTGAGAGATCCACCCAAGGGTGAAGTTTGTAATCCCATTATTATTATAGTGGAGTTTTTTAAGCGGCCTACGGGTCCCGTGGTTTTTACCTTCATTTTCTGGAGGGTTTTCCACGCTAAAATTGTTGGAGTTATTTTTACTCTATTTGGTTTGGGAAATTATCCTGGGGCCGTAAAATTTATTATTTTACAAACACAATTTTCCCAACAATAAATAATAGGTTGTTTCACCGCAAGGGATTCAATGACGTAAATATAATTATAATTATAAAATTAATTAGAGACTTAGATGAAGACGTTCCACGTTTGTTAAATTGTTATTTACACTTTTTTTTAAATTATAATTTATGCATATTTTAATTTTGATACTTTTTTTAAATATTATTTTATTGTATTTAAAAGTCCAAAAATGATTTAGATTGAATTGTGTTGGAAAATGTTGAACCCAACCTGAAGAGTGAAAACTCCACCCCTAGTAATAGCAAAACTAAAAGAAATTCATTTGACAAATTCTTGATACCATAAGTCAATTACTCACTTATAAAAAGAGCAGATACTCATTATTCTCAATTCTCATCATAATCATCATCATCAACTCATCATACGTCAGCTAAATAATCTTGAAAGTAGAAATGTACGGATATCAAAATAAGCCCAAGCCTTGTGCTGCGTGTAATCATCGAAAAACAAGATGCGGCCAAGACTGTATTCTTGCTCCATATTTCCCTCCTGGTAGCAGTACCGAGTACAATAATGCTCATAAACTATTTGGTCGCGAAAGATTAGAAAAGTGGATCAATGAGCTTGAACCTTGCCATAGAGATCTTGCCATGCATAATATCAAGTACGAAGCTAATGCTCGTGCCTCTTACCCTTCCGGTGGTTGTGTTCGCGTGATGTGGGATTTACAGGCTCAGATTTGGAATGAAAACCTCAAGCTCAATCACATGCGCGAACTGGTTGCGTTTTATCGTACAAGAGCAAGATTGATGTCCACTACTAATGTGAATAATGTTCATGACCACCAGGGTTTTGAAAGTGTAAATCTTGACGCTCTTTCTAATTTTCAAGATTTCAATAATGTTCCACCACCAAACCTAGTTTCCAATGAAGGTCAAGTAGTCCACTCATTTGACTTGTACAATGCTGTCCAGAATCAATTCCCTGCTTCTTCGTCGTCGTCGTTGGTATATGATCAGAATCAGAATGAGTACAATATTGGTGGATATGATGCCAGATTTTCTTCTGTGGAAGCTTTCCAGCAGAATCAGCCAAACCGATTCTTTTCATTGGCTGAACCGGTGAATGACAATGTAGGTGAAAGAAACACACCATTATTGAATCAGACTCCCAATCTTTTTGATGTGTTGTCTTCCCAGCTTATCCAGAATCAACCGATTGTCCAATTATATGAATCGAGTGAAAAAGATCATGATAATGAAGATGAATATAACAATCTTGGGGATTTTTACAACAATCTTGGGGATTTTTACAAATTACCATATGAATACGATATGGATACACCGTTATTGAATCAGAATCCCAATTTTTTTGATGCGTCGTCTTCTCAGCTTATCCAGAATCAACCGATTGTCCAATTATACGAATCGAGTGAAAAAGATCACGATAATGAAGATGAATACAACAGTTTTGGGGATTTTTACAAATCACCATATGAATACGACATGGATACACCATTATTGAATCAGAATCCCAATTTTTTTGATGCGTCGTCTTCCCAGCTTATCTAGAATTAACAGATTGTCCAATTATATGAATCGAGTGAAAACGATCTCAAAAATGAAGATGAATACAACAATCTTGGGGATTTTTTACAAAGGACAGCCACTCCATTAATTGTAATTAAAGAATTGATATTCATTGTACAAGTTTCTTGAAACTTGCGGCACTGTTTCTGTACAGTCTGGAGGTACGTATAAACCCAATAATTTTGTTTTAATTTGCTTAAATTTGCTCAAACTGATGATCTTCATTGTTTATTTTCAGCGATAAGAACATGATGATCTGATGGATTCTGATAGTTGCCCTGGAGTTTCATAGTCTGACAATAGTGGTAAAGAATAGTCTGGTTTTTTTTTTTTTTAATTTCTGTGACATGATCTCAAAAACATTAAACAGTAAATGGGTAAGGATAGTATGTTCGAACAGGAAAGATCAAATATAATTGTAGAGTGTAGGCAAAAGCTAATTAGGTTAATGTGCGATTTTTCAGGCCACATAATCCAACTTATCATGAAAGCATTTTCTTGATTTTAGTGATGTTTCCTTTAAATACTAGTCTTGTATAGAGTTAACTTTTTGTGTATAAATCATTCACGCTTAGGTGAAATTTATTGAATTTTATTTAGGTGTCAATCTCCATCCATCGATCTCTCATAGAGAACGATCTGTAAGCGATTTATAGCAATCAATCTCGATAGAGATTGATCAATCGTTAATAGACGTGTAATATTTCAATCATTTTAGTTTATAATTCTTTTAAATTCATTTGCGTTCTTTAATAATTAATGGATATTTGAATCCTATATCGGAAGAAAATATTAATTTTCTTTCTTATCAATTAGCAAAACAACTTACTTTTGTCTTTGAATAGTAGTGATCAGTTTCACTATCAATGTAAATTATAGTTAGTCTGTAAATAATCAGCAAGTTCAGAATTGGATATGAAACTAGCAATAGCACCACTACCAAGTATTTCTTTACCTTTTTAGGGGCAATCCATGACCAAGGGTTACCGTTTTCTGCTTGTACTAGTTGATGTAGTAGGTTTGGGCCTTGGGTTCCTCAGCAAAAGTGATAGGTTGTTCGATAGTCAAACCCCTTTGCATTTTTCCTTTAGACAATATATAAAGTTACATATTTCTCCACCAACTGAATTACCAGTATCCTCATTTGGTGTCTGTGATGGTGTCCCGAAATTGGATTTGAATGATGATTTTAAGTAATTTTTTTTAATATTTTTGAGTTGTTTAATTACTTTAAAAAATAAATAAAAATAGTTTAATATTTTTCAATATTTTATATCTTTGATCGTTCTCTGTTAATATCTAATGGTTTTAAGTTGACAGTAGGGGATGTCCGTACAATAACGGTCTCAATATTTTTAAATATGTTGCGTTTTACGTTACACGATATTACTGTTGTGAGAGAGTTTTGTTTTATATGATTCTGTATGTGCATTTCACATACAAATCGGCACAACAAGAAATGCAATCGGATAGGATATTCGGCCTTGTTCTTATTTCTCAATTTACATTTACATACATATCACAAATTATTGAAAAATAAACTTGGTTTTGTTAAAAAAAAGATACTATTACACCCTTGACTTTTATGATTATCACAGGATTAGTAATATGAATTTTTAAAACTTAAGAGAAATTTAGAGAAAGAAACGAATGGACTTTCGTAAGACTGACAAAAATTTCAACATGGATGAACACCATTAACAGCAACCAAAAATACTGCCAAAAAAGGAAAAACACAGAAAGGGAGACCGAAACATTCGAATTAGGTAATATGCTACGTTGAACTTTATTCTCTCGTCAAGACGATTCGAACAATATATTATAGACTCGAATCCAAATCCGAATCCGACGTCGTTTGCCCCCTCAAAGATCTTTTGAAAGTGTCTTACATCCATCTTGAAAATATATCACAGTCAAATAAATAGTTTAAGATCAAATAAAACATATCATGATAAAATAAAATATATCATGATCAAATAAAATAAATCACGATAGAAGAAATAGTTTGCGATCAAACAAAATAGTTTATGATTAAAGAAAATAGATCATGTTATCTTCATGTTATTTTCAACTCAAAAGATAAATTTTTAGTGCGGAATCCAAGAAATTTAAGGTTCAAATCAACAGTAAAGAAGTTTAAGAGTAAGATTAATGTCTAATTACTGAGGTTTCACACATGCAATCTAACAAGTTAACTCATGAATAATGATAAATGATCTATTCTTCTCCTTTGGTTTGTTATCCACCTACAGGAGCCTCAGGAATCTGGTCACCAATGCCAGTCCATTAATTGGTACCATCTTTCATCTTATACATGTGATTTAAACTAATGCTAGAGGAAAACAAAAACCATTTAACAGCCATTTATTGAAAAGCAATCAAAATTCAAGGCCAAGGGTCCATATCTAGAATTAATTATAAATTCAAATGTCTACTCTGTTTTCATTTATTGATGATCAGCTAGCTGGTACTGAAATTAAGTGTGGCTTCTGAGAAAGAAGGAGATGAATCAGAAGAGAGATTACTCATAATTGAATTTATGCCGCCATCAATTGAGCTCTTCGTCCTAATAGCTTCAATCATTCTATGAACCATGCTCATCTTGGGACGATGTTTTGGCAATGCAGCCAAACACAGAAAAGCCACTTGCAAAACAGCCCTCATCTCCTCTTCCATCTCTCTGTCCCTTAACAACTCAAAGTCAAACACCTCCCATGGCTTCTCTTCAGGTCCCATTTCTCTAACCCACTTAACTATACTCGATTCTCCATCTCCGCCTGTCGCCATTTTCCCTGTCAAAATCTCCAACAGCACCACCCCAAAGCTATAAACATCGCATTTCTGTGTATATTTTCTTTGGCTACAATTGTTGCTGTTGAGCTTTAGTTCTGGTGCTTTGTAGGCATTGTTTATGAAAAAGGGTGTATGCAAAAGTTGGTGAAGACCAATGTCGGAAACACAGGCATTGCCCAACTGATCAACCAGAATATTTGATGATGTGAGATTTCCATGGAAGAGTTTGGCTTTGTTGTAACAGTGAATAAAAGTAAGGCCTTTTGCAGCATCTGATGCTAGTTTCAACCTTGTAGTCCAATCGACTGGGGTCCTTCCTGGTCCTCTATTTCCTGCACTCAATATTCAAGTATTCAACTATTTTCATTTAAAAAGGTCACTAATAATTGAAACATTATATATTAACAACTAACATGGAACATGCACTTATTTATTTATTCAAATGTTTGAAAATTTTATGGCAAAAAGAGATTCAAGGAATACCATGCAAGAGTGAGTGAAGGCTTCCATTTGGTAGAAAATCATAGACCAGAAGCAACTCATCCTCGGCGTTATAGTATGCTCCGAGTCTCACAATATTAGTGTGTGTCATGCCACCAATCACGCGAAGCCAGTCATCAACCTCACTCCTCTTCTTCCTTTCCTTCACTCTCTTCACAGCCACAAAATCACCACCGTCCATCTCAACTTTATAGGTAGTCCCCACACTTCCTTTTCCTAACAACTCAGCTGATGATTTTAACAAATCCTCCACCTTCCTTGAACCCTTGACATTATTATTACACCCTTCAAAACCAAACACCACCAGCTCCTCCTCATCTCTGGCCCCACCGATACCATATTTTCCCTTGTGGGCCCCCACCACCGTGACGTGGCTGCTTTCTTCTTCTTTTGTAACAACAGCACGTGACTGTCACGATTGCCGCCACCATTGCTACCGCGTCGAAAATTACGATCATAACAACCACTATACCCAATCTCTTATCTCTTGATCGTACGGCCGCCTCATCCTTCACCGTCCGATTTGAGCAAGCCGACGCCAACGGCCCGCCGCATAGATTTTGGTTCCCGGCAAATGAACTGACTGGAAAACGTGACAGCCACGTCGGAATCTGGCCGGTGAGTCTGTTATTCGAAACATTAAAATCCGAAATTGACAGAGAAGACAGGTTATTTGAGTCGAGAGTTCCATTGAACGAATTGGCCTCGAGTCGCAGAGTCAACAGGTTTGTCAACCGAGACAGCTCAATCATCGGGATTCCACCGGTGAAAAGATTGTAGGACAAATCGAGTCGCCAAAGACGGTGGACATCGGCTATTCCAGGAGGGAATATTCCAGTAAATTGGTTGTGAGAGAGATATAGGTGCTTGATATAGGGCCATGAAGAAAGGTTCAAGTTGGAGGAAGAGAAGCGGTTGCACTTGAGGCTGAGGAGTCTGAGGTGAGTGAGTAAAGTAAGTGGTTGAGCAGACCCGGTGAGGTTTAAGTTCTCGAGAACGAGTTTGATGACTCGATGCGTCCTAGGGTTGCAGGTAACGCCAAACCATGAGTCGAAACACGGGTGGGTTGAGCTGACCCAGGAAGACAGAGAGTTATCAGGGTCTGATAAAGAAGCCTTGAAGGATAGTAAGGTGTTGATATCAGAATTCGAAAGAGAAGGCGAAATCAATACGAACAAGAAGATGAATGAAACGAAAAACTGCCTTGACGATGACGATGTCATTTTTAATAACAAGAAAGTGAAGAAACAAGAAGAAAGGTGACAGAAAGGTGGTAATTATATGTAGCCGTTGGTCTCAGTGTAAGAGCCGTTAGGTGGTCATGTATTAAAATAGGCACACCAAGTAGCGTGTTTGGTGACCTTCCTCTACGCGCTCAAGTAATTCCTACCATGACACAGATATTATGGACATTCAAATTTACCAACTTTATACAATTTAATTATGTTAAATATTTCAATTTATTTACTATTATTTTAATATTATAATAAATGTTATAAATGATTAAATAAAATTTCATAAAATTTAGATACAAACTAATTAATATATTTTATTTATAATATAAAAAACATAATACTTAAGGAGGAAGCACAATGTTGGGAATAAGAAACAATGACGATTGATTATATGTTATTTTGTGGAGTTTGAGATAGACATCAATGGTGTCCACCGCAAGTTTTGGTGAGGAAACGAAATACTATGAGCTAGTGAACAACTAAGAAACAGAATTTTCCAGTGAGAATTGAAGGAGACAACCTTTGTCTTTCTTGTCAATTTTGATTGATCGTAACATAGACTAATGGTCCTGGTTCTGGTCCTGCAAGCCAAGCAATATACAGTTTTCGAAGTGGAGACCTCTTCCTTATTCTTAAATCTTTTTTTATTCAGCAATTTGTCCTTAGAAAATGACCCATAAATTTGGAAATATATAGGGATTATGTTGGAATTTCCCCTTCTTATAAAATGTTCGACGTCTATATGATATGATTATAAAATAATAATAATAATAAGATAGTATAAAATTTAAAGTAGAAATAGGAAAAAAATAGTATACAGAAGAGAATATAATCTTTTATTCCTCAGTCTTTTCATATCAAGTCACAAATAAAATTTGCGAGGGCTCTTTTTATAGCCACTTGAATTGTAAGATAAGGATTACAAATAAAAACAAAATAATTATAAATTGAATCATAAAATTTAAAAGTAATGGAGATGATAGAGTTTGTAAGTTTATTTATATAGATTTTATGAATGTCCACATCAACTTAAATAATATTTTTATAATATTTCATAAAGGTTAAAATTTTAGCTAATAAAAACTCAATGAAAAAAAAATAACAGAGTAAAAAGAATACAATATTCATCTACTCAGATTAATCTTTGGTGGTTTGATGGGTGCAAAACTGTCTTGTTTAAACCTAATTAAATGCATAGTAATTCTTAGTGAAAGAACCTATAGAAGAAAAAATAGTTTGGGACGACAATCTAGTGAAGGGAAAAATATTATAATACATAGTCATTTTTAGGGTGCGTTCGGTACGCGAGATTGGATTGGATTATTTTTGTAGGATTGGACTGGATTGGATTGGATTGGAACTAAATTAGTACTGTGATGTGTTTGGTGCAGTATGGACTAAAAATAGTACTGTTTTTTGTTTGGTATAAGATGAGATGAGATAAAATCAGAATAAATTTATTAAATTAATTTTACATAAATCAAATTATTTTGAAGTAAATTACATTCATTTTAACTTAAATAAAAAATAAGATTAATTTTAAAATAAATAAAAAATATATTTAAATTAAATTTAATTAAAAATGAATATTTTTTAATAAAAAAATATTTAAATTAATTTTAAAATAAATAAAATCATTTTAAATTAATTTTAAATAAAATAAAAATAAAAATGTTAAATTAAATTTACTTTAAAATATTTTTAAATAAAATTAAATATTATTTTAAAAAACATTAAATGAGATATTTAATTTATTTTTTAAAATAAATAAAACTATTTAAAATTAATTTAAATAAAATAAAATTAATTTTTATTTATATTAAATATTATATTATATTGAAAAAGGCAACAAAAAAAAAGAGGTTGGACTAAATTGGTGGGACTAAATAATCCCATTATGGGATTATTTAGTCCCACCAACATGGGATTATGTGGAACTGTTGGGATTGGACCAATCCCAACATGTTCCAAACATGGGACTAGGAGTAAATAATCCAATCTCACTTCTAGTCCCATGTAACAAACATGGCCTAAATGTTTTCCTATTCTGATGTGAATGCGTCAATATTTTAACAAAAGCTTTTCAATGGTCATATACCAGTATTATGCACCAAGATTTTTTATGTCATAGTTGATAGTGCATATGTAAATAAATCTGTAAAATTATAACTTGAGCATAATTGTTGAATTTCTATATCACCTTATTTCGATCATACTGTACTAAAAGGAACAATAAAAAGACAGGTTCTGTTGGAAGGCTCCACTTTCTGGTTTTTAAGGTTAACGTTTATGCTGCTGTGGATGTCTCTAGGAGGTTTATGCTGCTGTGGATGTCTCTAAGAGGTGTTTTAGTGTGGGTGTTACTGTGAGGGATGCTGCTGGGTAGCCCTTGTTTGCTGCGGCTAAGAGTTTTGATTTTCTATTTGATGTTGAAGTTGCTGAGGGCAGAACTATTCTGGAGGGCATTGAGAGTGCTATTTTTCGATCTGCAGTTGTCAATGTGATCATAGGGTCTGATGCCCTTAATCTGGTGAAGCTTTGCAGTGGTCTCTTGTGTTCCTTAGCTGAAGTGGACAATGAGTCCAAAATGTGCAGTTTTTACTGGGTTTGCACCCTAGTTTTTCTGTTATTTTTGTGCCTAGATTAGGTAGCAATGTTGCCTATTGTATTGCTAAATGGGCCGTTGGTAATTTTTCCCCCTACCCTTGGTTTGTTTCCTCTTTCCCTGATTGGCTTTTGAAGTTAATTAGGGTGGATAGTTGTGTTTTTAGCTCTTCTTGAGCTTTTATAATTTGTTTACCTTTCAAAAAAAAAAAAAGGAATTATAAAAAGATGTTAAACGACTTTTCAAAATTGAAGCATTTTTGCACCTTATCAAATACAAAATCGAATTGTCTTTATTATTGTTAACGATATAAAGCGGTTCACTCAAGCCAGGTGTATAGATGAAGAGTCCTCATGATAGGTCACGAGAGGTCACCGGGTGACAACCGCCACGAACTAAGGTAACTCAGTTGTACGGGACACACTTTAAGAAAAACGCAGTTTGCCCATCAAGTTTTCGAAAAATCAAATAGCTTTCCCATAAAGAAAAGACACCAAAATATCAAGCAGCAGGACAGCGGGCTTTACCTTGTATTGAATGATAGTCAATTTTTTTTTATTTTTTTTTCATTTTTTAAGCCGAATCTTGCCCTTTGAAAGCTTGGTCGTCCTAGACCCATGGGCAGATGGGCTTTAATAGTCAAGCTCGGTCCACCCAATCATAGGACTTGAACACTGGCTTGCCCTTAATTTGGCGGCCAGGCGTGAGCAAAGCAGGGCTCAAATCGCCTGACCCATTTGACACCTTTATTCGTTGTCCATCGTTAGAACGATGGACTATGTATATTCATATGCATCTTCATCTTTTTTTTTTTAATTAAATTTTTTATTAAAAAATTATTTTTTAATAGATTTATAGCATCCATTTTAGAGATACACGGTGTAGATTCAATTTTTTTTTTTTACTTTTAAAAGTTTATTATTAAATGATCAAATTATTCTTTCATCTCCTAACTTTATCAATCGACCACTAATGATAAAGGAGTTAAGCGTTATTTTCTTAAAATATTATTTCTTTGTGTCTGAGGCAAAACCTCAAGTGAGTTTTGTGTAATTTTATCTTTTAAAAATACTAATCCCAATGATACTTACCTAATAACCATGCTTAAAATTTAAATCAAAGCCAAAAACTGGCCTGTAACTCATCTTCACACACATAGTTATTTGCACACATAAACAAAGACCCCGGCCCAATCATTTAATCATCACGTTTTTCACTTCCAAATCAAGGCCATCATCTATCATCAGTATTAATTAGGTCCCTTTCAAATTTTTTTTTTTTTTAAAAGATATAATTATTATATTAATAATAATCGTGACCTGTCGATATTAATCACTAAACGTACGTTTTAGATATTTACTCCTATAACGGAAGAATGCTACTTCCACAATAAGGGAAAAAAACTGTCCACACATGTATATCGTGGGAATTGAACCCCTCACCACTGAGGTAGGAGAAAAATGCATTAATCACTTTACTCTAAGTAGATGTGTTTTAATTTTATTTTAATATTTAAAAATAATAATATAATAATTTTCAGGCTGAGACCAATAAATTGAAGACATGTAAACGTGTAAATGCGATGCAAGTGAGATTAAAGACACGTCAAGAAGTCGGTCGGTGTAAAGAAAGAACGGGACTTGGGAGGTGTCTCTGACAAAATTCCAACTGCTCCTTTCTAAGCAGACAAACGACACACACAAACCACGTGCACCCCCAATTCCTATATATCTCATCTCACATCATTCATGACACGCACTTCTTATTTATTAATAAATACCAAGTCATCTTACATTTTTAGTTTAATGCACTGTCGCTCCTTTCATACTTCCTTCATCTACTAAATCTTTTTATCTTCGGATTAATATAAAATTTCCGTATTTTAAGAGTAAGTATTTAAACTGTATAAATAGTAATAAATTGACAGATTTTATCTGATATATAATTAATTCTGTTGACTTTAAATAATAGTACAAATATCTTTAAAAATAAAATAATAATTATTTAACTTACGGATCGAATATGCATCATTTATCAATATCTAATGAAAAAGTGTTAAAAGTAACACATGACACATGCTTGCTGCCTTGTTGTGTCTAATTAGAAACAAGTCTGTGACACAGCTCGTAGCAAGTAGATTTAATAGTGGATCAAGTGACATGCACGCAAGGCAAGACTAAGTGGACCCCTCTTCACATGTATGAAGTCAAGCTTTCCATTTTTTTTCAGTTTTCACTCATTCCTTTACCAACCGAGTCATATTTGATACAAAAGGTACATCAAAATCTAATTCAACTTTCACTTTCATTATTCAATGACTGAGTGAGATCAATTTCCTATTTTGATCTGGTGGACTAGGCACAGTCGGCAGTGGCATCCAGTTGCTTCGAACTTCTACCCTCTTACTTTTGTAAAGATGCAATTTGAACGCACACTACCGACCTAAAAAAAAAACTTTACTAATCAGTTAAACTATGAGTAGATGTATCTTACTGTATCTTCTAAACTAAGCTCATTTTTCTTTTAGATAATTTTTATTTTATTTAAATTTTTATCTTCTAATTAAAAGCTAAACTCTTTTAACATCATAAGTTTATTGAAATTTTCTTTTTAAAAGCTATAAGTGACCGTACGGTTTATAAGAAAATTTAAGTATTCTTGGTAATAGTTGATTGTTAGACTAGACTAGATTAGTATATCAGATTAAAATTGAACTAATTATTGCTATAAGAATAAAATTGAAATGGATTCCATGTAATTGAACTCTATACTATCATTCTCTTTGCTTTTTAAAAGGTATAATATAAACTTTTATGCTTAACTTCATAATAAGAACTTAAGGAAAGCATAATTAAGAAAAGCAAATAAATAAAAATAATCAGTTTAACTAAACATTTGAATTTATATATAAAAAAAGAGTAAATAACATCTACCTTCTACTGAGATTTGCTCAATTATTGACGAAGTTAGCTTTTGAGTTTATTAACAAAGACATTTCTTCCCGTTAGTTAACTTTTAAATTTTTTGATAAAGATCTCCCCTCCCTTTAGTAAGTTTTTGAATTTTTTAATAAAGACCTTCCCGGATCAACTGTTATTTTTTACTAAATTTTATTTAGATCAGAAAAAATATTTATTAATAAATAATAAAATTGACTCTACATATAATAAAAAAAAATAAAAGAATATCGATACAATTAGTTCATTAAAAAAAAGTCCCACTAAAAATGAGGTAATAACGCGTGAAGAATAACATCAAAGAATAAATTTTTAACCTTTTAAATACGCTTTTCCGTTTAACACGTATCCTAATTATATACTAGATAAGGTGATAAGGAGGGTGTTTTGGTCTTTGGCTATCTCTAATTACTGAGGGATCACGTTGAGATTAAGAGAATCAAGATACTGTAAATACCAATAATTTGTAATTAATTAACAATAACAGCTGCATATTATTCTCATTTCTCAAATGCATCAAATAATTCAAACATAAAACAAGAGGAAGGAGAATTGTGGCAATGTTGTAGATAAATCTTTAACAGTATAATTAATAGCAGTAGGTGGGTGAATCCAGATTTTCAAACTCACTTACATCACTAAAACTTAAAAATTCATGAAAATAAGATTCTAATTAAATTTTGAACACTCTTCCTCTTCTTTTACTGTCTTACACTAGTCCATTTTTCATTTTTCATTTTTTGTTTTTTTTTGCATCCCCATCAACAGTTGACAAATTCAAAAAAAAAAAAAAAAAAAAGAGAGACAAGCAAACATTGGGTAATGAAATGGAGCTAGAAAGTCAATTTCCAGATCTTGATTCGAAGATCCACCTTACACTTAGAGTTATCAGAAGTAGCCAGCGACGGAGACTTGCCTTTTGGTACATCTCCTTTAAAACCTTGACAGGTAACCCTAATACCAAGCTTCTTGGTGTTGAACTTGCCTGCTTTGATTTTCACTTTGGTGTCCATTTGAATCTTCAACGAAACCCCACTCTTCTTCTTCAGATCCGACTTCAACGATGTCACTGAATCCGTATCCAGATCATTAGAACCCGACACCACCACGTTTTTGAAAGCCGTCTGATTCTTCTTCTCGGAAATGTAACCGGGCAGCGTCCCATTTCCCAAGAACACACCGTTTGCTGAAAACGACGAGATAACGAAAGGGTCGTAGAAGAAAGTGAGGTGGGAGTTGGGGTTTTTAGTAGTGACGGTGAAGTTGAAGAGAGTGGTGAGGTGGTTGGAGGAGGAGTCGGAGGAGGAGGTGAGGTTGAGGCGATGGATACGAAGAGAAGGGATGGAGAAGGAGGGGCTGTGGGGACGGTAGAGCATGTACATGGCAGTGCCGGCAATGGCAGCGACGAGGGCGAGGATGAGGAGACTAAGAATGGTCCAGAAGCAGCAGCAGCAGCAGTAATTGCGGCGGGAGCGGTGTTGACGGCGGTGGTGGGGTTGGGGACGGTAGGGAGGTCGAAGAGGGGGCTTAGTTGCGGGAGGAGCGGCGCCGTTGGCGGTGGGCTTGGAGGATGGGAAAACTCTATCAGACATTGTTGTTAGATTTAGAAGACACACAGAGAGAGAAAGTGAGTTTGTGAATTCTATGTAAAAGACTCCAAAATCTCTGAGAGAGAGAGAGAGTGTGTGTAGGGGAGAGGTAATAATCTCCACCCAAAAGGATGCCTACACCTCACCAAATTTCTGGAATCTCATTTTCTCTCTGGCTGTTACTGTTACTGGTACTATGGTTTTTTTTTTTTCTTTCTTTTCTGTGTGATGACTTTTATGCCAAGTTTTGTATTCTACGTGATCTCACTGCATCTGCATTCCGCTTTTTTTTCCTTTTTAATATTTTATTTGTAAAAATAAAAATAATAAAAATGGGTTTAGTACATGTGAAAGAGCCGAATTATCAGAAACGTGGGGTCCATGCTTTTTTTGGGTGTTGTAGACTGTAGATGAGATGGTTGGGATCTGTTATTACATTTGATTATCTAAAATTATGTCAAAAAAAATTGCTCAAATGCACCCAAAATAAACTATTTCCATAATTTTAACTTCAAAAAGGGAAGAAATTAAAAAAAAAAAAAAAAAAAGACATTGAAGTAAAAAGCATAAGAATGGTAGAGACTAGAGAGATAGGTAGCAAATCTGTGTCCATGAGAACCCCACCGACGGTTTATATCCACTATTGGTTTCAAGATAATTAGTTGACTAATCCTAGTCATCAGTTGATAACGTCAACTTAAATCCCAAGTCATTAATAATAATTGGTGTTATGCTGCTTTCGAGTTTGGAGGTGAGCCCATCTTTTAATCTTTATGTTAATTAAATCACTACATCTTAATTATTACATTGCATTATTAAGCTTTCATTAAAAATGCATAATTCTGTTTTAATCTTCTCCAGTTTTTTTTTTTTTTTTTTTTAAAAAAAAAGAGAATAGAAAACCTACTTACTGTCACAATCTTACATCAAATTGACTATAGTTAATTAATAATTTTATAAAGCATAATATTAGATTATCTAAATTCATATTCAATTGGTGTGGGGAGTAAACAGCACTATCATGCTTAAATATTTTAAAAAATAAATAAATTATAATCCAAACCCACAGCAGCTAAATAAGATTTTAACAAGTTGAACACATGAATGGAGGCTGCTTCGAGGACCCAATTTCACTCTCTGAAACTGAGTTTTCCACTGTAGGGTGGGGTCCCATTTTGATCTAAAAAAGCTGGTAATTTTTTTTTTTAAAAAAAAAAAAACTCATAATTAGGCCAAGAAATGGAAAATGGTAATAGATATAGAAAGGGTAACTAATCTTTTCAGTGTACGTTACTCCATTACATAGTCATACTAAGATTAAAGATAACAACATCGTATTCAGTACAGCAGATAACCATCCTCAAGACCATCTTTAATTCTGCAGAAGCCAGTAAATTTGATTTGCATATATTAGAAATCAATTATGGTCTTTGCAAACCTTAAATCAAATTCAGACATATTTATTCTAGAAAACATCATGTATGTATGAGCAAATGAACTATGCCTCTATGCACATGCTCTTGCATGTGAAAATAGCATGCTTTTTGTTTTTCTTGAACTGGAGGCAAAAATACAATTATCCAGAGAATAAAATGCATGTGAAGGCATATCATGTAACAATGTTTATTATGTATGTTGCGTGCCCGACATGTGGCATTAGAATTCTTAATGTCTGCTCCTCATTGCTGCCTTTGGATGCTTAGATAATTACAAATCCCTTAAGAAACTCTTTGTAAACACTACAGCAAGGTGTAAACTTCTTAGGAGTCTAGGACAAGGCGTTAAGAGTCTGGAATGTAGCGGTTATTTGACTCATTCCCACACAAAATTGGAGAAAAACAGTAAGACTACATGAAATGTCAGGAGAAAGGAACATCAACAATACATGTGCAAAGGTACCATGCATCAATGCCATTAACCTTAATTTTCTAGTTCCAGCACCATCTCCATGCTCTTTGGTCATTAAGTTCTCAGACAACTCAATACACCTATGCTTTGTCCTCACTCCTCATATTGCAGCTACAGAAACCTCTATAACTTCTTACAATTACTCCTAATGGCTGGCTGGTCCGCAATGTCACCAGCCACGAGAAGAGTGCATTTCAAGTCAAAAAGTTGTTTAACAATAGAATATAAGATAGGCAACACTGCCAGCATGAACAGGAACATGCAAGTAAAAATATTCTGAAACATGGCACAATGATGAAAGCTGGGAATACAACCACTATTATTAATCTAACCCCAGAAAAAAAAAAAAAGAACAAAAAATGCGTATAATCAATAGATATTCTACCTCCAATAACAAGTTATACAAGGGAAACTCAGGAGATGCATTTGGAAACAACATAAAATTTGTTATACAATACCTTTTAGCTCTCATGACTGACTTCATCAAATATTCTCAGGCAATTGATAACTAGTGCACTAAGAATGCCCTGGTTGCTCTCATCTTCTATAGTCATGGACGATCTTTATGGTCACCTAATCTGTTATCAGCCCCAGAGACATGTAAGAATAAAATTACCCATCCGCTTTTCTCTGTGCTATAAGCAAGTAAACTGCTATCACGCAGATAAACGTATAAAGATAATAATATTCCAAAAAAATAATAATAAATAAAGTTTAGACTCCATATAATATCATTTTTCTACACAAAATTATCAAGTAACTGCTAGCCCCAAAAGTTTAAGCATTCAGGTAAGGGTCAATGCAACAGTATTGAACTTCCTAATACACCGCCTCACCTACAAAACCATTGGACTTGTCATATGGATCAAACCAAAAACCCAAATATAGATATAGATTTAGATATCAAAGGTAGAATAAATATGCACATAGAGGGATTCAAACACAAGATCTCCTGGTAACACTAAAATTGATACCATCTTAAATAACCACTAGACCCAAAAGTTTAAAATTTCAAAGTAATAATCTTTCTAACAAAAATCAACAAGCCCCAAATAATTTCTTCAACTGAAAAAAAATATATATAAATATACCTTTGAAATCTTGTATTTCTATACAACAGCATAACTGTAAGTAGAATAGGGACCATTACAGAGCACAAGTGCTCCAATGAGTGCCCACTGATTATGTAATGATTTGCACGGTATATTTTCCTGTCTGCAACAGCTTCAAATTTTGCAACAAGATGAACCCCTGCAGCAGAGAGTTTTCACACTTTGAAGTAACCCAATACTCTAGAGAGTAGTAAGACATGGCCAATAACATTAAAAGCAAAATCAATTTGACAATATTCACTATTCTGTTTATAATTTTGAACTATGCATCACGTGGAAAACTAAAGGAGTAATAATCATGTTTACGAAAATAAAATAAAGAAACTATAAGATTGGATCTTTCAAAGTTCTTTTGAATTTACATCAGAGTATTCTTCTCGTAGTCTAGATTGTATCAACATGTAGAACATGCTAACTTGAAGAAAAAAAGAGACAGACAAAATCATTGGAAAAGGTCAAAATTACAATGACTAATGAACAACATTGCAAATATCAAACAAGTCTAGAACATGATATATTTCTGATAAGCTTCAACAAACCAAATCATTTCAAATAAGACTTGAAGGTGCAATATTGAAATAAGACTAAAAAGAAATAGAAATCAGTTGTTTCAAAACAATTAGTTGCTATGATGTTACTTAAGAAGTAGAGCTAGGGAAAAAAATAGAGATTGGAGCTAGACGAGTTATAGAAATAAGGATTCTAGTAGGGAAACTATGGATTTTCATTATTACTCTATTTCACGACACTTGGTTCAGGGCATGAGACTAGTTCGCTCATGCTAGATGGAATGCCACTACCAAGAAAAATCCTAATATATAGCTATCCACCCATACCCCATCTATATCTCCATGGTGGTTTCTGTTTTTGTCTAAATTACTTTGATACCCACACAACCTCTAAAATATTAACCAAGCCTTTACTGCATGCATAGATATAGTTTCAGTTCTCTATTTCAATATATTTCTCCTAATTTCACCAACAGAATGTCTGCACTACTTGTGATAGGAAGTTAAAGTGTTTTAACTTTTTTCATATACAAGATAAAATGAACTTCTATATTAAAAAAAATAAAAAAATTTAATGACAACATGGTGTACCTGCTGCATAAAGCCAATATCTTGAGTGGGTATATTTGGGCGGGAACAAAAGTGTCAAGCCTGGAATAGCTATGCATGGTATCAACTGGAACGTCATGCACAACCGAAAATCATTAAATGTTCTGCAACCAACTAGCAAACCACATTCAGCAGAAAACAATGAATATTTCAACACAAAAGAGTTTCGAGCAGTTAAGCGTTGTGAAAAGTATAAAATCTGGAATCTATAAGCTAACCTTGCATAGTTCATACTAAGAAAAGCAACTGATACGAGTGCAATCAAACAACTTAATCCAATCCTCATCCCCACTCTCTCAACAAGAAAACAAGAGAAAAGAGAAGAAAATGCTATCATCATCTGCAATGAGCAATACAAATTAAATGGATGTAAGCCAACAATAACACCAACAACATCAAAGTAGTGAAATATTAAAGGAAAGACTATTTCTCCATTTGCTTAAGAGCAAAACAAAATAATTAGAACTTTAATTCTGTTAGTGTTGTTTCGGCTTTTAGAAAACCTTGAATATATTGCGAGTCCTGTAGTTATAAACACTTGTGAGGACAGTGTAGTGTTCCAATTTCCAAAAAGAGCAATTAACTGTCACTGAAGAGAAAACACTCTTGTTGTATAAATCCTTCTTTTTACCAAACATTTTTCTAATGACAAAAAATATCAAACTATGTAACGTTAAAGAGAACATGTTTAATGAAGAGTTATACAATGGAATTGTAATTCTAACCGGCAAGGTGTCCCACATTACTCTATCATCATCAGGCTTAAGATGATAATAAGCAGAACCAAACGCCACAGCCGCAATTCCTGCGTAGAATAGCGCCCAACCCCATACCTCTCCTCGGAAACTGCAACCGACCCATTTCCAAACACCAATCGATGAAACAAAACCCCATCAACATCATAACAATATTCAACTCAAAACAATCTAATTCGACTAACACAAACCTGATGTTGAAAAAGCTTCCTTGAAGACAGATAACAAACCCCATAACACCAACAATCAAAAAGGGAAAAATTGTGATCACGTTCAAGGTGTTAGGCACTCCTGTCAAATACCCGGATAGCAAAATCACAACTACGACAAAAAGAAAAAAGAATAAGGAACACATATATGTATGGTAGAGAAAGAAGGGTGTGTACCAAAGAAATTGCGCATGTCAGCGAAAAGGTGGTGATGAGGAGATAGAGGGATCTTGGGGGTGGCGAACATGAGGAACAGCCAACAGAGAAATGCTCCTCCCCATATACGACTTCTCTTCACTCTCGCAATCTGTTGATTCACCATCCACACCATTTCAACTTTCACACTGTCTCTGTCTTTTCCACTTTTCTTCCACTGGTTGTCTATGTAATAATGCAACTCTATTTTGATTTTTGAGTCGCTACGGGGTCCGGGGTTCATACTTCATACTTTATTAAGCGCCAGGACGTTTTATGGAAACGACGTAGTTTCCATCTTTGGGGCTTCAAGACCTAAATTCCAAAGCATCATAATCTTCAATAACAAACCATTTATGTAAATTTGTCAATAAATTAAACTATGATATACGATTGGCTTTTGTGTTTAAAATTTTGGGCTAATAACTTAATATTCCTTTTAAAATGAGTATAGCTACATTCTCTAAATTTTGTAGTATCTAAACAGCCAACATTATATAAATAATTAAATGATGTGTTTATGATAACCCATATGATAAAATTTTTTGAGCAATCTAGCATTGATCTTTTAAAACAATGAATAGTCTCACAACAATTTTAATAGCAATATTCACCATACGATTGCTTGATTAACTTCACAATATATTATTCCTTCAACTCAGCTAACAACTGCAGTAATGATCCTAAGTAAGAATAGTTAAATCTAACGAAGTTAATTTTATAATAGGATAAATTACAGCCCACATATCCGAGCTATCCTTAATTACAGGTATAATCAACTTTTAGGGAAATTAACTACAGACCCCCCGCCGTTATATTTGACTGTTAAAAAAGACAGTTGACCGTTAAAAATATATTTAAAAAAATTAAATAAATCTAAAATAAATATAAATATATTATGAATCTCCACCATCCAAGTGGATGGTGGAGATTCATTCATGAAAATTTTTTAAAATAAAAGATAAATTAAATTTATGATCTTCACCGTACATCTGGAGATTTATCTAAAAAATATTAAAAAATAAAAATAAAAATTATCTGATGGCTATAGGAGGGAGAGGGAGGCTCCAGCCTCCCCTTTTATACAAACCATGGGAGGTTCATGAATCAGGTTCATGATCCATGGTGGATCTACCATGGATTTCATCCCTCTCTCTTTCTTCTTCTTCTTTTTTTTTTTAAATCTTCTTAATTGTCTTTTAATTTTTTTTAAAAGACGAAATGACCAAAATACCCTTAATATTATTGACTTTGACTAACATTAACTAATGATAGAGGGGGTCTGCAATCAATTTTTCTAAAAGTTGATCTCGTCTGTAATTAGGGATACCTCAGGTAGGTGAGCTATAATTTGTCCTAAATTTTTGATGTTTTAACAATAAATGTGTTATTTTGGCGGTCAACGCTAACGATAAATGGGTGTACAATCAATTCTTATAAAAGTTAATTCTGCTTGTAATTATGCTTACCTCAAGTAGTTGGACTATAATTTATCATTTATAATATCAATGTGCATAGAAAAAAAGAAGAAAAAACTAATATATATATATATGAGATAATGAAAATTTTTATTTACAAATAACTCTTCCTTTAATATAGGAAATTGCATGCAAGATTCCCAGCTCATTACATTACAGCAATAGAGCTCATGATTCAGTTAGCTTCCTACTATATTTTGATTATAGAGCAAATTACACTCAAATTGCCTTAACTTTGTCTCTTTACGTACGAAAATAATTTTATGATCAATTCACATAAAATTTCCCTCACTATTACTCAAAACAATTAAATTTAACTGTTAAAGGGTAATTTAGTATTTTATACCTATTTAAGAAAAAATTACAAATATAATTAAAAAAATATAGTTTTTGATCTTCACAGTCCAGATCGAGGGCGAAGATCAAATATAAATATTTTAAAAAATTAAAATAATTTTTTTTTTAAAAAAAGAAAAAAGTGGAGATCCGAGACTTTCGATCTTCATCAGGGGTGGTCCAAACCCAATGTGAATATATATTTTTTAATTTTTCTGTTTGAGATTGATTAAGGTCTAATTTGGACCATTCATCAGGTCTGATGGACTATCCACATGGAATATGGACATTTTTTATTTTTTATTATTTTGTTTGAGATTTATCTAGGTCAAATATGGACATTTTTTTATTAATTTTTTCTTATTTTTTGTTGAGATTGTTTTTTTATATATATATTTTAAAAAAGTGATGGCATGTGTAGTAATTTTATTAAAATATTATAAAAATATTATAATCTTTTTATTAGTCAATCAAAGTCAACCGTCAATACTAACAGATTTCACTAACTGCCAGTTTAGAGTTATTTTCCCTTACAATAGATTTTATGGTATTTGCTCTTAGTTATTTTCAAATGATAAAATCAATATATCCGACAAAAGATAAGCAAATCCTAAATTGACATATTTTTACTTTTATATTAATGAATTAATTCTTCTAAAAAAAAATATTAATGAATTAATTGATTATATTCTGGTACCTGCTATGAAAAAACACTGAATTAAAATGGGGTATTTTTACTAAAATCCCTTACTACTAAATTTGAGCTAATGAATTTTCGCAAATTAAATTTATGAAGATATTTTCTGCAACAACAAAATAAAGGTATCCAAGCTCCATATAAAACAAGATAAGTATCTTTTAATCACATGCCACATTCTCCAAGCCAGCTCTCCGACTACAAAAAGCCATTGCTACCCCTTTTCTCTCGAGCAAATAATATTTATTAGTACTTAATTATATTAAATTCAGTTTCTAATGATTTACTTTAAAAAGTCCAAATAAAGAAAGAAAAAAAAAAAAAAAACAATTCCACCTTTTGTCACTGTTTATTATACATTTGGTTTGATGTGACATTTCCGAAATTTCAAAGTCATTTCCACTTTCAATCTTGTCCATCCAAAATTAGGACTTAGGAGCATAAAAAGTTGATTTGTAGACCATACAATAACTTTAGATACTTGTGGGCCCAATTCCATTCAAAAGTTGACATACATGTAATTAAATCCCCATACCCCACATTTATTATTTTTGACCAAAATAAAAGCATTAATTAGTAACTCCCTAATAAATTTTCAAGTTAAGTTGACAAAGATGAGATATGACTTCCGATTGTGATTTGCTGCTATTCACGTTTACTGATGGCATGAGGCTTTGAGATCGAGTCATTCACATGTCTTAAAAAAAATATTCCAAGTTACATGCACATAAGCTTTGGTATTAATGCATAGTACCCAAGAGAAATCTCCCACGTGCATCGCAATTCGCAACCAATCACCTCCACATACGGATAAGTATCAATAGTGGAGGAGACAATTTCCATTTCATATCACCAAAATGCCCTCACCTTTTTTACCACATCTAAAGTAAAATCTATGGGCATTTGAGTAAATATACTACCATCATCATCCTCCTCCGCACATGGGCATTTCAATAATTTCAAGCCTCTGCAATTCTGCAACAAGCTCACTGATTTCTCCTACTTCCATGGACATTGAACAACAAAATGACGAAAATTGCCCCCAACATAATAGGAAAAAGAGAGGAGGAGACTGGAAATAGTAGTGCCATAGTTTGAACCAAATGTTGAGAAAACATAACAAGTAGATCTGCAGTTACACCCCAATTAATAGAACCTAAAGTTTGATGAACCAAAATCAACAAAAAATGAACAAACCCACCCCATAAAAACCAACCTACTTTTACTATCCAGTCCTTCTATTAATGGTCTCCTTGTACCTTAAAATGGAATCAATCCTTTGCAACTTCAGCTGGTGCTTGAACTTGTTGATAAAATCATCAGCTTTAGCATCCACTTCATCATCATCCATCTCTGTTGCTCTAGCCTTGCTTTCTTTCACAGTCGCTGGCCTGCGAGCCTCAATAACATCTCTTTCTTCAAAATGAGAAAAGGCAGACTTGGAACTAGCAGATTTCTTCATTTTTTTGGGTAGCTTCTCGGGTATCTCTCCAGATGCTGGTTTGGTGTCAGATTTGGTCCTGCTTACATGACTGTCCGTCAGCTGACCATATATCTCATCAAGGGTCTGCTCTTGATCCTGGATATGCTCATCTTCTTCATTCACTTCTTCTTCCTGCTCCGCCTCTGCTTCTTCAGTCGGTTCTTCATGTCGTTCCTGTTGAGGACTGTAATGGGTATTTTCTTCTTGGGTTTTGTAGGATGCTAGTAGTCGGTTCTGGTGATAGGTAGTTGTAGAGGTTAATGGACTTAAGCCTCTGTAACATGGAGGGAGATCTGGTCAACTGAGGTGACTGTTGTTGTTGGTGTTGCTCTTGTTCATGTTGATGGGTGTAATGAGATGTAAAATGAGTGTGTAAAGCTGGGTTTTGAGCAAAGATGGAGGTTGGTTCTTGGGATCTGGGACTGTAGAAGTTGATGGATTTGAGTCTCTGCAAGACAGACGGAGATGTATCATGTTGGTGGTGCTGTGGTTGTTGTGGGTCTTGTGGTTTCTGTTGTTCACTGGGTTTGTGAGTGGCCAAGCTTGAAGTAACGAGAATGGTTCCAATCATGATATTAAGAAAAACAAACAGAACAGTGGGGGTGAACCAGCTGTTCATGGATGCCCAGATTGACACAGATTCTTCAAACATGGCTCAAAGAGTGTTGAATGGTGATGCATCAAAAAATGAAACAAAGAGTTTTTATTTGAGCGGATATTTTCGGTGTTCAATGGTGGATTTTTTTCTTTTTTTAACTTCTTTTAGGATCTCAAGAGAGACGTGTCTCTACCTCACGGGTCAGTGGGAAATGGACAACAGAGAAGTGGTGGGTGTGAGTAAATGTGAGGTTGTAGCTGCATCCAGTAAAGCTCTGTGACGAGGACTGAGGCAATGACAGCTCACTTTTAAACGGCGCCGTTTCATGCTCCATTTCTTTAAAACGGGCGCCTCCTGTTTAGTCTACTGTTTCATTTTTTAAACTTATTCCATAGTATTCCTAAAACGAAGTTATAAAAATATTTTATGTATTTTTTGTTTCTATTTAACATAAAAAGGCATTTGTAATTGCATCCCATAAGTCATACTATCTTTTCTAGATATATAGTACAACCCATACATAATTATAACAAATAAAACTATATTACAATACACAAATTCCATTTCTATTAATTTTATGTATTTGTTATCAGTTTTAAATAATTAATAACATTATATGAAATTAAAATTGAGATGTTAACTATTCAATATAACTTGATAGTCAATGACACTCATTCAGTCGTTTACTATTTTAAATTTGAGTAGTCGATCAAAAATGATATATTAAAAACAAATAGACTATTTGAGACATTGTTATCATATATAATATTGAGGTCATAACAGAAATATTAAATATTGGATAATAAAATAAAAATATTATATTTATCATTTAAAACATTGGTTTATAATTATGATTATATGTATTTTATTTTTTTATATACTTTGAAATATGAAGACATACATCAATATAATATATAATGTGCACATCTGCTTGTAGTAAAGTGGTTAGTGCACCTCCCTCCCATTTCAGTTGTGAGGGGTTCGATTTCTACCATGTACATTTATCGCTATGTGTGAGTAGTTTTCTTCGTTTATTAGTAGGAGTAGATATTAGATCGCAATAGTTATTAATATTGTAATTATATCCTTTTATTATTTTCAATGGGTTTTACACGGATTAATGGATGAAGATTGGAGAATAAGGATATATATATTTAATTAACAACTTTTTACCTTAATATAATGAGCATTTTGATTAATTTTCATAGAATTTAATATATTTTAAAAATATACATCTTGTTTAAATTTAAAAAATTAGGAAATAAATAGTTCTTATAATTGAAAAAATTTCAATTTATTTTTCACAAGTGTATTTCATTCTTTTTGTTATTTATATATAAAAAAATTACATTAAATTTTATAAATTCTATTAAATTTCACCAAAGGTATTTTAAAATGTACATTGTAAAAAATCCCCATTAGAATATATATATATATATATATATATATATATATATATATATATATATATATATATACATACATAGAGAATGACAAATGCATCGTTAAACTGAAAGAGGTATAATTTATTACGCAATTTGTGACCATTATGGATGGATAGCGATTTTGCTTTTGTTCGACTTTAACTAATACCAAACCAAACCATCAAGAATTGGTTTGATAATTACTCCAAGTATTTTTCTTCCCCTTTTACAAGACAAAAACTTGGGGAGAAAGTGTGCGAAAGCTACTGCAACATGCGTTACATGTCTTTCCCTAACTGAAACCATCAACGTCTAGTAATTGAGAGGGCCCCGGCCCACTATGGCAACACTACTATTAGTCAATGGATTGTTTGGTGTTCTGTCATCAATGTCGTGATGGGTGGGGTGAGGTTAGATTGAAGGTGTGTTTAATGTGTCAACATATCTCGTGACATATGTTTGGCGTTTTATTATATAAACTATATATGTTTTAGCCAGTTAACTTTTCCCCACTTAAAAAGAGAGCAAAACCATCGATATACCATATGCCCCTCGAAATTGAAAGGTCTACACCACGCAGTATCCAAGTATGAGTCGGATAGAGCAGTCGTATCAACACAAATTTTATGTAATGTTTGAAATATATTATACGAATATTTTATGATATTAACTTTAGACTGATAAACATTAATATTTAATGGGTAAAGGTACAAAAAGTCTAAAATACTCTAATTTTTTTTATTATATTAAATAATTAAAAGTAAAAAAATTAAACAATAAAAATTTAATGGACCAGATTAAATATGATCCATTAGAGGGAGGCTCCATCTCCCATAGATATCACCGAAGCGTGCCAGTGGTTTATAAGACGGATCCCGGCGCTGCATAAAGGCCAGACTCCATCGCTCCACCTCCCCATTATTTTTTTTTTTTCTGTTTTTGAAATCGATGCAGACGAGCTCCATCGGAGCAATTTGCTCCATTTCTGAATATTGATATAGTCCGACTGATGGAACATCAACATTTTTCAATGAAGAACATGCTAGATTTCGATGAAGAATGAGGGAGTGAGCGAGTCTCACCTGAAGCAAACCTCACTTCTATGGGTTGTTGCAGATTTCTTAATTATTATTTTTTTGAATTATGAAGAAAGAATTGATATTGTTGATTTTTTTTTAATTGATGAAGATGTTAGGTAATGTTTAATAATTTAAAAGTGGTGATATTTGATGTTTTGGAGATGATATTATTGTGATGGAAAATATTGCATCCGCAGATGATGATGAAAGTTTGTTGAAGAAGATAAAGTTTTAATTTTTAAATTATTATTTAATTATAAAAAGTAAAAAAAGGGTATTTTAGGTATTTTAAAACTTTTTGCACCTTTGATGTTGACATTTATGTTAGTGTCTAACGGTCTTAAATTGACGGCAATAGATATCCGTACAATATTTTTCAAATGCCAGATGATATTTATATAATTGTGGTGATGTGGCTAAACCTTATTTATTAATGCAATCATACAGTACCTTAGGGGTGTTTGTGTAATTCCTCCTATTATCAAATATACCCTACTCACAAAAAATATCTTCAATTTCATCAAACTCAATCCTTAAACCTAACCTTTTTTTTATTTTATTTATTTCGAATCCTCTTCTGTTCTCATTTTTTGTTAGGTTATTTTTTTAAGAGTATTTAGATTTAAATGAAACACTTATCTACAAGTGAGAGAAAAAAAAAAACAAAATTTTACTATATAATGTTAATTATATTCGGGTATTAGCTAGATTAGAAAAACAAAAACAGACAAAACCAAAGGCTTGAATCCCAGTCACCCTACTATGGTTTCCTTATATCTAGTGTTTGTTGGATTGAATATATATTATTTTGTTAGACAAATTTACTTTAATGTTAGTTTATTATTAATAAAAATAATTTATTAAAGTTTTGTTTTACTATAAAATAACTTATAAAAAACATGATTGTATTAATATGCACTTTAAACAATTTTATTTTAAAAATTGCTGGCAATTTACTATGAGATTTATTGCTTTACACTCAAACTACTTTATCATTAGTCAAATTTAATCAAAGTTAACGATTAAAATGATATTTTCGTCTTTTCATCTTATTTTAAATATTTTTCTAAAAAAAGAAAAAAAATAAAACTGTTTTGAATCTCTATTTTCTATTTTAGAGATTGACATTGGAGATCCTTAAAAAAAAAGAACATATATAAATTAAGAATATACATATAAAAAAACCAAATTAGATCTCCAGCAGTAGAGGGAGGCTTGAGCTCTCTTATACCGTAGAAAAAGTAGGCTCGGGCCTTACCCCTTCATGAATAAGGAGAGACGAGAGGCTCAAGCCTCCCACGCTGTGAATAGGAGAGGCAAGCCTCCCTTTTTTGTGGTGAAGGAGGCAAGCCACCCCCACTACTATATTCGTGGTAGGGAGAGGCTCAAGCCTTCTTTTACCACCGGAGATTTAGTGGATCTCATTAATGAATTATTATTGTTATATTTGTAATTTTAATGTTTTTCAAAAAAGATCTCCCATTGTTTTGTCAATAAATTGACGGTGGAGATTCAATTTATTTATTTATTATTTTAAATTTTTAATTAGGGTTATCAGGTTTATTTTCGTCTTTTAACCCTTTTGACATAGTCAACAATCAAACACTAACAAAATGAGAGATTATTTTCATTTATTGATAAATTTGATTCCGATTGTAAATTGATATACCTCACGTCGGTTGCTAGAAATTTATTCTTTATTTTATTTAAAAGAGTGAAAAGAGTCATATTATTATGAAAATAATTTAATATAATATAATTCTATATATCCAATTTGTTGCTACAATGAAGAAATGAAAATATATTTAATTTACCACCCGCCTAATGTGGATCGGTGGTAAATATGCTCATTCAGCCTGTCAATGACCCAGGTTCGAGTCGCTAGCACCGCAAATGGTATTTAAAATATATATATATATATATTCAATTTAAACCAATATAATCCATGAAATTGAATCAAATACATTAAATTCAATTCAATTTAATATGGCATAACAATTTCTCCCTAAAAGAAAAAGATCCCCCCAAAATTTATAAATAATATAACGTGGAAAGCCTATTGTTGAAGCCTTCTTAGCTCAGTGGTAGAGCGCGTGGCTTTTAACCACGTGGTCGTGGGTTCGATCCCCACAGACGGCGTTTCGTTTAAAAACCTTTTTTTTACTTCAGTCCTCATAAACATGAAAATATGCTTTCTTTGTTTTGTTTTTTTTTTATAACTATGAAAATATGGTTTGTTACCAACCAGGTATAGATTGGGCTGCCATTTTGTATTCCTTTTAAACAAATCTCCAAAATCCGCAACCACTATGTTTTGAAAAATGTTAACATATATACTAAGAAAGAGGTTTTGTATTTGTATAAATCTAATAAAATTAAACCTATATCAGATATTATATTCTTGTTTTGAAAAATGTTAACTTTAGTGCTTAAGTTTTCTTTAAAAAAATTTCCTTGTCGTCGCCACGCTTCCCTTCGATGTGACTGGCCGTCGTTGTCAGTTTGCCGCTCGTTATCACTTCCTTATTTCATGTGTGAAAGGTACACCAAATACCTTATATTTCTTTATTCTTGTGTTGTGATTCTACAGATTTCAATTTTTTTTGCTTATCTATCTATGTAAACGTTTCAAGGTACACCAAATATCTTTGCTGCAAGTGAAAAAGTGAGCCTTTTCGAAGCTTCTCACCTCTGTTCCAGCCGCTGTCGAGTCCTCCAACTCTGCACGAAATTTGAATTGTTTGGTTGCTGTGCTTTTGAAATGTGAAATTTGGTTGCTGTAAATTAAAATTTGGTTTCTGTGAAATATGGGTTATGGTTTTTATCAATGGTAAGTGGTAAACATTTTTTTGGTTTCTGCTTTGTGATTTTTGATTAGTATAAATTGAAATTTGGCTGCTGTGAAATATGGGTTATGGTTTTTATAAATTGAAAGTGCTAAAAATATGAATAACAATAGTGTAAAAATCAAGCCCATTTCGTTTTGGATCAGCTAGGATCACTTTAGCTCTTTTTAAAAAACCGATCGATTGTTTTGAGATGATACAAAAATTGAACCAAATCAACAACCCAACACCGATATCACTTAATAAAGTCATAACCCTTACACAACAGGCCACATTCCCACTACTCCCTCTTTCACTCTCGGCAATTTGGGGCAACGACGTACTGCATATACCCTTCTTTTTTTCTTTTTTTTTTTCTGCAATTTTCTCCTTTTCCAAAAGCCCAAACCCAAAGAATCTTCATAGCTTCCAAGTTAATTGTTGGAGGATCACAATTTACGTCTCTTTTTTTCTCGAAAATGAGAATCCTTGTTCTCTTGAACCTTTTTTTTATTTAGTAATTAACCTCTATTTTATGTCACTTTTTATTTTATGCTCGTTCTACTGAAATAGAAATTAGGAGTCTTTTCATAAATAGCTATTAAATTAATGGGAAGATTAAATTCATCCGTTTCCAATAATTTTATTGTTTTTGTTAGCATTTCCATTTTCTGGATAAATTTACCCCTCAACAGTTTTAAATTTTAAAAGAAAATTAAAAATAAAATTCAGAATTGGATCACAATGTACCTCCAATAATGGAGGTATGTGGATATCTCCAGCAATGGAGGTTGCAGAAAGAAGAGCGAGAAGATAAATCTCAAGATAGAGAGAGAAAGTTAGAGAAAGAAAGAGCGAGATGAAAGAGAGAGAAAGATAAGGATAGAAAGTTATAGAAAAATTGGAGAAAAAGTTGGAAGTTAGAGAGAGAATTAGAAGAGAAAGAAAGTTTCAAAGATTTAAAAGAGAGAAAAAGTTAGAAGTTTGAGAGAAAAAGTTGATGAGAGAATGAGAATAAAGAAAAAGTTAGAATTTAAAGAGAGAAAGCCACCTGGTAAAGAGCGAAAACTCAATTGCAATGCCAAGCAAAGCTCAGTGTTACACGCTAAATTTTATAAGTTTAATTTTATATACTTAATTTTGACAAGCTGAATTTTACAAGCCATTGTAAATATTTTGGAAATTAAAACGAATTTTTTTTAAGCGTATAATTACAAGATTAATCAGGATATCTACTCCCATAAGTGGATATATCTATTTACAATAAAGAGAGAAAACTATCCATACATGCGGATAAATACGCATGGTGAGACTTGAACCCTCATCATTAATGTGAGAGGGAGGTACACTGACCACTTAAACTAAGAGCGGTTGTGTTCTATTCGGTATACAATTAATATACAATTACAGAATATATAAAATAAAATTAATATCATTTGTTCTTGAATGCGATATTGGAATTGTACCATGATGGGTAATGCATTGTTTTTAATCTTGATCGATGAGTCTCGTGATATATCAACAAAAGAGCAAATAGTTGTGATATTCTTCAAGAATTGAGAGAAACAGGCTATGTAGGTCATTGAAGCAGTTAAAATTACTGAGTTTTCTAGTGGATAAGGTAAATCAAGAGATTACTTTGAGACGTTTTGGTGGATACAGATTGAGCTTGTACATTATGGTACTTTAATTAGCATAATAACCGTGTTTTCACCTATAGGTGATGTACTTGAGATAATTACGGAGAATGGATCGAATTCTAAACAAATATTTAAAGCAAATGAATTGTATTTGATGAGAGATGTATTCGGATTACAATTGAATCGTCACAAGCAATACAAAGAAAAGAAGTTGAAGTTGATTGGAATATACATGCGGCGATTGCTAATGATGGGAGAAAGTGGGTGAGATTTTTTACTTGATCAAGTTTCCTCTTTTTTGTGTCAAATATAGTATTGAAGTGCCTAATACTAGTGGTCTGTTTTTAATTCGGAGGAGAAAAGTGGCAAAAGAATCAAGAAATCACTAGTTGCATTATTTTGTGCCATTTTGGATATGAAACTTCAAGAGTTAAATAATCGATTCAAATGAGATAAATACAGAATTTACTTATTTACTTTACGTTTTGATATATAAAAGCTAGTTTACCTTGCTCAATTTTATCTCGAGAGATTTATTTAGAAAGGATATCATGCCACTTGAAATTCAACTTGACACTTACATTATGAATATGCGTGATGGTGAGGAGTTTTACGGATTAAAATAGATTGATAATCTTACCAAAAAAAAATACGGTTGAAAGAAAAAAAGAGTTATCTCCTTTAGTTTTTTTTTGCTTGTGACTTTATCTTTAATTCTACCTGTTGACATTGTTGGCATAGAGATAGTATTTTCAACTATAAATATTGTGAAGAACCGATTACGAAATCGGATGATAATTGATGGTGAAATGATAGTTTAGTTTTGTCTATAGAAAAAGACATATTTGATTGATGCAACAATTCCAAAAAATGAAACCAAGAAGAGGAGTATTGTAAAGATATTGCAATGAAATATAAATTATGAATTCAAGTTAATTATTTTATTATATTATATTGGTGGCCGGCATATCATTATATTATTTCTAAAATAATGTTAGATAGTTTACCTTATATTCCAATCAATAATAGAGTTAATTGGTCAATAAATTTATAAATTAAGATAAATTATTATTAATAATTTTTTTTTAATTATCACATCATTATTTAGAATATAAATAAAATACAAAAAATAGGATATCTGTCATTACTCTTATTTTTATTCTATTCATTTTTCCTTGAAAATTAAAATATAATGATAGAGACACAATTATAAAATTATATTTGATTGTAGGGCCAAATAAATTTTTTAAAAATTAAAAATATATATTTTAAAATATACAATTTTTTTATTTTCACCAAGTCAGTTAAACCGACTTACTTAGTCTATATACAAGTGTACCTAACTAAACCAATAAATGAATGAAAACTTATTTTTTTTAAATATAATTATAATTAATTTAAAATTTAAAAGAATAAAACACGATTTAAATTGATGGTATTTATATATAAATATAAATGATATATTATTAAATCAATATTATCTTGTTATTCCTTTTTTTTTTCTCTTCTTTTATTTTTATTATTTTATTTTATAACTTTATTTGTATTTTCATTTTGATCCACCGGTCGACAAGATTTGAACGTAAGTCATTTACTAATATTTAAAATTTTAAAATATGAAAAAAGACAAACGGTTGGTCCAAAGACGCAACTCTACGAATATCAAATATTTTGTGCACCGTCAAAAAGCAAGTGGTAGACATGACTTCATCATGTGGCCATAAACAAAAAATAATAAGAAAGTACACACCAACTTCGATATTAATTGAATGTACCAATTGCACAGTACTTTCTATTATAATTTAATATTTCTAATATTCAACTTAATATTTAATTTAATATTACAAACAGATCTCATCGACCACTTACTGTAGTTGTAGTTCAATGGTAAATACGCTTATTCAGCTTAATAATGATTCAGATTCGAATCGTCAGTTCTGTAATGGTTATCTGTAAATAGTATTTTAAAAGAAAAAAAAAAACTAATCTATCAATTCATTACTACTTAAATTCATTAAAAGTAATGGTTATCTGAGGTTTTTTTTTTTTTTTTTATGGAAGTACAAACTTACCCATACACTTTATATTATAAAGACTTAATTGCCCTTTATTTATAAAATTATCAATTTTAAAATTAAAATAAATAATAAGTAATAACATACAACTAAAACTAAAAACAAAAAAAAAGGGTGACCACATCGGAGAGGCTCGCGGCTTCCTCCCTTGCAAGCGGAGAAGGCATTTGCACAATGAACCTCTCAGATTTGAGAGGTTGAAATTTTTTTTTTATTAATTTTAAATCTAATCATCAATTAACTATGACGCATGTTTGATTAAATATTAAGATATAATGAGAGAAGGTAGGGTAGGTTTGTGCAATTTTCTTTAATTAAAATTAGAAAAATACATATAAATAAATAAATAAAAAACAAGGAAAGGCATATAAAAGGGTTGAATAAAGTGTCGACACTATCGCGCTCATTGTCATGCAAAAAGCCGTAACTGTAGACACAATCTTCCTCGCTTGCCCTCGCTTTCGTCAAACTATGTCGACACTCTCTGTTTTTTCGTTTTTCTCTCCCTCTCTATATGTATCGAGCTGTGTAATTATGGAGAATGAGATAACATCATCATCCCAAGAATACACAAAACATTCACGTCTGTTTCTGTGCTTGTAAAATTTTGTTTACATCAAAAACCCTTTTTAGACCTCCATTTTCGTCCCATGTTATTCATCGAGGTTCGCTCTTTTTGGGATCCTAATTGATTGTCTCTGTTATTGGAAATTTTTTGTTTAACAATGGCGTTTGTCGTTTTGATTTTGTTAGGAATTCTTGGAATTGCTGTTTCTCGATCATTTTAGATCAAAATCTCGGGCTTTCTCAGGTAATTTGTTAACTTTGATCTGAATAAGTAGGTTTATTATTGTTTACTCATTTCTAAGATGCCAGACAATCTTACACTTTTTTGTTTTGTTTTCTGATTTGGGGCGAAAAACAAAAGAATCGTTTTTTAGTACAATATCTGAATCCATGGTGAGCTGCAAATCGACGGACGTTGATGACTGCCGCGACGATTCAGCGGCTTTTATCCTCAAATTCGTAGCGATAGGTTCCATCCTCATCGCCGGGATTGTTGGAATAGCAATTCCATTGGTTGGAAAGCACCGCCGGTTTTTACGCACTGACGGCAGCCTCTTCGTCGCCGCTAAAGCCTTCGCTGCCGGCGTAATTCTGGCCACAGGTTTCGTCCACATGTTATCGGGTGGAACTAAAGCTTTGTCCGACCCGTGTTTGCCCAAATTTCCGTGGTCCAAGTTTCCGTTTTCCGGGTTCTTCGCGATGATGGCTTCTCTGCTGACCCTTCTTGTGGATTTCGTGGGGACTCAGTATTACGAGAAGAAACAGGGGCTGACCCGGACAAGTGAGGAGCAGGGTCGGGTGGATTCATTGGATGCGGATTCGGAGTCGGGTATTGTACCGGTTCTGGAAAACAAGGAGCACAAGGTGTTTGGCGAAGAGGAAGGTGGTGGCATGCACATTGTGGGTATGCACGCGCACGCGGCGCACCATAGACATAACCACCCACATGGCCAGGACGCATGTGACGGGCACGTGAAGGACCAAGCCCACGCCCACGCCCACGCCCACGCCCATTCCAACGGACACGGGTTTGCTGATGGGGATGCGGAGAGTGGTGTTAGGCACGTCGTCGTTTCTCAGGTACTGTCTTTTACTTTTATACCTTTGTGTTGACATTGTTTTGTATTTGTTTTTGGCGTGTGTTGGTGTGTTAATTACTGCTCATAATTGCGTGGTGTCCCAGTTACTTTTCGCACTAGATAAAGAAGTGTGTCTATGCCGATGTGTATGATTAAGACACATCAGCACCTATATTATAAGTTTTACTTTTTCTTTCGTACACGAGTCGTGAGATAGGAGCAGTGTGACCTGCACGCTCTTTGGTCAACTTGTAAATGTACTGTGGGTCCATGTCTTGCTATAACTACATCATGATCAGGAGTAATGATTAATAAATTGAATTATATACAATGAGTTAATTCAAAAGTAATAATAATTTTATTTTATTTTAAAATGATTTTAAATAATTTTATCTAACCAGAAATAATTTAAATAAGTTCATTTTATTTTAAAAATGATACAATCCAACCCAACCCTGAATCTTACCAGATATATAATTATATTATTTCCAATTCAGTCTCATGTTGCATTAATCAATAACAAAACTGACATTTATCCAATCTGATTATGTTATATCTAACATGAAGTTTACTCATGTCTTGCTTTTTGCGAGTGAAAAGACTTTTATTCGGAGATAATACGGGCTTGTCTTAAAGATACAAATCTCTTGTTTGTTAATTTTGCAGGTTCTAGAACTTGGAATAGTATCACACTCAATTATCATTGGAATATCACTTGGAGTATCGCATAGTCCATGCACAATAAGACCTTTGATTGCAGCATTATCTTTCCATCAGTTCTTTGAAGGATTTGCTCTAGGAGGCTGCATCTCTCAAGCTCAATTCAAGACCCAATCAGCCACAATTATGGCATGCTTTTTCGCCATAACAACCCCATTAGGGATCAGCATTGGTACAGCCATTGCTTCAGTTTACAATCCAAACAGTCCGGGTGCTTTGATTGTTGAAGGCGTCCTGGATTCAGTGTCAGCTGGAATTCTAGTATACATGGCTTTGGTTGATCTAATTGCTGCTGATTTTCTCAGTAAGAGGATGAGCTGCAATTTTAGACTTCAAGTAGTGTCTTATTTTATGCTCTTTCTCGGAGCTGGATTGATGTCCTTGCTTGCAATTTGGGCTTGATAATGTTAGACATTTTTCTTATTAGCTCCGGTTATTATGGAGGTTCGCTTGGAGAAACATGTGGAAATGTGGATTTTTTTTTATAACAAAATTGCATTGGAGGAGAAGCAGGGAAGGTGGTGGGAGAGAAGCAAGACAAGGCAGATGTTGTAGTATGATTGTAGAATTGATGGCTGAAGAGCACAGGCCCTGAGGTTGATGACTTTATTTTTAAATGAGTAACATTTTTTTTTGGGTTTGCAATTAGTTGTTGTATCTTTCTCTGTAATGTGAAATTGTTATTTTGGGATTGTTTCCCATTCTCTGTTGAGAGTCATGATAATGAAAAGCACACTGAAAGCAAAAGTTGCACAAGCTAGCTTGGTGTTTAGATTGCACTGTGCAGGGTTAGAGTACTGCTGTATTGTAGACTTGTAAACATGATCACCGTATGTGAGGTTGTTGGATTCCTATAATCCTATCCCACAAGCCCAGGCAAAAAATTATATATAGTTGGATCTTAGATGTTTATGAGTTTCAGATAATAGTACTTGTTATATGGTATTCTGTTTCGAAATGCTGTCTGTGAAATGCTCTAATACCGTAAAAGGTTTAACACTGTTAAGAGTTTTAACCTTTTTAAAAGTAGTTGTGGTTCTAGTTTTTTTAAAAGTAGTTTAGCATACTTTGGGAAAAAAATTAGTGAGTGTTTAGTAAATTGGATTTTTAAAAATATTATGAGTTGAAAAAATTATATTAAAGTATTTGGTAAATTATACGACTGAATCGCTCTGGAAATATAAAATGATCAAAATAGGTATTATAGTAAAATTAATTAATTTAATTTATTAATGGAAATTTTATTTATATACATTAAACATATTTAAATGTTTTTACTTTAATTCTAATATAAAAATAGATTTAATTAAATTTATTAATTATCTTCTAAATTATATATTGAAGATAAAAAAATATTAATTATTAACTATTATTTTCTAATTTTTAATGTTTAAGGTTAAAGTTTTTTTTTTTTTTTTTGTATAATTTTAATATAAGACAAGGGATAAAAAAATTTCATTAAAAATTATTCTCAGCTTCCCATTTAAACTAGAAGTTGAACTTAGGTTAGATCAACTTTACTTTTTAGCTGTAACTTTTGACCAGATTTTTTAATAAGACATTTCTAATAGGTTTACTTTTTAGGCCACAATTTATTAAAAAAGTTAAAAGGGTTTGTGAATAATCTCCCCCCAAACGGGCTTTACTATTGTTCATAATATTTGAATGAACCAAATTGATACGTGCATGGGTTGCATGAAATGGAGGTTAGTGAGTCTACTCAGTGAGTTGGGTCCTTGACCAAGTCTTACTCTGTTTTAAGTGCACGTTTAGTTTAGTTTTAAGTAAATAAAAAGTGGTCTTGTTAGTAGGAATGTTAGTGCTAACAGGTGTAAGTGTTACAATTAATTATGAGGCATTTTCATTTGTTTTAGTTAAGTTGTTAACGTGGGTTTATCCACTTCCATTCATGTAGCCAAGTTGGCTAATAAATAGCTAAGAAAATATCTGAATAAAACATAGTTGAATTTCGAAAAAAAAACACTTCTTCTATTTTTAGTTTTTTAGTAAACAAAAATTCACCTAACAGTAGTATCAGAGCCTGGTTATGGAAACCCGTGGGAAGATCAACGCAGAGTTTCGTAACGAAGTTAATGAGATCCTAGCCCGACACGAATCGAGTTTTGATCAAGTGAACGCCATACTACAGGCCATATTAACAGAATTGTAATCCTTGCGTATTTCACGGAGTCCACACAAAGTCAATACAGAACTCAACCCTTTTGCTCCAAGAGAGTCCTCACATCGTCCAGATCAGCCTTACTTCAATAACCGAAGTCACAATCATCTAAAACTATAATTTCCTAAGTTTAATGGAGAAGATCCTACCGGATGGGTTTACAAAGCCGAACAATACTTTTATTTCAAAAGTATTGCAGTGGATCAACAAGTACAGCTTGCTTCCTTCCATTTAGAAGGCATCGCCTTGCAGTGGTATTTTGGTTTACTAAGTTCAAAGGTCCCTTGACTTGGGATGAATTTAACCAAGTTGTGCTGCAACGATTTGGACTAACAGATTTTGAAGACCCCTCTGAAGCTTTAACTCGCTTCAAACAAACCACAATGGTCACAACTTATCAGGAGACTTTTGAAAAGCTTTCTCATCGAGTTGACGGTTTACCAGAAAAATTCTTGGTAGGTTGTTTTATTGCATATCTCTGAGACGAAATTCGCTTGAACGTTAAAATTAAACAACCCAGCACTTTAACGGATACTATAGTAGTCGCTCGGCTAATCGAGGAACGAAATCAATTACAGAAGATACCAAGCTCTCAACCCACTTTAGTGGCAACAAAGGCAAACCCTAACCCAACTGCTGGCCTATTAGGCCCTCCACCAAATAAGACCCCGACCACATTCCAACGGATCACCAGTCAAGAGGTTATAGCGCGTAGGGAGAAAGGCTTGTGTTACTATTGTGATGAGAAATATGTACCGGGTCATCATTGCCGGCGGCTACAACTTTTTATGATCGAAGATTCCCTACAGTCTAATTATTTTCCGCCCGACGAACCTCAATCCAAGTTAGCTCCAATTGAACCAATATCCCAATTTTATCCTTGCAGACAAGGATAATTCGAGGGGGGAGGATTGATACGTGCATGGGTTGCATGAAAGGGAGGTTAGTGAGTCGACTCAGTGAGTTGGGTCCTTGACCAAGTCTTACTCTGTTTTAAGTGCACATTTGGTTTTGTTTTAAGTAAATAAAAAGTGGTCTTGTTAGTAGGAATGTTAGTGCTAACAGGTGTAAGTGTTACAATTAATTAGGAGGCATTTTCATTTGTTTCAGTTAAATTGTTAACGTGGGTTTATCCACTTCCATTCACGTAGCCAAATTGGCTGATAAATAGCCAAGAAAATATCTGAATAAAGCATAGTTGAATTTCGAAAAAAAACACTTCTTCTATTTTCTGTCTTCTCTAATTCTCATTTTTTCATTAAACAAAAATTCACCTAAACAGATCCTCGAGTCTTTTATTACTATTGTCATAAATAATAAAAAGTAAATTTATTGAGTCAAACCCATGAAACAAAAGAGTAAACCTAGTGCACTGAATTGGTAAATTCCTTTAAGGTAGAGCTAAAGTGGAGTAATAACACTAGTCATGACTGTCTATGATGAAATGCTTGTAATTTGTAAGATCCAGCCGTTAAAGAAAACTAGTACACATTTAGAAGAAAATTTAAGGGTATGTTTGATATCGTTTTTAGAATGATATTTTGAAAACTATTTTTAAAAATAAAAATTATATTATAAAAATAATATTTTTAAAAATGTAAATGTATTTTTCCAAACTTATGCAACCAGCGAATTAGGATGTTAAATCAATCTCCAGCATTACTTCGCCAACATAGTTTCATTAAAAAAAGGACAAGTCCCTAAATCTCAAACCTATAGACTTATATTCACAAAGTTTGTTCCACCCACACCAATGCAAACGTTTCTTCAAGTCATCACCGCCTCACCAAAAGTTTGCAAATAATCGGTAAAGGTGGTGAATGAGTCCGATAAGTAACTTAAAGAGATTCATCGAATAAGTGGGGATAGACTGGATGACAATTTTAATAAGAACTTCTTTGCCAACAATAAAGAAGAGCTTATTTTTCCAACCGCAAAGCTTATTCCACACCATGTCTTTGATTCGGGAAAAGGATGTCGTTTTGATCTACCATTAAAACTAGGGAGCTCCAAATATTGCTCATGACACCCAACTTTACGAACCCCCAAAAATATGAACAATTTGATCGCTCACCAAATCAACACACCTTTGGTAAAATAGATAGCAGATTTCACAAAATTAACCAACTGACTCGAAATAGTAGCATAATCCGTTAATATCTTCTTAGAAGTCTCATACTTAGGGATTCGATAATGAGAAAAGAACAAACTATCATCGGCGAAGAGAAGGTGCGAGACACGGGGCCCTGCCCGCCCACATTGAATACCATGGACATTACCTTGATTTTTTGCCTCCATCACCAAACTAGACAGTTCCTTTGTGCATATAAGGAACAAATATGGTAATAAGGGATCACCTTATCTTAACCCCCGAGTTATCTAGATTAACTTTGTCGGAACCCTATTGAGGAGATACAAATATCTCATCGAGGAGACACAACAATTCTTTATGTCCATGTAATCAAGAAGCCTAGTTGAATCATCATTCATTCAAGGAAAGTTCATTCCACCCGATCATATACCTTGGACATATCCAGTTTGAGTGCCATGGATTATTGCGACCTCAAATTCATGTGCTTCAGCAGATTAAGACACACGAAACCAATTAGCACATTATTCGTTATTAGCCTACCCGGAGATGAAGGCACCTTGATTTTTGAAGATGACATTGCCAAGAATCATATAGAGCTTGTTCGCGATTTTTTTTGCAATGATCTTGTATACTACGTTGCAGACGCTAATTTGCCTAAATTTAGCCACCCATTGATGATTGGGGACCTTCAAAATTAGGACAATCATAACTGAGTTGATTGCATACAAGGGTGCCCTGTCATTCAAGAATTTCAAACAAGAAGCAGTAACCTCATTCTCAACTGTATCTCAATAGTGTTGATAGAAGAGTGCTGGCAAACCGTCATGACCTAGACGAAGAAATTTAAAATAGAAATTTGTTGTTACAGTAATGTTTGTAAGTTTTAATTGGATTAGAACCTTATTCAGGCCCAAATTCAATGGAAATCCAAACAGCAAAAGTAAAATGGGTTTAACTGGGTGAAAAAAATAAAATAAAAATGGATTAAAATTGAATTTCTGGCCCATAGGCCCAAAGGGGTTATTATTATACTGTCCACGATCAAGTTTCAAAAATTATTTTTTAATTTTGATTTAGATGAAAATTAAGAGGATTTTTTAAAATTAGAAAGTTGTTTTTAAAAAAATAATCAAACCTTAGGAGTGATTTTACTACTATCCCTTTTTTTTTTTTTATATTATCAAAAAACCAAACTCTTTAGTTGATTTGAATTTTATTAGACTTGTTTAGAGTTTATTGTCTATTAATTATAAATCATAAGTTTTAAACATAATTAAAGATGAAATTTCAATTCATTAGAGAATATATATCCCTTGTTTAATCTAAAAGTATTGTTTGCCATTTTTAAAGGAATCACAAAATCAATTGACCAGTGTTCTAAAAATCGCTAGGCGCTACGTAGGCGGCGGGGTAGCGCCTAGCGATTTTTCGGCTAGGCGCCAATTAATCGGCGCCTAGGCGATTCCTCGGCGGTCAACGGTCAACGTGTTGACCGCACCGTTGACCACCTGAAACAATAACTCTTCCTTCTTCTTACCCCTAAAAATAGTAAAATATACAAGAAACATACCTTAGAGATGGTTGTTGATGAAGAAAATTGGTTGAAAATGGAAAAAAAATTGATGATGATGGAGGGTTGTGTGCTGCCGAAGAACCGCAGAAGTGAGAAGCAATGTGAAAAAATTTGATTTGTGTAGCTGCTGTCTCCAAAACGTTTCTGTCCTTTTTGTGTTTTTTAGCAATGCCAAAACGACGTCGTTTTGGCATTGTTTTTTTAAAACAGCCAAACGACGTCGTTTGGCCTTCAAAATTCAGAAAACAAAACCAAACCTCTCCGCGACGTCGTTTTGGCGAGGAATTTCAAAAAAAAAACCTCTCCGCGGCCAGACGGCCGCGGAGAGGAACTCGGCCGCCTAGGCGGCCGCGTAGACCGACTCGCCCGCCTAGGCTGCCGCCTAGCATTTTCTAGGCGGGCGTCCGCCTAGAATGGCCGATTAGGCCATTCTCTCCTCGCCGGCCGGCCGCCTAGCGCCTAGGCGGCCGACTTCGGCGACTTTTTGAACACTGCAATTGACAAACCCTTTTAAAGGAGGAAATGAAGAGAAAAAGGCAAAAAAAGTCACTTCTTTGCTAATCTCTTATTTTTAAATTAAGCCTTAACACACATTTTAAACATTTGCAATTTCTTTGGCAAAAGCACTTTTTCCCAAAGCTTCATTTGCTTTTGACATTAAGCCATTCACTCCCAAACGCGCCATATTTACACTTTGTACACTGCTTCTCGAGGCCATCTTGTCTTCTTGTCTGAGAATTTACCCCCTACCAAAAATCGAAGACTGACACAGCTGGCTTGGCTGTAATGCATCGTCAGTTACTCATATAATCGCCACGTCATTATGGATGGGCTCACAGGCGTCACAGCCTACATGGCAACCAAGTGTGCCAGCGTGCCACTCGCGCTTTGCTCTCCTCTTCCTCTATATACGTTACTCTTTTCACACTCCACTCAACAGTCAACACACTCTTCACTCTCTCTCTCTCTTTTTCTCTATTAAAGATGACCAAACAAGCTTCAAAGTCCACGGCAAGTGAATTTTCCGACGACGTTGTCGGAAGATTGACCACGTTGTTGACCGAAGTAGACGATGACAGCGAGCTTTCTTCAGATCAGTTTCCCATCAAAGAAGAGAAGATAGAGAAGATAATGCAAGAGTTGTATACAGAGATAAGTTGCTCATCTTTCACTAAAGTTGACTCCATCTCTCCGCTGTCAACTTTTACGTCACCTCTACCCTCCCCATCGATATCATCAATATCGTCTCTGCCGTTTGACGGAAAGAGTGAGAGCTGCGGAGCCTCAATATCGGTGTCAGGGTCAACGGTGATGGCGGGAGTTGAGTTTGGGGGGGGCACCACTAGAAACATAGGCAGCTTGAAGGTGGGGTTGACGGAAAATATGCTGGGGAGAGGCTCTAGTGGCGTTGGAAATCATGAGAAGATGGAGGGCTGTGATGGATGGGAGGTTGGTGATGAGTGGCTGGCAAGAGTGCTTGGGGGGGGTCCACCACTGGACTTTGAAGAGTGGGCCTAAATTTAATTTGATGATCATGGTCGTGATTATCCAAACTGGAGTGAACAAGTGTACGTAGTAATATAAGGTACATTTTCGGAGCCGTTTGTCTTATGTATTATTCTCTGTCCATCGTCTTCTCGAATGAAAAGCCAAACAGGGTTCAGAAGATAAGCAGTGGCGTTTTCTTTCTTTTCTTTTTTTTTTTCTTTTTTGTGTTTTACTTTCGTGAACTCTACTATTTGTAAATCAAAATGGTTGTGCTGATGAGTTACATGAATGCTAGTTTAATTAGCAGATTTCATGCATGCGTATGAAGTTGATGGCATCTTCAACATTATAAAATATCTGGTTAGTATTATAATATTTGAGAAGGGATTGGATGGTGAGCAGTGCGAGTGGGTGACCCTCTAATTTTGCCTTCTGAGTTAAACACACACGATGAAAAAGTGTGGCACCTGTTTCAAGGTAAAGTTGCGTTGGATGCTTAAAATGGCCAAAAGAAAAAAAAAAAAAAAAAAAACTTGCAATGCAGTGAGTTCCAACCAAGACATCATCGTCGTGTAGTGTAGACTGTGTTCTGTCAAGCAGTTAGATGGTTGGACTTGAACGCAGAGAGTCTAAATTAAGGTAAACATTGAGGTGTCAGATCAACTTATAATTCACAATGTTTCTTTTCTTTTCTTACTTATAAATTAAAATTTACAATCGCCAGTCTGAGGTTCCCACCCTATATTTATTATATCTGCCACCTACACAATTTTCCCCAAATAAGAAATACAGAAAAAGTTTAGATGATTCAATGTTTTCATTTACTTCGAGTATAAAATTATATATTGTTGTGACTATTTCTCCACTGACAAATCAAGTCAGCATCCTGTCTGATAAAAATGAGGGATCAACGCTAGGTCAAATGAAGGCCACGTGTAGATTCTCGCGGAGGATATTACTCGAATCATTAAACACCCTCTCGAATCAATTAGCAAGAGGGGAAAGTAAAGTGAGAACAGGAAGCCTGCGAGGAAGTTGCCGATTTACTCCCCCGAGAGAGACCTGCAAGGCGGTTTGCTGATTTACTCTCTAGAAAGACTGGCAGCTGCCTACTTCCTGTTGCATCAGTATTTAATAAAGTTGTAAGCTAGTAACTAATAACGGTATTATCCTATTTAATGATGATAATGATAGCTCACCTTAAATGCATATTTCCTTAGGCCATCTAAAAATATATATCTATAAATTTATTGATTTACTTGATATAATGTGGAGGGTGTAACCAAGAAATCATACTGTCGGATGACTACCTTAAGAGGGATATAACTTATTATCAATTAAGCATCCTTTCATCTCTATTTATACAGATGATAAATAGAGATGAAATTTCTCATAATTAGGTTTTGTTATCCAAAATACTGCTTCTCTCACTCTAAACTTTTTCTCTATAATTTTTCATTGACTTTACTGTAAGAGTATAAACACCAATCATTAGTCGGTGCTTCTAACGAGTTTTCCTTATTTTCAAGGCTATTAAAGTTCTTGAAAGACAAGTTGAGAGCATCATTTCTAATTGCAACCTTAAAGTCCACCTTAGTGACGATTTTTCAGCGCTCAACTGTTTTTGGTTTTATGTCACTTTAACCGTTTGATTTAATACTTAGCTAGATTTTACTGTTACAAAAACCATTTGAATTTAATTTTTATGTATATTATAGTTAATAACCAATACTAACCAAAGATTTTACAAACTTTCAACATTACCCATGACTACAAGAATATATATATATATATACACACACATATATATATATATATATATATATATATATATATATGTATATATTGAACCAGTTCTCATAAAAAGAACTTATGAGAGAATAATAATAAAAAGATCTCAAATACCCCTACAGTTATTTTTATGAGCAAATATCATCCAGATTCCTCGAGATTTGTTCTTATACAAACAAAAACATTTGACTTTATTGGTAAAAATATCATCTGCCGATAATCAAAATTTCATCCAATTTAATGATTCATTATAGTTGACCGTTAAAAAAGACTAAAATATCCATAAATTAATATATAAAATTATCAAAATTCATTAAAAAAAACTAAAAAAGAAAAAACAGTTAAGATCTCCACTGTCCACCCATTTGAGATAGAAAGTGGAAAGTTATTTTTAAAAATATAAAGATTTATTTTTAAAAATTTAAAATAAAAAAAATTCAGATCTTTACTGTTCATTTAGAGATGGACGATGGAGATTAATTTTTAAAAAAGAAAAAAATAAAGGGGGAGAAAAAAGCGTGGAGATTCATAGTGGATTCACCATAGATCATTCTCTGTCCTTGGTTCACGAAGAACCCAGATTCATTGCAAACCCAATTTGTTCTTCGCGAAGAACAAACTGGGATCTAATCCAGGATATCGCACTTTATTCACTGAAGCTTTTTGTTGATTTGCTGTCACAAGATGTCGCCAATTGAGTAATACTTTGATATTAATGATATATTTGGTTTGAGAGAATCCTGGGTTAAATCCTAGTTTGTTCTTCGGCGGGCCCAGTTCGCGAAGAACCTGTTCTTTTCAAACCCAGGTTCTTCCCGAACTGGGTTCGCAAACAAGGATATGGGAGGGTCGAGCCTACTCTGTTGGCTATCCATGATGAATTCACCATGGATCTCTACCATTCTCCCTCCAATTTATTTATTTTTTTTTATATATTTTTAAAATTAATCTCCACCACCCATCTTTAAATGGACGATAAAGATCTAAAGTTTTTTATTTATTTTTTTGTTTCTCTAAAATAAATCTTCATCGTTCATCTTAGATGGAATGGACATCTTAACTTGTTTTTTCTTTTTTTAGTTTCTTATTTAATGAATTTTGACAATTTAATATTTATATATAAATATTTTAATAAAATAAGATAAATAATATTTTAATTATTAAATTATGAAAATTTATTAAATAAAAAAATGAAAAAGAAAAAACAGTTAAGATCTCCATTGTCTATCCCATATGGGAAGGACGGTGGAGATTTATTTTAAAATTTTTTTAAAAATTTTAAAGAAAAAAATTCAGATCTCTACCGTCAATTCAGAGATGGATGGTGAGATTAATAATATTAAAATAATATAATATAATATAATATTATAATTTATTTTATTTTATTCATATAGTATTTAATTTATTAGGCATCTAATTATTTAATTAATTAATAAATTTATAATTAAAATTGAATTATATATGTTTATTATTTATTTATTTAAAATTTATATTAATAATAGTAATAGTAATAGTAATAGTAATAATATTAGTATTTTATTGATATTAAGATTATTTAATTGTTATTATTATTATTATTATCATTAGTAGGTAATACCCTCTCTCCTCTTTGAATTAGTTAATACAACATCCATTGTATTAGATCGATTCAATGTATTAGCTAATACAACACAATATATCCAAGTGCGAAACATTGTACTGTATTGTTTAATAGATTTTAAACTTTTAATACAATACTTTGTCAACAAAAAAAAAAAAAAACTTATGATACAATATAATACAATCTACCAAACATACCTTTTATGAGTACGATTTTTTTAATTTTCAATTAATATAAATTTAAAATTTGAAGAAGTGGGACACTAAGACGTGACTTGAAACCGTAATTACATTAATACAGGTGTAAAAGACTTAGCTTGACCAACTTTAAATTCATCAACTTGAATCCAATTAAAAATATATTTTTTTTCTTGTTTTTATAATTATACGAAATCAAGAAAGGGTTGGCCAGATTACAATAATCTAAGGGTGGGAAAAGGAGTTTAGATTTTATTTTATTTTTTGATAAATTTAAATTTTATTTTGTGATGTCTAACACCTTACGCGTTTGAGCGATGAATTTTATTCTTAAATTATTCATTTTAGCGCGCAAAGTTTTGAAGCATTGTGTCCCTTAGATTGGATTTTAGATTTACTAGTACTTTTTAATAAATTTATTAAAAGATAAAAATATAAAAATAATAAAATATTTTGATCATAGAATGCACGTAGAAATAAAAGGGTGGCAAATATTACCATCCCGAAAAAGATTATTACGTACCACTAGCCCTAAGCTCAGCCCAACTTAGTGGGCTTGTTAGACTATTAATGGTAGCCCACCTGTCCAAGCTGCATAAAATATACTTTTTTTTTTCACAAAATATACTTAGGCCCATTTGGAGCAGTTTATTTAATAGTATTTTTAGTTTTTTCAATAAGCTATAGTCCAAAAACTAATTGGTAAACCTCATGAACGTGACTTATTGAATAATCTGATCAAAAACTATAGCTAAAAGTTAAAAGCTAGTCGAATCCAACTTCAATTTTTACCTTAAGCGGGAAGCTGACCATAACTTTTAATGAAATTTTTTTTAGACTAAATTATTCCTCATCTTATATTAAAATTATAAAAAAAAGTCTACCCTTAAATATTAAAATTAGAAAAAATAATTAGTAATTAATTAAAAATAATTAATATTTTTTATCTTTTATATTTTCATACCAAAAAAATAATTCATACCCCCAACAACAAAACCCTTTCCTGGATTTATCGTAATTTATATTAGTTTATATTATAATTCATACCCCCACAACAAAACCCTTTCCTAGATTTATCGTAATTTATATTAGTTTATCTTATAATTCATACCACTATAGAATTATGAATGAACTCAAAAAATAAATATATTCTACGTCCTTGACCAATTATATGATCTAGTAGCTTTATCCTTTAATAATCAAGAAAGAAATCTAGTAATGTCAACCACATTTGATTACATCTTTAATTTGGTTCCTTAAGTTCCAATTATGACCAAATGACTACAATGATATTCTACCCATTAGACTATGTAACTCTATTATACTAAATTGAATGTCACGTTAATGGATTTTATAGTCATTTCATCTCGTACTTACCCAAGAGGATGTTTATACCATTTAGGCTATAAAATTTCTTCAAGTATGTTCTTCATTTATACAGCTCACCAACCTAGGGATTGACTGCTAATAGGTCTCACTTGTTGATTTATCAAATGAATCGATTAGTCAATATGATTCCACCACCCTATTTAGATTAAGATCGCTACTACTATAACCGCTATCCTACTCCTCATTTGGTTAGAAAATAATCTTTTTACTAATGACTTCACACGCAGGGACGTAGCCCATGTAAGGACTAGGGTGGGCTTGCCCACCCTGTTAAAATGAAAAAAAATGATAAATAAATATAATTTGGGCTGTTTAAAAAAAAATATATATATATATATATATATATATATATCATTTGGACCTGATAAAATTAAAAGGAAAAAACAAGTAAAGAGTCCAAAACTTAAAAAAATGAGAAGGTCCAATAGTATTTTAATCTTAAATTTATTCTAATCAATTTAACCTAATTACTTCTCATATTACAAATCTAAAATCACATCCTCTCTTCCTCATCAGACGCTACAGTAACCGGCAGCAGCTTTTTTTGTTTTCTCTTCTACTCACAACTCACAAATCACCTTCACTTCCTTTGTTCACTTGTGTTCTTAGGACCACCATTCTTTTATCTCCATTTGTAAGTATTTTTTTATTATTTATTAGTTCTTTTATTTTAATTATTTATATATTTCATTATTTATTTATTTTTTATATACTTCATTTTATTTAGTAATTTATTTATTATTGTTTGATTGTAGTTGTTGTTTGTTTATTTATTTTTACTATTGTGTTGTACATTAATATAATTTTATGACAGAATTTTTTGTTATACTAATTAATTAATTATTATTTTTTTTAATTTTATTAGTTATTAACTTAACTTTATTAGTATTTAATTTTGTGAGATTAGTTAGTTGTTTATTTAAATTAATACTAATTAAATATTTCTTCTTATTATACACATCTTTTATGGTTTAATAGTTTTTTTTAAGGTTAGTAGTTTTTTATGAACATAATTTTAGGAAATTAGGGATTTTTATACTAAATAATTTTTTCCTATTCCATTAGAAATATTTAATTTTGTGAGATTAGTTAGTTGTTTATTTAAATTAATACTTATTAAAGATTTCTTCTTATTATGCACATCTTTTATGGTTTAATGGTTTCTGTTTTTAAGGTTTGTAGTTTTGTATGAACATAATTTTAGGATATTAGGGATTTTTATACTAAATAATTTCTTCCTATTCCATTAGAAATATTTAATTTTGTGAGATTAGTTAGTTGTTTATTTAAATTAATACTAATTAAATATTTCTTCTTATTATGCACATCTTTTATGGTTTAATGGTTTTTTTTTTTTTTAAGATTAGTAGTTTTGTATGAACATAATTTTAGGAAATTAGGGATTTTTATGCTAAATAATTTTTTCCTATTCCATTAGAAATATTTAATTTTGTGAGATTAGTTAGTTGTTTATTTAAATTAATACTTATTAAATATTTCTTCTTATTATGCACATCTTTTATGGTTTAATGGTTTCTGTTTTTAAGGTTTGTAGTTTTGTATGAACATAATTTTAGGAAATTAGGGATTTTTATACTAAATAATTTCTTCCTATTCCATTAGAAATATTTAATTTTGTGAGATTAGTTAGTTGTTTATTTAAATTAATACTAATTAAATATTTCTTCTTATTATGCACATCTTTTATGGTTTAATAGTTTTTTTTTAAGGTTAGTAGTTTTGTATGAACATAATTTTGGGAAATTAGGGATTTTTATGCTAAATAATATTTTCCTATTCCATTAGAAATTTAATAGTTTTGGTATATGACTATTTGTAATGTGATTTTTGTTTTGAATTTTTTAAAATATATTTAATTATTTTTGTAGGTCATAATGAAAAGAAAAAATATCTTTCATTATTTCAATAAAAAAGATGATGGTCAATCATCAAGTAGGTCAAATGTTGTAAGTGATATGGATACTACAAGTCCAAAGTCTCCTTCCAAGACTAAAAGGTCTAAATTTGAGAACGACTATACTCCATCTCACACCGATACTCCTTATTTTGAATGTGATCCCGGAAAGTGTATTCCAATATGGCAATATCCTATTAATAAGCAAGATGAGGTTCGAAGAGTTTATATTGATATGAGACCATGTCAACCTATTTTTGACTATCCATTGTCGGAAAGTGGGAATCAAAATCGTCGGTTTCAACGTTCTTGGTTCACAAAATTTTCATGGCTTGAGTACTCCATAGAAAATGATCGTGCATATTGTTTTCCATGCTATCTTTTTGATAGTAGTACATCACAATATCACACGTTCATTATTGAGGGTTTCAACAATTGGAAGAGAGTTAATTGTGGAGACAATTGTCCATTGAAAAAACATGAAGGAGGTGATGATCACCGTTCACTACACAATACGGCTATACAACAATGGGCAAACTTGAAAGACCCATATTTGCATATTGATAAAAGAATAAATAAACAATCTTCACAAGCAGTTATGCAGAATCGATTGCTTCTCAAGACTTCAATAGAAACTGTAAAGTGGTTAGCATTGCAAGGGTGTGCCTTTAGAGGTAATGATGAATCCATCAATTCTACTAATCGCGGAAACTTTATTGAATTGATAAAATTACAGGCAAGAGTGAATAATGAGATTGCTGGAGTTGTCTTGGATAATGCTGCCCAAAATGCAAAGTATACATCACCGATGATTCAACATGAGTTACTGAAGATTCTTGCTGACTGTGTTCGGGATAAAATTCGGGAGGAAATTGGGGATGCTAAATTTTGTATTCTTATTGATGAATCAGTTGATGAATCCAATAAGGAACAAATGGCTATTATCTTGAGGTATGTCGATGTCGATGGGTTTGTTCGGGAACGGTTTTTTAAAATTGTGGGTGTGGGTGACACAAATGCCTCAACTTTAAAAAGAGAGATATGTATTGTACTTGATCGATATAATATCTTAACTGAAAATTTAAGAGGTCAAGGTTATGATGGTACTAGCAACATGCGGGGTCAATGGAATGGATTACAAGCTTTGTTCCTTAAAGATTGTCCATATGCCTACTATATTCATTGTTTTGCTCACCGACTACAGTTAGCTTTAGTTGCAGTATCTAAAGAAGTGCGTGAGGTATGGCTTTTTTTCTCTAAGTTAAGTTTCGTTGTTAACTTTGTTGGTGCTTCTGCTAAGCGTCATTCTGAATTGAAATTAATTCGAGAAGATGAAATTATAGATATGATAGCTTCAGCAGAACTTGAGAGTGGTACAGGGGCTAATCAAATTCGTTCTTTACAGCGAGCTGGACCTACTCGTTGGAGTTCACATTTTATTTCTGTTAGTAGGTTGATTGACATGTTTGGCTCAACTTGTACCCTTCTTGAAAAACTTTCGGATGTGGGGTTGAATGGTAATATACGTGGGGTGGCGCAAGATGCATATAAAGATATGAGAAACTTTGACTTTGTGTTTATCTTGTTGCTATTGCATAAAGTTTTAGGAATCTCTGATGTACTTTGTCGTGCACTGCAAATGAAATCTCAAGATATCTTAAATGCATTGAATTTGGTCTCAACTACAAAACTACTTCTTCAATAGCTCCGAGAGGATGAATGGGATGATTTTTTTGAAAGTGTGGTATCATTTTGTAAAAGACATGACATTGATATACCTAATATGGGTGAACGTTACATAGAAGGTACAAGGCGCTCTTGTCAACAGAGGAATAATATTACAGTGGAGCATTTTTATCATTTTAATATATTTAATGCTGTAATTGATTTTCATTTGATGGAGTTGAACAACAGATTTACAGAGAAAACAGTGGAACTCCTTACTCTAAGCGAGGCTTTGAATCATATTGATGGTTTCAAATCATTCAGTATAGATGCTATTTGTATTCTTGCTGAGAAATTCTATCCTCGAGATTTCACTGGAGATGACATAAACGCTTTGAAGAGACAATTGTGACATTATAAGTTAGATGTAATTTGTCAGCCACAATTTCAAAATATTGCTTCTCTTTCTGAATTATGTCGTTTGTTAGTTCAAAGTAAAAGGTCACAACATTATTTCTTGATTGATAGATTGATTCGCTTGGTGCTGACTCTTCCTGTCTCCACAGCAACAACAGAACGAGCATTTTCAGCAATGAAACTTATTAAGACATCAATTCGTAATAAAATGGAGCAAGAGCTTTTGGCAAACTCTATGGTTATTTACATTGAAAGAGAGATTGCTGAGACTATTGATTCAGATTTTGTAATTGATATGTTTGACATTTTAAAGAACCGTAAGATACGACTTAAGTAGTTTTTTATTGTATTTGTATTATATATTTATTTGATACCTTTTTTTTTTTTATCTTTTTTTTTAATTTACATATTGTGTCTACATAATACATTTTAAGGAATATGGCTCACTATATATTACATTGTTACAGTTGATTACTTCAATATGAAACTAGTATGTATTTGTCTCAAGTGTCTCCAATTAAATTTATATTAGCCCACCCTGACTTCAAATCCTGGCTACGTCCCTGTTCACACGTATGGTCTAATTCAATATATTGTGATAAATTAATACCTTAACACCGAGTGAAATCTCTCACCGAGATAACATGGACACCATTATTCCACCAATTTGGAAGCTATAAGTATTACAACCATATATTTGTGAATTGCCCAAATTCGCAAGTGCTTTGGAAATAAGTCATTAGTTTACTACAAAGTAGTTTTTTATTCATGTCGATCCATGTGTTTTTTTTTGCCAAACACATTTTAAATACGTTTTATAATAAACCCAACCAAATAGTCATGCATGTGGCTTCATTGCTTAATGTGAGGAGGTGGTGAGATGATCTCTGTCCTATTTACACGATTATCAGCTCGCAAATGTCCAGGAGCAGACTGCATCGAAGTTGTTAAAATCGCCAGGGAAATGGCAACCGCCTGCAGCGGGTCTGGTCTGGTGAAGATTAATACTGATGCAGCTCTTGCTGTCGTGAATCATCTAATAGGGATTGGTATGGTGGTACGTTCGCCATCATTTGGGACAAGTTTTGGTCTTCTTGGCAACTAATTCAGGTTGGATTTTCCTCAGGCGACGGAAGCTACTGTCATTCTTCGAGGAATTGAGTTTGCAAAGGATGCTGGTCTCAACAAAGTTGCTATTCCTTTGATTTAATAATCATCATGTGTTCTGGTTAATTTGACAGAATAGTTGCTATTCCTTGGACTTAATATATCAGTTCTATTTTTCTTAAAAACATTTACGGCGAATAATGATCTGCTTTTATTATTTAAATCCTATTTTGTTTATTAACTATTATTGTAATCAATAAAAGGACTTCCTTGCCAGAAAAAAAAAAAAAAAGAGATGTGGTTAGGATCAGTTTGATATTATTATAACTTTTAAAATAATTACTATTAATTTATTAGTTGTGTTGAAAAAATAATTTACTGTAAAGTTAATCACTCAACTGATTGATTAATTATTGTGAATTTATATATTGTCTATAGCGGACATAAAAATAAAATATTATAATTTTTATTAGATATTCAAACTAAAGTATTAGTTAATACAAATATTTAAAATTAAAAAATTGATAATTATGTTTAATATTTCTTAAAAAAAAGATAATTATGTTTAATATAAAATAAAATAAATTTAAAATATCTTAATTTTTTTATGCTTCTCTTAAATATAAAGACTTGATATTTTTAAATATCAATAAAATAAAATTTGTAATAAAATATAATTTTATGTAATTAAAGTAAGGATATGAGTGTGATTATATTAATTATTAAGGATAATTTAACTATTTAAAAGATCCATTAAATTCCATAATAGATTATTGCATAATTATTTTACAAAACCAACACCTCACACATACTTCTTTAAAATACTGCAAAATCAACTCAGAAATCATATTATTAAATAATTACTTTTAAAAAATTTATCAAAATTTTTTTATACCAAAATTATTTAATAAATTAATTTTAATTTATCTAAAATAATACTAAACGGGACCTACTACCAACACAAACAATGTCATGGTCCCCCTTAGTTAAGCAAGCAAATCATTGACAAACAACATGTTATAAGTGATAATGTCCCTATCATATATATATGGTTCACATATATTATATCTAATCTTTTTTCAAATTGTATAACTAAGAGTGACTCTTAGAACTCACACGTAGCTTCTCTCTTCGTCTTAAAAAAAATATTAAAAAAAAAATTTTGTTTGATAAATCCTCAAAAATTACGCAAATTTATCTATTGGATGTGTGGTGGAATGACACCAAGCATTTGTGTGGTGCTAAAGCAAGGGGCATTGCCATTCACTTATTACTCGTCACGTCAAATCTCTTAATTTCAATGGATAATATTACCATATTTTCGATGATGTTTTAAGGGCTTTAGATTCATTGATTATATATCATAATCTTAATCAGAATTGTTGACAATTAAGTTAGGGAATACATTCTCCAAATTAAGATAGTTATTACCATAATCACTAATGATATTCGTCATCTATATACAGTAGTTTTTTACCAAAAAATAAATAAATTATTGTTATATATGATTTGAAATATTTATCTTAAAATATATTAACCCATTAAATCCAATATTATTCCTTTCGCTTTAGTAACCTAGATAAGTCATTCCACTATTATGATAATTTAATCTGTTACAGATTACAATAATGGAACACTCAACTGTATCATTATTTATTGACTTAGAAACATTTTGATGCCTTGAGGAACTCCTAATTGTGATCTTATTGAGCATGAACCTAATGCACCAGAAGTCAAGTACAATATCACCACATAGACTTCCAGGAACATAGCCAAGAACGTAAGTCATAGTGGACTAATATATAATGAGTCATACTTCTCAAAATGTATTATATAAACAATAAATACACCATTTTAATTAAAATAAAAGCAAAAATAAAGTATTAAATAAACAATGTAAATACAATAAAAAAATTACTTAGTCATATTTTACGATTCTTTAAAATATCAAACTTATCAATTATAAAATTTGAATCAATAGCATCAACAATCTCTCTTATAATATAAATAATCATGAAGTTTACTAGAAACTCTTGCTCCATTTTATTGCGAAGCGATGTCTTAATAAGTTTTATTACTGAAAATGTTCATTCTGTTGTTGCTGTGAAAATAGGAAGAGTCAGTACCAAGTGAAGCAATCTGTCAATGAAGAAATAAGGTTATGACCTTTTAGTTTGAACTAATAAACGACATGATTAAGAAAGATCATCAATATTTTGAATATGCAGTTGACAAAGTACATCAAACTTATAATGTCTCAATTGTGTCTTCCAAGCGTTTATGTCATCTCCAGTTGAATCATGAGGATATAATTTCTCAGGAAGAGTACAAATAACATCTATACTGAATGATTTGAAACCATCAATAGGATTTAAAACCTTGCTTAGAGTAAGGAGTTTCACTGTTTCCTCTGTAAATCTGTTGTTCAACTCCGTCAAATGAAAATCTATTACAACATTGAATATATTAAAATGATAATAATGCTCCACTGATTATTCCTCTATTGACAATAACGCCTTATACCTTCCATGTAACGTTCACCATAGGTATACCAATGTCATGTCTTTCACAAAATGATACCACGTTCCAAAAAAATCATCTCATTCATCTTCTCGGAGTTGTTGAAAGAGTAGTTTTGTAGTTGAGACCAAATTCAATGTATTTAAGATATCGTGAGATTTCATTTGCAGTGTACGACAAAACATATCAGATATTCATATAACTCTATGCAATAGCAATAAGATAAACACAAAGTTAAAATTTCTCATCTCTTTATATGCACACTTGGCCTCCCCACATATATTACGTTTTTGGGTTTGAACACGAACCCAGTTTCTAGATGCGAATGCAAACCCAGTTTTTGGGTTCGTTTCTAGGTTCGTGTGGTTTGAACCTAGTTTGAGTGGGGTTCGACGAATTTAATCTCTATTTTAAAAAATTATTATTATTTTTCAACAAACAATATTAAAATAAAATAGTTAATTAAATAAATTAAACTATTAAATAATTAAAAAAAAAAGCACTTACCGAGATAAAGGAATGGTGATCGAACACAAATGGAAACACAAGTGGACAAGGAAATCAGAATTATTGTGAATTGTGAATTAAGAAGAGAAGAACAAAAATAAGGAAAGCAAAGGTAAATGTTGTGAATTATTACTTGTGGAAAGTAAAGGGAAATGTTGTGAGTTGTGCGAGAAGAAAAAAAATATAGGAGCAGTTGAGTCTATTCTAGATCTAATAATAGGAATGTGTGAGTTGTGAGTTAATAATATTGTAAATTGAGCATTCTAAAAATAAAAATATTAATTAAGCCGAGTTAATAATGTTGTAAATTGGACTTCACAAAATAAAAATAAAAATATTAACTGGACTAAATATAGTGCGTATAATAATACTATTTATTTTTTCTCATTTTAATAGGGTGGGCTTGAGCTACCTCACTGTAGACTTATGCTCATGAAATATAAATAATTAATACAATAAATTAGTTAAATAACTAATTTAATGTTACTTAAGGGACATTATGTCTAACAAGTATGAATAGACAATTAGGACTACTAAAATGATTTATATTTCAAGCTAACAAGGAGATGATAGGGTTATAGGGTTTGTTGGCAGAACTGGGATTTAAGCAGATAAGGAATGTTTTACACAGTGACAATCAAAGTACATTACACTTGGCCAAAAATTCGGTATTCCATTCAAGGACCAAGCATATAGGTCTTCATTATCATTTCGTCAGGTGGTTACTCGATGATGAAGTGAAGATACAAGGAAGCAATAATCTAGCCGACATCTTAACCAAGTCGGTGATTACGTACAGAGAAATCGGAGCTGTGCACAGTTCCAATGGGTCTTTAAGGTTGAAGACGGTTGTTTGAACACTCAATTTCCACTAGTCAATGAAGAGGAGAATGGCCTTTGTTTTAATTTTCAAGTGAGAGATTGTTGGGTAATAAGGACTGAAAAAAGAAATTCATTAGAGGCAGTGAGCCGGGGGGAGAGCAACGTGAAGTTTTCGACAGTGGCAGCACGACCCAGAGATGCAACTGGTGAATCATGCCACAGGTCGCGCATGACTTGAGTAACTGGACCAATGAGCAATGTGACTTGCGAGGTCGCAGCGGAGACCTGATGCGATCATGATAAGTTTTTTAGAAATCTCTTTCTTAGTTAAACTGAAATTGTTCAAGGCCAACCTTTACCCTAAGTTTTAGTATATATATTCATATAATGTGGGAGATATAGAAGAGAAGAAAACAAGAGAGAAAAGGCAGATTGCAGAGAGAGAAACAATGAGCGTTTTCATGAGACTTTATAATCGTTCTTCATATAGTGGATTGAGTGCAGGTATGCTTCGTGGATGTATGAATTAATTTGATTGCCTAACCATGTAAAAGTCTTTTGTTTTGTTATTGTTTTCGTTATTCTTTCATGCTTATGTGTTGTGGCTTTGTGTATGAATATGTATCAGTTATTATTCCGTTGTGTAGGGAGATTTCCCAACAAAGAGCGTATTGAAACTTTTATATATATATATATATATATATATATATATATATATATATATATATATATATATATATAACTCCACATTTTTTATGTCACTTATGTTCAAGAGACATGTCATTCAGATCCGTAGACCCAACAATTAATCCAGTATACTTTTTTCTTCTTGATTTTTTCTTTTCTTCAAGAAATAAGCAAGAAAAGGACAATTGATTGAAATTTCCCGTGAGATGTAGCGATCAACTATTCGATTTTGAATGATGTTGCAGGCCTAATTAAACTCTAAGATATCCAATCAATAAATGAACTGAGATTACTTAAGTATAAATTCTATCTATTGAGCTCGTCTTGGAACTTCCTGGAGAAATATCAAGCAAAAGTACAGCATGACCCATGTCATACGTGGCTGTATGGAGACCTTTTGTTCGATCGGCTATAGCTGAGCCTTTGTATAAGAAAACAAAGAGGAAGAAATCAAAACGACAGATCATAAAAGAAGATATAAATTTAATTAAAGAGGCAGAAGTTGTAATTTATTTGTTTAAGTGAGGATGTTAGTTGAAGGACAAGATCAGAAGAAAGTTGATGGCAAAAGGTGTGGGGACTAAAATGAGGCTGTCACTGTCCTTAGCCTGCTCAAGTAATTGATGCATTTTGGCAAGATTAAGAACCCAAGATGCTCCCATGCATGCAGATCATCAATATACCCCATATCTCTTCATACATTCCTCTCAGTTTTCATCTCCAATCTTCCAAACACCTATTCATTTGCAAAAATTATATTTTGTGCTAATGCCCAAATAGCAACTCCCACTACGAGTATAATGGTGGATCTAGGGGGCCAGAAAGAGCCCCCTCTCTCAGGTAAGAGTTGATCTCCTCACTAAGAAGAGAGTTGATCTATGATATGTGGTTTTACAAGGAAAAAACTGCTCATATATGTTGTTAAAAAAGAAAACTGCTCACATGTATTTTTAAAAGCAGCATTGTGAGACTTGAACCCTCGTAATTAACGTAGATCGAGAAGATGCATGTGTTGATCACCTGAGCAATGAGTGGATGTGCATGATTGATAGTTTTTCAAATACATCTACAGCCTTCTCTAAGTTTTTAAAATTTAATCATATATCAAAACCTCTCTTAATATTCATTAATGAACATGATCTCTTGGATTTTTGTCAAACTTTTTAGAAATTTCAACTATAAGAATTTTATGACGTATTTGACTATATATATTAAATCATAAAATTAGGGTATTGCTAATATATTTTCCATATATGCAACAAATCCAAATGGCTTGACATTTTTTTATAATCATGAACCATAGAGAAAGAAAAGACATTGACCAAGTTAAAACACAATATATATTCAGTTTTGCAAGGCCCCAGCACAGGTATAATTTGTTTATTTTTTGCTGTAAAAGTAAGTTTAGGCAGATGAAATGAAGCCTTTGATACGACTTGATGATATTTAAGGGGCTACACTTTTTGTATTAAAAATCTATATAGAACGCAATAAATGAGGGGTTCTGATAAGCAAGTCTAAGGACAAATAAAGGCATGTGATGTGTAGGGCAGAACAACTTAAATGCTTGCTTTGAAGACATACAAAATAGTTGATAATTGTAACCGAGGAGGGAGTGGTAAATGAGTGGTGATAGGATTTTGTCATACAAGTGAGTAGTAGCAATCTAGACCTCCTTTTATTTTGTCTTGTATTAATTGTTTTATTTGGTTGACATGAAGTCACGTGAATGGCTTGCAGACCTCTACTTAACTTGGTTTATAAGACCTTAAAAAACGCATTTATTCAGTTTCTTTTAGCTTTGTCATTCTTTTGCCCTATCTCATATCTGATCTCTTTCTCTCACCACCATGACTACTCCTGTCTTTTTTAACCCACTACCCTCTCCTTTTCAACTTGTAGATCAAAAAGATCATGATCTCCAACACTTTGATGATCACCTCTTCCTGTCATCACATAATCGTAACACAAGTACTGATCATGATCAAAGATTGATACATCAACTCAAGGCAAGCTCCCTAGCGCGCACACACACACACACATATATATACCTGTTTAAATTCTTTTCTTTTCTTACATTTGATCATGATCATATATTGATATATAAATAGTGCATGAAGGTGTTAGTATTAAATTAATATCTGTATAAATATTCTTTCGGTCTTTGCTTGCGGGAGTAAGTGTTAATCGATCTTATCTTAGCTTTTACTTCCCTGATTTTGTTTCTTGGCAATATTTCGTGATGATGATCGACTGACTTTTATGTTGTTTGTTTGATTAAATTGTTATTAATTATTCTGATCATCTTCATGATCTCTTACTTGATCTTAGGTCGAACAGTACTTAACTAATGATAGATCAAGTGATGTACAAGTATTTTCTTCTGCTTCTTCTTCTTCGCATGAAGCTGATATACACAATGGGTATAAATCAGTGTGTAAAAGAGAGGTTATTGGAGATGGAAGTAGTACAAGTGAAAATGGGTCAGCACCTAAATGGATGTCCTCCAAGATGAGGCTAATGCAAAAAATGGTGAACACAAATCGCACTGGAATCAATGAATCAGTGAAAATTATGCAAAAACTTCAATATGATCAGTTTCAAGAAAGTAATGAAATCAACTCATTCAAAAATAACAGAAGTACTGTTAAAGTCTGCTCAGACTGTAACACAACCACCACACCCCTTTGGAGAAGCGGCCCTCGTGGTCCCAAGGTTGTTTTTCTTCCTTTATTTCTATGTTGTCAATTTATTGAGACATCTTTATTAACAATGTTTTTGGTTGCAGTCCCTTTGCAACGCATGTGGTATTCGACAACGAAAGGCGAGAAGGGCCATGGAAGCTGCAGCCGGGAACAGCACAACCACGGCCACCACTGACACGGGGTCTACAAAGATTAAGGTTCAACATAACAGGGAAAAGAAATCACGTACAAGCCATGTTGGGCAGTACAAGAAACAGTGCAAGCTTCAAGATCCTCCAGCTGATCAGATCAGCCAAAGAAACCTTTGCTTCAATGATTTTGCTCTAAGTTTGAGCAAGAATTCTTCTGCTTTTAAGCAGGTGTTTCCACAGGATGTGGAAGAAGCTGCAATCCTGCTTATGGAACTATCTTGTGGCTTCATTAATAGTTAGATTCATTAATTTTTGCTATTAATTGCCAATATTTCTTGATTTATCAAATCAGGAAAACTACAATCATTAAGATTACTGCAAACTTATAAAGTTGATGCCAGTTTGCTGTCTATGTATTGCTCATCTTGTAGTAATTCAAATAATTACGATAATAATACATCTAATGTTTTCAAGCCACAGCCATCCATATCATTAGGTTATTACTCGCTTGCTTTGTTTGTTTGTGAACAACAGATTTTGGGATCTGATTCCAATCACATTATGATTTGGGAGATTTGGCTTATATGTTGAGTTGTGTTCATAATTTTTTTTAGAAAAAAAATTTGGAATTGCCTCCTTTGCTGGAAATCAATAAGTGAGATTATATCAACCTTCCACCAAAAAATCCTTTCTAATGTTGTTGAGTCGGCTCTTTGTTGAAGATGATGATAACGATGATGTGTTTTTCTTGTTCTTTTTACATAATTTTCATTCGTAAATAATTATAAAATAAGTCGGCATGTAACTTTGAAATAAACCGGCATGTAACATTGAGACAACTGATATGTAACTTTTTTTTTCAAAGGGTACAATTACAACATCAAAAATTGTCGGGGCCTATTGAGATTAATCACACTAAACGTGCAGCCCGGATATCTACTCCTATAACGGAAGATATCTACTCCCACAATAAAGAGAGAAAACTACCCACTCACAGGGGCGGACCCCTTTGAAGGCCGGGGGGACCCTGGCCCCCCCCCCCCCCCCCCCCCCCAAATTTTTGAAAAAAAAAAATTTTGTATGTAATTTTTTTAATTTAAATATTAAAAAATTAAATATATATATATGTTTTAACCCCTCAAAGTTTTTACACTTGTTCCGCCCCTGCCTACACATGCTGATAAATGTGCATGGTAGAAATTAAACCCCTCGCCACTAAGGTGGGAGGGAGGTGCACTAACCACCAACTGATATGTAACTTTAAAACAACTCGATAAGTAACGTTAAAATAAATTGGCATGTAACATTGATATATATCGCATGCAACTTTAAAATAAAATGGTATATAACTTTTAAACAAACTGTCATGTAATTTTGAAAACAAATTGACATATAACATTGATATAACTGGCATATAACTTTAAAAAAAAAATCTAGCATGTAATTTGAAACAAGCTAATATGTAACTTCGAAATAAACTGATAATTGTGTTTACTATTATATTTCAGAGACTGTTTCTGCAGAGCAACGACGACAACGATTGACTTTTCCACGCTAGTCCATGGAGAGTTTGCATCACATGAATCAAAGGGTGGTGATGATGATAGTGTGGCCTCAAAAGTACTGGGGGGAGTAATTAGGTAATGACCCACATGATCCCATAATTGACAATGTTGCATCCAGAGAGGTTGAGTTGGCCCAAAAGGGGAATGTACTTGGAGTGGAAGCAGACCGGGTGGGATTTCCTTATGATACAGATAAGGTGGGATTCCCTTATGATTTCCACATGATCCCATACTTCATCGCTAGCTTGCTCCACCGAATACCCATGTTCACACTATGTGATGCTATCTTCTCAGAAATGGTAACATAAACTTCAGAAGCAACCCTATATATCTTCCCGCATCAACTTCATAAGTTGAACCTATGGACTAGCATCCACTCTGTCTTACCACCTTCGTAATAATTAACCACCCAACTTCCACCGTGAGAGATGACCAATCTCGTTTCATCCATCTTCCTGCATGTAAAGGTGAAAATAAAAGTTATATGCCAGTAAAAAAGAAAGTAGTATGACAGTAAAAAAAATAAAGTTACATGCAAGTTAACAAAGTTATATGCTAATCAGAATAAAGTTACATTTTAGTCAAAATAAAATTGCGTGTCAGTTAAAACGAAAGTTCAATCAAAATTTAAATTACATGTCATTCAAAATAAAGTTACATGTTACTATATTAGTCAAAATAAAGTACATGTCAGTCCAAACAAAGTTGCATACCAGTCAAAACCTAAGTTACATGACAGTCAAAAACTAAGTTACGTTCCAGTCAAAATGTGATTCCTTAGCGGTCAAAACTTAAGAAACGCAGGAGAAAGAGAGAAAGAGATAGAGAATCTCTGATAAGTGAACCTCGTAGAGGGCAGAGGGCAGAGGGCAGAGAGAGTGAGTATCGGGTTACAAAATGATGCGGAAGAGAGAGAATGTGTAAGTCCTGACAATGGAGGGTATTTTGGTCACTTCAGGGGCTGAAGTTTACAACAATAGAAAAACTTTTTGAGGTGAACAAAAATAGAAAATCAATAAATTTTTCACTAAATATTATATATAGTTACTAAATATTATACTTACTAGCTAGTACAATAAATATTATATATAGTTAAAATAACAAATTAAATATTCCAAATTTCTTCAAAAAAAATCATAATATAAGAAAAAGCCAATTATTAAATACAAGAAATTTATTTTACTCATGACACAAAAAAAAAAAAAAAACCTGATTCATTTTCAGTTCTTAAATTCTACATTTGTACAATTTGTTTTACTATTGTCACTTTCAAATGAAATTTAGAAGGTTATATGTTAAGATAAGGGGAGTCAACGATAGTCAACCGTGCAACATAATATAATCGAGTGGTCCGCAACTATAACCGTTAAGTATTTTTGTTGGTGATCTTTATAATAGAGTTCTCAGCAACAACGAGAACTTGAAGGTTGGTATCATCTAGGAATGATAACTGAAAATAAAGAGAGATCGGTGAGGAGTGTCGAACTTACGCCGGTGGTTAAACTCCGACAATTAAGTGAGTTTAAGTGTAATAGAGAATCAATAATCAAAATAATAGAGTCTATGTTCAAAGAGTTAATAATAGCATACGTTGTTCTCCTTTAATTGGGCTATTTATACATGCCTAATTCTCCTTTGTTGTTCCACATGCAAAGGAGTAGTCAACTGTCACACCAGTCACCCATCGTCCACCCATTTTCTTAATCTTAGGTTATGATGTTTTGGGAGAATGATTTAAAGGATTTGACAGCTTAATGCTAGTAAGTAGCCCGAGATATCTCGTAATTAATACGTCGTATTTAGGGATTCATCTAAGGTTATGTGTATAATTAAGGTTGTCATATTCATTAAATATGTGCAACTTTCCTCCGGACAAGAGCATGCCTAGGGTCATTAATGCTTTTTTGATGGGTAATATATGCAGATGAGGATCCTCTCATAACCTAAACTTTTCCTAAACTTTTATAGATCTAAAGACATATGGATTTAATGGTTAGTATTTTATGTTCTATTCTCTTTCTTTTTAAAAAGTTTTTACATATCTGATGACACGTGTCACATAACCAATTTAATGGTTAGGATTTTGTATAAAAACTTAGGAAAAACTTAGGTAAGGAGAGGATCCTCATCCAATATATGCCTACATGGACATTTATTATGGTCAAATATATTTTATCCACACCGATCGTTGCCTCTGAGGGATGCCTCGGATAAACCATCAACAGTGCGTAAAACGTTGGCACCAAGGACCCCCTAGGCACCACGGGCCTCTTGTTGGGCCCATCATTTGGTGGGCTATTTTCTTTATTAAAGGCCCATCTCTCACATTGTGGCGTGGCCTCAAATATCATAAAATTACCCACAGCAAGAAGGTTTATATATCATGAGAATGCTTCATTGAGAAATTCAACTAAAGAAAACCTTATGTAAGTGTAACGATAATTATTTCTATCTTGTTTGTTTTCTTCTTTGTGAAAACAAAAGCTGGTATCTTGTCTTTTTTCTTCCAATGTAAATTAATTAGAGCCAAGAGAATAGGTTCCAATCGCTGAGGGGTGGGCGTTTTTTAATTGGGTTAAAAAATTTTCAACGCAATTCATTTAAATACAAATTACAACCCAACCCAACCCAATCAATTTTGTTCGAGTTGGATTGGGTTTTTAAGCCTAATAAAATAAATTTTATTTTATATATTCTTTTTAGTGTTTTAATTCAAATTTTGTTATACCCAAATTCAGTGTCAAAATAATTTTTGATCCTAATATCAAAATCAAAACATAACATATAATACATATTTGATCAAATGTTTGTTACATAAATTATAAAATTAACAATTTATCAACCTTGGAATGTCTCTATTTAAGTCGTTCATCTATTTTACAATTATAATTATTTTGTCGAATACCTCGTGATTGGACAATTTGTTATTTTTTTCAATCAACAAAGTAATTAAAGTTTAATACAATTATTAGACTTTTGTATATCAAATTTTAAATCAAATCCTAAATTAATGTACCATGAAAAAGTATTTTTTAAGTATAATCAATGACATTCCAATTAGTACAAAATGATAAGATAATATAATTACATATTTTTAATTAATGTATTTTTATATATTATAGTTTATGGTATAAAATAAAAATATTAAAAATTATATATATTTACCATTTAGATCTTTAAAAAAAATGGTTTATAATAAAATAATAAAAATAATATATATAATTATTTATTTTATTTTATATTATTTTTATCGGACTGATTGAATTAAATTACTGTACATTTTATTAACTCAATCTAATCCTATTGAGTTTCCACCCCTCCTAGTCCCTGTAATGGAGGGAAGAAACAAGGTGTTTTGAAGAAGATCTTGATGACAACATAATAACCTACATAAAGATGCTAATAACTTCTGTGTGAAGATGTTACATAGTATTTTAAATAATTTTTTTTTAATAGCCTCAGGTTGGCAGTTGGCACACTAATTAATGGTAAATTTTGAAAATATATCAAAGGTAATAAATTAATGATAGCATTACAAAAAAATTAAAACAATATTTTTTAACCAAATGTTATTGGGTAACACATTAAAACATTTATTATTGCATTTAATTCAATAGATTCTTTTTTCTAAATATATCAAATGCACTTTAAAATAGCAATAAATAAATATTTTTCAAAGCATTAAATGTACAAGTTTTGACTTTTGATTAGTCATGAAGATCATTTGCATCTCCAGGAGTCCACCAAGGTCTTCTCATTAGGCCATTACTCTATTTTAGATCCTCCTTTTAGTTTTTTTCTTTCAATTCTTTTTTTTTTCCTTAATTTTTTAAAAATTTATTAATTTAATCTTTCTGATTAAATTTTTTACAGTCAAACATGACAAAATATACACATTAAGTATTTTAAATATCTCCTGATTCCCTTTGTTGGCACTATGAGAAGAATGATTTTTTCTCCGTTAAGAGTGCTTATTGGGTTGGGAAGTTGGCTGAGTCCCGCTGTGGCTCTTCGGGGCTGTCCCAATCGGAGAGTTGGTGGAAGTTTTTGTGGCGTCTTAGGGTGCCTTTGAAGGTGAAGTTGTTTATTTGGCGAGCTAGCAATAATTGGCTTCCTTCGAATTGCAATTTGGTTCGAAAGGGATTGATGGTAGGGGTGCTGTGTCCGTTTTGCAGGAGGGAGCCTGAGACTTCGTTTCATGCTTTGTGGGGCTGCTCAATGTTGAAGTCTTTTAGACAGGTTTGGGGATTTGGTGCCTTCTCTCGTGTGATGTCTGGTATTGTTTTGGATTTCCTGCTTGCTTGTAAAATCCAGCTTTCTGTACTTGAGGTTGAGTTGCTTTGCATTGCCCTTTGGAGGATTTGGTTCCGTCGAAATAAAGCAGTGCATCATTCCTTCATTCTGCAGGTCCAGGAAGTGCTGCCTTGGTCACAGCGATTTTTGAGTGACTTCCATGAGGCTTCTGGTGTGGCTGCTGCTATCACTCATGCTGCTCTCCCTGCTGCTTCTTGCTGGAGGCCACCTGAGGTGGGCTGTTTCAAAATAAATACCGATGCAGCAGTTGGGAGTGAGCTGCAGGTGGTGGGCTGTGGGATGGTTATTAGAAACCATTGTGGGCTGGTGATGGGTTCTTCTTGGCAGTGCATTGTCGGGTCTCTCTCGCCTCAATGCGCTGAGGCAGCAGCTATTTTTCGTGGTCTGAGGTTTGCTGCTGATCTTGGCATTTGGCCTTCAATTATTGAATCCGATGCGGAGGCCGTTGTTAACCTTATTAATGGGGACTTGATGCCATTGTCCGAGATTGGTATTTTTGTGAAAGACATTAGAGTTCTTCTTAGTGAGCTTAATATTGCTCGTGTTTCGTTTGTCCCTCGTTTAGCTAATTCCGTGGCTCATGGCCTTGCTAAACTTGGGTTTTCGTTGCTTTCGGATGGTTTTCTTGTTGATTGTGTTCCTCCCTTTGTGGAGTCTTGTGTCCTGTCAGATTTGTCAGGATAGTTGGTTTTACCCTTTGTGGCTCTTTAATATATCATTTTCCTTTCAAAAAAAAAAAAAGTATTTTACCTTTAACTTTAATTAATTGGGTTAAAAATATAATTTTACACTTAATTTTTAAAATTTAACAAATTAAGAATTTAACGAGTGTGATACATTTTCTTAAAAATAAATTAAAATTATAAAATATACAAAATTTATAAAAAAAATCCTTAAATATTAAAAAAATCTAAAAAATAAAACTAAAATTAAAAATCTTTAAAAAATTATTACAATAATTAATTAATTTATAAAAATTTAATAATTTGAAATAATATTTTAAAAAACATAGCTAACAAATATATTTTCACTGTTTTTCGTTTTTTAAATAACAGAAAGAAAAAAATTTGTGAAGGTTCTTCTTTCAATTTTCTTATTTTGAAAAACAACTTGAAAAGGTATTTAAGACAAAGCATATTTATATATCCTCACAGTACCTACTTTTCTTGATTAATCCATTAACACCATGAATTAATCCATTAACACATATCTAAACATTTAATTTTCTATTGCTTTTGGGCCATGAAGTCTAATACTATAGACATAATTTTTTTAGATTAAATAATACTGCACACCCTGAACATTATCACAACTTTACATCCCAAATGATGTGCAGTTTAAGTTTATGTGTATAAGATATGGCTGCTTAATTAATTTATTTTTTTTGACATACCACGTACAGTAGTGACAACTCGAATTTGGAATATTGTTAGGCTGAATGAACATTTTTATCATCGAACCATATTGGACGATAGTCATCCTGCTTAATTTGAATACAATAGTAATATATAATTTTAATATAAAATGAGCTATATCTTTTGATATTTAATTGTTTGATACTCATTTGTTAGGTAAGATCTTCTTCAGCCAATCCAATATGTGCTTGTTGCAGCCGCCAACCTCACGCAGTCATGCTCTACTAAAATAATCAACTTTGTCTTATTTATTTATTAAAGAGCAAATAACACATAAGCTATACGAAGTTTATCTCGCAATAAATAAAATTAATTTTTTAAAAAATTAACGCATAATCTTCTGCTATTAGTAAAATCCGTTAGTAGCACTTGTTGAATTTGTTTGATCGGTGAAAATACCATATTATCCTTATCATATTTCAAAAAATTACTAATATATTATAACTTTTAAAAAAAGAAAATAAATAGAGAAAATATTGAAGATAAAATAAATAGAGAAAATTAATTTTTTATTTTTTTTATTTTTTTGGTATTAAAATATTGAAGATAAAAAAATATTAATTTTTAATATAAAAAAAATTCAATTTAGTCCTTACTTTTTAATAAAATATCACTTTTTTATTTACATTTCCTTTTTTGGTTTGCGTGGTTCATAACTTTTACTAAATAGATTAAATTGGTCTTTCTGACCAACTTTATAATGGTCAACTATCACAAAATTATCTAAAAGACGGTTTTACCCTTAAATAATTCAATTAATAGAATTACAATTTTACCTTCTAATTAAAATATAATAAAAATAATTAAATAGAAAAAAATTAATAAAATAATATTAAACTAAATTATAAAAACTTAAACATATAAAACCTGTTAAAAAAATTCAAATTAAGTTATTTTATTAGAAAAATTAACATTTAAAAAAATTAAAGAATAAAATTAAAAAATATTCAAATTAAGTTATTTTATTAAAAAATTTGACATTTAACATTTAAAAAATTAAATAATAAAATTTAATTCTCAATTTTATTTTATATTTTATTTTTTTATAAATTTTTAAATTTTTAATTTTTTAAATATTAATTTTTCTAATAACATAATTTAATTTGAATATTTTTTAATAGGTTTTATATTTTTAAGCTTTTATAATTTAATTTAATATTATTTATTTTTATTATATTTTAATTGATAGGTAAAATTGTAATTCTATTATTTTTTTATGGGAAAACATTAATTTAGTCTCTAATATTTTATAAAACATCACTTTTTTATTTACTTTTTTTTTGTTCGCGTGGTCTCTCACGTTTTCTAAATAGATCAAATTGGTCATTTGACTAACTATTTGACGGTCAACCATCACTATTTAACAATTTTACCCTTGAAGAAATTAATATAATTATAATTATAATTTTATTATATTTTAATTAGAAGGTAAAATTGTAATTCTATTAATTGAATTCTTTAAGGCGAAACTGTTTTTTAGATAATTTTGGAATGGTTGACCATAAAAAAAATTGGTCAGAAGGACCAATTTGATCTATTTAGAAAACGTCAGGGACCACGCGAACCAAAAAAGGAAACGTAAATAAAAAGTGATGTTTTATTAAAAAGTAGGGACTAAATTAAAGTTTTTCCTTCTTCAAGGGTAAAATTATCAAATAGTGATAGTTGACCGTCAAATAGTTAATTAAAAGACCAATTTTATCTATTTAGGAATCGTGAGAGACCACGCGAACAAGAAAAAAGTAAGTAAAAAAGTGATGTTTCATAAAATATTAGGAATTAAATTGAAGTTTTTCCTTTTAATATTTAAGGTTATGTTTTTTTTTTATAATTTTAATATAAAATGAAGGATAATTTATTTCAAATTTGTTTAGTAAAAGTTATAACTAGCTTTCGGTTTAAATTAAGAAGCTGAAATTGGGTTGGACTATTTTTAACTTTTAGCTGTAACTTTTGATCAAAATTCTTCAATAAGCTACTCCCGAAAGGTTTACTAAATAATTTTTAAACCTCATTTTATTAAAAAAATTAAAAGTGTTTTAAAAAAGCTACCCAAAAAAAGCATTTAATAGGTATATATTTGAAAATTTTCACTACGGCATAGCCTTGTTGTTGGAGATTTGTTCTATTTTGTTTTTTTTTTTTAAAAAAAAATAGAGATTTGTTTTCCATAAATAAGAGATATCAACAAATAACAATTGAAAAAATAATTAATTTTCTGCCATAATGCCATTCCCAGTAGATATACCCACTTAGAAAGCAGAGAGATACAAAGCTCCCAAAGCTCTGGATCTCCATATCTAAAAATGATAAGATAATTATTCTAGTGAAATCTGAGCCGTTGGTTTTTCAAATGGAGGGCTGTGGTTTATACTAGTATTGAGCAAACCATATCTACAACAAAGGACAAAACTCTTGACTTGGTTTTGGGCCACAGACATATTTTTCCAAGGTTGATCCCTGAAATTCTCAATTATTTCCCTCCACCACCCAATCTTTCGGACGGGCCCCACCACAGCTACAACAAAAATTTCCTGTTACAACAACTGCGGTTAGGTTAACATACAATAGACAAAACAAATAAAACAGGTTATGACTTATGATATAAGTGAGTTAAACCCTAGAAAATATATATATATATATATATATATATATATATATATATATATATATATATTTAGTTTTTTATACATGTGAATTTTTGAGTTGATATATAAGAGATAAACTGATTGTGAAACAGAATCAGCCACCAAATATAATCTGGGATTTTTTCTGAAACAGTGTGTTTTGGGTTTGAATCTAGCCATAAAAATTACAAAGCATTGTAATCCATTGAATCTCAATCTGTTTTCCTTCAATTTCTTCCATACAATTCGTTGAGATTTCTATCGTTTTGTAGTGTGTGATAATGATGATAACTTCAAAACTGTCGTTTTCTTCATAGGTGCTGGGTCATCACCCACCACCACCACAACCAGATCTTGAAGTCATCAAAATTTTTTAATATTTTATTTAAATACTTTTTTAGTCTTCATTCATATACACACACACATGTATATATAATATTCACATCTAGACAAGTTTCACAGTATATTCACCAACCCACCACCCCACTCACTCCATGGAACTGAAACAATAAATATTTTGGAACCCTTTTAAGTTTTAAGCTTTTCAACAACCCCATTTGCTTTGCTTCTTTAAAACTTCATATTTAGATTTTCGGTCCATCTCTCTGTCTATCTCTCTCTGTTTCAATGGAGCGTGCAAGGCGGCTCGCTAACCGGGCAATCCTGAAACGTCTGGTTAATGAGTCCAAGCAGTCCCACCACCACAATACATCATCATCATTGCTGAACTCTTCCAAATCACCTGTTTTATACACTCCTTCAAGGTATGTCTCCTCGTTGTCACCATTTGTTTCCAAGAATTCAAGATCAGATTTGTTACCATCTAGAAATGTGTCCTCTAATGCTGCTGGATATGGTCTCGGGTCACAAACTCGGGCCATTTCTGTTGAGGCATTGAAATCAAGTGATACTTTCCCACGTCGCCATAACTCAGCTACCCCTGAAGATCAAACCAAAATGTCTGAATTTTGTGGTTTTGATAGTCTTAATTCACTTGTTGATGCTACTGTGCCCAAATCTATTCGTATAGATTCCATGAAGTTTTCTAAGTTTGATGAAGGTTTAACTGAAGGTCAAATGATTGAACACATGAAAAAGTTAGCATCAATGAATAAGGTTTATAAGTCATATATAGGTATGGGGTATTATAACACTAATGTTCCACCTGTGATTTTGAGGAATATAATGGAGAATCCGGCTTGGTACACACAGTACACTCCATACCAGGCCGAGATATCTCAAGGGAGACTTGAGTCCTTGCTTAATTTCCAAACTATGATCACGGATCTTACTGGATTGCCTATGTCAAACGCCTCACTGCTTGATGAGGGAACAGCAGCTGCGGAGGCAATGGCTATGTGTAATAATATACTGAAGGGAAAGAAGAAGACTTTTATTATTGCTAGTAATTGCCACCCTCAAACAATTGATATTTGTGTAACTAGAGCGGATGGTTTTGATCTTAAAGTAGTTGTTTCAGATCTTAAAGATATTGATTACAAATCGGGTGATGTTTGTGGGGTTTTGGTTCAGTATCCGGGTACTGAGGGTGAAGTTTTGGATTATGGGGAGTTTATTAAGAATGCTCATGCTAATGGCGTTAAGGTTGTTATGGCATCGGACTTGTTGGCATTAACAATGTTGAAGCCTCCGGGTGAATTGGGAGCTGATATTGTTGTTGGTTCAGCTCAGAGATTTGGTGTGCCTATGGGCTACGGAGGTCCTCATGCAGCATTTTTAGCTACCTCTCAAGAGTACAAGCGGATGATGCCAGGGAGAATTATTGGTGTTAGTGTTGATTCTTCAGGGAAGCCTGCTCTGCGTATGGCTATGCAGACTAGGGAGCAGCATATCCGCAGGGACAAGGCTACCAGCAACATCTGCACTGCTCAAGTAAGAGCTTATTGTTTGTCCAATTTTATTTATGTTTTACCTATTGAGACTACTTGTGTTGAAGTTGAAAAAGAATGCCATATTCTTGTTAGAAGTTTTGGTACTGAGATAGCTTACCATTTTTGCCATGAACATGTTCACTCATATTCCCAATATCAACAGATCATGCCTATAGCTTACACAATGAATTTGGCTTTGCTTTGGTTGAATAATACCTGCTTTTATCTAGGCTTTACTTGCAAACATGGCTGCTATGTATGCTGTTTATCATGGACCTGAAGGCCTCAAAACCATTGCTCAACGAGTCCATGGACTTGCTGGGACATTTTCACTTGGGCTGAAAAAACTTGGTACAGTGGAAGTCCAAGGCCTTCCCTTCTTTGACACGGTGAAGGTGAAGTGTGCAGATGCACATGCCATTGCTGATGCTGCTTACAAGAGTGAAATAAATCTTCGGGTCAAAGACCCTAACACTGTAAGTATGACTTTTATCGTTGTATTGATTGGTTGGATGATATAGGTCATGAGATCATTGGAGTTAAGTTGTCCCTCAGGTCACTGTTTCCTTTGATGAAACTACCACCTTGGAGGATGTTGATAAGCTTTTCAAAGTCTTTGCTTGTGGAAAACCAGTGAGTATTATATAATTCTTTTCCCATGCAGATGATTTACAAAGAATTAATTTTTTTTTACATCTAAAATTGGCCCCTTTTTTGTTCCAACGTTCAGGTTCCATTCACTGCTTCATCTCTTGCAGAAGAGGTTCAGACTGCAATTCCTTCCGGACTAACTAGGGAGAGCCCTTTTCTGACACAACCCATCTTTAACACGTATAGTCCATTCTTACTCAAATACCTGTAGAGTACAATGTAGAGTTTGCTCTGAATTTTTTCGTTCTTTTTTTTTTTTTTTTTAGTTACCACACAGAGCATGAGTTGCTTAGGTACATTCATCGACTACAATCAAAAGATCTCTCACTATGCCACAGTATGATTCCTTTGGGATCTTGTACAATGAAACTGAATGCAACAACTGAAATGATGCCAGTGACGTGGCCTAACTTCACTGACATCCACCCATTTGCCCCTGCTGAACAGGCTCAGGGTTATCAGGTAGTTGGTAACACATTTCTTTGTACCAAACTTCAATTTTATGTCCCATATTATTTCTGATTAAATATGGTTCTCTGTTTCTGCAGGAAATGTTTACTAATTTGGGTGAACTGCTGTGTACCATTACTGGATTTGACTCTTTCTCTTTGCAACCTAATGCTGGTGCTGCTGGTGAGTATGCTGGGCTGATGGTTATCCGTGCATATCACAAGGTATGTTGAATTTAACCGTTGTTTACAAATTGTTCCCTTATCCACTGGAGCCAAAAAAAAAAAAAAAAAAGAGTTCCCATTTGGGATGCTGTCTTATATGCAGTCTTGTTTCTATGAATCTTGCTGTATTTTCTTTCAGCTGTCTAGAAGTCTTCAGACCTCATTAAATATCACCTAAAACGTACCTTAGTTTTCTTTATAATGATTTCACTGATTATGCTGACATATGCTGATTGAAAACTCTAGGCAAGAGGTGACCATCACCGCAATGTATGCATTATACCTGTTTCAGCACATGGGACAAATCCTGCTAGTGCAGCAATGTGTGGAATGAAGATTGTTGCTGTTGGAACTGATGCCAAGGGAAACATCAACATTGAAGAATTAAGAAAGGCCGCTGAAACTAATAGGGACAACCTATCTGCTCTTATGGTATGGATTTTTGAATCCTGTGCCAGAAATTAAGTTTAAATCAAATAAGAAACATCACAGGGACAAATTTGCATGAGAAATGTTTGCTGTTCATTTGTTATCTGATTTTAATTTAAATTTCAGGTCACATACCCTTCAACTCATGGAGTTTATGAAGAAGGTATTGATGAGATATGTAAGATAATTCACGATAATGGAGGTCAAGTGTATATGGATGGTGCGAACATGAATGCACAGGTCTGTTTTCATTCTATGTGCTTGTGAACTTTCATTTAGTGCTGATGTTAATTCTCAAGGGTTCATACTGCGGAATGATAGATTAATAGATTGACTTTATTTATATTTTTACCTCATTTGCCGGGTTGAAGTGGGGAGAGGGGTTCATTTCTAAGATATTAAGGTAGTTGAAATTTAAGCCTGCAGATTTAATTAACTTATAGAAGTCTGGGAAAGGGTCATTTGCGTGGGCTATTAAGCATCAACATATATTGACCAAGCTTTTCTAATAATCATCTGACATCATGTGAATATTATATTATTATTCATATATCTTTGCAATTTTATGTTTGGTGAAACTCTATCTGTTTTATGTCAATATACTCTTATATAAAGTTCTACTAAAAATTTGAGTTTTACAGGTGGGTCTGACAAGCCCTGGTTACATTGGAGCTGATGTATGTCATCTCAATCTCCACAAAACATTTTGTATTCCACATGGGGGTGGTGGTCCTGGTATGGGTCCTATTGGTGTAAAGAAACACTTGGCACCTTTTCTGCCTTCACATCCTGTGGTACATACTCTCTTACATTTAACAACTACATTTATATACTTGGATCGTTTGTTTCATATATTACTCGTGTTCTTACATGGAGAAAATTGCATTGTTGAATTAGATTTTGGAATAACATACAATACATACCTGTTTGTAAACTCTTTATGTTGAGTTGTATTGTTGCTGGTACCTCCTAATAACAAGAGAGAGAGAGAGAGAGGGAGAGAGAGAGAAGAGGTACCTTAAAAAAAAAAATCATCCCTTCTCCACAGATGCACAATCAAGGCCATCCATCATGACCTATTCTTTATCATCTGTTTTGCCAAGAACAAATCAATGACCACGATTAGTTAAAGAATTGATGCTTCTTGGATTTATTAAATCCCATATGTGATTGAACGTATCATGTAAAGTTATTAAAATGCGAAACCTGATGACTTTTAGTATTCAATACTGGCATCATCTTATTTAAGGTATTTACTAGTGAATATTGCTGGTGCAATATGTTTGTCTTCAGTTTTTAATTTTCTTTGTTGTGATATTGAAGGTATCCACGGGCGGGATACCTGCCCCTGAGAAGTCCCAACCCCTTGGTACCATTTCTGCTGCACCTTGGGGTTCTGCACTTATCTTGCCAATATCCTATACATACATAGCGATGATGGGATCTAATGGACTTACTGATGCTTCAAAGATAGCTATTCTGAATGCAAACTACATGGCAAAACGTTTGGAGGTTCCTCCTTTTCTCTTGAATATCTTTTGATTTATGATCTGTTATTTTAAATATAGCATTAGTGAAACCTTCTTATCATTATATAAAGGATATAGTCACTCTTGACATCTTAACAACTTCCGTTTGATAAGGTGACAAAATTTAATGTTACTTTCGCAAGCAGAGTGATGTGTGCATGGCGTTCACAATCTCAGTTCACCCTTCAGCTTTTATGTTGCTTCCTATTTAGTTAGGACAACTTTGATTTGGTGAAACTTTTTTAGCATTGGTGAAGCCTTTTTATTGTTATACAAAAACTAAAATCATTGTTGTCATCTTAACAATTTCCATTTGGTACGGTGACAGAACTTCATTTTTCAGACTTATTTTTTCAAGCAGAGGGATGTATGCATGTCATTCACAATCTTGCTTCACCCTTTAGCTTATTGTTGCTCCCTATTCAAGTGAGGACAATTTTGACTTAGTTTTATAATTTGGTTTTGGTGATTGATGTGGTTTACCAGAACCATTATCCAGTTCTTTTCCGTGGTGTCAACGGAACCGTTGCTCATGAATTCATTGTGGACTTAAGAGGCTTTAAGGTACTTCTCATTAGACATTTTTTAAAATTAATTCTCTTTTGGCTACTGTTTATTCTTGCGACTCATTGCAAGCGTTGTTTACTATAGAATACTGCCGGGATAGAGCCTGAAGATGTTGCCAAACGTCTTATGGACTATGGATTTCATGCACCGACAATGTCATGGCCTGTTCCAGGCACCCTCATGATTGAACCAACTGAAAGTGAAAGCAAGGTACAAGATTAAAGGATCTGTTTTCTTTTTTAAGTCTGATCTCTCTCTCTCTCTATCTTACACACCAAATTTAATATTTTTGCAGGCAGAGTTAGACAGGTTTTGTGATGCTCTTATTTCCATCAGGGAAGAAATTGCACTGATTGAAAATGGAAAGGCTGATATCAACGTCAATGTCCTAAAGGTGAAGGGCTTGTTTCTTCACCATGACTATTTTTATGGAGTCATAGTTTAAATTATGAACTTTTGAAGCTGTCATCTAAAATCTGCAAATGCAGGGAGCACCTCATCCACCATCACTGCTCATGGGGGATTCATGGACAAAACCATACTCTCGGGAATATGCAGCCTTCCCTGCTTCCTGGCTCCGTGTGGCTAAGTTCTGGCCTAGTACAGGTATGCATGCCCATCTTACCACATTTCCACTCTCAACTGCATCACCAAAATCTGCAATTCTCAAAATTATTACATAATTGTTTTGTCTACACATTATCATCATTCATATTTTATTTCTATTTATATATACTAATTTAATTTCCTTATTCAGACCAATATGTTCACATTCTATATTAGGTTAGCCTACATCACACTGCAAGTACTTTTGACACACCAGAACACCATTGTCTTTAATGGTGGACCTGGCTGTTTTTCTCATATTCTTTTTTCTTTCACCAAGTTAATCAGTGACATAATGCCATGAATTTCACATTGGTCTGCATTCCATATACATTTTCTGCTCGATTTAGTAGGCTCTGTGTCTAATTTGAATGCTCATGAACTTGTTACTTTTAGCTTAGAAGCATTAGCATTGCATCTTTCTATTTTATTAGCTTGCTTGATTTAACTGACACTTGAATTTTCCGGACTGCTATATCAGGACGTGTTGATAATGTGTACGGTGACCGCAACCTCATATGCACCCTTCTCCCAGCTGCACAGGTTGCCGAAGAACAAGCTGCAGCAACTGCTTAGTCTTGATGAATTGTTGCCCGCGAAGCAAGGTTTCTTCAAACACGGAAGTTGGAACCAATTTCGGCATGATATCGATGTAAATAATCTATTCATACATACCCTTATGCCCCAATGAAGCTTTATGATTTCCATTCCCTTGAATAATCAGTTAGTTGCTTTAATAACAATAGTTGCTAATTGCAACTTAAATACTGTAATTATCGTTGCTCAACTTTTCTCTTTTGCAGTAATTCATATTAAAACTTCACTTCAGATATCTTACACTGATATACATATATATATATATATATATATATATAATCCTAAGTTTATAAATATACATAAGAAACTTACTATTTGGATCTTTATTAATTTGCTCTCCATTATATATTTTCTTTTTTGGTTGAAGTCTAAGAAGATTCTCACCCAGTTGGCGATTTTCGGTAGCCAGCTGTAGCAGTACGTACGTGTGTGTACTGAAGAGACAGTCAATATCAAAACCAGATTCTTGTCCTATCTCTCCAAATAAATGCTTGTGTATAACGATTGTCTTGTGAAATGCAGTTGTCATGTTATTTGGTATTCATGCAACATGCTTTCAAATATTTCGCTTATCCTAACGACCAAAATGTCAACCTTCTTGCTTCTTTAGAATATTAATGTCTTTTAAAATTGAAAAAAAAAATAGAATAAATATATTCTTAAATATAATTCAAAACAACAAATTATGTTCAATTACTTTTAAGGTTTATTTTTTTACAAGTATAAATACCTTTATTATATACTGATATTAACCTCTCATGTCATTAAGTTAAACTTGGTCAAATTTAATAATTTGAAAGGTATTTTTATTCTTTCATTTAATTTTTAATATTTTATAAAAAAATAGATGGAACTTAAAAACATTAAAAAAAAAATCAATTGAAGAAAATAAGAAAAAAAATCAATTTTTAAATAACAAAGTAAATATTAGTAAGATTTTTAATTATATTTTTTAAATATTGAAGATAAAAATATTGGTCGGTTTAATTATTTATCTTTTAATTCTTTTGATCTAAAAACATTAAAGATAAAAAATTATTAATTATTAACTATTATTTTTCAATTTTTAATATTTAGGGTTAGATTTTTTTATAATTTTAATATAAGATGATGAATAATTTGGTAAAAAAAATTTCATTAAAAGTTATGATTAACTTTCCGCTTAAGTTAGAAGATGAAATTGGGTTGAACCAATTTTGACTTTTATATATAGCTTTTGACTAGATTCTTCAATAAACCGCTTGTAAAAGGTTTATTAAATAACTTTTTGACCACAACTTATTAAAAAAACTAAAAAAAGGCTTACGACTAAGCTCCCTCAAACAGATCCTAAGTATAATTGGAAACTTGTAGTGGCTAGGGAAGGAAATAACATGGCAAGTGGCTTTACTTCTCTTGGCCATTTGATGGATGTGGTCATGTGGGGCCTTTTTCTTTTCTTGATGACTTTAGGGGCATAACAACCTCTAGGTTTGTTAGTGCCTCTACATTCTTTTCTTTTTTCTTGCGGTTTGTCCTTTTCATCACCCAAAAAAAAAAAAAAAAAAAGTAAAGGTCAGGAGAAATTTAAACTAGAAATTAATATTGGTTCCGCCACAACTAATGCCTACATCCACGGCTCAAACCTCTTCCAAGCTTGATCCTTCACTATCAATGGTTCTTAAGACCAAAATTTTACAAATTACAACAATGGTGATGTCTCTCGCCAAAACCCACCAAGTTATTTTTCACATTAGGATATACAAACTCTCAAGTGTTTCTTCGACACTCAACTACATGTAAAATTAATGCAATTACTAGATGTATCTCTTCATAAAGAGTGAATATTACAATAAAGCTTTAGACTTACTTCGAGATATTATAAAATTGTATTTTTGGCAAAACAAAGTCAAATCTACGGAGATAAAGATCGATAGAAGTTGTAAGCACGATTCTATGATTGTAAAAAATATGAAAATGATCTTGAAATTTCAAATTTATAGTCAATTAAAATAGTAGCTTATATGGTCGTTAGAGAGTGTAATAAATGCATTAGATCCGCAACCCATAAACTTTTTTGGGAAAACTAATAAGCAGATTTTGTTCTACCTAGATAATTGTCTTATAGGAAAACCGATTTAGGAAAACAGACAAATTGAATCGTTATTTATTTTGGTCTCCGAAAATATAAAATTAAACTTCAATAAACTTTAAAAAACTTTATAAAATTGAGTCCAAAGAAACTTTGGGGCTAACAAAGAGTTATACATTTTAGCAGTAAAAAAAAATAATTGTTTGTGATGATCAAAATTTAGTATTGAAACATGGTTAATAATATGTTAAAAGACCCTTTAAAAAAAAATAATAATATGTAAAAAGATCAAATTATCTCTCTACCATTAAATGCTAACTATGATAAACCGTTAGTTAACAATTTATAAACATATTATTTTGTAATTAAATTAAAGTTAAATACTACGTGTAACTTCACCTAAATTCATAATAAGTTAGTGTAATTTGCCTATAAAATAATTGTTGTATCTGTCATAAACAATCCATTTTTAATATCCTTTAGAAATTCCATTTATTGCCTTATAACTCCGGTAACAATGATTTATAAACGTTTAAAATATTTTTATTTTTTCGAAGTTTGACATTGGTCATTTAATTTTGATAACTTGACAAGATTAACCGTTATAAATACAGTTCTGAAAATAATTCTAATTATAAGGGATGAGTCTCCCCATATTTTTTAATTTTATAAGGATGGAATTCAAACTCTGATCACGAATGTAAAAGAAAAGTACATATCAATTGGAGGTAAGTTTAACATATTTTTTGACAATACTATTAAAGATGATATAATTAATACTTTTACCTTTCAAAAAATAAATATATTTAATATTAAAATACTTTATAAATATATTTAATATTAAAATACTTTTGAAGATGATATAATTAATACTCTAACCTTTCAAGAACAAATATATTCAATACTAATTTATCAATAATTTTGTTTGTAAAAAGTCTACACAATATAATTATATCAAATGTATCCTTAATTATGATATTGCTTTTTCAAAATTGTGTATAGAATTTGATTATAATGCTTGTTCATTCTAGTTAATGGATCTAAATTGATGTTTGATCAAAATACAACATTTAGAAAAATGATGATACATACTTCCCAAATCCCACCTCAACAAGATGTGACATTGGACTTAACAATAAACACGTTTATAGCATAGTGTGCAATAAATTATTTCAATTCACTACCAATAAATATATATATATATATATATTATATTTACCGTAATTTTTTATTATAAATATTAATCAATGATAAATATTAAAATTTTTAACTTTTTAAACGGGTATTATACTTTTTACTGCGAATGCTTTGAGGTAAAAATTTTTTTACAATTTTTATCATTTGTGGTAAAACTTTTTATTACGATAATATTTATAATAACTTTTACGGCAGATTATATTATATTTTCTTTGCGATAAAAAATTACCTTTTTTATAGTGATTATTAATTAAATTTTTTTAATTATTTAACTTTAATATATGATTAGATGTTACAACTTGAAGTTTCATAATTAAAATAACCATATCTAATAATATTATTGATTATTAAATAATAGATTTATGTTAGTTATCATAGATTATATTTTTGTACTTAAGAAGTGATTAGTTGTGATGTTCAAGGGACGCACAATAAAGTCATCCTAAATAATTGTCTTTGCTTATGTAAGAAACACAAAAGAAATAAATTAGTCAGAATCAATATTTAGGGGTCGTTTGTCTTTTTATCTGAAGATTTTATATTTATAAATTTTTTTAAAAACTAAATAGAAACTTAAATTTGAAAGCTAAATAATATGTTTATTTTTTATTTTTTAATTATTGAATAAAAGTGTAGATTATTATTATTTTAAAATAAAAATATTTGAAGAAAATATATTAATATAAGAATAATAATTATAAAAAATATATATAATAATTATAGAAGAAAATATTGTAACCGTATTGTGTGATGAATCTGTTTTTTACAATAATACTAAATAAAGAAAGTTTATTGATATAATTAAAAGTTAAAATCAATTGAAAAATAAGTCACAGTACCCACAACTCACAACCCTCTTGTTACTAATTATTATTATCTACTACAATATTCCTCAAGTAAAATACAACAACTTGTAAAACGATTTCATTCTGCAAATGTAGATGTGACCCTTTCTAACAAAAGAAAATGTAGAATTCTAATAATTTATTACTGTTTTATCTATCTTTATCTTCCACGCATGAAAAATAATATAAACATATAGTTTATATTCAATAAATCAGATCGTGTCACATGAGATACAAGCAAAGTTAGGCTTCATAGGATGGACTCGAACCAAAGTCCGGAGTGCAAAAGCCAAGACATTAAACCAATTAAGAAGACTTTACCTTAAGCTCAGAGTGGTAACAAAAATATCAACTCAACTCTATATGAAATAACATTTGTAGAGCATTATAAGACAAGTGTCCCTAACTACTTAGAAAGATGGTAACAACACACTCGAGTGAACTCGTGAAGTATAAAATTATATATATCACGTAATAAAAAAAATGTAAAATTGACTCACTAAGAAAACACTATACACAAAATTAAGGAGCTGCACAAGAGGGTGGTAGCCAATAGCTCCATTAGCACCCCTTAACGAGTTGTTTCTTTTGTAAGAAATGTTCAACAACAAACCTTCAATCTTCAAGTAATAACCAAGGAAATAAGTATTTGATGTATTGAACATAAGAAAAATCATAGCGGTGGTCCAGAATATGGAAAAAAACATCAGACATGGTCATGGATGGTGGATCAACGGTGAAGATCAAAGGAGGTGCATGGAAGGTAATGGAGGGTCAAAATGGGCATGTTAGAGCATCTCCAATGCTATTATGCATTTGGAGAAAATTGAGTACCACATAGGATCAATATTGAAAAAGTTAAGAAAACATTCTCCAATGCAATTATCTAACTTTAATATTGATATGATGTGGCAAAAAAAAAGTTATAGAATATCAAGTAGAGTTTCTAATTGTAGATATTCTCCTTGATATGCTGACTAGGATTTCTAACTTTTCCCACCAATAAAATTTTAGTATTTTGTCAATGCATTTAATTATCATATTGAATGGAGAGAGAATGTAACAAATGACTTGTGGTGATTGGTTTAAAATTACTATTTAGATATTCACATTGGAGAAGTGAATATGTATTTCTATAATTTTTTTGACAAGTTAGATTCATATTATTTAGAAATGCTGATGTGGCACTATTTAAATACTCAAAAATATATATTTGCATTGGAGATGCTCTTAGATTTATATTTGACTATAAAATGTGTGAATACACATAGTGATAGTACAAGTACAAAACAATAATTACATTAATAATTTTTTTTATATATTAATATATAGCTATAGGCAAGGTCACATTAAGAGAGAGAGAGAGAGAGAGAGGGAGAGAGAGAGAGAGAGTGTGTGTATTGGAGGGAATGGGTGAGCGGTTAATTTAAGTGTCTCAAGGGGTGGGGGGTGATAGCTTGACGAAGAAGGGTGCGCAGGTTAAGCGAATCTGCCTTTCTTTTTTTTTTCTTACTAGTGGGCGTTGGTTAAGCCAGAAGTGATAAGAAGAAAAACAACAAGAGGAGAGAGAGAGAGAGAGAGAGAGAGATCATCAACGTTGATGATCACCGATGTCGAAAATGAAACATATACTCAGAAAACTCCACATCGGCGGTGGTTTAAACGACCATCAGAGACTGGCTGAGGCCCGACCCGTCGTAAGTACAAGCCCCACTCAGAACCCGTCAACATCTTCTTCATCTTCTGGTTCGGGTACAATGGGGAGAATCGGGACCGTGGAATCGCCGGCTGCTGATCCGACCCCTTCAGATACTGGAGTCGATTTTAATTTGTTGGAGGAGGAGTTTCAGGTGCAATTGGCTTTAGCTATAAGCGCCTCCGATCCAGACGTCAGAGAGGAGGCTGAGTCTGCTCAGATCGATGCCGCCAAGCGGATGAGCCTCGGCTGCCGCTCCGCTGCCGTCACTGATGCTGATGCCCTCGTCGAATTTCTTTCGCTTCGATATTGGGTATGATTTGTTCTTTTTTGTTTTTGGTTTTTGGTTTTGTTCTTCAATGCACTACTGTTGATTAGCTAGGTATTCGACTGGCGATCCTTTTACTTTAAGTTTATTATTTGGATAAATTGATAATTTTCCGTTTTAGGGTTACTCCGGATGTATCTTTTTCTACATTTTTCCAATTTTGGGCTTGGGATTTGTGTGGGTCCTTCCTGAGATTATGCCTCGTGCTGGGTTGTTTAGGGTTTTCTTAGTTGCATTTTCGAAAACTATTTGATACTCATAGGCTATTGAGTTCTTTCTCTTTTGGGTTCCGATATTGGTGCAGCTTGTTTGTAATGTGGTGACATGCTTGGTTTTGTGTTCTTGTAATTGTTTGTTAGTGTTTATTGCTTGAATTTTTTTGCTAAATTAAGTTAATCGGTAATATTTATTTTTTGATATATCAACAAATGGTTGTGAATTATGATATAATTCCAAAGTTGAAGCATTATTGTAATGGTTAACATACGAATTTATTGATCTCGTTTTATGTATGGATTTAATTTGCAATGTATTGCAAATAATCGTAACTGGATTATGTGGATATTAAAGCTTGTTACAATATAAATATATATTTAAAACATCGTGTGCGGGTTCTTATACTGGAAATAATTTTTTTCCAAGAAAGCATTAGCATTAATCCATCTTTCCCCTGGCCAGAAGATATGACCCTCAATCCCGTCTGAGATTCTTTCTCCTTGGATAGCATATAGCTTCATTGATTGTTTGCCAACTAGAATAGTAAATTTTTGTTAGTTACTGTGTTTCAATGTGTTATTATTGTTGTATTAATTTTTTGTAGGGTTGCATCGATGTGAGAATCTGGATAATTTACTTTGATTTGTAAAATTATGGATACTTGTTTATTTTTTAGATATTGCGTATCTTTCTATGGTATAGCTAGATAAATTTGTGTCCTAAGCAATTACATCTGAAGTTGGAGAAAAACTTGGATGTGACAGTCTTCCCATGGACTGTCTCTCAGAAGACGATTCACGTCACTTGTTGCCTTATGCTACGTGTTGTCTTTTGACTGGCAATCCCATGTGAGAACGTCCCATTCAAGTTTTTCTCTTGAAGTTATATATTACGTTTATGTCCGGTTTACTTATATAAGACTAATTTATATGTTACTTTTGGAAGTATATTTATTTTATTTTATTATTACAGAGTTGTCATGTTGCCTTATGCCACGTGTTGTATTTGAGTGGCAATCCCGTGTGAGAACGTTCCATTCAAGTTTTTCTCCTGAAGTTATATATTATGTTTTATGTTTATGCCGGTTTACTTATATAAAGACTAATTTATATGTTACTTTTGGAAGTATATTTATTTTATTTTTATTATTACAGAGTTATTAATTTAGTATAATATGTAATCTTTGAAAGCCCTAGTTTGGTAACTGAAGTGCTCGTATATGAGTGAATCCAATTATCAAGGTTTCCTGGTCAAGTCTTCTGTCTAAAAAGCTTCTTTTCAAACTTTCAGTTGCTGAGAAATTAGAGAAGAAAAATGGTATTTTTTTTTTTATGCCATCAGTAATTGTTTTATTTCTATTGTTCGCTTTACCTCACATTTACTGAATGGTTTATGGTTATATTATGGCCAGTTAAGAGAAGATTTTGTTATTGTAGGAACTAGTAACTGAAACATATATAATTGGAAATTATAATGTCATTTCTTCTTTTGTCTTTACTAAGTGATAGCATATTTTTTGACCCCTTTAGATGATCTTTAAATCAATTTGTTGTCTGTATCATGCGTAAATGTATGATTTGGTTAGCTATGATAAGAAGGCAATTTACTAATTCCTATACACGTCTTGTGCAGAGCTATAATGCTGTAAATTATGATGAAAAAATTATGGATGGATTCTATGATGTGTATGGAATTACCCCAAATTCGGCTTCACAAGGGAAGATGCCATTGTTGGTGGATCTTCAAGCAATATCTCTTGCAGATAACTTAGATTATGAAGTGATTTTGGTAAACCGCTTGATAGATCCTAAACTTCAAGAGCTTGAGAAAAAAGCATATAACGCATCAGTGGAGTGCCAATTTTTTGAGCTAGGTCCGGTTTTAAGTGGCTTGATTCAGAAAGTTGCTGACATTGTTGTTGAGAGAATGGGTGGTCCAGTTGGCAATGCTGATGAAATTTATAGAAGGTGGAGGGCAAGACGTACTGAGTTACGGAATTCTCTGAATGCAAACATTTTTCCTCTTGGCTGTCTTGATGTTGGACTTTCACGTCATAGAGCCCTACTTTTTAAGGTTGTACATCTTTTAGCTTCTCTTTTTTTCTTAGTGAAACTGAATGATGAACAATACTATTCACCTTTTAACGTAGCTTGTTTGTCCTGATTACTTCAATATCAAGATGTGGGCTACCCTGCCATAGCTTAATTTATTTTATGAGATTATTTCCGGTCCATTTTGGGATATAATGGCTGAAGTCAATCAATGAATGCTTCTTATTCTAGGTGCTTGCTGATAGAATTAATCTTCCATGTATGCTGGTCAAGGGTAGCTACTACACTGGCACAGATGATGGAGCTGTGAATTTCATCAAAATTGATAATGGAAGGTAATAACTGCAATTTCCGATTTATAAACGCTGCCATTGTATGCCGATTCTCTTGATGGTTACATTTCCTTTTGCATGTGTTTTGTTTGTTTTCTTAAATTATTTTCTCAATACGGTATTATTCTAGATACAATTGGATGGATGTTTATTTTTCCTAACGTATGATGCTAGCATGTGAATTTGGATGTTAAGCCTGATATTTATTTTCGTTTTTGCACTTATGTTTAAATTCTTTAAAATTAGCATTACCAGGTAATGGACCTTAATTTGGGGACAATTTGCAGTTCTCTTATATCATAATGAATTATTATCTGTTTTATTATTGTACATTGATAAACAATATTACCAGGTAATGGTCCTTATTCTGTGGACAATTTGCAATTTCTCTTATATTATAAAGCACGAGTTATTATGTATTTTCTAACTGTACATTGACAAACAATTTGCATTGTTTGAGATGCTGACTGCTTTTAGTTCTTAAATTTTTGTATTTCCCATTATGTTTATATAATGCATTTAATTCTGATTAGATACATGCTCTATGTTGTTTATTTTGCTCCTTCAACCTTTCCTCGTCATCTAATCCAAGGTTTGGTGGGTTAATTGTTTTGTTCTGTTGCAGTGAATATATTATTGATCTAATGGGTGCTCCTGGCACGTTAATTCCTGCTGAGGTACCCAGCAGTCATCTCCAGACTGTTGGATTAGATTTAAGGGGTTTTCCTTCTGAAACCTCCTCAGGTCCTTGTTTGGTGCTCGACAAAGGAACTGAAGCTCTGGCTGTTTCACCAGTCCTGTATAGCATCCCCGAAGTTGGCAGCTCAAGGTTGGAGGAGGTGTCATTTGTAGATAAGCAGACAAACCAGGATGACTTGAACCTTGCTGATAAAAATCAATCTGAGAGATTTGAGCATGATTTTGGTAAACTTTTCCCTTCATTACGTAAGCAATGTGAAAGCTCATCTTGGACTCCTGGGAAATCCTCATCTGCACAAAAGAAGAAAGTAAAAAATGTGTCAAAATATGTCATTAGTGCTGCAAAAAACCCTGAATTTGCACAGAAGTTACATGCTGTTTTGTTAGAGAGTGGTGCGTCACCTCCCCCAGACTTGTTTCTGGACATTAACCCACAGGATCTGGGGGAAGAGCAAGTCCATCTAGCAAATGGAAGAAATGCAGGTGATGGTGTTCACTGTCAATCAGTTAAGTTGTTGTCAAGCTGTAAACAGTCCCTTGTATCATCCATTGGGGTGACATCTTCAAACAATTTTAATTATGAGAGTAACTGGAAACAGCCAGCTCAGAGTTTTTCTGAACAACAAATAGAAGTGGAACTAGATGTTATTAAATCTGATCTTTCTTTGTCCTCTGATACTACAAGAGATGGTTTTGTTATTGTCGGTACCAGAGCTGATGAACAAATACCAACACATGCTGGTGTAAATATGGTTTCTGTTATGCCGCCTGGAATTGTTGCTAGAGCTTCATATGAGAAACAAATTCATGGGTCTCCCTTGCCCTCTTCAGCTGAGTTTTGCCAAGGACAGGCTGAAAATGCATTTGTCAATGATAACAGACTGATTGGGAGGAATTCTAATTACGATGAGTTGGGTAAAGAATCTGCTGGGGAATTGAGGGAAATGACTGATAATGGTCTGCCTGTCCCTTATAATGGTCTCACTGACGGGATTAACCCAATGTTGGGGGATGTTGCAGAATGGGAAATTCTATGGGAGGACCTTGAGATTGGTGAACGGATTGGTATTGGTAAGGTTTCATTCTTGCATTTATTCAGTTTTCTAATTTTGGTGATTTAGGTGAGATATCTTTGTGCAAAAAATTTAGGCAATACATTGTCTTGTTTGACAGTGAGGACAGGTCTTATATCTTCTCAATTATCAAAGAAGTTGAGATAATTCGTGTTATTATTATTTTTGTTAAATGATTATCATTATTTCATAGGCACTAGATAGTATGTCTATATGTTCTTTAACATGTGTTAAAGAAAATAAGAAATCTGAGGGGTTCTATTGGACAAAAGGATTTAATTGGAGTCAGTAAAACTCTGTGTAAGCTTAAGTTCAGCATTATGGTAATATTAAGCTGCTACCAATATGTTGGCTTTCCCTTGGACGACCTATATGTCCATCCAGTATGGTTGACTATCTGGCTAAAGAGGGTTGGACCTTTCTTCAAGACTATATCTTCAAATGACTTAGGCAAGAGTGGTTAAATCTGCTTGTGTCCCTGGCTTTCAGACTTGTGTTGGATTGCCCAAAGTGCTTAGCAGAGGACTGAGCTAGTATAGTTTTGGCTTCTCATTCATTCTTGGCTAGGAGTTGGAAGTCCATTTGTCATAGTACAATATTGGGGGCTTATCCCCCATTTTATTTTATAATAAGAATGAATGCCAAAATAGATAATACCGAATACAAACATATGTAGTGGGACAGAGGTCTACATTTAGAAAAGTGGTGCTTGCTTGAATGTGTTATGGTTGTACAATAGTTGTCTCAAATGAAATTTTATATTGCAGGTTCGTACGGCGAGGTTTATCATGCAGAATGGAATGGCACTGTAAGTTATGTTTATAACACTTAGAATATTGTTCATCATCATTATTATTATTAATAATAATATTATTGTTTTATTACTATTATTATCATTATTATTATTATTATCATTATAACACTTTGAAGATTGTTCATCATCATCATCATCATCATCATTATTATTATTATTTTCTTCAGTTGCTTTAAGTTATTGGAGCTGCTATGAAAAAGAAAACATACTATACAGTATTCCATTTAACTTCTTGATAATTGTGGGGTGCTGATTCATGCAACACTTTGGAAATGTTATTAAACTTACGATGTAGTACAATGGATTGTTTTTCTTTCGAATCATTTTATCCTGGGGAAGATTTATGAAAATCTTTCAATTGCTTGAGTTTCTCTTCATACTTTTGTAAACTGAAATTTTCTATTGAATTATATTCTACTGGTTGGAGATATTGATATAATTTATTAGTAATATAAAAGTTTATGAATGTTGGTTTATTCAGTTTAGCTGTTTGTTTGTCTATGTTGGTGTTAAAAAAGAAAAGTGCTTTTGCATGACAGGAAGTTGCTGTGAAGAAGTTTTTGGACCAAGATTTTTCAGGTGATGCGTTGTTGCAGTTTAGATGTGAAGTAAGCACCAGAAATTAACTTCTTGTATTGTTTCTGTTCTTTTGTAAGCCAAACAGTTGACAGTCATTATCTTTTAATGATCTCCTGCCTTTTGCTTTCTGCAGGTTGAGATCATGTTGAGGTTGAGACATCCTAATGTTGTTCTTTTCATGGGAGCAGTTACCCGGTCCCCACATTTCTCGATACTGACAGAGTTCCTTCCTAGGTTAGTTTTCTTTTAATCTTTATGTTTCAAGAACTAATGAATTAAGCTTCATTTGTTTAACTCTGTCTCTGTCTGTCTCTCTCTGTCTCTCTCTCTCTTTTGTTTTTGTTAATGGTGGTACTATAAATTTGAAATAAAATCTTATGAAGTGAGCTTTTTCTTATCATTTACATACCGTTATTCTTCAATATGATTCTCTTTCTTGCATTCTTCGCGGTATCAGTATCTCAGTAACTCAATGAGCACTATGAATTTCACATTGGTTTTCTGTGGTTTTGGATGATGAATTTCAGAGAATCTGCATGTAAAAAAACCTTATCTTGGGTTTTTAAGCTTGTTGTGCATTTTTGCTTTTTACTTGCATTCATGTGTATGGGCGGACGTTTTCTATTGTTGAATGTAGAAATCAACATCTAAACCCCACCATTGCTGTAGATGAATTTGGCTGTTGTGTTGTTGATATTGCCTAAGCTTTCTATGGAAAAACATGCAATTTGTGTTCTCTACATGCTTTATCCTGAGAGAGTTTTTATGTAAATGTTGCGGTTTCTGCCAAAAACTTCTGGAAGTAATTATTTTCCTTATTTAGTAAATTGATACTCTTTTCTCGTTCCTCTTTCAATTGGTACGCAGGGGGAGTTTATATAGGTTACTGCATCGTCCCAACCCTCAACTGGATGAAAGGAGGAGAATGCGAATGGCTCTCGATGTGGTATAAGTTGGAAAATCTTCTTTTCTTTTTTAGTTCTTCAATCTGGTTCAGATTCCCTTCTTTGTTTTCCTTTCCAAATAAAGGTTCTTTTTGTTTTACAGGCCAAGGGAATGAATTACTTACATACTAGCCATCCTACTATTGTGCATCGAGATCTGAAGTCTCCCAATCTTCTTGTGGACAAGAACTGGGTTGTTAAGGTTTAATCAAAATAGACTTTGGCATTCAAGTTTTGTCCTGATTATCTTTATTGTTCGATTGAGATCTTTTGACTTATGTTTGGATGATATATGTCAATTGAAATTTTCTAACATCTTGTTTCTTCCGTAGGTCTGTGATTTTGGGTTGTCACGCATGAAGCACCACACTTTTCTGTCTTCAAAGTCTACGGCTGGAACGGTAAGTCTTTTTGTTTCAACATCTTTTCTAGTTCTATTCTAAGGGCCTGTTTGGCAGGGCTTTTTGAAACCTGCTTTTAGCTTTTTGAGCCCAAAAGCTCTTTTAGGAGTGTTTGGATTTTCCAGGAGAAGAGCTTTTAAGCTTTAAAAGCTCTTCCAGGAAAAGCAAAAATATATGGCTTTTATAGGAAGAGCTTCCAAGAAGTTAAAAACCCAAAGTAAAAGCTCTGCCAAACACTTTATTGGTCTTTTAAAGCACCATATTGCTTTTTAAAACACTACTGAAAACTTGCTGTTGGGTTGCAGCCTGAATGGATGGCACCAGAAGTTCTAAGGAATGAACCAGCCAATGAGAAGTGAGTAAATTCAATGTGTATATTTTGCTCACGGGTTTTGGTGTTTATTGGAAATCAGTTTGGTTTGTTTCTTATACAAGATTTGCTGGTTTGCAGATGTGATGTGTACAGTTTTGGTGTGATATTGTGGGAGTTGGCTACCTTAAGTATTCCATGGAAAGGCTTGAACCCAATGCAGGTTGTTGGTGCTGTTGGATTCCAGAATAGACGACTTGAGATTCCAGAGGACATTGATCCAGCAGTTGCACAGATAATTCGTGACTGTTGGCAAATGTAAGCTTTAGATTTTTTTAAATATCTATATTTTATATTTGGCTTAGTTTGTCAGATTTACAATTAAGTTTAGCTTTAACCATGCGACTTAATGAATTTAGGGTGAATTGCACTCAAGTACCCTGACTTTTATCATAATTGCACGCTTAATGCCAGTTTTACCATAATTGCACTCTAGTACCCGGTAATCCGTTGACCACCGTTAGGGTAACGGTTGACTAAACGGATTCAGGGGTAAAATGGTCTTTTACGTTTAAATTTATTTTTAAAAAATTTAAAAAATCATCCAACCAATAAGAACATGCCACGTCATATTTTAATTAATTTAAAAAAATATTTTTTAAAAAACCAAATCAAAAAAAATTTTGAAAAAATTTTCGAAGACCACGAACCCAGCTGGGTTCGCGTTCGAACCCAGTTAGGTTCGATTGCGAACCCAGTTCATCTGGGTTCGCGATCGAACCCAGCTTCTGGGTTCGAACGCGAACCCAGATGCTGGGTTCGCGATCGAACCCAGCTTTTGGGTTCGATGGCGAACCCATTTCTGGGTTCGAACGCGAACCCAGATTTCTGGGTTCGACCACGAAGAACACGAACCCAGATTTCTGGGTTCGTGTTCTTCGAAATTTTTTTTTTTTTTTGTTGATTTGGTTTGTTGATTTCTGGGTTCGTGGTCGAACCCAGATCTGGGTTCGACCACGAACCCAAAAATCTGGGTTCGACCACGAAGAACACGAACCCAGATTTCTGGGTTCGTGTTCTTCGAAAAAAATTTCAAAATTTTTTTTTTTTTTTTGTTGATTTCTGGGTTCGTGGTCGAACCCAGATCTGGGTTCGACCACGAACCCAGTTGCTGGGTTCGCGATCGAACCCAGTTTATCTAGATTCGAAGATTTGATTTTCAAATTTTTTTTTTTTTTTTTTTTTTTTCCTTTTGAGGGGCATTCTCGTCATTTTGCAGGAATCCGTTTGGTCAACCGTTAGGGTAACGGTGGTCAACGGATTACCGGGTACTAGAGTGCAATTATGGCAAAACTGTCATTTAGCGTGCAATTATGATAAAAGTCAGGGTACTTGAGTGCAATTCACCCATGAATTTATACTAGACATCAACTTCCAACCTGGTAGCATCAAATTCTCAAATAGCTGCAATGTTTTTTTTTTGTCCTTTGTCTTTCGAAAATACCAGATTTATGCATTGAATCATCTAAAATAATGCAGCGGACATATATATAGATATAGAGACACACACATACATAATAGTGGTTATCTAGTGAGGGATCCCTCGCACTAACATTTGCGAGGACCTTGATAAATCCAATCTATTACAATGAATTTTGATGTGATTTTTTTTATAGGTGATAATAACAATAAAAATTTTTGTGAAACAAATTTGAAATTTTTTATCACTAAAACTACTTTTATTTTATTTTTTGATTTTTCCTATTTTTCGTAAATCTGAAAACAAAATAGTTTTATTCTTTAGGTATGTTTCATTATTCTTATTATTCATGATAAAATATCATCAAAATTAATTGAAATGCTTTGAATTTCACCAAGGTCCTCATATTGCTGAATTTTTATGTTGTTTTTTTATTATTATTTATTACTATTATTTTAAGTGAGTCTGTAGGCATGTTTGATATCTAAATATTACTGTGTTCAAAATTTCACCATAACTACTGATAAATATATTTCATACATTTTTAGTGGATTGTGCAGTAGCTATAAATTATTGATTCCGACATTTATTCCTTGCCATAACTTGAAATTGTTTTATTTTTCAGGGAGCCACATTTACGTCCTTCTTTTGCACAGCTAATGTCCCGCCTCCGACATCTTGAACGTTTGTATGTAGATAGATCGAACTCTACAAATCAGTTCTCAGAGTGATTATAAATGTGCCGGTGTAATAATATGTGAAAGAGGTTGTTTCTTGGCTCGAAGAGGAGCTAGAGCAGCTAGAAGATTTTTTATTTCATATAAAGGAAAATTAGGAGATTACTGGACTGGAAAGTGTTGGTTCATTCAAAGTGGGGGCTTAACACAATCCATTCACAGATCAGAGTGGTGATCCTCCCTTTCAAACGACTGCATAAGAGCAGTGTTGAGGATAACATCAAATCATTGCATTTAGTAGTATAAATAGGTAGTCTCAGTCTCTCTAAATGTACAAGTTTCAAAAGCACAAAAAAAAAAAAAAAAAAAAAAAGGAATAGAAAGAAAATAATATATGTTTTTTTTTTGTCAAACTACTGTATCTGTGGAGGTCTTGTTTGGGTAAGCAATCCCAACTCCAGAATTGTAAACATACTTGCCTCTGCAGGTTGTGGGAAAAGAAAAGAAAAGGAAAAAAAAATAAAAAAAAATGAAGAATTGTCTCTGTTTGATGTCTTTATTCTGCATAATTGTTGTCCACCAGGAATTTTGAGACTTTTACCAGACATCAGAGTATTTACCTCAATTATTGTGAGAATTATCCTGCATTTTCACTCTGGATTTTAGCCCCTTTGGCTGCTTGTAAATTTGTTGATTCGCAGGGCAGAAGTGATTGTATATGGTTGAATCTGTGCTTGTGTGGCCTAAGATTTTCGAAGCAACCATTATTCACAATCCATGTCATGGCATTGATGTAGCGCGCAGTAAGTGTATTCTTTAACAATATCTTATATATATATACTATCTGAAAAGCACTAGTCACGAGCATTAAAAATATGTCAGTGAATGTGAACAATAATAATAATAATGTGTAAATTTTAATATTTGTCCTACTAGATTTTTAAATATTTGTTTGTGACCACACTTAATGGTTTGGTTGTTACTAAACAACTTGCAAATTGTTTTTTTATCGAAGCCAGAAAATGACACAAATACCCTCCAATAGAATTTATCCTCTTTCTCTACCTTTCTTCATTCTCTCTTTATCTCATTAATTTCTCCCTATTTTTTACTGGAACTGTGCCAAATACAACCTTAAGTTGATGTACACAACAAATATATAAAGTTAAAGTCAGCTTGATCTCCTAGCATTAATCAAATTCTTGGAACCACTCAATTTGGGTAAAAAATC